>LR738711.1:364309946-364387075 GCA_902687465.1 Secale cereale
ATGCTCAAGCAAGTATGATGCAAGACAAGTCTATATATGATGCAATACATGGCAAGGTAGGAAGCACAGAAAAACAACACAAGAACATGACAATATGCTCAAGAAAGAATGATGCAAGACAAGTCTATATATCATGCAATACATGGCAAGGTAGGAAGCACAGAAAAATAACACAAGTCAACAAGTTTAAATGAGGCCGGAAACTACATATAACTAATCCGGTAAGTCCTTATATGCATAATCTGAAATTAGTCCAGATCCGAACAAACCTTAAGTTAAAGTTGTTAAACAGCAGGTTAACATGCACCATGATGATCTACACGAAATTCTAGTCAAGTTTCATATAAAGTTTGTTTAATTCGGAGCTACGGCCTAGAAGATATGAGCAAAACAAGACAAGCAAGGCAACGGTGCAAGATGCACCCAAACATCAAGCAAACTCACTCCAAACAAGAAAACAACATGATATTATGATTCTACATGCAAAATCACACAAGTTTCATATAGGGCACACTCAAAACGGAACAACGGGCTAAAAGATACACATGAAACAAGATATAACAACAAGCTAAAGTTAACAACCACATAGCAACTTGGGAGCAAGGTAAATATAAGCTAAAGCACTCAAACATGTTAACAAGAAGCATGGATGTGAAGTAGACATTATACTTAACAAGTAGGAACTTACAACACACCCAAAAGCTTGCTGGAACACATTTAAATAAGCATGGCAAGTTGCAATAAAATTATCCAGACTTAGCCAAAATCTGGGAAGGCAAAAACATCATCACGATGCAGCCTTCGGAGGCACAAAACAACATGCATATCAACTCTAATAAGCACATAAAAGCATGGACATGTAGTAGACATATCCTACATCAAACAACTCCATTGGAGCTACTCCATAGGAGGCATGGATCAATAGCAACAACCTACACCAAATTGAACATGCTGATAAAAGGCTGACAATTATAATTTATAGCAACTTGAAAGCAAGAAATAAATAAGCTACAGCAGGTCATATGAGCAAGTAAGGGCCTGAATGGATAGACAATAGCATGGACAACAAGACATGATCATAAGCCACTCCAAAACAAGCATGGATTTGACTAGGGCATCAAGCAAACATAGCATCAGGTTATAACAGATTCCAGACTTAGCAGTTTTTTCACTAAGTATAAAACAGCAATAACAACATGGCATGTTTACAAGCATGCTTAAGTCACCTCAAGGCATATCATGGAAAATTAAATGCACCACAGCAAAACCATATTATTGTGCTTCTAAAACATCTAGACATGTGGCACGAGGACAAACACATCAATAACAAAGAGCAATTGAAATCAGCATGTCATAACAAGTTTCAGCACTTAACAGTCAAATGCACTTTTGCAACATAGATTAACATGGTAATATGAACTCAAACAAGCATGCTACAGCAACCATCATGTAGTACACTTCACAAGGAACATTTTGATATAACATATGCATCATTTGGATAAACATGCACCAAGTTATCATATCTCAAACATGGCATGAAAATAACAAGTAACAGCAGTTTATAACAAGTAGCACTCTTGCAACAGAGATTAGAGCATCTAGATGAAGTCAAACAAGCATGGCACAATGGAACAAAGTGTAGAGCATATCACCACGATTATTTTGACATATCATACACTCAATTTGGATAAGCACACAAAAAGTTATCACTATGAAAACATGCAACAAAAATTACACAGAAAAAGGACTTAGCAGTTTTATGAAATAAATCGACGGGCGCAATATAACTAAAGTGTGACCGGGGTGGGTTAGTGGGTGTCTCACCAACGGGCTCGGCCCAAACTGCGGAGGAGGTGCAGTGGAGCTGGGCCGCAGGCGGGGCGCGGCCCACACGAAGACGAGGCAGGCCGGCGGCTAGCCTCGGTTGGGCCTCGGAGCCCAAGCAGGCCGGCTGGGCCTCGGAGAGGCCACGAGGCCCGCGACGAGGGGAGCCGGCGCGCTGAGCCAGGAGTGGCCGGAGGGAGGCTGGAGGCCCGGGCGGCTGGGCCTGGAGCGGTTCGAGGCCTGAACTGGAGGACCACGCGGGGGCGGAGCGTCGGGCTGGCTGGCGGCCTTGCCCATGCGCTCGAGCGGAGCGGCTGGAGCAAGCTCCCGAGCCATGGCATGGCGGCGGCGGCGGATGGTCCGGCTCCGGCAAGCCCGGGACGCCGGCGGGGTGCGGATCCGGGGCGACAGCCGCCGGATCTGGCGATGAACTGGACGGGGTGAGGGATTCGCGGTGGTGGCGGCTTCCAGGGCGGCGGGGAGAGGCTCGGCCGGAGGAGCTGGTGCGGCCGGCGGCGCGCAGCTGCTCTGGCGAGCTGGCTGCGGCGGCGCCCTTCGGGGCTGCGGGGAAGGCGAGCGGAGCTGCGGGGAGCCAGGCGAGCGGGGCGCCCGCAGCGGAGCGGCGGCGGTTCGGGCCCGCGCGGGCCCCTGATGGGCTCCGCGGGCCGGCTGCGATGTGGGCGCGGGTTGGCGACGTGGCGGCAGCGGATTCGCTGAGGGCGTGGCGGCGGACATGTTCGGGCATCTCGGACACGTCCGGTGGCGGCGGGGAAGGCTAGGCTAGGGTTTGCACCGCGAAAATGGAGGGGGAGGCTGTTTATATAGGCATAGGGAGCTAGGACTGTCCAAATGAGGAGCCGTTCACGGCCATGCGATCGTGATCGAACGGCCAAGAGCATGGAGGGGTTAGAATAGGCTTGGTGGGCTGTGTGAAAGGGGTGCTGGGCCAAAAGGAAAAAGGCTTCCAGCGGTTAACACGGTTAACCGTTGGGCTATCAAACGAGCTCCGAATGCGATTAAAATTGGCAGGCGGCCTGCCTATGCTATAATAAGACCACATGCCAAGTTTCAGCCCATTCTGAAACGTTTTTCGGCCACTTATGAAATAAATATTCGGAGGCGCCGCAGGCGCGTGTGAGTGTGTCTAGGCTCAGAACGGACAGCGGAAAGGACGAGGGGACTCGGACGGATGCATGTTTTGAAAACATGATGATGCAACACACATGATGACATGGCAAGATGCTACACGCAAGCAGATGACATGGCAACGACGACGAAGAACTGGCTGACACCTGGCGCACCGGTCTCGGGGTGTGAGATAATTAATCAAGGATTTTGACCTTATATAGTGTTTAATACCTCCCCGGAAGGCTAATGTGGTAGCATATGCATTGAGCAGGAAGGCTTGCTCCCTGAATGTCATGATTAAAGGAAGGCAGGCAGCCCTGTTTGAAGTGATGGAACAGTTTGGCTTGGAATTGGTTACCTATGGATATCTGGACAACCTAGAAGTCAAGCCGACCCTGGTGGACGAAGTCAAAGAGGCACAGAAAGGACATGAAAGCATTGAAGGCATCAAGAGGAAGATGAAGCAAGGCAAGGCCCAAGGATTCTTCGAAGACGAACACGGAATTGTTTGGTACAAAAGCCGTATCTGCATGCCAAAAAAGAAGGAACTGAAGGAATTGATCATGCAAGAAGCCCATGACACCCTGTATTCCATCCACCCTGGAGGAACCAAGATGTATCAAGACCTGAAGGAAAGATTTTGGTGGCACGAGATGAAAAGGGAGATTCGCACCTATGTTGCAAAATGTGATGTATGCCAAAGGGTCAAGGCTGAATATCAGTGACCTGCTGGATTGCTCCAACCACTCAAGGTTCCTGAGTGGAAATGGGATAAAGTCGGAATGGATTTCATCACTGGATTACGTAACAAGGGGCATGACTCCATCTGGGTCATAGTCGACCATGTGACCAAGGTAGCCCATTTCATTCCTGTCAAGATTACATATGATGGCAACCAGCTGGAAACTCTATACATCAATAGAATCGTAAGTCTTCATGGTGTTCCTAAGGAGATTGCGTCGGATCGAGGAACCCAGTTTACCTCGAGGTTCTGGAAGAAGTTCCGAGAGGCCATGGGAACCAAGTTGTCTTTCAGCACTGCTTTCCACCCACAGACCAGAGGTCACACAGAATGAGTGAATCATATACTCAAAGACATGCTCCGAGCCTGTGTCTTAGAATATGGAGCCAAGTGGGAAGATTGCCTCCCTTTTGTCGAGTTCTCCTATAACAACAATTATCAATCAAGTCTCCAAATGGCACCATTTGAGGTGTTGTACGGATGCAAGTGTCGCACACCCCTCAATTGGTCGGAAACCGGAGAAGGGGTAGCAGAAGAGCAAGTTAAACTAGTAAGAGAGCGTCTGAAGACCGCCAAGTAAAGACAGAAGACCTATGCCGACACTCGTCGCCGACAAGTGAGCTTCCACGTCGGAGACCATGTGTACCTGCGATTAACTCCTCTCAAGGGAACCAAGCATTTCCACGTTAAGCGTAAGCTTGTGATTTATTGGCCCCTTCAAGATCACTGCAAGACGAGGAGAAGTTGCTTACCAGTTGGAACTGCCACCTGAACTATCCTATGTGCACAATGTGTTTCATGTGTCACAACTCCGTGTCTCCAAGTTCCAGACAATCCTGATCTCCACAAGGACATCGATCACCAAGCCATTGACCTTCAACCTGATCCGACCTACCATGAGAGGCCCGTCTGCATATTGGATGAAGCAGAATGCCGTACTCAAAGCCGCAGTATCAAGTACTTCAAAGTCCGGTGAAGCAACCACACTGAAGCAGAAGGAACCTGGGAGCATGAAGACTACCTTAGATCTGAGTTCCCTTATCTCTTTAAAGCCTAGTTTAGGAATCTCGGGGACGAGATTCTTGTAAGAGGGGTAGGTCTGTCACAACCAACATTTTGTAACATGTCATTTGCATTAATAAAGCATGAAAATTTGGATCGACAAAAACTTTTGCATCATTTGGCTTTTTATTTGGGTTGGATCTTGCATGTGATTTCAAGTGCTCTTTATAGTCAACATAGCTCCACCCTCTATACTTCATTTCCTTGATCCAAACTTTTTCCCAAAGATCATGCCATGTGCATAGGAGATAATTCTATTTTCTTACAAAAATAATTTGGCCAAAAAGTATTTTCCAAATTAGGTTTTCCAGAAAAACCTAAATTGAGGCTTGCACTACAAGTACTTAATTTGGGGTATGAAAAATCTTTCAAAGAATATATTTGACTCCTATTAGGTATAGGAATCCCATAAACCACACAAATATAATATTAAAAGTTATTTTCCTGTTATACTTAAAGGCTTTTTTCTGTAGGCTAGAAATGGTCATTAATAGGTTAAAATTATTTTAATGTTTTAAAATTATTTGAGAAAATTCAGGGAAGCTCAGAGGACATATATTGTCCATATATAAGAGTTTGAACACATGGTCATGTTCAAAATATTGGTCAAATCCCTAAAAAAACTTCTGGGTATTTCAAGCTTTTGAAATATTTACAAAGGGAATATTCTCTAAAAATTCCAAGAAAATTCTGGCAAGCCACATATGCCTAATGTGATGATCTTGCAAAGTTCTATTCCAATCAAAATAGTTTTGATTCACAAAAGTTCCTCCAAACCCTCTCTGATCAGATCCAAGTTTGAACAACTTTACATTGCCAACTTTCTCCATTTGAACCCAAACTTTGTGGACATGCTCAAGTGCCCAAATGATGACACTAAACCAAGTGGTGCATCAAGTAGAATAAATTAGCTTAGCTAGATCTAAGAAAATCCATTTATGTTTATTTCTAGGGTTTGTAAAAGTTGCATTGGCAACTTTATCCAAATGAGCTCAGATTTCTATTAAAAATGCCAAATGGTCAAGCACAACACCCCCATCAAGTCGCACAAGGAGGAGATGAGTCCAACTGGCTCAAACTTGCATCAAACACCTTCTCCCATGTTTAAAAAATTATCATTTTGACCTCTTCCACTATTCCCCATGAGTTCAAACTTTTACCACGGCTCCTCCTAGTCCCATTCTACCTCCAGTAAAAATTGCAACCTCACAGCTCAATTATTTGGGGGTAAAACCCACCTCTTTCTCTCTGGGTTCACCCATGGCAACACCTCTTTGTCTCCCATTTCTATATGCAGCTCCCTACGTAGCTCCTGTCCACTCTAGAGCATCCAAGGAAGCTCCAAGACACAAGAGGACATGCCCCTAGCCTTTTAAAATGGCCATGTCGTCCATATGCACGCTCTAGAGCGCACTACAGTGCGGCCAAGCACTGTAGCCGCCCTCTGCCAAACGCCGTTGCCCACCTCGGCTCTCCCCCGCACGCCCGATGATGCGCCTCGACGTCCGCGACACGGTAGCTGGTCGGCCCCTTCACCCTCTCTCTCTCCGCTGGCCGCCCCGCACATGAAGAGAGCGCCGCGCCGCTCCGCCACTCTCTGTCCTCGCCAGGGCCCTGCCTCGAGCTCGCCCCGCTCCTTCTCTTCCTTCTCAGCGCCCTACACCACCCCCATGAGCACCATAGACCCCTCCTCGCTCACTCCCTCGACCTCCAGAGCCATCGCCATGGTCGCCCGTGCGCCCGTCCACGGTGAGCCACGGGCCGGCTATATAAGGCCTCCTCATGCCCTCCTCTCCTCACCACTCGTCATTTCCCACTCCGAATAGACCCTCTACACCCCCATTTCATATCTAGGAGCGCCCGAGCCTGAGATCGAGCTCGAGCTCTACCGCCCCGGGTCACCGTCGATCCAGAGGTACACGCCCTCTCCGCCCCCACTCTAAAACCGCACGACCCTACTGATCGATTCCCCTCTCCCTTCCACATTGATTGCAGGCCGAGCTGAGCATTCCACCCACCTCCCAACGGGCCGCTGCCCTGCCTCCTCGTCACCGACGAACTAGGCCACCCCGGCGACCAACTCCACCTCCATCCAAACGGCGGTACCTCCCTGAGCTCAACGGTACACCCCATGCATCCAGTCGTGCCCTATATCACCGCCGGCGAGCTCGCCGTCACTTTTGGATGGAGGTAGACAATGATGACCGTGGGCCCTGTCCGTCAGCCTCACGTCCTGACGGGTGGGATCCACCCGTCAGGTTTGAAAACGCACGCGCGCGCATACCGGTTCTATAGCCCCAAATCCAAAACAAAGAATTTTTGCATTATTAGTTTTCAACCTATTATTTAAAATAAGTTGACATTTTTCTGAGCACTTTGATATTTCTGTTTTGCTATTGCCTTATTTTTTCATTGTTTCTTTGCGACGAATAGATCCCGTATTTGACGAAGTAGTTGGAGAAGAAGAAGGAGAAGGACTTGAGGACTTTGAAGACCAAGCCAACAAAGGCAAGCGACCCTTTTACCATGACACTTCTCTTATTCACCGGTACCCTTTTCCGATTGCATGATGATGAAAGTGGTGGTGATGAACTTGTTGTGAACCACCAAATGATGCATGCCCATACTCGTAGCTCTACCTTGTGCTTGGAGATACGATGTCAAAAATTTAGTTCTTGATGCCTAATGTCGCATGTATGCCATGATCACCTTGTGGTTGCATTCTTTAGAAAACCCCATCTAGTGCCCCTAATGCCCGTGGGTGATGTTGAACTAGGTCACCACTTGGGGAAGAAGTGGTGTACCGGAGCAAGCATTTGTGTGTGTAAAATGATGGATTAGATATAAGGTGTGATTACTGTCCCAACCAAAACATGTGCAACCACTATACCCCTTATGGGATGGGGCGTTATTGATTACTTAGTCTGATACTAGCATGGTGCCCACATTACTAGTGATGGGGGTGACGTGAGCCGCTCTCGGGACGGGGTCGTGCTTGGATAGGCGACCATGACTGTTTTCACAGGGCACAGACACACCGTTGGTCCCTTCGTGTATGTGTGTTAATAAAAAATGGCAGAGTCCCAAATCCTTCGTGTTCATGCACGAGGGCTATGTGCGAACGAGTGTAATCTATGTTAGTGTCGCCTAGGGAAAGATAGTGATCGGGTGCTTCCCCCGAGTACTCGAGGTACCGCGGGATCATGGATGACACGAAAGCTCCCCGATTCTTGTGGGTAAAGTGCACAACCTCTGTAGAGGGTCAAACTATTCAAATATTCATGTCCACGATCACGGAGAGTTGGGTGGTGCTACTTAAACTATGTCTAGTATATTACAAACTTGGTACATGTGTGTGTGGAAAGAGAACTATGTGAGTCAAGGCAAATGACTTGACTTGTTGATTAAGCTAGTGTTGATCCAAACTCTATTTATGTTGATATTTGTAACATGTTCACATGGTTACCAGAGTTCATTGATGCATGTTCTACAAGTCGATAGGACATGTTGTTAAAATTCCAACTAGCTTGATGCTAGATTGCCTACTTATTGTTACATCATGCATTGTTACCTTGATCCAAAAACAAGGGTTGCTTGCGAGTAAATTCAAAGTACTCATTGGCTTGCCACTGTCTATTTAATTGGCCAGGCATGGAAGAACGGGAGTTCGAAGAAGAGTTCTTTGGAGACAAACATGCGAACTAGGATGCTTTCCCAGTCATAATGCATGTAGAGTTAAGGCAGATGGCATGGGTTCTACTTATCACCGAAGATTTCCGTTGCTTGTGTTTTATTTGATGTTCAGCCCTTGAGGCTTTACCTATGTAAGACTTGACCAATATGGTCATAATTTGTGTAAGACGATATGTATGGATGTAAGACTCTTGTTATTCAGCATCTATGTGTTCAGCGAGCATTGATCTCTGGGATCACTATACACATGCATTCGGTGATCTCGACTTATGAGTTGGGGTCCCCACAATGTCTTCTTGCAAACATCAATGAGCAAAATTTGACAAGGTTGTTCCATTCCAAAATATCAAAAGCATGTCTTCTTGCGAACATCAATGAGTAAACTTTGAGAAGATTTTCGCATTCCAAAGTATCAAAGGCCTACTACTGTGGAATGGGCGGGGTTTGCCATCAGTTTTCACATTGGCATGTCACCTCGTGCTAAATAAACAAGCTATTCTTTTTGTGTAGTACCACTACAAACTGACTTCACGCGTAGCTTCTAGGATTTCTCCTTTATATGTTCAACGCCTTCAACAGATCAGCACCATCAGAACATTTTGTGCAGTTCCCACTGAAATCAAGCTGAGCATCCGTATATGCGTAAATAAAAAAAGTGATTAGTATCAAGCAAACTGAATTATTAATTTATAGTTTAAAGAGGCACCTACATGATCCATGTAGAGCACACATTCTACAAAATGGAACTCGCGAGAAAGAATCCTAAAACAACATTATATTGTCCATTACAGCAACAAAGATGGATATCTATGAGTCCTTGTGAGACGAAGTTAGTTTGTTCTTGTGGGCAGCAATGTAACCATAATTCAACTGCTCCCTTCTGATAAGAAGAGGCTTGGCTTCTTCATCCCGGCATAATCGGAACTAGGCCACTTCACGTACTCCATATTCTTCTTCAGAGGAGGATTATCCTATTGTGCAAAGACAAGACAACAACTAAATGCTAGCATCCCTGTTTTCTCAAAAAAAGAATAGGAAATACTTAAAACAACCATTACATTAACAATGGGAGTGATGAAATGTATAGTCATGAAGAGATGCATCCTCATTATCCCCATGGAAATGATATGATACCAAAGACAACAACTCAACTGGAACTGTATTATTACTTCATTTTATCAATGGCTATAACGATGGCAAACCGTGCCTTGATTTATTAGCAACCTTAGATTAACATGAGAAACAATACAACTTTCTCATGACAGTACCTAAACAGTACCACAACACCAATAGAGATGACAAAGCTCAATCATATGGATGAAATCAGTGGGCTTGTACCAACCTTTGTTGGGAGGCTTATTGTGTACATCATGTAGGTGAGAAGCACTTATCCGGAGCCATCCGTTATTATCTATTGTGTTTGTCATGCTTACTATATACTCCTCAATTAGATTAATGTTTTCGACATCTTCTTGTGCAATTCCATTAAGATATATGTTATCTTCAAACAAGATCCATGTTTGCACAAGTCGAGGTAATTACATATTACATTAAGAGTGGCATCAAATTGCCATGGCAAAACAATTGCTTATTCCATCCATAGCAATAAATTAAGATGTCATTACTTGTGTCATCACAGTTCTAGTTCTTCATTACAGCACCGGGAGCTGATTTTCTTCTTCTTCCACTTGTCCTTCCCCTTCGTCACTTCATTCAATAACAGACAAGCTTCGTGTACAATGTAAGATTTGGCATGTCAATTAGGGAGTACAGGTATAGCACTAAACAACAACATTATTTTTCTGATGACAGTAGCAAAATAGAGGCCAACAGTTGTGAAATATCATTATCTTACCTCAATAGAGGCCAACAAAAATAGGCATCTGACTTATCTAAATGGGAAAGAAAGCAAGATAGTAGCATTTATCAAACAGTGGCATTGATTCATATTAACAGAGAGATTATATTAACAATAAAATTTGTTAAACATGTAATTTGCTTTTAATAGTGGCATTGCTTCAATTTTCTAGCAGATTAGATTAACAACAGCTAAGGTGTTTTATGGGACAGTGGACCCACCAGCACCATGTGCATCTACTGATGTATAAAGGGGTGATGCACATTCTGTTGCAACCAACAACCAAGGAGCATATTTGTGTTGGTCCCATTTTTGTTCTCTTTAAACTCCTTTCACTATGTGAGGGCAGCAAATCTAGTCCCGCTCAAACTCTACCACCTTGTCCCCCACCCACATAAAGATCAGTTCCTTACAGATGTGTGTACTGCATTTATCGTTGTTTTCCCTTTTCGACCAACATAGGTGTTGGATAGCCAGTCTGTACTACTTTCCCCCCTTCATTTCCTCTTTGAACCACATCCTAGATTCATGCTACAGAACTTTTCCCCACTACCTTCCTGTTTGATCCAACATCTTGATTCGAGTGCAGAAGCAAAATAATACTCATGCAGCTAGAGCAATGCTTGTGGATTAAGTAAATTATACCTTAAGGTTCTTAGGGTCTGGCTCGGTGGGCGGCTGGAGGCTGATCTTCCCACACTATGTACGACAGCGAGGAAGAAGGGGTCGGAGGCCCTCCCACGCCGCCGCTAGGTGAAAGAGAACAACAACGCCGAAAGTGGATTCCCTCCCTTATCGATGGCGACAGCGTTAAGCCTCCTTCCCTTTCCAGGCGGAGGGATCATGCTGGCTCTTTGAGAACAGTGAGGAGAGAGAGGGAGAGAGAGAGAGAGAGAGAGAGAGAGAGAGAGGCCAACGTAGTCTTGTTTAGATCTGGGGAGGGTGGGAGAGTGTGTGAAGAGAGCAACTACAAGCGATGAGGCTCCATCATGTATATATATAGTAGAGAGAGTGTGAGAGCTAACCCTAGAAAACAAGTGTTGAGGCTGCAACGTATATAGTTAAAGTGGTTTTCTTTATTTTAACGTACTAGTGAAAAAATACTAGGGCGATGCTAATGTGTGAAGAAAATTTAATGCTCAAAGGAGCCAACTCGCAATTAACGCTCCACGCGTCCCGGTCGCACTTACTATCATTCACGTGTGGAACAGGACCCTCCGAAGTGATCAACAACTGTTATAATTTGTCCTGTGTGTATATGGTGTGTACATGTTAGTGTGTTCCTGCATGTGTGCGGCCTCTGCGTGATGCTCCATGGAGCCAGGACCAGCATGACCTGCTCACTGCCTGATACAGCCAACACGCTATAGCTTGACAAGTTTGATGTTGACGCACTCACGCATAGTGTCCTTCTCGAGTCGCTCTTGATCATCTTCCGGATCAGCCCCTCCAAGTACCTCATCAGTTTCCCACAATGGCCCTAGCTCCCATCTTGTCTGGTGCTCTAAGTCGGACCACAGTCGCCTTCCTCATCGGCTGGTCATCGAGCAACGACGATAAAGAGATGCAGCAGATGTCGCAGAACGGCATCATGGACTAGTGTCGGGGGAAACTGTCCGCCACGAGCACCTATGGGACCGGAGCCCCTTCTACGTTGCGGTAAGGGAGCGGAGGGAGCACCAAGAGCAGATCGAGGAACACACGCGGGCAGTTTACCCAGGTTCGGGCCGCGTGGACGCGTAAAACCCTACTCCTGCTTGGATTGTATTGAGTTCTTGAGCTCGGGAGCTTGAAGAGCTAGCTACACCGAGCAAGAGAGCTGTCTAGGTTCCGAACCCTTTCTACGTTATGCATGGGCCTCCTTTTATAGCTCAAGGGGTCACCGACAGGTGTCAACGTAGAGGAGGGTAAAAATGTAACTTTGGTGGTAGTTGTAACAGTGCGGGAACAGTACATGAACAGTGGATGAACAGTGGTCTTCACCTAACCTTGACAGTGGGGGACAAGGGCATTAAATGCCCGTCGCCGTCGACCCCAAAAGCGCCCGTCCATGCGTCTCCGTTCGCCACGGCGGTAGCCTCGTCACCGTGGCTCGCCACCGTGTCCCCCAGGCTGCACAGCCATCCACCACGCGTCCCTGGAAGGGCCCCAGGGCGACGCGTGGGCCGATGAACTGGAGCGTGGGCACACAGCATAGTTCTCCCCGGCAAGCACCTTGCCGGGGCCATGATCTTGCCGGGCCCGGAAGCTTGTCGCTCCCCGGGTCCCGCCGGGGCGCAGGGTGCGCCGAGGCATGTCTTCTGAGATGCTGTCTTCTGGTCTTCCTGGCAAGCTCCTCTTGCCAGGGTCTTGTGTTAATGCGATAATCTTGAGCCTGGTGCGGCCTTCCCGGCAAGCTCCACTTGTCGGGGTCTTGTTCTTCTGACTTGTATACTTTGTTTTTGAATGGCTTCATAAGGACCGAAAAGGTTTCCGGCGAGCACGTGGTAAACCCTGCCGCGGGAAGCTGCTACTGCCCGTGCACAAGTTGGGGTACTAAGGTACCCCTATCTTAGTACACCGATAGGAGCCCCCGGGCCTGGGCCACACACGGTGCCGAGCGTTGTTGGGCCAGGCCCAAAACAGTGCACGGGCACACGCGGCCCACGGCACGCCGAATCTCCTTCCGTATCCGCCGTATCCCCCCCCTAACGGCACGCGTTGATTGCGGCATCGTGGGGGAGATCGTGGCCTCGTTCTTTAATGGGAAATGCGGAGCGTCCCCCACTCCCCCCTTAAAAGCAGAGGAAGCAGGGGCAGTTTCCCTCTTTCGTCTTCATTGCGCTTTCATTCTCCTGAAAACTTCCGCTGCCCTTTGCCCCCACCCCTCCTCCGCCGTCTTCCGCATCCGCGGCGCCATCGAGCTCCTCGCTTCTTCCCTCGCCGCCTCCGCCATGGCTCCGAAGAGCGAGAAGGCGAAAGCGGACAAGGCCAAGAAGGAGAAATCCGAGCAGGCGGCGAAGCTTGCCGCCCTGCGGAAGAGGAATGTGGTCTTCGCGCCGAGGCTCAGCGCGAAGGAGCTGCGGAACAAATACTATCTCTTCTGGTCCGGGGAGACCAAAGCTCATCCCCGCACCAGATCCTTCCCCGCCGTCGCCAGAGATTTGTTTCCCGGCGGGTATTTCTTCTTTGCTGCTTTCTTCCACTGTGGATTGTGCCCTCCGTACTCGGAGTTCTTTTGCGACATTATGAACACATATGGCCTCCACCTCCTAGACTTTACTCCCAACGCCATCCTTACGATGGCTGTTTTCGCACATCTATGCGAAAACTATGTTGGGATCCATCCAAACGTAGCACTCTTTTGCCATTTCTTTATGCCTAGAGTAGAGGCTGGCGCTCCCCTCTCCGGCGGCATCTCCTGGATCTTCCGGTTGAATAAGAAGGACTCATACCTGAAGGGAGAACTCCGCGGCAAGTGGGAAGAATGGCGCGCAGATTGGTGTTGGGTAGTGGAGGACAAGCCGGAGCCCTTCACTGCGCCGCGCACAACAGCCATAGTGCGCGGCAGGAACTGGAGCGAATTGGCCCCGGAGGACAATAGGCTCAGTATTGCCCTCGTCAGGATTATCCGTCTCCGGGTAGCCAATCTGACCATCGGAGAGGTTGGGGCAGATTTCCTTCGCCGCCGCATCGCCCCTTTACAAGAAAGGAAGAGGCCCGCCTGGGAATTCGGCAATGCGGCGGATATCATGAGGCTGCGCCCTGGATTAAACTTCAATTTCACTGCTTTGGAGCTGAAAGGAATGGTCCGAGAGCTCTTCAAGCACGACCCGGCTCATCCGGAGTGGTTCAGACCCGCCAAGGGAGTGGTGCCACTGTGCAACAGCACCGCCTGTGATTCCTTGCGCGCAATGATGCCGGAGTGCGACTCCCATGGCATCGTCCCCACCTGGATCGAGCCTCCGCCGGATACTGTGCTGAGCTTCTTCGACAACTTAGTTGAGACGCCCAAGAACACCGAGGAGATCAGGGGCCTCACCCGGGCCACTACGGCCCGGGATATAGCTTACATTGCTTCCCGGATGGAAGAGGCTGCCGCAGCTGCAGCGGCGGGAGATTTTGGATACACCGTGGATGATGCAGAGGCCGCGAACGTGCTGAGCCAAGCAGAGGAGGCTGAGATCCTCAGGTTGCTCAAGCTTCCGCCCGAAGAGTTTGCCGGGGTTCCTTCCCTGAGGCTTTCCGGGATACCCGGGGTTGTGAGCGAGGTCGCCGCAGGGAGCGAGGTTGCCGGAGGGAGCGGAGCCGCCGGAGGGAGCGGGACCGCCGGAGGGAGCGAAGCCTCCGGGCGTGGCGCTGGGCCCAGCGAGACTGCCGGTGAGGAAGAGGAGGACGTCGAGGCCGATGAAGACACCGGCGGATCTCTGGGACTTGACGACGATGCCTCCTCGTCCTCAGAGAACTCCCCGCCTCCGGCAAGTCCTACGCAAACACCGAGGAAGCGCCTCCGCAAGGCGGCTACAGCGACGAGGCCGTCGGCGCCTAGACAGCAGCCCGCGCGCCGGGCGACGCGCGCCACCAGGGCGAGCCAAGCCACGACGGAGGAGGTGCCGCGCGCGCCAGCGCCAAGCGGAGGGGGATCTTCCTGGAGCGGAACGGCCGCTCCTCCTGCTCCTCGGGCCTCGGCGTCGACGGAGGCTGGGTCTTCGCAGCCCACAGCCCGGGAGACCGCCAAGCGCCCGAGGGAGCCTTCTCCTCCTGCTCCTCGCGCGGGAGCATCTCAGGTGGAGTTTGACTTCTCCGCCCTCAGCTCCGATGATGACGAGGAAGAGGAGTAAGTACTTGCAACTTATAACTTCTTTGACTTTGTCTTGGTTTTCCTTGTTGATTCTGATCTTGTTTTTATTTTGCTTTCAGGTCCCTGGCCCAGCGGATGGCGAAGAGGGTCAAGATCCCCGTGGTTGAGGTCGAAGACGACTCGCCTGTCGCGGCGACAGGGGACGCGCCGGCGGCGAACTTGCCGGATCAACCCGCTGCTCCGAGGAGCAGCCCCCAGCGCAGCCCCCAGCGTAAGTCTGGTCTTGAGTTTTCTGTTCGTCGGGCGCGCTTGAGGTTTTTGCTTGTACTAATATCTTGTTGCCTTGTTTGTCTTGCGCAGAGGTGGAGCCGCAGCCGCAGGAGCGCCCGGAGACTGCCCTCGATGAGCTACATGTTCCACCCTCCCCGCCAAGGGCGAATTCCCCGACGAGGGAGAGCTCTCCGCCAAGGACGGGCACCCTGCCAAGGGTGGGCTCCCCGCCAAGGGTGAGCAGCCCGACAAGGGTGACCACCCCGCCAAGGGAGGGCGCGGGCGGCCCTCCGCCAGCAGGGGCCACCACTCCGCCGCCAAGGGTGGACTCCCCGGCGAGGGAGCCTGTCGTCGAAGAAGTCCGCGAAGGTAAGTCCTTGCAGCTTTTCCTTCTTGAATTTGTCTTTTTGGATATTTGCTTGATCTTTTCTTTTCTTTTTCTTCTGTTAGATCCTCCTGCACCGGAGCGGATGGAGATGGAGGCCACCGTCGAGGAGGAGGTGCACGGCGGCGACGGCGACGCCACTGCCGCTGACGAGCCGACCGCCGCAGAGACCGCCCCGGCCGCCGACGCCGCGGCTGGAGAAGAGGCCGGCGACCACACTGCTGGCCCGGAGGCAGCAGGAGCGACAAGCGTTGCACCGGCCGCCGACCCCTCCGCCACCGCGGAGCGGTCGGGTGTCTACCTTGAGGCCCCCAACGGGATCTTTATACAAGTCCCGTGGGCGTCCTCGTCGCGAGCCCCCGTGGAGGAGAGACCTACGACGGAGAGGTCCTCGCCTCCGTGGGGTTGAAGGTCGTTGAAGCACTTGGCGGTGGAGACGAGCCCGAGGAGGAGAAGCTCCTTCGCCGGCTCCTGGCCCTTTACCGGGCCAGGCAAGCGAAGCTGGACTCCCGGGAAGCTCTTGCCGCCAAGGCTGGAGTTGACTTGGAGAAGCACGTCGCGGAGCTCCGCGCCGCCAACCAGGCAGCCCTCCGCCAATTGGCGGAGGAGCGGGAATAGCTTGCCGGGGAGCAGCAAGCCTTCCTCCTGGAGAAGGCTGAGGCAGAAGAGCGGCAGCGGCTGGCCGCCGAGGAGCTGTCTCGGCGGGAGGGGGCGCTCAACCAGCGGAAGGTCGAGCTCGACGCTCATGACGACGAGCTCACCGCCCGGGAGCAGGCCATTGGCGGGGCCCTGAAGGAGGCAAAGGATGCCGCGGCTACCGCGGAAACCGCCAAGAAGGACCTGGAGCTAAAGGTGGACCAGCTGGAGCGGTACCTGAAGGCGAGTGAGGACAGGGTCACCGCGCTCAATGTGGAGCGGGAGAAAGACGCCCACACCAACTCAGACTTGCAGGTACGACTCTCCAAGAAGGGCGACGAGCTCACTGCCGCCAAAGATTCAATTGCTGACTTGGAGTTGAAGGTCTCCACTCTGACCGATTCGCTCGACGCCGCCCGGGACCGCGAGTCGAAGCTGAAGGACGAGCTCCGCAAGGAGCGGAACTTGGTGGAGAGCGCCGCCGTCTCAGCGAACAACTTCAGCCGGGCGGTGGAGCAGTGGACTGACGATCTGGTCGCCTCCGCTGCCAACATTGACAAGGAGCTGATGGCGCTAAGGGTGGAGCACCTTGTGTACTCTCCGGACGAGAATCTCCCCCACAGCGCCAAGTTAAGTCTCTTCTTCAGGGGAATCGCGCCGGCGCTTGCACGGCTGCAGGAGAAGCTCCCCGCGCAGCTGACCGACGAGTCGCGTCAGCTCTACGCGGGCACCTTGGAGCGCGTCTTGACGAAGATTGTCTACCGCAACCCCGGCATCAACCTCACCAACGTCCTCCGCTCCTTGCCGGACGACGCTGACCAGGAGGCGTTGAAGGCGCAGGTCGCCCACATCGTCGCCAAAGTGAACAAGATCTCAAGGCATGAAGGCGACCGCGTAGATTAGGCTTCTTCATTTCTGTTTCCTTTGCCGCTGCAAATTATGTTATGGACATGAATTGATTAGTTATTGCGGCAAGTTATCCTTGTAACATACAGTCTTATTTTGATCAATCAATGCAGTGTTATCTCCCTTGCTTTGGTCCTTTACTTTGTATGCTTTTTACCCTACGCTTTTAGGGGACTTGCCGGCAAGGGGCCCTTGCCGCGAGCGCTGAGCGCTGGACTCTGAGCAGCTTGCTGGCAAAGGCCTTGTCGGCAAGCAACCTTGCCGCAGCTAGTCGCAACACACTTAGTTTGCTGAGCGAACTCGAAAACGAAGTAAGGGCGCGACACTTGTCGCAGCTCTCTTAAGTCGCTGAGCGTGCTCGAAAACAAAGTAAGGGTGCGGCTAGCCACAGGTAGGTTCCTCCGCGCACAGGTTTTCCATACAAATTGAGGTTGTTCAAGGAAGACAACTAAAATTTAAAAATTTGAATTATTCAAACTTCGGTAACTTAGCTTGGACAGCACTTGGTTCCTCCGCGCAAGGCTCCTCTTTCTTGAACAACACTTGGTTCATCCTCCACCTCCTTCCCCCCCCCCCCGCGGCAAACTTGTGCGCGAGGAACGTTCCTTCTGCTTAAGAGGGCAAGAAAAAGAGGAGGGGAAACAAGTATAGGGCCTCTTGGCCTGCTAATGCTTACCGGGTATGCGTGTTGCACAAGATGCCAAACAATGCATGCAAATAAGAAAAGGGCATGGAAATGGCGAATAGTGCGAAACACAAAAGCTTTACTGATGCACGAGATCTGCGCCCGGCTTTGTACAAAGGTTTACATGCAACAGCGGCAAGACTCGTACAAAAGGTGGTTGCCGGAGCGGATCACGGCAACCGCGCCTTACGGGTGAAACTTGCGAAGATGCTCTATGTTCCAGGAGTTGCTCACCGGTAAGCCTTCTTCGGTCTCAAGGCGGACAGCGTCGGGCCTTGTGACTTGTCTCACCCGATAAGGGCCTTCCCACTTTGGCGTCAACTTGTTGGAATTCTTGGCGGACTGAACACGGAGAAGAACAAGGTCGCCTTCCTCGAGACTCCTGGCCTTAACCTTGCGGCTATGGTAGCGGCGCAAGGCTTGCTGGTATCGAGCAGCTCGCACAGCAGCCTGGAGACGTTCCTCCTCAAGGAGCAATGCATCATCTTGTCGCAGTTGCTCTTGCTCAAGCTCATCATAAGCGAGCACTCGAGGAGATCCGTATACGAGTTCCGTGGGGAGAACTGCCTCTGCTCCATAGACAAGAGCAAAGGGTGTCTGTCCGGTGGCTCGTCTTGGTGTCGTTCTGATTGACCAAAGAGCCGCCGGTAACTCCTCTATCCAGTTTCTTCCGCACTTGCGCAGCCTGTCGAAGGTTCTTGTCTTGAGTCCGCGCAGCACTTCAGCATTGGCCCTCTCCGCTTGACCATTGCTCCTCGGGTGAGCAACAGAAGCGAAACAGACCTTGGCGCCAAGGTCTTGGACGTACTGCATGAAGGTGCGACTTGTAAACTGTGTGCCGTTGTCGGTGATGATCCTGTTAGGGACCCCAAAACGGCAAACAATCTCTCTAAAGAACCTAACTGCTGACTGTGCTGTCACCTTTCTCACTGGTTCCACTTCTGGCCACTTTGTGAACTTGTCGATCGCAACGTACAAGTACTCAAAGCCCCCGACAGCACGGGGAAAGGGGCCGAGGATATCGAGCCCCCAGACCGAGAAGGGCCAGGACAAAGGGATCATCTGGAGAGCTTGAGCTGGCTGATGAATTTGCTTGGCATGGAACTGGCATGCTTCACACTTGGTTACTTGTGCAGTTGCGTCTTGGAGGGCTTCTTGGCAAAAGAACCCTTGCCGGAAAGCCTTCCCGGCAAGCGCCCTTGCGCCAATGTGGTGGCCACATATGCCTCCATGTATTTCTGCCAACAGCTTCTGTCCATCTTCTCTGGAAATGCACTTCAACCTGACACCATTGAGTCTTCTTCTGTACAGTTCATTGTCAATGAACTGGTACATACTTGACTGCCTGGTTATCTTCTCTATTTCTTCTGGCTCGTCGGGAAGTTCTCCAGTTTGCAGAAAACGGATGATTTGCTGTGCCCATGCCGGAGCTCGGGGTTCAACGGCAAGGACTAAAGGCATGAGGGTCGCTGCAGGAACCCCAGCTTCTACGGCAAGAACCTCCGGTTCTGCCGGAGCTGATGGTCCCCCGGCAAGCCTGTCGGGGCAAGGCTTGTCGGGAACGCTTGCTTCGACTGTACAGACCCTTGGGTCTGCAGGAGCAAACCGTTCCTCAGCGTTTTGGTTGTTGATCTTGGGGACCTTGGCGGCGGCTTCAGGAAGATCCGCCGGCAAATAGTCGCCGGAGACCAACTTTCTCTTCTTGTTCTGCCCAACTGATGGTGTAACGGATGGTTGAGTTAACTTGAGCAAAAAGGTCCCTGGTTCCACAGGTAACTTCATTGCAGCGCACTTTGAAAGGTCGTCCGCAATATCATTCTGAGCTCTCGGGACGTGCTCCATTTGCAGACCTTCAAAGTGCTCTTCAAGCTTCCTTACTTCATCTATATAAGCTTCCATCAAAGGGCTCTGGTAACTCTTGTTCACTTGTCGGACCACCAACTGAGAATCTCCCCGCACAATCAATTTCTTGATCCCAAGCTCGGCCGCAATCCTGAGGCCGGCAAGCAAGCCTTCATACTCAGCAGTATTGTTTGTTGCTTGTTCCTTAGGAAAGTGCATCTGGACAACATACTTGAGGTGCTCTCCGGTGGGCGCTATGAGTACCACGCCGGCACCGGCGCCTTGCAGCGAGAAAGCACCATCAAAGTACATTACCCATTCGCTGGTCGCTTCTTGTACGGGGACGCTTGTCTCTTGGACTTCTTCATCTGGTGTTGGGGTCCATTCTGCTATGAATTCTGCCAAAGCTCGGCTCTGTATGGTTGAAGTACTCTCAAATTTGAGACCAAAGCTTGACAGCTCCGGTGCCCACTCGACAATCCTGCCTGTTGCTTCGGGATTTTGCAATATCCTTTTCAACGGAAAGCGAGTGACCACCGTCATCTCATGTGCTTGGAAGTAATGGCGCAGCTTTCTCGAGGCCATGAGGAGACCGAAAAGCAACTTCTGCACCCTAGAGTATCTTGACCTAGCTCCCTGCAAGAGGGAACTTACAAAATACACTGGGCGTTGCACCATCTTCCTTCGCACTTCTCCTTGCTCCTGCGCAGAGTTGTGCTTGTCGGGGCCAGAGCTTGCCGGTGGAGCCCCCTGCTTGTCGCTGGATTCGCTTGCCGGAAGTGTGGGCTCTTCCTCTGCCTCCCTTTCCGCTACCAATGCGGCACTAACCACTTGATTGGTTGCCGCTAAGTACAGCAGCAACTTCTCTTGTGGTTTAGGTGCGACAAGTATTGGAGTGGAGGACAGGTATCCTTTCAAATCCTACAGCGCTGCCTCCGCTTCCGGAGACCATTTCATAGGACCTGCCTTCTTCAAAATTTTAAAGAAAGGCAAGGCGCGTTCTGCGGATTTTGAAATGAACCTGCTGAGGGCAGCCACACAACCAGCAAGTCTCCTTACGTCCTTGACGCGCTTCGGGGCTTCGATCTGCTCGATGGCTTTTATCTTATCGGGATTGGCTTCAATCCCCCTCTGGGACACAAAGAACCCGAGAAGCTTGCCGGAGGGGACTCCGAAGACGCACTTCTCGGGGTTCAACTAGAGCTGGATCTTGCGCAGATTTGCAAATGTTTCTTCCAAGTCTTGGATCAGGGTATCTTTGCTCTTGCTCTTGATCACTATGTCATCCATGTAAGCTTCTACATTTCTGTGGATCTGTGGCTCAAAAGCAGTGTGCACCACCCTTGCAAATGTTGAGCCTGCATTCTTCAATCCAAAGGGCAAGCATATGAAGCAATATGTGCCGCATGGAGTAATAAATGCAGTCTTCTCTTCATCTTCCTTGGCCATGAATATCTGGTGGTAGCCTGAGTATGCATCAAGGAAGGAAAGCAGCTCACATCCAGCGGTGGAGTCAACAATCTGGTCAATACGCGGCAAGGGAAATGGATCTTTGGGACATGCTTTATTCACATCAGTGAAGTCTATACAAAGTCTCCACTTCCCGTTTGCCTTACGCACGACAACTGGATTGGCCAACCACGTGGGATGGATCACGCCTCTAACCAGGCCTGCTGCTTCTAGCTTCTTTATCTCTTCGGCGATGAATTCTTGGCGCTCCACGGCTTGCTTCCTGACCTTCTGCTTGACGGGCCGCGCATGAGGACAAACAGCAAGCTTGTGCTCAATTACCTTCCTGGGAACGCCGGGGATGTCAGATGGTTGCCACGCAAACACATCGACATTCGCCCGCAGGAAGGCAACGAGTGCGCTTTCCTATTTGTTGTCGAGCGTAGCACTGATGGTGAAGGTACCACCAGTGCCGTCCTCCTTGGCGGACACCTTCTTGGTTGCCGGTGGAGCGGCCATCCCTTTCTTGCACTTGTCGGTGGAGCTCGATGGAACGTTCTCGACGGCAGCGCAGCACTTCGAAGAGGTGCGTTTGCCGGAGTGGGCCCCAGAGCTCTTGCCGGACTTGGTCTTGGTCTTCCCCCCGGGAGCTTCAGCGGCAAGTGTGTTGCTTTCTGCTGCGGCTGCTGCATCCCGGTATATCTTGTCGGCGCAGACAAGCGCGTCCTTCTTGTCGCCAGGGACAGAGATAACGCTTATCAGCCCCGGCATCTTGAGTACGTTGTAGGCATAGTGGGAAGCTGCCATGAACTTGGCGAGGGCAGGACGTCCAAGTATCCCATTGTATGGCAATGGGATATCGGCCACGTCAAAGGTTATCCTCTCCGTCCTGAAGTTGAGCTCCCCGCCAAAGGTCACCGGCAGAGTAATCTAGCCCTTCGGCTTGCTCCTTCCCGGGTTTATTCCTTGGAACGACCCGGTTTCTTCGAGCTCGCCGTCTGGGATCTAGAGTTTCTTGATCACAGCCGAGGAGATCAAGTTCAGGCCGGCCCCGCCGTCAACCAACATTTTGGTGACCTTGAGGTTGCGGATAGTTGGTGAGACCAACATCGGCAAGCACCCGACCGCTGTTGTGCGGTCAGGGTGATACTCAAGATAAAAAATGATGGGCGTGCTGGACCACTTCAGGAGCCTGCGTGACTCGACGGGCGGCTCTGCTGCGTTTACTTCCCGCACCCACTGCTTGAGTTGGCGGTGGGGAGTATGCAGAGAGGCGCCTCCATCGACACACAGAACTTCTGTGGCCTTCTGGAACTCCTGCTCGCTGTTATCTCCTTCCTCCATGTCGTCGTCGTCTTCTTCCTCATCCTTGTCGCAGCCCCGGGGAGGTCGATCACCTTGCCGCTGCTTGGCCTTGCCGCGGTGTCCTCCCCGGCCATTGAATGGCCGCTTCTTGCTTGGCTCTCCCCCGCCACCTTGGGCCTTCTCCTTGTCGCGCCGCTCGTATTCAGCTTTCTGCTGCTCTATGAGGTACTCGACTCGCTTGCAGTTCGAAAGGTCGTGGCCCTTGGTGCGGTGGATCTTGCAATATTGCTTGTCGGAGCCGTCCTGCTTGTCAGCTCCTGCTACAGGGGCAGGTTCCTTGCCGGAACCGCCAGCCTGTGCTGTCTTGGCGGGAGCCTCCTTGCCGGACTGCTCGACGACCAGCACTTCCTTACTCTTCTTTCTTCTGTTGTTTCGCCGCCGGCTCTTCTTTGCCGGGGCGGCGTCTTCACTATCGCTTCCTCCTGCGCCAGCATCCTCTCCGGGGAGTTTCCGCCCCTCGTCGGTGCGCGCGCACTTGTCAGCCAGAGCGTAGAGCTCGCTGACATCCCGGATCTTGGTCATGGCCATCTCTTCCCTCATGCGGCGGTTACGCACGTTCTGGTGGAACGCGCTGATAACCGCGGCGGGGTGGACTTCGGGGATATTGTGCTGTACGCGGCTGAACCGTTGAATGTACTTGCGCAGGGATTCTCCTTCCTTCTGAGCCAAGATGTGGAGATCACTCTCCTGGCCGTGGGGTTTGTGGCCGCCCGTGAAGGCGCCAACAAATTGGTGGCACAGATCTGCCCATGAAGAAATGGAGCCTTCCGGCAAGTGCATAAGCCACGAACGGACGTTTGGCTTAAGCACCAGCGGGAAGTAGTTAGCCAATATCTTCTCGTCGCGTCCCCCGGCAGCCTGCACTGCGATGGTGTAGATGCTGAGGAACTCCGAGGGGTGCGTCTTGCCGTCGTACTTCTCGGGTACGTCGGGCTTGAAGTTTTTCATGCTGGGCCACTAGACGCGCCGCAGCTCACGGGTGAACGCAGGGCAACCTGCCGCGTACGGCAAGTCGCCTGGCTCACCGGGCGCATACGTGTCGACAGCGGTCCCAGCGCGCTGATCCGATGGTCGCCGGGTTTCTCGTCGGCGCTCGATGCGCGTTCGAGCGTCTTCTTGCCGCCGATCGTCGAGGACTTGGCGCTGGTCCCGACGAGCCCGCGGATCCGACGACGCCGTGGAGTCGTCGTCCAGGTTGATCCGGCGGGGTGGCGTCTTCTGCTTCCGCGGCGGGGAGTGCACGGTGGTTGCACCCACGGCGGTCTTGTCGCCATCAGCCTTCGTCTGGTCGACTTGCCGCGGCCACGATGTTGCCGGCTGCTGCGGCGTGTCGTTGTTGGCGAAGGCGATGAGGCTTTGGATCGTTGCCCTCCAGTCCTCGGCTTTATCTGCCGCTGGAGGGAAATCGAGGAGCAGTTGCGCTCTTGCTAGAGCTTCTGCTTGAGAGGAGGGGAGCGGCGGCGAGTGGTGCGAGGAGCGAGATATGCTCGGTCTAACAGGGTTAGAAGGAGCAGTTTCTCGCCCCGGCGACCGCTCCTTGCTCGTACCAGGACGGTAGCCTTGAGCGTCCCGCGATCCTCCGGTTTGTCCTTGCCCCAGCAAGTGAATGGTACCTCCTGTACCACGGCGCTGCTGGCCTGGCGTCTGCTGAGAGAGACGCGGCGCGTCCACGGAGACCGAGGCTTTGGAATTTGCCCGGTTGTCCGTCTTGTCCTTGGATTTGGTGGCGCCGTGAGTCTCCTCGCCGGCGACCACCCTTCCGCCAGCGTCTCCTCCACCAACCGCTGGTTCTGGTGGCGGTGGAATCGACACAGACGGGCCTGCGACCTCCGAAACCTTCTTCTTCGGGGCCATGTTGTTGTTGCTGATGAAGTTGATGAAGCTGGAGAGGTTGATGAAGAATGTGCCCGCGTGAGCGCCGGATCAGGTTCGCACAACCTCGACGCCCCCTACCTGGCGCGCCAAAGATGTCGGGGGAAACTGTCCGCCACGAGCACCTATGGGACCGGAGCCCCTTCTACGTTGCGGTAAGGGAGCGGAGGGAGCACCAAGAGCAGATCGAGGAACACACGCGGGCAAGAGAGCTGTCTAGGTTCGGGCCGTGTGGACGCGTAAAACCCTACTCCTGCTTGGATTGTATTGAGTTCTTGAGCTTGGGAGCTTGAAGAGCTAGCTACACCGAGCAAGAGAGCTGTCTAGGTTCCGAACCCTTTCTACGTTGTGCATGGGCCTCCTTTTATAGCTCAAGGGGTCACCGACAGGTGTCAACGTAGAGGAGGGTAAAAATGTAACTTTCGTGGTAGTTGTAACAGTGCGGGAACAGTACATGAACAGTGGATGAACAGTGGTCTTCACCTAACCTTGACAGTGGGGGACAAGGGCATTAAATGCTCGTCGCCGTCGACCCCAAAAGCGCCAGTCCATGCGTCTCCGTTCGCCACGGCGGTAGCCTCGTCGCCGTGGCTCGCCACCGTGTCCCCCGGGCTGCACAGCCATCCACCACGCGTCCCTGGAAGGGCCCCAGGGCGACGCGTGGGCCGATGAGCTGGAGCGTGGGCACACAGCATAGTTCTCCCCGGCAAGCACCTTGCCGGGGCCATGATCTTGCCGGGCCCGGAAGCTTGTCGCTCCCCGGGTCCCGCCGGGGTGCAGGGTGCGCCGAGGCATGTCTTCTGAGATGCTGTCTTCTGGTCTTCCTGGCAAGCTCCTCTTGCCAGGGTCTTGTGTTAATGCGATAATCTTGAGCCTGATGCGGCCTTCCCGGCAAGCTCCACTTGCCGGGGTCTTGTTCTTCTGACTTGTATACTTTGTTTTTGAATGGCTTCATAAGGACCGAAAAGGTTTCCGGCGAGCACGTGGTAAACCCTGCCGCGGGAAGCTGCTACTGCCCGTGCACAAGTTGGGGTACTAAGGTACCCCTATCTTAGTACACCGACAGCTAGCTTCGTCGCGGCACGACTGACTGGGCGTCGCCTTAGATGGTGCAGGCCTCCATGCACCCCGAGTGTGTGTGTGTGTGTGTGTGTGTGTGTGTGTGTGTGTGTGTGTGTGTGCATGCATGCGTTGTGTACATGTCCCGTGTGTGTGCGTTGTGTACATGTCATGTGTGTGTGCATGCGTTGTGTATATGTCATGTGTGCGTGCGTGCGTGGTTATACATCAAATAAGGATATATTTTCTAACATATGGTTAGCCCATGTGGTTTGCGGCTGCCGGATCCCGGGTTTGAATCCCGTCCCCCGCGAGCTTAGTTCTCGCTTTTTGTTTGTTTATTTCGACAGCTGACAGGTGGGACCTTCACTAGATGCCAAGTTAGACTATTTTACTAGTCAACCAAGTGCCATGCAGATAGAATACAACCCACCAGGGCGCGCCCCCTCTCCTGGCGTGCCCAGGTGGGTTGTACCCACCTGGTGGCCCCGCGGACGCCAACCCTAACCCTATAAATTCCTATTTTCGTAGAGACAAATGAGGCAGAAAGAATTATCGCAATCAACGAGATGGAGCCGTCGTCACCTCTTGTTCTTCCTCGGGAGGCCAGATCTGGAGTCCGTTTGGGGCTCCCGAGAGGGGCATCTTCGTTCTTCATCATCACCAACCCTTCTCCGTCGCCAATTACATAATGCTCCCCTCTGTGAGTGAGTAATTCCTCCGTAGGCTCACTGGCTAGTGAGGAGTTGGATGAGATTCGTCATGTAATCGAGTTAGTTTTGTTAGGGCCAGATCCCTAGTATCCACTATGTTCTTAGATTGATGTTGCTATGACTTTGCTAGGCTTAATGCTTGTCACTTTGGGCCTGGGTGCCATGATATCAGATCTGAACCGTTTATGTTATCATCATTATATCCATGTTCTAGATCTAATCTTGCAAGTTATAGTCACCTACTACGGTTATGATCCGACAACCCCGGAGGGACAACAACCGGGCCCACTCTCGGTGATGACCGTAGTTTGAGGAGTTAATGTATTCACTATGCGTTAATGCTTTGTTCCGGTTCTCTATTAAAAGGAGGCCTTAATATCCCTTAGTTTCCAATATGGACCCCGCTGCCACAGGAGGGTAGGATAAAAGATGTCATGCAAGTTCTTTTAATAAAGCACGTATGACTATTTACGAAATACATGCCTACATTATATTGATGAGTTGGAGCTAGTGCCGTATAGCCCTAGGTTATAACTTTCACATGATGAATATCATCCAAAAAATCACCTATCCAATGCCTATGAATTTGTCACATATTGATCTTGCTAAGTTACTACTGTTGTTGCTACTGTTACACTTGCTTCAAAATTACTGCTATCACTGTTACTGTTACTATTGTTGTTATCACTACTATCAAAACTATCACACTACTTGCTACTGATCACTTTGCTGCAGATAATTAATCTCCATGTGTGGTTGAATTAACAACTCAGCTGCTAATACCTTCAAATATTATTTGTCTCCCCTTGTGTTGAATCTATAAATTTGGGTTGAATAATCTACCCTCGAAAACTGTTGCGAAACCCTATACTTGTGGGTTATCAAGACCTTTTTCTGGCGCCGTTGCCGGGGAGCATAGCTATATTTGTTGAGTCATTTGGGACCATTATCATATTATCACTATGAAGAATCTGGAGGATTCAAAGACTAAGATATTTCCCTCAAAGACAAGGGGAGGTAAGGAACTGCCATCCAGTTCTGCTTTAGATTCACCTTCTCTTATGAGTAAACTTGCAACACCACCACATGCTATCAATTCTAATATGTTGCAAGTTATTGATGATGCTACTTCTACTTTGAATGATGCTTATGATGATGCTAGTACCTTGCTTGATAATGATGAGGTGCCACTCGGTGAATTAATCTTGATGAACAAATTGCTAGAGTAATACAACATGATGTTGAATCTGATGATGAGCTTGAAACTGAAACTCCTGAAATACATGCTAGAACTAGCCTTCCTAGATATGAATTGCCTAAGGTACCGGAATGTTATGTTATGAGTGAAGAAGCAACTAGAGATATTGTTGCTTGTAATGATAGAGATGATCTAAAGAAACTACTACATAATTATAAAGAAAAATCTCTGAATGCTAGAATGAAATGTGATCCTAAGTTTGCTAATCCACCTATCTTTATTGAGGATAAGGATTATGAATTCTCTATCGACCCAGAGTTAATCACTTTGGTTGAATCTGATCCATTCCATGGTTATGAAACTAAAATTATCGTGGTATGTCTCACTAAGCTAAATGCCATAGCCACCCTTTTTACTCACGATGAGAAAACTCGTTACTACTTCATTCTCAAATTATTTCCGTTCTCATTAAAGGGTGATGCTAAAGCTTGGTACCATACTATTGCTCCTGGTTGTGTGTGTAGTCCCCAGGATATGATTTATTATTTATCTGAAAAATATTTTCCTGCTCACAAGAAACAAGTTGCCTTACAAGAAATATTTAACTTTGTGTAAATTAAAGAAGATAGTCTCCCACAAGCTTGGGGGAGGCTTTGCCAGTTACTTAATGCTTTGCATGATCATTCTCTTAAAAAATGAAATATTCGATAACTTCTAGAATGGACTAGGGACTTCCTAGATAGTTGTGCTGGTCTTGTTTTCAGGGAACAAACTGTTGAACAAGCCGAAGAATTATTGATTAATATATTGAAACATTATGATGATTGGACTCTTCCTGAACCATCGCCTAAACCCACTCCAAAGAAGAGGGGTATATTATATCTCAGTCCTGAAGATATGCAAGAAGCAAAGAAATCTATGAAGGAAAAAGGTATTAAAGTTGAGGATGTTAAAAATTTACCTCCTATTGAAGAAATACATGGGCTTAATACACCACCACTGCCTAAGGTGGTAGAGGTAAATTCTCTTATGAAGTTCAGTGATAATGATCATCCTCACAATATGCATCCTAGCCAATGCCTTTATGAGTTTGAAAACTATATTAGAAAACAAGATCACTTCAATGCAAATGTTATGAAACAATTGAAATGCAATTCTGATATGATTGCTCGCTTGAGTGACTTGTTATTTAGAATATCAAATGATGTTAGAGGTGTTGGAAAACATGCTTCTATGGTTCAAACTCAATTAGAACAAGTTGCTAAATCTCAAAGAGAATTACTTGATGAAATGAATCATAATATGCATGACTTTGCTGTTAGAGTTGCAACTAGAGGAGGTAAAATGACGCAGGAACCACTCTATCCTAAGGGACACCCTAAAAGAATTAAACAAGACTCACAAAGAAATAACACTAGTGCACCTAGTCCTTCTAAAAAGAAAAAGAAAAATGATAGGACTTTTCACACTTCCAGTGAACTTGAAATAGAAAAACCTCCTGATAACGATAATGAAACTTCTATCTCTGATGTTGAAACTCAATCTGGTAATGAACACTCACCTAGTGATAATGAAAAAGATAATGATGAGGTTCATGAAGAGGCTCAACCAAACAATGAAAAAGAACCAGATAATTATGTTGAGATAAAACCACCTGTTGATCTTGATAACCCACAACCTAAAAATAAAAGATATGATAACAGAGACTTTATTGCTAGAAAACACGGTAAAGAAATAGAACCGTGGGTTCAAAAACCTATGCCTTTTCCACCAAAGTCAACTAAAAAGAATGATGATGAAGAATTTGAACGCTTTGCTGAAATGTTGAGGCCAATCTTTTTGTGTACTCGCTTGACTCACATCTTCAAAATGCCTCCTTATGCAAAGTATATGAAAGACATCATCACAAATAAGAGAAAAATACCAGAAGCTGAGATTTCCACTATGCTTGCTAATTATAGTTTCAAAGATGGAGTACCTAAAAAACTTGGAGATCCGGGTATACCAACTATACCTTGCTCTATAAAAAAGAATTATGTGAAAACTGCTTTGTGTGATGTAGGAGCTAGTGTTAGTGTTATTCATTTCTCTTTGTATAAAAGGCTTAACTTGAATAAACTCACACCTACTGAAATATCTTTGCAAATGGCTGACAAATCAACTACCATACCTATTGGTATTTGTGAGGATGTGCCCGTTGTTGTTGCTAATGTTACTATCTTCACTGACTTTGTTATACTTGAGATGCCTGAGGATGACAATATGTCTAGTATTCTTGGTAGAACCTTCTTGAATACTACAGGGGCTGTTATTGATTGTAATAAAAGCAAGGTCACTTTTCATATCAATGGTAATGAGCATACGGTGCACTTGCCGAAGAAACAACCCCAAGTGAATGGTATTAATGTTATTGAAAGATCTCCGACAATCACTATTGGAAGTTTTCAAATACCTTTACCTACTGCCAAAAAGAAATATGAAATGCTTATTGTTGGGGACATCCATATCCCCATTGAGGTAACTTAGTGATTTACGAAAGTTCTTCGGTTTCATGTTAATCGAACGTGGTTGTTAATAAGACCTGATCAACCTGATTAATGAATCATTTTTAGCAGTATGAAGTTGATGGATTTAGTAAGCACTACCTACTATCCTTACTTTTTGTTTTCTTGTTTTACTACTTAAATAAAATAAAATGCCATGTTTTGTCTGTTTTTAAAGTTTCCCGTGCAATAAAAAATGACCCAAAAATAGAAGTTCTCAAAATGCCCTGAAAATTTTATACGATTTTTTCTGAATATTTCCAAATTTCTGTTGCAAATAATACCAGAGAGAGGTGCACCAGGTGGGGTCCTCACTTACCTCTTTAGCCCACATCACCACTCATACCCAGAAAAAATTCTCCATTGCTCTCCCTCCCGTGTTCTTGAGCTCAAACCCGCGGATTTCGATCTCTTTGCTCAAAGCTCCATTTCCGAAACTGTTTCTGGGGATTGTTGCTTGGTATGTGACTCAACCATTTGTCCAATTATTTTTTGTTTTAGTGGTTTATACTTTGAATAATTATCTACTCTTGGTGTCGCTCTAGATGTGCTTGCATGTTAGAATTCTTAGTATCCTAAGTAGCTTGAATACTTGCTATGCCTTCTATGTATCCCTATGAGTAGTTGCTACCAATTTTGTGAAGTTTTGTTGGGAAATTTTGTGAACTTAAAATTCAGATTTTTGTTCATAGGAAAAATTGTACGCGGACATTATGAACTTGTTTGGAAGGAGTTCTTCGAGGACAAGATCCTCGAGGGCATCTTCTAGTGACAGTTCCGCCTGCCGGTCTTATGTTGAACCAAGTGAAAGTTCCACACGAAGTGCCACTACCAAAACATGCTTATGGCCTTGCGATGAGTATATGAGGCGAGTGGGCATTACGGAGGAATTTGAGCAATATGTTCACAATGTCGGCCTCGGTCCCTACCTTTCAGATAAATGTGAACAACGCCAACTTTTCAATGAATCATTTGTTAAAGAATTTAAATATTTTCCACGGGAGTTTAGGGTGTCGTTTATGCTTTATGATAATCTATTCACTATTGCACTAGAGAATTTTGCTTACCATCGCAAACTTCCTTTTTGGGGTTCGCTTGATGAGCCACCAACGACTGAGTATGAGTCGTTCTTGACTAGCCTTTGTTACGGTGAAAATAGGGGAGTGAGACAAGGAAGAATAAAGAGCATTCACTTTCCTGCAATTCAGTATTTTGCGTTATTTAACAGGAAATGCATAGTAGGCAAGCAAGACTGTAGCATACTTTGTGCGCCAGACTTGAGCCTCATCCACACCGCTCTCACTGGTGAAAGGAATTATAACCTTGGAGCGATTGTTGCACGTAGACTTCAGCATAACGCTAACAGTGGCTGGTTCTATGGTGGAATTTACGCCACGCGTTTAGCACGAGGCTGGGTGTTTCACCTTTACCGTTTGATCCCATCCTACCCACGCAGTATTTAGATTTTGACACCTTGAAAGAGCATAAGATTCTCAAGGGAAAGGTTTATAACTTCACTTATAATCTGTTGTTTAACCAATCACATGTTGTGGTCACATATTCGCGTGTGCATGCTCTTTTTGACTATAACAGCCAGGGAAGATATTTTTTTCTTGAGAGCGAGGCCCGAGCTCATAACGCAGCAGTAGTGGCAGCACGGTAGGCCGAGGTGTCCACACCAAGATCCTCCATGAGCTACCACGCGGACTACTACCCTCTAGGCTACTGATCGACTACCAAGCTACGCCAAAATCCTAAGCTTTGGGGAGTACGTGTTTCTCACCGACATTACATTTATGTTTACATATCATTCTATTTATTGGTGCGCACACTTTTTCATTGTATCATCCATGCTTAGATTTATTTTCTTGCCTTCTTCTTATGTGTTTGAAAAACTTTAGAAAAACCAAAAAAATTAGCTGTCGTAATTTAGTTTCTATGCATGCTTAGTAGTAGCACTAAAAAGAAAATCCAAAAAGATTTCCTTGATCTTCTTTTGCTTGTTTAGAGCTTTCCCGTGTAAATAGTTTTTCTAGTTTTTGCTTTAATTCAAGAAAACCAAAAACTCCAAAAATATTTCGGTGTGTTTTTCTGAACTTCTTTTCTTTTTATTCGAGTCGTACCAAGGAGAAGACCATGATGAAAATGTTGAGTGGCTCTCATATGAATAATTTTTGAACTAATAAAGATCACATTTTACCTTGTCTTCTCCTGTTGAATAAAATGTTTTGCAGATTTCAGCTTAGTCCACGACACTCTTGCACTATTATTATTTTCATATCATTCGGGCGTGCAAGTGAAAGGCAATAATGACGATATTCGATGAACTGGCCATGGAAAGGAGAAACTGCTATGAACTCGACTTGTTTTGTTTGTGCAAATATGTTTAACCTAGTACCCATGATTCAGCCCATTATGATTAAACATGTTTGCCATGACAATTGGATATTATAGTTTCTCATGCCATGCATAAGTAGCTAGGAGTTAATAATGATTTATCTTGGATATGAACATAGCGTTTAAATGATTGTGATGTAGTATGATGATATGGTATCCTCCTATGAATGATCAAGTGGCTTGACTTGGCACATGTTTATGCATGTAGTTGAATCAAAACTAACATAGCCTCTATGATATTTATGTTTATGGTGTCCATATCCTACTCATGCGGGTGTCCAATGTTTATTATGCATGATGCTTGTTCATGACCATTGTTGCTCTCTAGCTGACCGCTTCCCAACCTATTTGCTAGCCTTCACTTGTACTAAGCGGGAATATTGCTTGTGCATCAAATTCTAAAACTCAAAGTTATTCTAGATGAGTTCACCATACCTACCTATATGCAGTATTACCCTGCCATCCTAAGTAAATTTGCATGTGCCACCTCTAAAAACTTCAAATAAATAACCTTTTTCTGTGTCTGGATCGTTTATGGAACGACAGGAGGTGGTTGGTATTTCCCATGCTAAGCGGGTTATTCTCAGGTTGAGCGTTTATTCACTCGCCATTGCACGAGAAAAGGGCGGTAATAGGGATTCCCAGTCCCAAATTGCAAAATAAAAAAACTTACAAATAAACAACCAAAAGCTCCCAATGGAGTTCAAACATTTACTTTTCTGCTTGGGAACAACCACTAGCTCGTTTAGCATGGGAGATATCGATAGCTGATAGTCGTGAAGTGAATGAGAAGGGTGCACCTCTCAAAATTTCATTTACCTCTATTTTAAAAACTGCAGCTCTGGCACCTCTGCAAATCACTGCTTCCCTCTGCGAAGGGACTATCTATTCACTTTGATGTTGTGTCATCACCTTCTCTAATAAGCGCTAGATCTGATAGCACTCTTGCCATGCCTATGCATTATGTGTAGTGAATGTTGGGTGTTAACATGACTGGATCTTTTCTACCATGAACTACAATGTTTAGTCGCTGCTTGAACTTTGGAGGTGCTCTGCATTTATGTTTTGCGGTCTCAGAAAGGGCTAGAGAGATACCACTATTGTCATATTATATCATGGTTGTGTTGACAACATGTCGTTGTTTGAGATGTCTTATTTTTGCTCACTAGCTGATTATGCCATTGATATGCGTTAATATAATCTTTAAGTATTATTGTCGAAATGGTTAGTTATAATGCTGGCTGAAAACATGGGTGTTGTTTAAGCTTATTTATGCAAACAAGAGCATAAGAGTTCGTAAAATTTTTTATTTCTCACTTCCAGTTTATCAACTGAATTTCTTGAGGACAAGCAAAGGTCTAAGCTTGGGGGAGTTGATACGTCTCCAACGTATCTACTTTTTCTCATGCTTTTCCTCTTGTTTTGGACTCTAATTTGCATGATTTGAATTAAACTAACCCGGGACTGATGTTGTTTTCAGCAGAACTACCATGGTGTTGTTCTTGTGCAGAAATAAAAGTTCTCGGAATGAAACGAAACTTTGCGAGAATTTTTTATGGAATAAAAGAAAATTACTGGAGCTAGGACCCACCAGAGAGGAGGCCTGGGTGGGCACAACCCACCAGGGTGCGCCCCCCTCTCCTGGCGCACCCAAGTGGGTTGTACCCATCTGGTGGCCCCGCAAACGCCAATCCTGATCCAATAAATTCCTATTTTTGGAGAAAAGATGAGGGAGAAAGAATTATCGCGATCCACGAGACGGAGCCGCCATCACATCTTGTTCTTCCTCGGGAGGCCAGATCTGGAGTCCGTTTGGGGCTCCGGACAGGGGGCATTCATTCTTCGTAATCACCAACCTTTCTCCATCGCCAATTCCATGATGCTCCCCACCGGGAGTGAGTAATTCCTTCGTAGGCTCGCTGGCCAGTGAGGAGTTGGATGAGATTTATAATGTAATCGAGTTAGTTTTGTTAGGGCCCAATCCCTAGTATCCAATATGTTCTTAGATTGATGTTGCTATGACTTTGCTATGCTTAATGCTTGTCACTCCTTGCTTGGGTGCCATGATATCAGATCTGAACCATTTATGTTATCGTCGTTATATCAATGTTCTAGATCCGATCTTGCAAGTTATAGTCGCCTACTAAGGTTATGATCCGACAACCCCGGAGTGACAACAACCGGGCCCGCTCTCGGTGATGACCGTAGTTTGAGGAGTTCATGTATTCATTATGTGTTAATTCTTTGTTCCGGTTCTCTATTAAAAGGAGGCCTTAATATCCCTTAGTTTCCAATATGGACCTTGCTGCCACAGGAGGGTAGGACAAAAGATGTCATGCAAATTCTTTTAATAAAGCACATATGACTATTTACGTAATACATGCCTACATTATATCGATGAATTGGAGCTAGTGTTGTATATATGTGACGCCCCCAATTTGACCGTACACTAATCATGCAAGCAAATGTGTACGACTAAGATCAGGGACTCACTGGAAGATATCACAACACAACTCTAGACACAAATAAAATAATACAGGCTTTATATTACAAGCCAGGGGCCTCGAGGGCTCGAATACATAAGCTCGAATACATAAGAGTCAACGGAAGCAACAATATCTGAGTACAGACATAAGTTAAACAAGTTTGCCTTAAGAAGGCTAGCACAAAACATCAACGATCGAAAAGGCAAGGCCTCCTGCTTGGGACATCCTAACTACTCCTGTCGTCGACTGTCTCCATGAAGTAGTAGGCTTTGTCGGAGTAGTAGTAGCAGTCGACTGGAGGCATCTGGCTCCTGGGATTCGCCAACTGGTTTCAATAACCAGAAAGAAGGAAGAAGGGGGGAAGGGGGAGCAAAGCAACCGTGAGTACTCATCCAAAGAACTCGCAAGCAAGGATCTACACTACATATGCATCGGTAAAAATGAAAAGGGTAGTATATGTGGACTAAGCTGCAGAATGCCAGAATAAGAGGGGGAAGAAGCTAGTCCTATCGAAGACTAGCATCTTCTGGAAACCACCAATCTTGTAGCAGTAGAAGAGAGTACAAAATAACATATTATAGTTATCAAGCATGTTGTAGCATTAACTCCCAGAGATCCTTCCTCAAATCCCTGCGAGGAAGCAATCCCGGAGCCACATATCCATTCATCACCTCAAGTATCCAGTTCTAGTTGTATCGATCGGCATACAACTCCAAGTGTCCGTTACCGTAGGACAGGCTATCGATAGATGTTTTCTTCCCTGCAGGGGTGCACCACATTACCCAGCACGCTTGATCCCATTTGGCCGGACACACTTTCCTGGGTCATGCTCAGCCTCGGTAGATCAACACGTCGCAACCCTACCTAAGCACATCAGAGAGGTCAGCATGTCGGTCTAAGTCCTAAGCGCGTAGCGGTCTGGGCCCATCGCCCATTGCACACCTGCACGTTGCGAACGCGGCCGGTGAGCAGACCTAGCCCCCTTATACAAGTGGAGGCATTCCAGTCCAACCCGGTGCGCGCCGCTAAGTCACTGACTTCAAGAAGGCTTCGGCTGATACCACGACGTCGAGAGCCCATATCTATTCCCACGTAGCTGGTTAGTGCGTAAAGTACTCAGATCAAATATCCAAACCGTTAGTCTTGGAAGTGTGGTAACGAGCAGAGACTCACGAACATGTGACCCCGTCGCCCTGTCTTGAGGACTTGCGGCAAGGGCTAAGAGTGCCCGGCCACGCCTCGTATTCAAATCTCGGGAACCCTCCAGGTCAACCCGTCTCCACATCACTCATGGGTACCCTTCAGGGTCGACATGCCTTTCCAAGTAAAAGTTGTAAAGTCACAGTAACCATAGTAACCGTGTGTCTAACACCAAAGGGGACCCTAAGGAATCACCCTTAGTGGAATTCCACGTGATGTTATTGTCAAGGTGAACAAAGGAGGAATTACCCTCGAGGTTCACACTTGAGGGGTTGCACGACGGAGTCGTTATTGGGAGTGGTGAAGGAGGAATCACCCTCGATGACCATAACCGATGAACTAACCTACAAGGTTAACATCAGAAGTGTTGATGAGGTATCACCCTCGGCACTCGATAGTAACCTAGTATTGTCGAGCAACTAAGGGGAAAGTGATATGCGATGCCGGGGCCTGGTCTTCGATCCCTTTGATCGAGTCTTCTGATAATCCAGCAGGGTAGACTTGACAAAGTGGGGCTCTCTGATGGATCTCTAACCAGCCTATACTAAGTAGTTTAGTATAAACATGTAAGGTATGAAAGCGGGTATCAACAACAGGCTATGCATCAGAATAGGATCATACAAAAAGCAGTAGCAGTTCTAATGCAAGCATAAGAGAGAAGAGAGTGGGCAATATCGGAATGATCAAGTGGGGTTGGCTTGCCTGGAAGCTCTACTGAAAAGGAAGAACTGTCTTTGTCGACGTAGCCGATCACCTGGGCATCATCGGCCTCCGGATGTACCGGAGAAGAAGAGGGGGAAGAAACAATAAATACATAGCAAACAAGTGCATGACATGATGGTAAGCGGCATCGGGGGTGTTCTAACGTAGTGCTACACGATACCGATGAAGGGGGATAACATCCGAGAATATTTTTCCGGGGTTAGGCATTAACGGACAAGCGAACCGGGGCGGGGGTAAGTTGCATGTTCGCTATGCTAGGGATGTGTGGCAGACGAACGGACCGTGTAATCGGATCCCTCTCGTCGTTCTGAGAAACTTTCATGTATAAAACTTTTTCATCCGAGTTACGAATTATTTTATATGATTTTTCAAAGTTTTAACAATATTCTAGAATTACTGGATTTAATTTAATTGGAAAAATATATTAAACATAATTCTATGGGTACACAGAAAGTGTACCCAGAAGTGTGTGTGTGGTTGATGGTGGACCTAGTTGACTGGGTCAACTTTCCAGTCAGTAGAGGCTGACTTGTGGGGCCATGGAGCTAAGTCAGCAGCGTAGTCAGCAGTCAACAATTGACTGGTCAACCCTGACCAATGGGCCCCACTAGTCAGTGAGACAACTAATAAACAGGTTTTGTTTTAAGTAATTAATTAACTGGGGTTGATTAGAGGGGGTAGGTCCCACATGTCATTCACAACAGTTAAACCAAACGGTTATTTTAATGTGGGTCCATGTGCGAGTGAGAGATTAAGTTAATTAGCAATTTAATTAACTAGATACAGAGATGGGCCCCACCGGCCAGCGACTCAGGCGACAGTGGCGTCGCCGGTGACCACAGCGGGAGGCGGCGGTGATGGAACTCGCCGCTCCGGCGACCAAACACTTTGCGAAGACCGCCATTCGAAAGGGCACGGTGGCGCGAATCTACGGGCATGTGCAGCTCGAGCATGGGCGGTCTACATCGACATCAGCTACGGCGATAGAGCACGTGCCTATCGTGGTGTCTATAGAGAGCGTGGTCGCGCTACTAGGCGGCCACGACGAGGGCGAATGGGAAGACAAGGGGGTCGAAGGGGGAGCTCATGGCGATGGTTTCGGGGTAGCGTCCGGGGAGGTCGGCGGCGCCATGGCCCTCCGACGAGCAGAGGGCGGCGCGAGGTTGATGTGAGGAGCGGCGGGGCGGAAGCGGTGGCCCTCCGGCCTGGCCGCGCTTGAGGTTGGGAGGAGACGGGGACGACACGACACGGCGGCCTGCTGGTGGCGAAGCGGCGGGTGCACGGGGGCCTCCATGGCCGGCGGGTCAGGCACGGCTTTGGGGAAGGCCAACGCCATCGGGTAAAGCGGGGTAGTGGCAGCGATGGGAGGCGCTGGCCAGCGCCGGCGCATGAGAGGCGGGGTCAGCGGAGACGGGCGACGCTGGGGGCGGCTTTCGGCGCCGGTTGATGGCGAGATCCCAATCCTGACCGGGATGGGGGGAGAGGCGAGCGGCTCATGGCCTACTACTTCTCGAGCTTGCATTGTATTCCCTCGAAAAGGAAAGGGAGAGGCAGCATAGTAGCGTAAGTATTTCCCTCAGTTTTTGAGAACTAAGATATCAATCCAGTAGGAGGCCACGCGCGAGTCCCTCCCACCTGCACAAACAAATATGAACCTCGCAGGCAACGCGACAAAAGGGGTTGCCAATCCCTTCTCGATCACTTACGAGAGTGAGATCTGATAGATATGATAAGATAATATTTTTGGTATTTTTGGTATAGAGATTGAAAGTCAAGTAAAGCAAAGTAAAGTAAATAGTTGAGAATAGACCCGAGGGCCATAGGTTTCACTAGTGGATTTTCTCATGATAGCAGAATTCTACGGTGGGTGAACAAATTACTGTCGAGCAATTGATAGAAAAGCGCATAGTTATGAGAATATCTAGGCATGATCATTCTATAAAGGCATCACGTCCGTAACAAGTAGACCGACATGATTCTGCATCTACTACTATTACTCCACACATCGACCGCTATCCAGCATGCATGTAGGGTATTAAGCTCATAAGAACAGAGTAACGCCTTAAGCATGACATGATGTAGAGGGATAAACTCAAGCAATATGGTATAAACCCCATATTTTTATCCTCGATGGCAACAATAATATATATGTCTTGCTGCCGCTGCTGCCACTGGGAAAGGACACCGCAAGATTGAACCCAATGCCAAGCACTTCTCCCATTGCAAGACCTATAGATCTAGTAGGCCAAACCAAACCAATAATTTGAAGAGACTTGCAAGGATATTATAATCGTACATAAAAGATTTCAAAAGAGAATCCAATATTGTTCAAATATAATCTTGATCATAAACCCACAATTCATCGAATCTCGACAAACACACCGGAAAAATATTACATCGAATAGATCTCCTCGACGATTGAGGAGAACTTTGTATTGACATCCAAAGAGAGAAGAAGCCATCTAGCTAATAACTATGGACCCGAAGGTCTATGGTAAACTACTCACAACTCATCAAAGAGGCTATGGTGTTGATGTAGAAGCCCTCCGTGATCGATGTCCCCTCCGGCGGAGCTCCGGAATAGGCCCCGAGATGGGATCTCACGGGTACGGAAAGTTACGGTGGTGGAATTAGGGTTTCGTGGTGCTCCTTGATGTTTTCAGGGTATGAGGGTATATATAGGCTGAAGAGGCACGTCAAGGGAGCTAGAGGGGGCCCACGAGGGTGGGGGCACGCCTACCCCCTGGGCGCGCCCCCTGCCCTCGTGGTCGCCTCTCTCATTTCCTCGTGTGTACTCCAAGTCTTCTATGTTGATATTGTTCCAAAAATAACTCTCCCGAAGGTTTCATTCCGTTTGGACTCCGTTTGATATTCCTTTTCTGCGAAACACTGAAATGGGCAAAAAAAACAGCAATTTGCACTGGGCCTTGGGTTAGTAGGTTAGTCCCAAAAATAATATAAAAGTGTATAATAAAGCCCATTAAACATCCAAAACAGAATATATAATAGCATGGAACAATAAAAAATTATAGATATGTTGGAGACGTATCAAGCATCCCCAAGCTTAATTCCTGCTTGTCCTCGAGTAGGTAAATGATAAAAACAGAAATTTTGATGTGGAATGCTAACCAGCATAATTCTCAATGTAATTTCCTTTACTGTGGCATGAATGTTCAGATCCGAAAGATTCAAGACAAAAGTCTATATTGACATAAAAATAATAATACTTCAAGCTTACTAATAAAGCAATCGTGTCTTCTCAAAATAACATGGCCAAAGAAAGTTATCCCTACAAAATCATATAGTCTGGCTATGCTCTATTTTCATCACACAAAATATTTAAATCATGCTTAACCTTGGTTTCAGCCAAGCAATTGTTTCATACTTCAATTCTTTCAAATCTTTCAACTTTCACGTAATACATGAGTGTGAGCCATGGATATAGCACTATGTGGAATAGAGTGGTGGTTGTGGAGAAGACAAAAGAGGAAGATAGTCTCACATCAACTAGGCGTATCGATGAGCTATGGAGATTCCCATCAATAGATATCAATGTGAGTGAGTAGGGATTGCCATGCAACGGATGCACTAGAGCTATAAGTATATGAAAGCTCAACAAAAGAAACTAAGTGGGTGTGCATCCAACTTGCTTGCTCACAAAGACCTAGGTGAGGAAGCCCATCATTGGAATATACAAGCCAAGTTCTATAATGAAAATTCCCACTAGTATATGAAAGTGACAAAACAACAGACTCTCTATCATGAAGATCATGGTGCTACTTTGAAGCACAAGTGTGGAAAAAGGATAGTAACATTGTCCCTTCTCTCTTTTTCTCTCTTTTTTTCTTCACTCTTTTTTCTTCTTTTGGGTCTTTTCTCTCTTTTTTTCCTTTTTTATGGCCTCTCTCTTTTTTTCTTTTCTTTTCTTTTTCTTTTTTTTTCTTTTTCGTCCGGAGTCTCGTCCCGACTTGTGGGGGAATCATAGTCTCCATCTTCCTTTCCTCACTTGGACAATGCTCTAATAATGATGATCATCACACTTTTATTTACTTACAACTCGAAGCTAGAATAAAATATGACTCTATGTGAATGATAATGATGAAGCGTGTCATATGAACGAAACGGTGGAAAGTTGCATGGCAATATATCTCGGAATGGCTATGTAAATGCCATGATAGATAGGTATGGTGGCTGTTTTGAGGAAGGTATATGGTGGGTGTATGGTAACGATGAAAGTTGAGCGGTACAAGAGAGGCTAGCAATGGTGGAAGGGTGAGAGTGCGTATAATCCATGGACTCAACATTAGTCATAAGGAAGTCATATACTTATTGCAAAAATCTACGAGTTATTAAAACAAAGTATTCAACGCATGCTCCTAGGGGAAGGGTTGGTAGGAGTTAACCATCGCGCGATCCCGACCTCCACACAAAGGATGACACTCAATAAATGAATCATGCTCCAACTTCATCACATAACGGTTCACCATACGTGCATGCTACGGGAATCACAAACTTTAACACAAGTGTTTCTCAAATTCACAATTACTCCACTAGCATGACTTTAATATCACCATCCTCATATGTAAGAACAATCATCAAGTATCGAACTTCTCATAATATTCAATGCACTTGTATGAAAGTTTTTACTATACCCATCTTGGATGCCTATCATATTAGGACAAGTTTTATAACCAAAGCAAATTACCATGCTTTTCTAAGAGACTCTGAAAAAGATATAAGTGAATCATGAGAGATCAATAATTTCTACAAAATAAAATCACCACCGTCCTCTAAAAGATATAAGTGAAGCACTAGAGCAAAACTATCTAGCTCAAAAGATATAAGTGAAGCACATAGAGTATTCTAATAAATTCCAATTCATTTGTATCTATCTCAAAAGGTGTGTCCAGCACGGATGATTGTGGCAAACTAAAAAGCAAAGACTCAAATCATACATGATGCTCCAAGCAAAACACATATCATGTGATGAATACAAATAAAGTCTCAGGTAAAGTTACCGATAGATGAAGACGAAAGAGGGGATGCCTTCCCGGGGAATCCCCAAGCTTAGGCTTTTGGTTTTCCTTGAATTTCACCTTGGGGTTCCTTGGGAATTCCCAACCTTATGCTTTTTCAACTCTTTGTTCCATATTCCATCGAATCCTTACCCAAAACTTGAAAATTTCACAACACAAAACTTAGCCAAAAATCTTGTGAGCTCCGTTAGTATAAGAAACAAAACACTACTCAAAGGTACTGTAATGAACTCATTCTTTGTGTATATTGGTGTTAAACCTACTATATTCCAACTTCTCTATGATTCATACCCCCCGATCCTACTCATTGATTCATCAAAATAAGCAAACAACACATGAAAAAAAGAATCTGTCAAAAACAGAACAGTCTATAGCAATATGTAACTTTCGAATACTTCTGTAACTCTAAAAAACTGAAACAAATTGGTTGACGTGAGGAATTTTTCTATTAATCATCTGCAAAAAGAATCAACTTAAAAGCACTTTCCAGTAAAAAAATGGTAGCTAAGCTCGTGAGCGCTAAAGTTTCTGTTTTTTTACAGCATGATCACATAAACTTCACACAAGTCTTCCCAAAGGTTCTACTTGGCACAAACACTAATTAAAACACAGAACCACATCTAAACAGAATCTAGATGCAATATTTATTCCTAAACATAAGCAAAATCAAGTAAAATAAAATTGGGTTGCCTCCCAACAAGCGTTATTGTTTAACGCCCCTAGCTAGGCAAGATACAAGAATAGATCTAGGTATTGCCATCTTTGGTAGGCAATTCTTCGATTAAGCTCTTATAATTCTTAGGAGTTTCTTCATTCCTATTAATAATCAAACTTCTAGGCGAGAAATCAAGAAATTCGTTTGTAGCAAAAGTTTCCCTTATGAAAGTGAGAAAGTTGGGATGAACACTTATGGATTTGAGATCCGCGGTTTCCTTACTAGATGATTCACCCTTATTTTTAGGAACATACATAAACTTGGCCAATTTAGTGATAGAGGGGTTTGAAGTATTTCTCACAGCAGAAAAAGCAGACCCTACATTAGTGATAATATCCTCAAGTTTATCAATTCTAGTGGAATCTTGATCTATTCTCTATTTAACTATGGGTTCTTTTTCTTTAAAAAAAATCAGAATAACTCCTACTTTAGATCCATTTTGGGTAATTTGGTTATGGATCTTTTTATCCAAACTCTCAACCAACTCCACAGTGGCAACTTTATTTTCAATAATTTCTAGCCTTTGCATAACATGTTCTAAAGTCAAAACAGTTCCATTAACCAGAAGAGGTGGTGGGCCAAATAATTCTGTCGTAGCATTATAAGAATCAGAAGTATGGCTACCCAAGAAATTCCCTCCGGTAATGGTATCAAGAATATATCTATTCCACAGAGTGATGCCAACATCAAAATTGCGAAGAAGCACGGAAGTGGAAAGCTTCCTAGTAGATCTATTTTGAGCATTGCAAATTCTATAGCAAGCATCTTTTAGATTTTCTTCCTCCCTTTATTTAAAATTAAGAACCTCACTCTTGGGAGAACTGATAATGATAGGTGTGCTAGCCATGACGGCAAGACAAAGCGATAAAACACATTGTAGAAGAAGGGCGAATAAAACGGTAAGGGTGAAGTGGGGGAGAAGAAAACGAGAGGCAAATAATGTAGTGCGATGGATAAGGGTTTGTGATAGGTACTTGGTATATGAATTTTGCGAAGATCTCCCTGGCAACGGCGCCAGAAATTCTTCTTGCTACTTCTCGAGCTTGCGTTGTATTCCCTCGAAGAGGAAAGGGAGAGGCAGCACAGTAGCATAAGTATTTCCCTCAGTTTTTGAGAACCAAGATATCAATCCAGTAGGAGACCACAGGCGAGTCCCTCGCACCTGCACAAACAAATAAGAACCTCCCAGCCAACGCGATAAAAGGGGTTATCAATCCCTTCTCGGTCACTTACGAGAGTGAGATCTGATAGATATGATAAGATAATATTTTTGGTATAGAGATTAAAAGTAAAGTACATCAAAGTAAAGTAAATAGTTGATGGAAGATTAATATGATGATAATAGACCCGGGGGCCATAGGTTTCACTAGTGGCTTCTCTCATGATAGCAGAATTCTACGGTGGGTGAATAAATTACTGTCGAGCAATTGATAGAAAAGCGCATAGTTATGAGAATATCTATGCATGATCATTGTATATAGGCATCACGTATGTAACAAGTAGACCGAAACAATTATGTATCTACTACTATTACTCCACACATCGAACACTATCCAACATGCATCTAGAGTATTAAGTTCATAAGAACAAAGTAATGCATTAAGCAAGATGACACGATGTAGAGGGATAAACTCAAGCAATATGATATAAACCCCATCTTTTTATCCTCGATGGCAACAATATTATACGTGCCTTGCTGCCCCTGCTGTCACTGGGAAAGGACACCGCAAGATTGAACCCAAAGCCAAGCACTTCTCCCATTGCAAAAACTATAGATATAGTAGGCCAAACCAAACCAATAATTAGAAGAGACTTGCAAGGATATTATAATCATACATAAAATATTTCAGAAAAGAATCCAATATTGTTCAAAGATAATCTTGATCATAAATCCACAATTCATCGGATCTCGACAAACACACCGCAAAAAGATTACATCGAATAGATCTCCTCGAAGATCGAGGAGAACTTTGTATTGAGATCCAAAGAGAGAGAAGAAGCCATCTAGCTAATAACTATGGACCCGAAGGTCTGTGGTAAACTACTCACAACTCATCGGAGAGGCTATGGTGTTGATGTAGAAGCCCTCCGTGATTGATGCCCCCTCCAGCGGAGCTCCGGAACAGGCCCCACGATGGGATCTCACGGGTATAGAAGGTTACGGTGGTGGAATTAGGGTTTCGTGGTGCTCCTCGATGTTTTCAGGGTATGAGGGTATATATAGGCTGAAGAGGCACGTCAGGGGAGCCAGAGGGGGCCCACGAGAGTGGGTGGCGCGCCTACCCCCTGGGCGCGCCCGTTGCCCTCGAGGCCGCCTCTCTCGTTTCCTCGCGTGTACTCCAAGTCTTCTGTGTTGATATCGTTCCAAAAATAACTCTCCCGAAGGTTTCATTCCATTTGGACTCCGTTTGATATTCCTTTTCTGCGAAACACTAAAATAGGAAAAAAACTGCAATTTGCACTGTGTGTTGGGTTAGTAGGTTAGTCCCAAAAATAATATAAAAGTGTATAATAAAGCACATTAAACATCCAAAATAGAATATATAATAACATGGAACAATAAAAAATTATAGATACGTTGGAGACGTATCATCGCCCCGGGGGTTGTAGGGGTTAGGTGGGCCGAGGCTGGCAGGGCCGGTCGGCCTGGTCAGCCAGCTGGGCCGGTTCGCCCAGTGGGGGTGTTGTTTATTTTATTTTTACGTATTTCCCTTTTCATTTTATTTTCTGCTTGCAAATTGTTTGGCTGCCGAAACATTTGTGAAAAATGTCCAACCAAGCCAAATAATTTTGAGGCAGTATACTACAATGTTACAAAAAGTTCGGGAGCAATATAATTTCTTTTGAATTGTGCATTGCATTGAAAGAGTCAAAAGGGGGTTGTTGGCTCTGTTTTCAAGATGTTAGATTCATCTAGGGACTTTAGATGATGTTGATCCCCTGACATAATTCATAATGGATTATTTCCAAAATTATGAACTATTTAATTCCTAGATTGGGACAACTTTTATTTACAGCTCATTATTGAATTTCAATTGAAGGTAGAATTTGAAATGAGATATTATTCCAATGTGATCAAGCACTGTTTAGCAACATGATTAGCTTAATCACTGAGGGTTATTGTAGCATGACACTGGGGGTGTTACAAATCTCCTCCACTACAAGAAATCTCGTCCCGAGATTTAAGGGGTGGAGTAAGGGGGGAAGCTATAAGGATGGATGTCTGAAAGGATCGGCATACGGTAGCTATCTTAAGGAAGAAAATTTTATAAGCGCCAGAGAATGTATCGAGAGTGCTATAAGGAGGTTCAGCAAGTTTCAACCAGGTAGGCATCCAGCTGATGCATAAAACAGGTGATAAATAATGTTGCCTTTGATACCAGAATGAAATAGGATGAGGAATTTAACTCGTGAATTACATACGAAGCCATGGGCAAGGAAAATTTCAGAATGAAGATTGTACAGGAGAGTTAGGTTTCGATCATGTGGAACTGTGGGTTATGGGCCCACCATGTGGGTTACAGTAGGAAGGGCACTAACATCTTGCATGGTCAGGATAGCAAGGCATATCAGAGCATAGACTGTCAGTTATGTTGGCAACAACGTTGGTGCCAAGGGTGAGTGACGAAGAGAACCATTTTCCTGCTCGTTGAAACGAGGCGGACCAATAGGCAAAGTTCTTTTCCATCGGTGGTTACCGGAATGTTATCATCAATAGTAACAGGGTCTTACTGACAGAGTTGTACACCAACATGTTTACATAAGCAGAATATTGTTACTGCTTAGATTATATGTAGATCAAAGAAAGGTTAAACAAACAAATGGAAATGAAAATGTGTTTAAACACAATGAATAGGAGTAAATCATCCCCAAGATTAAGCAGGCCATGATATACGTGTCAGCAGATCAAAGTCATGACCATATTGAAAAAAGGGGGTAAGAAGAATTATGATATGTACTCACACCACGATGTTGGATAGTTGATCAAGCACAATTAGCATTGTGCTTACAATGTTCTTGTGGATCTTTGTACTACCACAGACATGCTTCGAGATTGCCTTGACATTGTCTTCAAGCAAAGGTCGGACTTTGGATACACCAGGATCCATCGGAAACAACTTATAAAATAAGTCATACAATTTCAGCAAGGGAAGATGAGGATGAGACCGACGGGCTCAGAAATCCTCGAGATTTCCCTAGACATGAATTTTCACAATTAAGTGAACAAGGCGATGGCATTGGACACACCAGGGTATATAATGAATTGTGTTTGTGGAGAACACCCACAATTAAGTATTGAACTAGATGCACCTGGATATACGTACCAAGTAGCAAGATCGATGTTAGCATGGAGGTTTAATAACTAGAAGGGTTGGTATCGGTGTCAAAACCGGTGGATCTCGGGTAGGGGGTCCCGAACTATGCGTTTGAGGATCGATGGTAACAGGAGACTGGGGACACGACGTATACCCAGGTTCAGGCCTTCTCGATCGAGGTAATACCCTACTTCCTGTCAGATTGATCTTGATGAATATGATTACAAGAGTTTATCTACCTCGAGATCGTAATGGCTAACCCTAGGAGTCTAGCCTATGATTCTGTTGTTTCTCTTCTACCTTAGCCTCTACGGACTAAACCCTCCATTTTATATATGTACCGGAGGGCCCTAGGGTTTGTACATAACCATCTTGCAGAGGAAGGAAAGATTACACCCGAACCTAAAACCTGCCATTATACGCATACAGGAGTCCTATCCGGATACGAGAGACGATCATCAGCAATGATCTTCACGGCCCACCAGTCTAGCCCACCACGAGTTATCCGGACACATGAGGATCCCTCGATCCAGGACTCCCTTAGTAGCCCCCGAAAATGTGTTCGATGACGATAAGTTCAGCTTCCGTATTGTCTTCGACATTGCAAGGCGGGTTCCTTCTTGTGAATATATCTTCTACAAAAAGTGTATTGTGTTCGGCTCTGCATGGTTAGTACAACCCTTAGCCTCGAAAGCAAGGCATTGAAAGAAAATGAATAATGTGTCTTTACTGACAACTTTTTGGTGAAGCGCTGCGTCGATCCCTCTAATATACCAGACCGTTTTATTTGGTCCTAGTTTCGCATTTCGAGGCATAACCCCACTCAGCACGTCTTATCAATACAGAGATCGTGCCCTCTTATTAGGGGATCCTTATTAATGTGACGCGAGCATCCAAACCGCGTATTACGCATGACTGCTTTGGGAACCAGCGAGGTATGCGGCTAAAGTGGGGGGACGTTCTGTATTCGCAGCGTTATAAAAGGACATCAATCCCTTCCATGAACCCCACGCCTTCCTCAAGCCCGAGCTCTCCAATCTTCCTAGCCCCAGCATCCTCATCTCTTGCACCCGCAGTTCTCCGTTTCTCAATCACCACTTCCTTCCTCAGCAATGGCCGGATCCGGCGCCAAGGGCAAGTGGGAGGCCTCCACCGTTACTGAGAAATCCATGGAGGATCTCCGGAGTGTGGGCAATCTCACTGCCAACATTGTGCACCAAGTCCCCGCCAAGGACTAGGTGGTTCCCGTCATAGAGGCGGGTGAGAGAGTCGTGTTCCTCTCGCACTTCGTTAGGGGGCTTGGATTTCCTCCTCACCCCTTTGTACGGGGTTTGTTGTTTTCGTACGGGCTAGATTTCCATGATCTAGCCCCGAATTCGATTCTTCACATCTCCGCTTTCATAGTGGTGTGTGAAGCTTTCCTCCGCGTTCCCCCACACTTTGGCCTATGGCTCAAGACCTTCAACGTGAAGTCGAAGGTGGTGGACGGGCAACACACAGAGTGCGGGGGCGCTGTGATAAGCAAGCTCTCGAATACAACCTGGCCAAAGGGGGCGTTCGTGGAGAAGAACAAGGTTTGGCAGCAGGAGTGGTTCTACATTACTCAGCCCGGCAACGACAAATGGGCGGCGGCGCCTGCCTTCAGATCTGGACACCCGGAGAGGCTAACCTCTTGGACCGATAAGTGTCCAAACTAGGGATCTCAGACTGAGGTGACGTCACTTCAAGGCGGTGTGTCCGGCATGATCTCCAAGGGCTACCAACTCACAACCGTGGTTCAGGTAATGCTGGCCCGGCTCTTTCTTCCCTGCCAACACCGGGGCTCCTCCCATGAGAGTTTGATCTGGCTGGAGACCGGCCCCTGAAGCATCTCTTCGGTTTTACGCACAAAGAGATCTAGAAGCATCTCTTCAAGAGCCAGATGGAGTGTCCAAAAGAAACGGAGGACGCAGGCTACAGCGCTGTGTTTACCACACAAGAGGTAATCAGAAAATTCTGCCGAACATATATCCCCTTCTTATTTTAATAATATAATAGGAATTGGAGTTCGTGATATACATGGCTGGACGAAGAAGGAAATCCAGATTAAGTGTCCAGCGCCTTTGCCAGAAGACCCAGAGACGCCTCAACTAACGGCGATGCTGGTCCCGACGCCGTACAAGGCGCCGGACAAGAAGTCCAATAAGATGAGCAAGGAGGCCGAGAGCGGCCCCCGCCCTGCGGGTGCGAAGTCCAAGGAGATCAACATCCTCTCCTCCAAAGAGGAGGAGGAGGACAAAGAAGAAGAGTCCCCTGCGCAAGGCAGGGGGAAGAAGAGGGTGGCCGCTGCTGATGCAAGCAAGGCCGCACCCCGGAGGAGACAGAACCTCCCCGTTCGTTCGGACTCATCATCCGAACATAGATTTGTGGTGAAGCCTAGGGAGAAGCCCCCAACTAAAACGTAAGTTTGTTCAGATATATTAATTGCTTCACCATGCTTATCTTAGCATTTTAATTCTTTCTAAGTATTTCTCACCTGCTGACCTACAGCCCCACCCGAGCACATCCCGACGCCTCCTTATCGGAGGGGAACTCTATAGTGTCTGGAGAGACAGAGAGTGACCCGCTCGTCCGAGCTCCATCGCCCATGGCTCGCAGGGACCCCGAAGTGTCCTCCCAGTGTGTGTCTTATGCTCAAGGAGATGAGGGCGGGGCAAGTGATAGGGCGACCGAGGGTAACACCTTGGCTGCCTGTGGGGACCCCGACTCATAAGTCGTGATCACCGAATGCACGTGTAAAGTGATCCCAGAGATTAATGCTCACTGAACACACAGAAGCTGAATAACAAGAGTCTTACATCCATACGTACCGTATTACACAAATTGTGACCATTATGGTCAAGTCTTGAGTACATCAGTGCAGCGGAAATCTTCAATAACAACTTGGACCCATGCCATCTGCCTTAACCCTACAGGCATTCTGACTGGGAAGCGTCCTAGCTCGCATGTTTGTCACCAAGAAATCTTCATCATATCATGTTCTTTCATGCCTGGCCAATAAAATAACCAATGGCAAGCCAATGAGTACTTTGAATATACTCGCAAGCAACCCAAGTGTGATGACAGAATAATTATGCAAGGCTCTACTACTAAATTGGCAGTTTTGCGGAAAGCTAATTTTTACATATGCAAGTATGATCAACATATAACCAGGGCATGCATGCGTCTGCAACAAGTATCAGGAGGTTACAGACATCAACATCGGGAAAGAGTTATGAACAACTCATGCTCAAGCTCATCGTGACTTTCTCACAAATCACGTCAGCAGATTTACCCAAACTGTGTTGTTTTCCAGAAACTTAAGGACATAGTCTAAGCAGCACCACCCAACTGTCCTTGATCGTGGACACGGCTATTTGAATAGTTTGACACTCTGCAGAGGTTGCACACTTTACCCACAAGAACCGGGGAACTTCCGTGTCATCCACGACCCACGGTACCTCAAGTACCCGGGGTAAGCACCCGATCACTATCTTTCCCTAGACGACACTAACACAGAGTCCACTCGATTGGTAACAGCCCCGTGCCAAACATTTCACATCTTAAAAATTGTCGAGCCTCGCTCCCATATTCATCACATACCACTGGCATGGGGTACCAACGGTGTGTCCGGTGCCCTGTAAAGACAGTCATGGCCGCCTATCCAAGCACGACCCCGCCCCGAGAGTGACCTCATGTCACCCCCGTCACTAGTAATGCGGGCACCATGCTAGTATCGGTCCAGGTAATCAATAATGCCCCGTCCCATAAAGGGGTAGAGTGGTTGCACATGTTTAGTTGGGACGATCGACAAATCTTAAATCTAATCCGTCTCTGTAAACAACACTTTCATCAAGCCTCGGTACACTACTTCTCCACCAAGTAGTGCCCTAGTTCCTCATCATCTCCCAGGGGCATTAGTGGCACCCACTGGGTTATTTGCAAGTATGTTAAACCACACTTGTTTCTTTCCATGGATAACCCTGACCCATTTTGCGTAGCCAACTACTATAGCATATATCCATCTACTCCCACCCACATAACCCTCATAGGAAGGTAGGGTCATGCTTGATGCAAGTTTCAGTAGTAAAGTAGCAAAGGTACCAACCAAAGTGGTCACCACCTCTACATGATTCCGATGCATTGATAATAAAGGGCTAAGAGACATGCATAAAAGGTTTCTCGAACATGGTCAAAGGGTTGCTTGCCTTGTCCTTCTGAGTCTTCAAACCTTCTGGTCCATCTCCAAGTACTCCGTTTATTTCGTCAACTAACGAGGGAAACAATCATAATAAGCAACACAACAAGGCAAAAATAGAAGTGCTCTAAAAATAGGAGTTGGAATTTTCTAGGATACCTCTGGTCATATGAAAAATGAACAAGGTGGTTTCATAGGCATTGGATCAATGGATAGTTTGGAACATTTCAATATGATGGAATCAAGGGGTTTAATGGATCTGTGAGAAGTGTATAGAAGAATTATTTTGAAAAATTAGCTGAGGCATCCATTTAACAAGGAATGATTTTAGAAGCAGCTAGGAGTTGGTTTCACTTGATTTGGAGTTCAAATGAATTTCCTATGATTTTGCAAAGTTGGCTATACATGGATAAATAGAACAATATTTGATGTGGACAGAAAGTGTTGGGAAAAATGTTCCAAAACTAAGTTTTGATATTACAAGTATCTAGGAATTTGAATCATGGCATTTGGATCAAAAGTCGGCTCTCTGTGATTTTCTAAAGTCCATCACAGAAATGGAAAAATAGGATTTGCTAAATATTTGTGAAGAAAATATCTCTGGATTAATGTGCAATTCGCACCGAGTGATAGTCATGATTTATGGAGTCACTGGAAATTTGAATCATCAAATTTGGAGTTAATTAGAATATTCTATGGAGTTTACCAGTCCACAGAAAAAGAAAAAGAAAAGGTATTTACCTAAATGGGCCCAATCCAGCGGCGGCAGCGCGCACCAGGCGGGGTTTAGCGCCGAGGCGCAACTGGGTCGGCCCAGCGGCTCGGCCACGTGGACGACAGGGCGATGTCGAAGGCGCCTAGGCGGAGCGCGCCTTCCCCGCGGGGACGCGGGAGAAGCCGAACCCGCCTCCACTTGCAAGTGTGGCCCGGTGGCTGGGCCACTGACGAGCGGGCCCCGCCTGCAGGTTCGTCCTCAACCTCCCGCGCGGGCGCGAAGGGAGACAGAGGAGGCGTTCGACGCTGGTCGCCGGTGCTACAGGGCATCTCTGGCGATGATCCGCCCACCAGCGTGCTCAGCGGAGAGAGACGAACCAGGGAGACCCCACCACGGGTGCCTGCATCACCGGATGGGAGCAGGGCTTCGCCCGCGGCGGACGGTGGCGTCGGGCAAGAGTGGCCATGGCCTAGCAGCTCGCCGGAGGAGAAATAAGGGTGCGGTCGAGCTCCTCTATTTCTGGGGGGAGGGTCATGAGATGTGGTTATAGGGAGAGGAGGGAGTCGGGACAGCGCGAATTTTGGCGATGGACAGCGGCTCGGCTTCGGCCTTGGAGGTGGATGGGGTGCACGGGAGGAAGAATGGTGCGGTCTGGGGGGTCCAGGGGAGGGAGAGAGGGCAATTGGAGACGATATAGGGCTCGGGGTGGCCTTTAAATAGGCGGGCGACGGTCCACCGAGGACTCATGCGCCGGCGAGCTCGTTGTCGTCGCCACGGGTGACGGGAGCTCGTCGCGGTGTGTCTGGGGCGTTCGTAGGGGTGGTCTACGCCCAGAGGAAGGGAGAGAAGGAGCGGGGAAGCGTCAGGACAGCGCGCGCGTGAGCTTGCTCATTGGAGCCATCGGGCGGCCATGGTGCGCGTGCGAGCAGGGGCAGGAGAGAGAGAGGAAGAAGGGGGCTGACCAGCTGCCGTGTCTCGGACGTCGTGGCGTCTCGTCGGGCACGCTAAGGAGGCCCGAGGTGACCGAAGGTGGTTGGCAGGGGGCGGCTATAGTGCGGGAGCACACTGTAGCGCGCTCCAGAGTGCCCAAATGGCCGGCGTTGCCATTTTCTATGCAATGTGGGCACGTCCAAAGGTGTCTGGTAGCTCTAGGGGGAAGTAAAGAAGTGGGATGTGGCCTTGGATGCCCTGGGGAGCCAGTAGGAGAGGAGAGAGGTAGAAGAAGAGGGAGAGAGGGGCTGTCCAGGGAGGTAAATGGGGGTGTTTCACCCCTTAATCATTGAGCAATGGCCAGGGGAGAGTTACTGGAGGTAGGAGAGGGTCAGGAGCAGCTGTAGTACAAAGTTGAGCCCATGGAGATTAGTGGAAGAGGTCAAAAATAGCATTTTGGTAAAGTGTTAGAAGGTTTTTGATAATGGTTTGGGCAAGCAAATGATTCCCAATTGACATGAGACTTAACAGGATCAAATGGCATATAGAAATAGGGTATTTCACCAAGTTTGAGCTCATTTGAAGAAACTTGCCAATGTAACTTTGGTAAACCCTAGAAATCAGCAGAAATGACTTTTCCAAGATTTAGCCTTGCAAATCTTCCCTCCTTGATGCACCACTTGGTGTAGTGTCATCATTTGGGTTTGTGATCATGTCCACAAAATTTGAGGTCACAAGTAAAAGGTTGGCAATGTAGAGTTGTTGACATTTGGATCCGGCCAGAGAGGGTTTTGGGGCACTTAGATCAAGTTATGCTTCTCCAATACTTGTGACATTTGGTCTAGATGCATAATTAGACCATTTTAGCATGTGTACCATGTTTGAGAGCATTTGGACAAGTTTGGTATTGTAAAGTTGCTCAAACTTCAAAATGGACAGAAATGGTTTTGAGGGGATTTGATGATGTTTTCTTGATCTTCAAGACATGAGGCTTTGTAAGATCATCAAATATGTCAAATTTGACATGATAGAATTTCCCTGGAATTTTTAGAGAATACTTCCTTTGTAAATATTTCAAAAGCTTGAAATATACAGAAAGGGTTTTTGAAGGATTTGTCCAATATTTTGAACATCACCATGTGTTGAAACTCTTATATATGGGCAATATATGTCCTATGAGTTTCCCTGAATTTTGAAAAATATTTTTGAAACAGTTAAATAATTTTAACCTATTAAAGACCATTTCTAGCCTAAAGAAAAAGCATTTAAATAAAATATAAAAATATCTTTTAAAATTATAATTTTGTGGTTTAAGGGAGTCCTATACCTAATAGGATTGAAATATACTTTTTGAAAGATTTTTCACACCCTAAATAAGGTACTTGCAGTACAAACCTCAATTCTGGGGTTTTTGGAAAACTAATTTTTAGAAATACTATTTGGCCAAATTATTTTTATAAGAAAATACTATACTGGTCTATACACATGGCATGATCATTAGGGAAAGGTTTTGGATCAAGGAGATGAAGTATAAGAGTAGGATGATTTATTTGTTTTTTAGAGCACTTGCAAACAGCAAACAGAAAACCAATCAAGCAAGGTCAAAAACACTCAAAAGTTTTTGTCAAACCACATTTTAGCATGATTATTAGATCAAGTGTTGTGGCATGAAAATCAAGGTGTGACAGTGCCGCTAACCATGGGGAAACAATCGCCGTGGAGACCGAAGACGGGGGGCAAACAATCTGGGGCCCCGCCGAATACTGATCCGGAGCCTAGCACGGCTCCGGGGTCCGAAGACTAGACCCCCTAGGCGGGGGAGGATACAACGGCGCCCGGGGTCAATCCGGAGGCACCGGACCCTCTGGAGGGAACACTACAGAGTGCTTCCGTCGTGGAGGAGCACTGCACCGTGATGGGTGTGGTGATGAAGAAGATTCAGTATGTCAAAGGCGGACTGAATGAAGCCTTCAACAGCCTGCTAACAGGCTTTGAGGTAAGCCATGTAATGTTCTCTAGGGAACTTTATTTGTTTTATATGCACATATATAGCCAGTAGGCCCTGATGCTTTGTGTGATTCTGAACAGAATTGGACGAAGTATCCATAGTATAGCATATTATAGAGCTGAACTGTAGCTTTTGTATTTGAATAAGCTTCACTAGTTACGGCAACTACACGAGATGTAGAAGTTTCCAAACTAAATCGAAAGCTTTTGTTGGCCAACGCGGACCTCGATCGCGTCAACCAGCGTTTAGATGAAACGCAAGGTATGCGTATTTGAAAAATTGAGATGTCAAGAAGACTAATTAATTGAGTATGAGTATAAACTCTTTATGATATTCCGTATTAAACAGTTGGCGCCACTGAGCTCGAGGCCCTCAAGGGCGAACTCACGAAAGCCAAGAAGGAGGCCGAGGCGAGCAAGGCAATCGCTGACAAAGCGGTTGCCGATCTAGAGGCCGAAAAGGCCGCGTGCCAACAGCACGTGGCTCGGGTGTCCGAAGTCGAGGATGAACTCAAAGATGCTATTCGCAACTGCGAGGCATTGGAGTTGAAGGCTTCGGAACAAGAATCCGAGCTTACTGTGGCAGTTAAGGTTTCCCAGGATGTCCGAAGCGAGTCGCGCAGTGCCTATGAAGAAATCAAGCAGGCGCGGGAGATAGCATCTGGTAATCTTATAGAGCATCTTCAAAGGGCGGAAGTACCTTGGGTTGACATGGTTATGGAGTTCTCCAGGTGTGTTTGCTGATCTTCCGAGGAGCAGTGCTGACGCCGCCCAATACTTCAGATCCCAGGAGGGGAATGACACGGAGAAGCTGTTCTGGTCGTAGTTCTATGCGCCAAAACATCCGATGCCCCTCAACGACCAGATGAAGCAGCTGGTCGAGCTGCACAATATGGCGGGTTCGGCCATGAAGGACTTGATAGTCTGGCTATGGCGCGTTGGGCCAGTCCCAAGTAGCTACTTTTACCTCCTGTGTGGTTGTTTATTTAACTCTGAAAGTTTCCAGTCATTGGCTTCAGCCCCCGTGTGAATAAAACTGGGGTGTTCAGTCATATGCAAAGACACTCTTTATCCAACGTCTTGGTCCGTGTAGGTGGTGTATGCGGAGCGAACCAGGCAATCAAACTATGTGGCATTATTGCTTTCACTTAGCCATAGGAGTTTGACAAGTGGGCCTAGGTACTAGCCCCTAGTGCGTATATGGTATTTCAGTATTAAGATATCCATTTGTACGCGGCTGGGCAAAAACCAACCCTTCATATAACACGGGGTAGATCTCCATCTATCGTCGTATAACACTTAGTCACTGGATCGCGGTCCAGGTTCTCGCATATCATGACAGTCAGTTGTTGGCTTTCTCTACTGAGGTACTTGACCGGACGAGCCAGAAGTACAATCGTAGTAGTTCTCCCTTTGCACCCTAGCCGAATAATCGGGAATGTAGGGGTAAGCACAGGAACCAGGCAACCTAACTATTGACCCAAGACATGATTCAGAACTGATGCATATAAAGCAAATATCCAGGACGCCGAACACTCCCTACAGGTGTTCGGGCTTTTCGACATATACCGAGCTGGATACAGCCCCTGGTAATGGACCCTGTTGTCAAGGCACATGTGGCAACCTAACGTGGGAGAGAACACTGGTGATGAGAGAATAAAACTCTAAATATAATATAAACCAAGCTGTTTCCATAATATCCCATTATAGTACGGCGAGCCGTATGTTTACAGATAATGCCGATAACTTCCTTGGATATTTTACATGCCAGAAAGGTATAAAATAGAAAAGAGAAAAAAGGTTTACACAGGGTCTTAATCTGAAAAGAAACCTTTGCGCGGGTCCCTGCTGCACGTCTACGCCGTTTTCTCCTTTGTAATGTGTCCTTGCAGCGGGGAGTGTGATGGCCATCTTTAAAAAAGAAAGAAAAAACCTGGAAAAGAAAATAAGTCCAGTGTGTCCGTAAACAAAAACGGGTTCGTTTAATGAACCTTGAAGGATAATTTTAAAGTCCGAATAGAGTCGATCCGAACTATGGACTATTTGTCTGCAGTGTACCCTCAGCACCGCCCAAGGAATTTTAAGGGCATAATTGTGTGCATGAGGCACATATGCTACAACCTTATGGGGCAGTCGGTGAGACCGTGAGAGCGTAACTACTAATCTAGCTCAGGTTCATCCGAGCTACCGCACTGAGGCGTATGCCGGACATTTTAGCTGCGTATGCGGTTTTAACGACCGATAGGCTGTCCGGCTTGAATAGACATTTTTGGACTTCGGATGCTAAGGCCGATGTATCCTCCTCTGTACGGAGAGAGCGCTCCATATTTCCATTGACCGTGATGATGCCATGTGGTCCAGGCATTTTGAGCTTTAAATAAGGATAATGCGGCACTGCATTAAAGCGGGCGAAGGCCGTTCTTCCGAGTAGTGCATGATAGCCACTTCGGAATGGAGCTATGTCGAAGATTAGCTCTTCGCTTCGAAAGTTATCGGGAGAGCCGAATACGACAACCAATGTGAAAGAGCCCGTGCAGCGGGCTTCTATGCCCGGTATCACTCCTTTAAAGGTCGTAATGCTTGGCTTGATTCTTGACGGGTCTATCCCCATCTTGCGGACAGTGTCCTGATAAATCAGATTGAGACTGTTGCCGCCGTCCATAAGGACTCGAGTGAGATGTTATTCATCGATTATTGGGTTGAGCACTAGGGCAGCCGAACTCCCATGATGGATACTACTCGGATGATCCCTGCGATCAAAAGTGATCAGACAGGCCGACCATGGATTGAATTTGGGGGCAACAGGCTCGATGGCATAGACATCTCGGAGTGCGTGCTTGCGCTCCCTCTTTTGGATATGACTGGCATAGATCATGTTCACTGTTTTGATCTCTGGTGGAAATTTCTTCTGTCCCCCTGTGTTCGGCTGGTGAGGTTCATCCTTGTCTTCGCTTCGAGGTCCCTTTCCCTTGTGTTTGCCGTTGAGCTTGCCGGCCTGCTTGAAGACCCAATAATTACGGTTGGTATGGTTTGCGGGTTTATCTGGGGTTCCATGGATCTGGCAGGGCCTATCTAATATTTTGTCCAGGCTAGATGGACCGTCTTTGTTGCCTTTAAATGGCTTCTTCCGTTGACCGGGTCTGGAGCCACTGAATCCGGCGTTTACCGATGTATCATCTGGGCTTCCAACATTATTTCGACGTTTGTTTTTATTACGTCGTGGCTTTCCATTGTCATCCCTGACTTCAGATGTTCCAGGGTCGCTGGTGCTGCTACGAGCTAGCCAGCTGTCCTCGCCAGCGCAAAAACGGGTCATGAGTGTAGTTAGGGCTGCCATTGTCCTCGACTTTTCCTGTCCGATGTGTCTAGCTAGCCATTCGTCTCGGACACTATGTTTGAAGGCCACTAAGGCTTCAGCGTTCGGACATTCGATGATTTGGTTCTTCTTAGTGAGAAACTGATTCCAAACCTTGCGGGCTGACTCCTCAGGTTGTTGGATGATGTGACTTAGATCGTCCTCTTCCAAGGGCCAGACATAGGTCCCTTGAAAATTGGCCCGGAAAGCATCCTCAAGTTCTTCCCAACTTCCAATGGAGTTCTCTGGGAGGCTGTTTAGCCAGTGACGAGCTGGTCCTTTTAGCTTGAGGGGTAAGTATTTGATGGCGTGGAGATCATCTCCGCGAGCCATGTGGATGTGAAGAATAAAGTCTTCTATCCAGATAGCAGGATCCGTCGGTCCATCATACGCCTCGATATTTACGAGTTTAAACCCTTCTAGAAATTCGTGATCCAGCACCTCATTGGTGAAGCACGGAGGCTATGCGGCGCCCCTGTATTTTGCTATGTCATGGCATGTGTCCGACGGTTGTGATGTTCAGTATTGACCCCGAACTGGTATGTGACCGGCATGATTGGCTTGATAGCCGCCGTCCCGTGCGGGAGCACGGTCCGTGGATCCGTAGATGGATCGGGTCTTGCCAGCCTTTTTGTTCAGGTCCTCACGCAGATCGTGTTTCCGGCCCTGAGCCGCATCCTCCTTTCCTTTACGGTGCGGGGGTGCGGGCTTGCGTACGCCGTTGCTGGCCACTCTGTCCCATCCACGAGGTGGTCGGTCTGGCTTGTCGCCAGTGTTATTCTTCGGCGGTATAGGCGCAGTAGCCTCGTTGTCGAATTCGGGCAGCTGTTTACGGTTAGGGTAGCCTTTGGTTTGGCAATTGCGGCCATATTTTTGCTCAGCATCCGGCACTTCGTTCCTTCTATCATTGAGCGTATCTTGTGTGGCTCGAAGCCATCGCTGCTACTCTTTCAGGCTCCTTACGGTGGCAATAAGCCTCCGATGGAAGCGCTTTTGTTCTAAAGGTTCTTTTGGGATGATGTATTCGTCGCCGCCTAGGCTAACATCCTCTTCAGAGATAGGTTCATAATTGTTGTCTTCGGCATCGCTGTCATCAGGCAGCGGTCTCGGACTATGTTCATTGTCCTCTCTCTCATCCTGCTCCATCGCCGGATCTGCGGGGTCTTCGGCTTGCTCCGGACTGTCACCGTCGTTAGTGATAGTGTTGATATATTTCCCTTTATGGGATTTAGTTTGGCGCTTCGGACGCCGATGCTTGGGAGGTTCATCGACAGGCTTGTCCTTTTTGGGATCGTTTTCGCCGTCGCCCTCCTTCTCCTTAGGTGTATCCACCATATACATGTCGTATGAAGATGTAGCTATCCCTCGCCCGGTTACGGGCGGGTTTTTGTTTAGATTTGCTTCGGCTTCGAGGTCCATCCCTTCGAAGTCTTCGGAAGCATAGTCCAGTAGATCAGTTAGATCTTCGACCGTGGCTACCAAGTGGGTGGTGGGTGGGAAGTGAAATTCTCCATCATGAGCCTCCAGTTCGAACCAGATATAATTCGGCTGTGTGTCCCCAGCTAAGGAGAGAGATTTTAATGAATTTAGCACATCGCCAAAAGTTGAGTGCCCAAAGATATCTGCAGCGCTGAATTTGGTGATAGACGCCTAATCAAGCTCGAAGGGCGCAGGTGCACGTGGTTCGGAACCTGCAGCCCGAGATGAGTCCGGAGTTCCGGTAACACAGATCCCACTCAGAGTTGGGTCTGTGTGCGGCTCCAGCGCCGCTGAGTCTGCGACTTCCGTGGCGGGGTTGAGCTTCCCGTCCTCGGGTGACGCAATCTGTTCCGGATCTAAGGACAGAACCGTTACAGGTGCTATTCCCTTGAGGTGGTCCGATGACAGAGTTAGGTCATGTTCATCGTGGTGGCAGGGAGCGATCGCTATGGGCTCGAATCCGTCGAAGATCAAGTCTCCGCGGATATCAGCAATGTAGTTCAAGCTTCCAAACCTGACCTGATGGCAAGGGGCGTAGCTCTCCACCTGCTCGAGGTGGCCTTTTGTGTTGGCACGGAGCAGGAAGTAGGGTATTACCTCGATCGAGAGGGCCTTAACCTGGGTAAACATCGTGTCCCCAGCCTCTTGTTACCATCGATCTTCTGACGCACAGCTTGGGCCTCCCTACCCGAGATCTGCCGGTTTTGACACCGACAATGGTGCTTTCATTGAGAGCTCCGTTGTGCGCTTGCAATGAGCGATCGATGGCACGTCTCGTCATCGACGACGAGATCACCCTTGGAAAGAACTTGGCTATCGACTAGGTTCTCCAGCTCGGTGGGTTCACTATATGCACCCACGTGGCCTCTGGGCCAGCCGCACCCCATGCGGCCGTCGAGCATCACCTTTACGCTGATTCCGGCTACTCCGATGACGCGACTTTGGCAGAACTCTCTCCCTTAAACGAGTTGCTAGATCACATCGCCGCCCTGGGGCTCTCATCGCCAGGAGATTGGATCAGACCTAAATTCGGCCATGATGAGATCGACCCTTTTCCGATTACTCATCTCGTAGCAGCAATTGAGGACAGAGCCATAGAGACTTCTCCTCTCCAGACGGAGACCGCAACAGTCTGGATCTCCAAACCCATCGAGCCGAACACCTCCCAGCCACGAAACGTATTGTGTTCTTTGATCTCTGGGACCGACGCTGGACCTGAAGGGCAATCAGACCCCATTGAATCCGGATTGTCACCAATGGAGGTTGCTAAAACCCCAAATATCACTCTGGGTCGGGATTCCAAACACCCACCCACCCTTGGAAAAACTCTTCAAGTAAATCCGGAATCCCAGACATAGATGATTTCACAAACATAAAACAGCAGCCCGGGGAAACGGTCAACCACTTCTGGGCCAGATTCCTACTTGTAACAAGATCAGGGACTGCTGCAATAACAAAGTGGTCTCTTTATTTCACCGCAATTGCACGGACGAGGGAGTCTTGAACGCCCTCAACCGGCGTCGTGTTCTGAGTTTCACAAAATTATCGCAGTTAGTACGGAAGTACTGCGCAATGGAAAATACTTGGAAAGCCCAGAATACACCTCTGGAACGGTCCACCTCCGTACAGTATGTTACCAAGGCTAAATGGACCTACCCTATTTGGTCATCCGATAGCATTCCTATTGGCACGAAGAACAAGCCTATTTCAAGGCACAAGTCCATACTGGACTAACTACTCGATACACCTTGCCAAATACATGCAACCCCGGATAATGTCCCAAACCATCACCTTAGAGCATGCTGGGTACTCCGGCAGGTAGCAAAAAGCGGTACGGCAATTCTTGCCACCACCGCATCAAGAGAGAAAGACATCAATGTCTTCACTATCTTCTAGACGTTCTCCTCAAATAACCGTCGCAAGAGAGCAAATCGTGAACTTGCCGAGGTTTACCAAATTAGCCCTGCAAGCCATGGAGCGACACGGCAATTAGTTTTTCTGCCGAAGATGCACCTCGAGTACGGCCGATCCGAGCATCAGCAGCTCTTGTACTAGACCCAATAGTAGATGGCTTCTGCCTCACTAAAGTACTTATGGACGGAGGAAGCAGACTAAACCTCATATACGAGGAAACACTTGCAAAAATGCAGGTCGATAAATCCCGCATTGAGCACACCAACACAACTTTAGGGGAATTATACCAAGCCGCGAGGCCAAGTGTTCCGGAAGCATTAAGCTCGATGTAGTGTTCGGCTCACCCGACAACTACAGATCGGAGGAACTACTCTTTCACATTGTGCCCTTTCACAGCGGATACCACGCCCTTCTAGGACGGGACGCTTTCTCACGCTTTCAAGCCATACCCCATTACGGGTACATGAAGCTTAAAATGCCAGGGCCCAATGGCGTGATCACAATAATAAGCGATCCGGATAGAGCACTCCGCGTCGAAAACGAAACGGCATCCTTGGCCTTAGAAGCATTATCTGAAGCTCTCGCGGCTGAAGAACTAACCACCCTACGATCAAACATGGACGCCGACAATGTCATCCTTGCCAAAGGATTAAAGTCTACCTCCTTCAAGCCCGCTGACGAAATCATCAAATTCCAAGTGCACCCAACAGACCCTAACAAAACGGCATCCATCGGGGCACAGCTGGATCCGACGGTAGACCACGCGTTACGCGCCTTCCTTCGGGAAAATTAGGATATATTCGCCTGGCACCCTTCAGACATGCCAGGAATCCCACGTAGGCTGGCCGAACACAGCCTCAATATTATAAAAGGGTTCATACCAGTCAAGCAATCACTACGACCATTTTCCGAAGCCAAAAGACAAGCAATGGGAGAAGAGTTAGCCAAATTATTGGAAGTCGGATTCATCAGAGAAATCAAACATCCGGATTGGCTAGCCAACCTAGTCATGGTACCTAAGAAGGATAAATCCTGGCACCTCTGTGTCGATTTCACAGACTTGAATAAGGCTTGCCCAAAGGATCCCTTTCCTTTGTCCCGCAATGTCCAAATTATCGATGCAACGGCCGGACACGACTCGCTGTGCTTCCTTGATGCTTACTCCGGATACCATCAGATAAAGATGAAGGAATCCGATCAGGCCGCAACGGCATTCATTACCCTGTACGACCCCTTTTGTTTCAACACTATGCCTTTCGGACTCAAAAATGATGACGCCACATATCAACGCATGATTCAAACATGCTTAGAAAAACAAATTGGCAAAACAATTGTGGCATATGTTAACGACGTAGTCGTAAAGACCAAACACGTCGAGACCTTGGTGGATGATCTCCGCCTTACGTTTGCCAACCTCCAAGAATATGACATAAGGCTCAATCCGAAAAAATGTGTCTTCGGCGTTCCAGCCGGAAAGCTATTAGGGTTCATCATATCCCGTAGAGGAATCGAAGCTAACCCAGCCAAAATACGGGCCCTGTCAGAACTCAAAATACCAACCGATCTCAAGCAAGTGCAAAAACTAGCAGGCTGCATAGCGGCTTTAAGCCGCTTCATCTCAGGTTAGGAGAAAAAGCATTGCCACTTCACAGATTGCTACGGCGCACTGACAATTTCGAATGGACAAATGCGGCCACAGCCGGATTGGAAGAAATAAAAGCTTTACTAGCAAGCAATCCAATCCTAGCCGCCCCGGTGTTGGTGAACCAATGTTGCTGTACATATCAGCTACTCACCAGGTGGTGAGTGCCGTGCTCGTTGTCGAACGAGTCGATGAGGGACATAAATTCCCCGTTCAAAAGTCCGTATACTATATATCCGAGGTTCTCACACCGTGTAAATCACGGTAACCCCACTATCAAAAAATTGCCTATGCAGTCTTCATGTCATCTCGGAAACTCCGGCACTACTTTCAAGAGTGTTCGATCATAGTGGCATCAGAGGTACCACTCAATGATATTATCAATAATAAAGACGCCAGGGGACGCATAGCGAAATAGGCCATTGAGCTCTTACCGTTTGAAATATCTTACAAGACGCGTCGGACTATTGAATCCGAGGTGTTGGCCGACTTCGTCGCAGAATGGACAGAAGCCAAACTCCCTAAAGAGTACGGATCATACTCCCACTATACAATGTACTTCGACAGTTCCAAAATGCTATCCGGACTGGAGGCCGGTGTAACACTGACATCTCCAACAAGGGATATAGTTCGGCACGTTTTACAGATTATGTATACGGACTCGAACAATGCGGCCGAATATGAGGCCCTATTGCATGGTCTCCGACTAGCCGTATCCATGGGCATCCAACGCCTCGAGGTATGTGGAGACTCAAACCTCGCCATCTCCCAAATCAATAGGGATTTTCATGTGAATGATTCAAAAATGCCAGCTTATCGCAACGCCATATTAAAAATATCGGCTCGATTTGAGGGGTTGGAATTCCATCACGTAGCCCGGGATAATAACCAGGCAGCCGACGTACTCGCATGCATGGGAGCTAAACGTGACCCCGTCCCACCGAACACATTTGTGGAACGGTTGTTTAAGTCATCAGTAACATGGCAGGACGCGAGCGGTGATATGAATACAGATCCAAACACACCCCCAGCCGAACTCAATCATGATGACATCGGAGATACAAGCATGGGGATAACTCCTTCGGCTCACGAAATCATGCCTGTCAGAGCCCCCTAGACAGAGCCTTTCCTAGCTTACCTTAATAGGCAGGAACTCCCTGATGATCAAAATGAGGCGCGCCGCATAGTCCGGCGCTCTAAAACCTACAAAGCTCACGAAGGTGAACTATACAAGAAAATCACAACGGTATTCTCCAAAGGTGCATCCCAGAAGAGGAGGGAAGGCGAATTCTCAAAGAAATACACGCTGGAATGGGCGGTCACCATGCCGCAGCCAGGGCGCTCATAGGTAAAGCTTTTCACGCTGGCTTTTACTGGCCTACTGCCCGAGCAGATGCTCAAACCTTAGTCCAACATTGCGTTGGCTTCCAGCTCTTTGCAAATCAAAGTCACATGCCTCCCACCACACTGAGAACAATCCCCATTACTTGGCCTTCTGCAGTCTGGGGCCTTGATATGGTCGGACCCCTTAAAGGGGGAAGTCATAAAAGAAAATACTTAATGGTGATGGTAGATAAGTTCACTAAGTGGATCGAAGCCAAGCCAGTAAAAATAGCTGAAGCACGACCTGTGATAGATTTTATATCCAGCGTAGTACACCGTTATGGTGTCCCACATAGTATTATCACAGATAATGGCTCTAATTTCACAGCTGACGAGGTAAAAAATTGGTGCGCAAAGTTGGGTATAAAACTGGACTACGCTTATGTATAGCTTCCTCAAACAAATGGTCAGGTCGAAAGGGCCAATGGTCTGATTATGAGCGGCATTAAACCCCGACTAGTGCGCTCCCTACGGGAGTGTGATAAACACTGGGTCGAAGAGCTTGACTCCGTACTCTGGGGGCTGCGGACCACGCCCAATCATACGACCGGATATACACCATTTTTCATGGTGTACATCGCAGAGGTTGTTCTACCCTGTGACATTATTCATGACTCACCTAGAGTGCGCATGTATGAGGAAAGAGAGGCCGAATTAGATTGGCGGGATGACCTAGATGGACTAGAGGAGGAGCGTGATACAGCGCTAGCACGTTCCGCATTTTACCAACAACAGGCTCGGCAATACCAGAGCTGAGAAGTGTGGGCCAAGACATAGAACGTCAGCGAACTTGTTTTATGCCTCCTGGAGAAGAAAAAGGACAAGCTCAAACCAAAATGGGAGGCCCCTTCATTATTGACGAAGTACTCACAGGTGGAGCTTATCACCTTCGCAATGCACTGGACAACCTCCTTGAGCCAAACCCTTGGAACACTGCCAGACTCCGACAATTTTATGGATAGTTCGGTAGCAATTCTTTCCCCTTTACATGTTAAGTCTTGTCTTTTACTTTTTTGTTTCTCTCCCTTTTCTCTTTATATTCTCTTGGCAAGTATTCGGTTCACCCAAACTGCCACGTGACGAACACGTCCTCAAATATACCTGGGGGCTTCTTTAACGAAGCCCATTACTCAATAACGCTTCTTCCTTAAAAATGTCGCATGTTTTTACAGTTCATCTTTGCCATTATATGCACCAGTATGACTTAAGTCCTGGCCAAGCTGGGATGCCTGGCTCCTATGCTTACCCCTACGTTTCTGATTGTTCGTCTAGGGTGTAAAGGGAGCACCTCTGCGATTGTTACAGTCGGGTAATCCAGATATGTACCTCGGACTGGGTGAAGCCGAAAGCTATCGCTCTTAAGGGAATAATTGGTCGGTGGATACACGACATATCGCATTCTAAAGCTTATTTTCAAAATCACAGGAGATGGCTTCCTACTATCCCTATCATGGGATTGAAAGCCTAGGCCTGCATCTTTATTCACGCCGACCCAGGGAAAGGAACCCCTAACGGAACTATTCTCTCTGGAAGATGTTTCTCACGTTAAATAGTAATATAACATAACTCCCCGAACTCAGTTCGTCTATTCAAGCAATTATGACCGGATTGCCTGGTCTCCGAACATATCACGTGTTCGACACAGATATAGTATTCGGACACACTCCAGCCTTCGGGTTTACGGAGGTCGAAGCAGATGGTCGGCAATGACAAACTTTATAAAGATTCGTCCAGAGATAAGTTTGATGGTAAAAGTACATTGATATATAGAATCAAATGACTATTCATTTTCTAATCCCTCTATCAGGCGGTCTAGCATAGAGTCTTGTTGGGAAAGCTTGGCAGCTAAACCTACTTGGTCATACACCAAACGCGGAGGAATTTCTTGTCCATCAGACCCTCGAGGTCCCACACGGTCCATGTGATTTGTATCAAGGCGAGTATAGCACGTCTTCACCATAGCCCATTCTTCTCGAGCACCCATGCGGCATGCTGAGGCTTTCCATAGTTCAAAGCGGCGCCGAGCCCCTTTGAACAGGTCCGCCAAGTCCTCCATAGATTTTGGAGGGGAGTCGCCAGGCCATAGAGCTCTGGCCATACTCTTCATGGCCTTCCGAGACCGTTCATGGACCCTGGAAAGCTCCTGCAGCACATCGCCCTCAAAACCGGACACCCCGCCTTTAGGCTGACCAGTCAATAAACCTGCAGGAAAAGTTTCTATAAGAAACTTTTAAACTAAGAGACTATAAGGAGAGCTAGGTATAAGAGACATACTGAACATGCCGCTTTTTAGCCTCCGGTTCTCCTCCAAGGCGCTTGAGAGTTGGGACTTTATGCCCTTTAGCTCCTGTTCAAACCTAATGTTTATATCCTGCGCTTGGTTCCTTTTTTCCATCACCTGCGTTAGTGCACGCTCGCCAGCGGCTTTTTCCTCTTCGGTAAATTTCTTGTCTGCTAAGGCAGCTCTTAGCTCCCTCTCCAGTTGGTCGGTCGATCCTGTTGCTGTATTACACATTAGTATATACATCATAGTAATCAGCAGAACTGTCATAGTTTCCGGACACAATTATTCTTACCAACAACATCCTCTCCGGATTCCTTCAAAATTTTCAATTCGGCAAGTTGGGTCTGGCACTCCTCAAGTTCCTTGGACAAATAATTATTCTTTTCTCCAATGACCTATAAAAATGCAACGATCCTCAAATTAGTTGTACCAACTACTTTAAGTTACGGGGGCTACTGGCAGGATAATACTCAAACAACAAAAATTTACCCTCATATCCTTTGAAAGCTGATTAGTTGCTCCGGCGAGTCTGTCTTGAGTGGCTCGGATATAGGCATCTGCAGAATTAAGGGCGTTGAAAACCTCCGCAGAGAAGCCAGGGTCACGCATGGCTGCTTTCCGCCGTCAATGAATCATCGCGACCTCTACTTCAGAATTGGTAGCGGATACTTCACCCGAATCCTCCTGGAGAGGACATTCCGACACCGAATTAGCATTCACCCTTGATGGGCCTGGTGCCAGATTTGAGATCCGCAGTTTCCTTACTAGATGATTCACCCTTATTTTTAGGAACATACATAAACTTGGCCAATTTAGTGATAGAGGGGTTTGAAGTATTTCTCACAGCAGAAAAAGCAGACCCTACATTAGTGATAATATCCTCAAGTTTATCAATTCTAGTGGAATCTTGATCTATTCTCTCTTTAACTATGGGTTCTTTTTCTTTAAAAAAATCAGAATAACTCCTACTTTAGATCCATATTGGGTAATTTGGTTATGGATCTTTTTATCCAAACTCTCAACCAACTCCACAGTGGCAACTTTATTTTCAATAATTTCTAGCCTTTGCATAATATGCTCTAAAGTCAAAACAGTTCCATTAACCAGAAGAGGTGGTGGCCCAAATAATTCTGTCGTAGCATTATAAGAATAAGAAGTATGGCTACCCAAGAAATTACCTCCGGTAATGGTATCAAAAATATATCTATTCCACAAAGTGATGCCAACATCAAAATTGCGAAGAAGCACGGAAGTGGAAAGCTTCCTAGTAGATCTATTTTGAGCATTGCAAATTCTATAGCAAGCATCTTTTAGATTTTCTTCCTCCCTTTATTTAAAATTAAGAACCTCACTCTCGGGAGTATTGATAATGATAGGCGTGCTAGCCATGACGGCAAGACAAAGCGATAAAACACACTGTAGAAGAAGGGCGAATAAAACGGTAAGGGTGAAGTGGGGGAGAAGAAAACGAGAGGCAAATAATGTAGTGTGAGGGATAAGGCTTTGTGATAGGTAGTTGGTATATGAATTTTGCGTAGATCTCCCAGGCAACGGCGCCAGAAATTCTTCTTGCTACTTCTCGAGCTTGCATTGTATTCCCTCGAAGAGGAAAGGGAGAGGCAGCACAGTAGCATAAGTATTTCCCTCAGTTTTTGAGAACCAAGATATCAATCCAGTAGGAGACCACACACGAGTCCCTCGCACCTGCACAAACAAATAAGAACCTCCCAGCCAACGCGATAAAAGGGGTTATCAATCCCTTCTCGGTCACTTACGAGAGTGAGATCTGATAGATATGATAAGATAATATTTTTGGTATAGAGATTGAAAGTAAAGTACAGCAAAGTAAAGTAAATAGTTGATGGAAGATTAATATGATGATAATAGACCCGGGGGCCATAGGTTTCACTAGTGGCTTCTCTCATGATAGCAGAATTCTACGGTGGGTGAACAAATTACTGTCGAGCAATTGATAGAAAAGCGCATAGTTATGAGAATATCTAGGCATGATCATTGTATATAGGCATCACGTCTGTAACAAGTAGACCGAAAACAATTCTGTATCTACTACTATTACTCCACACATCGAACGCTATCCAGCATGCATCTAGAGTATTAAGTTCATAAGAACAGAGTAACGCCTTAAGCAAGATGACATGATGTGGAGGGATAAACTCAAGCAATATGATATAAACCCCATCTTTTTATCCTCGATGGCAACAATATTATACGTGCCTTGCTGCCCGTGCTGTCACTGGGAAAGGACACCGCAAGATTGAACCCAAAGCCAAGCACTTCTCCCATTGCAAAAACTATAGATATAGTAGGCCAAACCAAACCAATAATTAGAAGAGACTTGCAAGGATATTATAATCATACATAAAAGATTTCAGAAAAGAATCCAATATTGTTCAAAGATAATATTGATCATAAATCCACAGTTCATCGGATCTCGACAAACACACCGCAAAAAGATTACATCGAATAGATCTCCTCGAAGATCGAGGAGAACTTTGTATTGAGATCCAAAGAGAGAGAAGAAGCCATCTAGCTAATAACTATGGACCCGAAGGTCTATGGTAAACTACTCACAACTCATCGGAGAGGCTATGGTGTTGATGTAGAAGCCATCCGTGATTGATCCCCCCTCCAACGGAGCTCCGGAACAGGCCCCACGATGGGATCTCATGGGTATAGAAGGTTACGGCGGTGGAATTAGGGTTTCGTGGTGCTCCTCAATGTTTTCAGGGTATGAGGGTATATATAGGCTGAAGAGGCACGTCAGGGGAGCCAGAGGGGGCCCACGAGAGTGGGGCGCGCGTCTACCCCCTGGGCGCGCCCCTTGCCCTCATGGACGCCTCTCTCGTTTCCTCGCGTGTACTCCAAGTCTTCTGTGTTGATATCGTTCCAAAAATAACTCTACCGAAGGTTTCATTCCGTTTGGACTCTGTTTGATATTCCTTTTCTGCGAAACACTAAAATAGGAGAAAAAAACTGCAATTTGCACTGGGCGTTGGGTTAGTAGGTTAGTCCCAAAAATAATATAAAAGTGTATAATAAAGAACATTAAACATCCAAAATAGAATATATAATAACATGGAACAATAAAAAATTAGAGATACGTTGGAGAGGTATCATCGCCCCAGGGGTTGTAGGGGTTAGGTGGGTCGAGGCTGGCAGGGCCGGTCGGCCTAGTCAGCCAGCTGGACCGGTTCGACCAGTGGGGGTGTTGTTTATTTTCTTTTTACGTATTTCCCTTTTCATTTTATTTTCTGCTTGCAAATTGTTAGGCTGCCGAAACATTTGTGAAAAATGTCCAACCAGGCCAAGTAATTATGATGCAATATACTACAATGTTACAAAAAGTCCGGGAGCAATATAATTTCTTTTGAATTTTACATTGCATTAAAAGAGTCAAAAGGGGGTTGTTGGCTCTGTTTTCAAGATGTTAGAGTCATTTAGGGACTTTAGATGATGTTGATCCCCTGACATAATTAATAATGGATTATTTCCAAAATTATGAACTATTTAGTTCCTAGATTGGGACAACTTTTATTTACACCTCATTATTGAATTTCAATTGAAGGTAGAATTTGAAATGAGATATTATTCCAATGTGATCAAGCACTGTTTAGCAACATGATTAGCTTAATCACTGAGGGTTATTGTAGCATGACACTGGGGGTGTTACAAATCTCCTCCACTACAAGAAATCTCGTCCCGAGATTTAAGGGGTGGAGTAAGGGGGGAAGCTATAAGGATGGATGTCTGAAAGGATCGGCATCCGGTAGCTATCTTAAGGAAGAAGATTTTAGAAGCGCCAGAGAATGTATCGAGAGTGCTATAAGGAGGTTCAGCAAGTTTCAACCAGGTAGGCATCCAGCTGATGCATAAAACAGGTGATAAATAATGTTGCCTCTGATACCAGAATGAAATAGGATGAGGAATTTAACTCGTGAATTACATACGAAGCCATGGGCAAGGAAAATTTCAGAATGAAGATTGTACAGGAGAGTTAGGTTTCGATCATGTGGAACTGTGGGTTATGGGCCCACCATGTGGGTTACAGTAGGAAGGGCACTAACATCTTGCATGGTCAGGATAGCAAGGCATATCAGAGCATAGACTGTCAGTTATGTTGGCAACAACGTTGGTGCCTAGGGTGAGTGACGAAGAGAACCATTTTCCTGCTCGTTGAAATGAGGCGGACTAATAGGCAAAGTTCTCGTCCATTGGTGGTTACCGGAATGTTATCATCAATAGTAACAGGGTCTTATTGACAGAGTTGTACACCAACATGTTTACATAAGCAGAATATTGTTACTGCTTAGATTATATGTAGATCAAAGAAAGGTTAAACAAACAAATGGGAATAAAAATGTGTTTAAACACAATGAATAGGAGTAAATCATCCCCAAGATTAAGCAGGGCATGATATACGTGTCAGCAGATCAAAGTCATGACCATATTGAAAAAAGGGGGTAAGAAGAATTATGATATGTACGCACACCACGATGTTGGATAGTTGATCAAGAACAATTAGCATTGTGCTTACAATGTCTTATGGATCTTTGGACTACCACAGACATGCTTTGAGATAGCCTTGACATGGTCTTCAAGCAAAGGTCGGACTTTGGATACACCAAGATCCATCGGAAACAACTTATAAAATTAGTCATACAATTTCAGCAAGGGAAGATGAGGATGAGACCGACGGGCTCAGAAACAATTCCTCGAGATTTCCCTAGACATGAATTTTCACAATTAAGTGAACAAGGCGATAGCATTGGACACACCAGGGTATATAATGAACTGTGTTCGTGGAGAACACCCACAATTAAGTATTGAACTAGATGCACCTGGATATACGTACCAAGTAGCAAGATCGATGTTAGCATGGAGGTTTAATAACCAGAAGGGTTGGTGTCGGTGTCAAAACCGGTGGATCTCGGGTAGGGGGTCCCGAACTATGCGTCTGAGGATCGATGGTAATAGGACACTGGGGCCACGATGTTTACCCAGGTTCAGGCCTTCTCGATCGAGGTAATACCCTACTTCCTGTCAGATTGATCTTGATGAATATGATTACAAGAGTTGATCTACCTCGAGATCGTAATGGCTAACCCTAGGAGTCTAGCCTATGATTCTGTTGTTTCTCTTCTACCTTAGCCTCTACGAACTAAACCCTCCATTTTATATGTGTACCGGAGGGCCCTAGGGTTTGTACATAACCATCTTGCATAGGAAGGAAAGATTACACCCGAATCTAAAACCTGCCATTATACGCATACAGGAGTCCTATCCGGATACGAGAGACGATCTTCAGCAATGATCTTCACGGCCCACCAGTCTAGCCCACCACGAGTTATCCGGCCACATGAGGATCCCTCGATCCAGGACTCCCTTAGTAGCCCCCGAAAATGTCTTCGATGACGATGAGTTCGGCTTCCGTATTGTCTTCGGCATTGCAAGGCGGGTTCCTTCTTGTGAATATATCTTCTACAAAAAGTGTGTTGTGTTCGGCTCTGCATGGTTAGTACAACCCTTAGCCTCGAAGGCAAGGCATTGAAAGAAAATGAATAATGTGTCTTTACTGACAACTTTTTGGTGAAGCGCTGCGTCGATCCCTCTAATATACCAAACCGTTTTATTTGGTCCTAGTTTCGCATTTCGAGGCATAACCCCACTCAGCATGTCTTATCAATACAGAGATCGTGCCCTCTTATTAGGGGATCCTTATTAATGTGTCGTGAGCATCCAAACCGCGTATTACGCATGACTGCTTTGGGAACCGGCGAGGTATGCGGCTAAAGTGGGGGATGTTCTGTATTCGCAGCATTATAAAAGGACATCAATCCCTTCCATGAACCCCACGCCATCCTCAAGCCCGAGCTCTCCAATCTTCCTAGCCCCAGCATCCTCATCTCTTGCACCCGCAGTTCTCCGTTTCTCAATCACCACTTCCTTCCTCAGCAATGGCCGGATCCGGCGCCAAGGGCAAGTGGGAGGCCTCCACAGTTACTGAGAAAGCCATTGAGGATCTCCGGAGTGTGGGCAATCTCATTGCCAACATTGTGCACCAAGTCCCCGCCAAGGACTAGGTGGTTCCTGTCATAGAGGCGGGTGAGAGAGTCGTGTTCCTCTCGCACTTCGTTAGGGGGCTTGGATTTCCTGCTCACCCCTTTGTACGGGGTTTGTTGTTTTCGTACGGGCTAGATTTCCATGATCTAGCCCCGAATTCGATTCTTCACATCTCCGCTTTCATAGTGGTGTGTGAAGCATTCCTCCGCGTTCCCCCACACTTCAGCCTATGGCTCAAGACCTTCAACGTGAAGCCGAAGGTGGTGGACGGGCAACAGGCAGAGTGCGGGGGCGCTGTGATAAGAAAGCTCCCGAATACAACCTAGCCAAAGGGGGCGTTCGTGGAGACGAACAAGGTTTGGCAGCAGGAGTGGTTCTACATTACTCAGCCCTGCAACGCCAAATGGGCGGCGGCGCCAGCATTCAGATCTAGACACCCGGAGAGGCTAACCTCTTGGACCGATAAGGGTCCGAACTAGGGATCTCAGACTGAGGTGACGTCACTTCAAGGCGGTGTGTCCAGCATGATCTCCAAGGGCTACCAACTCACAACCATGGTTCAGGTAATGCTGGCCCGGCTCTTTCTTCCCTGCCAACACCGGGGCTCCTCCCATGAGAGTTTGATCTGGCTGTAGACCGGCCCCTGAAGCATCTCTTCGGTTTTACGCACAAAGAGATCTGGAAGCATCTCTTCAAGAGCCAGAAGGAGTGTCCAAAAGAAACGGAGGACGCAGGCTACTGCGCTGTGTTTACCACACAAGAGGTAATCAGAAAATTCTGCCGAACATATATCCCCTTCTTATTTTAATAATATAATAGGAATTGGAGTTCGTGATATACATGGCTGGACGAAGAAGGAAATCCAGATTAAGTGTCCAGCGCCTTTGCCAGAAGACCCAAAGACGCCTCAACTAACGGCGATGCTGGTCCCGGCGCCGTACAAGGCGCCGGACAAGAAGTCCAATAAGACGAGCAAGGAGGCCGAGAGCGGCCCCCGCCCTGCGGGTGCGAAGTCCAAGGAGATCAACATCCTCTCCTCCAAAGAGGAGGAGGATGACGAAGAAGAAGAGTCCCCTGCGCAAGCCAGGGGGAAGAAGAGGGTGGCCGCTGCTGATGCAAGCAAGGCCGCACCCCGGAGGAGACTGAACCTCCCCGTTCGTTCGGACTCATTGTCCGAACATAGATTTGTGGTGAAGCCTAGGGAGAAGCCCCCAACTAAAACGTAAGTTTGTTCGGATATATTAATTGCTTCACCATGCTTATCTTCGCATTTTAATTCTTTCTAAGTATTTCTCACCTACTGACCTACAGCCCAACCCGAGCACACCCCGACGCCTCCTTATCGGAGGGGAACTCTATAGTGTCTGGAGAGACAGAGAGTGACCCGCTCGTCCGAGCTCCATCGCCCATGGCTCGCGGGGACCCCGAAGTGTCCTCCCAGTGTATGTCTTATGCTCAAGGAGATGAGGGCGGGGCAAGTGATAGGGCAACCGAGGGTAACACCTTGGCTGCCTGTGGGGACCCCGACTCGTAAGTCGTGATCACCGAATGCACGTGTAAAGTGATCCCAGAGATTAATGCTCACTGAACACACAAAAGCTGAATAACAAGAGTCTTACATCCATACATACCGTATTACACAAATTGTGACCATTATGGTCAAGTCTTGAGTATATCATTGCTGCGGAAATCTTCAATAACAACTTGGACCGATGCCATCTGCCTTAACCCTACAGGCATTCTGACTGGGAAGCGTCCTAGCTCGCATGTTTGTCACCAAGAAATCTTCATCATATCCTGTTCTTTCATGCCTGGCCAATAAAATAACCAATGGCAAGCCAATGAGTACTTTGAATGTACTCGCAAGCAACCCAAGTGTGATGACAGAATAATTATGCAAGGCTCTACTACTAAATTGCCAGTTTTGCGGAAAGCTAATTTTTACATATGCAAGTATGATCAACATATAACCAGGGCATGCATCCGTCTGCAACAAGTATCAGGAGGTTACAGACATCAACATCGGGAAAGAGTTATGAACAACTCTTGCTCAAGCTCATCGTGACTTTCTCACAAATCACGTCAGCAGATTTACCAAAACTGTGTTGTCTTCCAGAAACTTAAGGACATAGTCTAAGCAGCACCACCCAACTGTCCTTGACCGTGGACACGGCTATTCGAATAGTTTGACACTCTGCAGAGGTTGCACACTTTACCCACAAGAACCGGGGAACTTCCGTGTCATCCATGACCCACGGTACCTCAAGTACCCGGGGTAAGCACCCGATCACTATCTTTCCCTAGACGACACTAACACAGAGTTCACTCAATTGGTAACAGCCCCGTGCCAAAAATTTGACATCTTAAAAATTGTGGAGCCTCGCTCCCATATTCATCACATACCACTGGCATGGGGTACCAATGGTGTGTCCGGTGCCCTGTAAAGACAGTCATGGCCGCCTATCCAAGCACGACCCCGTCCCGAGAGTGACCTCATGTCACCCCCGTCACTAGTAATGCGGGCACCATGCTAGTATCGGTCTAGGTAATCAATAATGCCCCGTCCCATAAAGGGGTAGAGTGGTTGCACATGTTTAGTTGGGACGATCGACAAATCTTAAAGCTAATCCGTCTCTTTAAACAACACCTTCATCAAGCCTCGATACACTGCTTCTCCACCAAGTAGTGCCCTAGTTCCTCATCATCTCCCAGGGGCATTAGTAGCACCCACTGGGTTATTTGCAAGTATGCTAAACCACACTTGTTTCTTTCCATGGATAACCCTGACCCATTTTGCGTAGCCAACTACTATAGCATATATCCATCTACTCCCACCCACATAACCCTCATAGGAAGGTAGGGTCATGCTTGATGCAAGTTTCAGTAGTAAAGTAACAAAGGTACCAACCAAAGTGGTCACCACCTCTACATGCTTCCGATGCATTGATAATAAAGGGCTAAGAGACATGCATAAAAGGTTTCTCGAACATGGTCAAAGGGTTGCTTGCCTTGTCCTTCCGAGTCTTCAAACCTTCTGGTCCATCTCCAAGTACTCCGTTTATTTCGTCAACTAACGAGGGAAACAATCATAATAAGCAACACAATAAGGCAAAAATAGAAGTGCTCTAAAAATAGGAGTTGGGCTTTTCTAGGATACCTCTGGTCATATGAAAAATGAACAAGGTGGTTTCATAGGCGTTGGATCAATGGATTGTTTGGAACATTTCAATATGATGGAATCAAGGGGTTTAATGGATCTATGAGAAGTGTATAGAAGAATTATTTTGAAAAATGAGCTGAGGCATCCATTTAACAAGGAATGATTTTAGAAGCAGCTAGGAGTTGGTTTCACTTGATTTGGAGTTCAAATGAATTTCCTATGATTTTGCAAAGTTGGCTATACATGGATAAATAGACCAATATTTGATGTGGACAGAAAGTGTTGGGAAAAATGTACCAAAACTAAGTTTTGATATTACAAGTATCTAGGAATTTGAATCATGGCATTTGGATCAAAAGTGGGATCTCTGTGATTTTCTAAAGTTCATCACAGAAATGGAAAAATAGGATTTGCTAAATATTTGTGAAGAAAATATCTCTGGATTAATGTGCAATTAGCACCGTGTGATAGTCATGATTTATGGAGTCACTGGAAATTTGAATCATCAAATTAGGAGTTAATTAGAATATTCTATGGAGTTTACCAGTCCACAGAAAAAGAAAAAGAAAAAGAAAAGGGATTTACCTAAATGGGCCCAATCCAGCGGCGGCGGCGCGCACAAGGCGGGGTTTAGCGCCGAGGCGCAACTGGGCCGGCCCAGCGGCTCGGCCACATGGATGACAGGGCGATGTCGAAGGAGCCCAGGCGGAGCGCGTTATCTCTGCGGGGACGCGGGAGACGGCGAACCCGCCTCCACTTGCAAGTGTGGTCCGGTGGCTGGGCCACTGACGAGCGGGCCCCGCCTGGAGGTTCGTCCTCAACCTCCCGCGCGGGCGCGAAGGGAGACAGAGGAGGCGTTCGACGCTGGCCGCCGGTGCTACAGGGCATCTCTGGCGATGATCCGCCCACCGGCGTGCTCAGCGGAGAGAGACGAACCAGGGAGACCCCACCACGGGTGCCTGCATCACCGGATGGGAGCAGGGCTTCGCCCGCGGCGGACGGTGGCGTCGGGCAAGAGTGGCCATGGCCTAGCAGCACGCCGGAGGAGAAATAAGGGTGCGGTCGAGCTCCTCTATTTCT
>LR738711.1:364387171-364542124 GCA_902687465.1 Secale cereale
GGGGGGGGGTCCTGAGATGTGGTTATAGGGAGAGGAGGGAGTCGGGACGGCGTGAATTTTGGCTATGGACAGCGGCTCGGCTTCGGCCTTGGAGGTGGATGGGGGGCACGGGAGGAAGAATGGCGCGGTCCGGAGGGTCCAGGGGAGGGAGAGAGGGTAATTGGAGACGATATAGGGCTCGGGGGTGGCCTTTAAATAGGCGGGCGATGGTCCACCGAGGACTCGTGCGCCGGCGAGCTCGTTGTCGTCGCCAGGGTGACGTGAGCTCGTCGCGGTGTGTCTGGGGCATTCGTAGGGGTGGTCTACGCCCAGAGGAAGGGAGAGAAGGAGCGGGGAAGCGTTAGGGTAGTGCGCGTATGAGCGTGCTCATTGGAGCCCTCGGGCGGCCATGGTGCGCGTGCGAGCAGGGCCAGGCGAGAGAGAGGAAGAAGGGGGCCGACCAGCTGCCGTGTCTCGGACGTCGAGGCGTCTCGTCGGGCGCGCTATGGAGGCCCGAGGTGGCCGGAGGTGGTTGGCAGGGGGCGGTTACAGTGCGGGAGCGCATTGTAGCGCGCTCCAGAGCGCCCAAATGGCGGGCATGGCCATTTGCTATGCAATGTGGGCGCGTCCAAAGGTGTTTGGTAGCTCTAGGGGGCAGTAAAGAAGTGGGCCGTGGCCTTGGATGCCCTGGGGAGCTAGTAGGAGAGGAGAGAGGCAGAAGAAGAGGGAGAGAGGGGCTGTCCAGGGAGGTAAATGGGGGTGTTTCACCCCTTAATCATTGAGCAATGGCCAGGGGAGAGTTACTGGAGGTAGGAGAGGGTCAGGAGCAGCTGTGGTACAAAGTTGAGCCCATGGAGATTAGTGGAAGAGGTCAAAAATAGCATTTTGGTAAAATGTCAGAAGGTGTTTGATAATGGTTTGGGCAAGCAAATGATTCCCAATTGACATGAGACTTAATAGGATCAAATGGCATATAGATATAGGGTATTTCACCAGGTTTGAGCTCATTTGAAGAAACTTGCCAATGTAACTTTGGTAAACCCTAGGAATCAGAAGAAATGATTTTCCAAGATTTAGCCATGCAAATCATCCCTCCTTGATGCACAACTTGGTGTAGTGTCATCATTTGGGGTTGTGATCATGTCCACAAAATTTTAGGTCACAAGTAAAAAGTTGGCAATGTAGAGTTGTTCAAATTTGGATCTGGCCAGAGAGGGTTTTGGGGCACTTAGATCAAGTTATGTTTCTCCAATACTTGTGCCATTTGGTCTAGATGCATAATTATACCATTTTAGCATGTGTACCAAGTTTGAGAGCATTTGGACAAGTTTGGCAATGTAAAGTTGCTCAAACTTCAAAATGGACAGAAATGGTTTTGAGGGGATTTGATGATGTTTTCTTGATCTTCAAGGCATGAGGCTTTGTAAGATCATCAAATATGTCATATTTTACATGATAGAATTTCCCTGGAATTTTTAGAGAATATTTCCTTTATAAATATTTCAAAAGCTTGAAATATCCAGAAAGGGTTTTTGAAGTATTTGTCCAATATTTTGAACATGACCATGTGTTGAAACTCTTATATATGGACAATATATGTCCTATGAGTTTCCCTGAATTTTGAAAAATTATTTTTGAAATAGTTAAATAATTTTAACCTATTAAAGACCATTTCTAGCATAAAGAAAACGCATTTAAATAAAATATAAAAATATCTTTTAAAATTATAATTTTGTGGTTTAAGGGAGTCCTATACTTAATAGGATTCAAATATACTTTTTGAAAGATTTTTCACACCCTAAATATGGTATTTGCATTACAAACCTCAATTCTGGGGTTTTTGGAAAACTAATTTTTAGAAAATATTATTTGGCCAAATTATTTTTATAAGAAAATACTATACTGGTCTATACACATGGCATGAACTTTGGGAAAAGGTTTTGGATCAAGGAGATGAAGTACAAGAGTTGGATGATTTATTTGTTTTTTAGAGCACTTGCACACAGCAAACAAAAAACCAATCAAGCAAGGTCAAAAACACTCAAAAGTTTTCGTCAAACCACATTTTAGCATGATTATTAGCTCAAGTGTTGTGGCATCAAAATCAGGGTGTGACAGACCTACCCCCCTTACAAGAATCTCGTCCCCGAGATTCCCAGACTAGGCGTGGAAAGGAATACGAAACTAGGATTTGGGGTGGTCTTCACTCCTTCATGTTGCTTCTGCTTCCGAGTGGTGCTCCATGGAACCTTGAAGTACTTGGTGGTGTGGCTTCTCACATGTTGCCCTTTTTGATGCAGGTTGCTAAGGGGTCTCTTGCATAGGTTAGGTTGAGCTAGTCGTCAAAGGCTCGGTGATCGATGTCCTTGCAGGGACCGGGCTAGTTAGGAAGTTAAAAATATTTCCAGAGTTGTGACTCGTGGAAAATTTGGTGCACGGTGGGTAACTCGGGTGGTAAATCTAGCTGGTAGCCGTCAACTATTTGTCTTGTAGTGGTCTTGAAGAAAGTCGATAAATCTTGGTGTGAGCGTCCCTTCGACATGGAAATGCTTGGTTCCTTCGAGAGGAGTGGTTTGTAGATACATCTAGTCTTCGACGCGGAAGTTTACTTCGTGATGATGGTGCATGGTGTAGATCTTCCTTCTTGATATGGCAGTCTTCAAATGTCTTCTAACCAGCTGAACGGCTCTTTTCCGTCTTCCGGTAGTCAAGTATGTTGCCAAATAATGATGACAACCGACTTGTCCAAGTACTCCATGATGTCCATGGGGTACGCATGGTAGGCTGGGGTATTGGTGGTGGTCTCGGTTGAGTATTGGCAATGGTCTTCTTGACTTAGAGTCAAGGCTGTGGTCAGGACCTGACCATGTTGTGGCTTGGTGGGGCTTAAGGGTTTCAAGGATTCTAGTTTGTGAGTGAACGTTTATCATCTTATCCTTCAGCACAGTTTCACCTAGTCCTTAAGAAAATAACCTTACCACCAAAAGCATCATCTCGCATAGGTCAACTCCAATCATCTCTCATGTTATAGATACCATCATGGCTCCCAAAAGGAGGTCTAACAAAATTATACATGTCTACAATCTGCGAAAATCACATGTATGGCTACCCCTAAGAATCCATGTGTAAGGCATACAAGCTGCTAAGCTTGAATTAAACACGACAATCCAAGTGCTCATCCCATTCTTCCAAGGTTCAAGATAATGCATCTCTATCCTAAGGAAACACGTCGTAAGCCACTCCAAGATCTTGTTTCCTTCCTATGAATCAACTCCAATAGGCCATTAACTTCCATCAATCACCACATAATCCAACAATTATACAAATCCGATGTCTACGGTGTTCCACAAGATCTCAAGTCCCTATAATACCCAAATACTTGGAAGGGCTATGCATTATTATAGTGAGTTCACCAAATTCCCACCGTCATGGTCAAGTAAACTCCAAGGTCATGATTATATAGATCCCTAAATCAACTCCGACAAGTAATCCAATCTCCTAGTTTGCCATTCACCGAGAAACGTGGAACCATGATCAGGATCATCAGTCTAAATCCAATTTACTCCGAACCATGTAGACATACTTAGCAACTCAACTAGAATCTCCTACTTAAATCCAAATCTCATGTCCAACAAGAATTCCTACATGTTTCCCCCAAGTCATTATTGTAACATCAACTATCTTCTATTAATATCCCCTGGCTAGGTCAAATTCTTATACCTCCAAGAATTTCAATTTGCGATCACCATTGCCCTGCAAGTCCAAGTTACTCCAGGGTGATGAAAGTTACGCTACTATATTAATCATGACCCCACCAACATGAAAACCTCACAATCCATCAAGGCCTCAGATAATTCCTCGAAGTCACTGATATAAAGTCACCAAATCATCTGTCCCCTATTCATATATCCTCAATTTGGTCTCCCCTATGGCATCGTCAGTTCTTGTGCTATATTAGGATGACAATGTGCTCGTTCACTGTGTTCACTAGTTCCATTATGAACCCAGTGTTGTGCAAGGTTATAGAGGCTTAACTGGTTCTCTTGCAATTCTATGGGTTAGGCACATGGTTAAGAATTTGTGCTGGAGTATCTCGTGAAGTCTCAAACGGTCTAGGAATGGGTTTTTAGTCTGGAGGGGTAAACATAACTTCACGGGGTTGCACTTGGTAGTGGAGGTTGTAGCAAAAGTCTTCATTGTTAGTTGGTTGCCGAGTTGGAATCCTTGGTACTCCGTGTCTTGCTGGTCTTCAGTTGAGGAGATAGAAAAGAGGGAAAAAGTAGCATAGAGGAGGGAAATGCTTAAAGGGGGTTCTATAGTGCAAGTGCAAACAAACAGGTGCAAAAAGGGCGAAACAAAAGAAACAAGGCAAGGAAGGTGATATAGTCGTGTACTTGTTGCCTAGGGCAAAAGTGCGACTTATATCAAAACACAAACAAATAAAGTCAAGCAACACACAATCATGGTTCTATTCGAACCATCATACGGACTCGACTGCGCATAGGGGGTACACGACTCATCCTACCCTAGGGGTTCTCGGACTAGTAGTCGTGCCTTGTGCCTCGTGCAGTCTTCTGAGTTTCCCTCAGGTGTTGCTATGTCCCTTGTAGTTGTTTGATGAACGATCCGGGTTGAGCTTGAAGAATCTTCAACAACTTCTCGCCTGATGGGGTGATGTGGTGAAGGTGTCTTCTCGTAGCTGGCGTTGACTTGGTCTCCTCTTGTCTTCTTAATCATAGCGATCCCTTTTTGTCTTCTAAGGCGTCGATGGTACTGGGTAGGTAATCCTTATGCAATGACAATAACAAGGCATAATAGAGATCCAACATGTCAGTTACGTTGATGACAACATCGACACCAAGAGCGGGGGACGAAGAGAACCGTTTTCCTGCTCACTATAGTGAGGCGGACCAAATGGCGAGGTTCTCATCCACCGGTGGTTGCCGATACAACAACGGTAGTGGCAGGATTACTCTATTAGCGATGTATATCATGATCTTGCATATCATGTGCCCTAGTCATCATAGGCTAAGGTTGCACCATCTTGGGGCAGTGTCAAGGGTGTCACCGTCTTCTGGGTCTTCATGTCCTCATTCCTCGAGGATGTATTTTCTGTTGGTATCGTCTTGTCGTGGTGTCGCCAATCTTGTGTTCAGAAGAGGTGGGTGAGTGTTTGGCAAGGCATCTTCCTTCTAGATTATCCATGAGGATTACAAGGAATCCAGTGGTCAAGGGCATAAGGGTTCTAGCGACCATTTGGAGTAGTTTTGATGGGGATGAGATTGATAGGGAAAATATACCTTATTTTTCCGAAAAACTCAGAGGGGAAGAGGAGTATAGATAGTTTTGAAAACTAGTAATTGTTTGGAAATAGTTTTACCCTAACTAACGAACATGCTAACTAAGGCTTTCTACAGTCAGGATGGCTCTGATACCAGCTCTGTGGGGACCCCAACTCATAAGTCGTGATCACCGAATGCACGTGTACAGTGATTCCAGACATCAATGCTCACTGAACACACAGAAGCTGAATAACAAGAGTCTTACATCCATACATACCGTATTACACAAATTGTGACCATTATGGTCAAGTCTTGAGTATATCATTGCAGCGGAAATCTTCAATAAAAACTTGGACCCATGCCATCTACCTTAACCCTACAGGCATTCTGACTGGGAAGCGTCCTAGGTCACATGTTCATCACCAAGAAATCTTCATCATATCCTGTTCTTTCATGCCTGGCCAATAAAATAACCAGTGGCAAGCCAATGAGTACTTTGAATCTACTCACAAGCAACCCAAGTGTGATGACAGAATAACTATGCAAGGCTCTACTGCTAATTTGGCAGTTTTGCGGAAAGCTATTTTTTCATATGCAAGTACGATCAACATATAACTAGGGCATGCAACAAGTATCAGGAGGTTACACACATCAACATCTGAGAAAAGATATGAACAACTCTTGCTCAAGCTCATCGTGACTTTCTCACAAATCACGTCAGCAGATTTACCTAAACTGTGTTGTTTTCCAGAAACTCAAGGACATAGTCTAAGCAGTACCACCAACCTGTCCTTGGCCGTGGACACGACTATTCGAATAGTTTGACACTCTGCAGAGGTTACACACTCTACCCACAAGAACCGGGGAACTTCCGTGTCATCCATGACCCGCGGTACCTCAAGTACCCGGGGTAAGCACCCAATCACTATCTTTCCCTAGACGACACTAACACAGAGTCCACTCGATTGGTAACAGCCCCGTGCCAAACATTTCACATCTTAACAATTGTGGAGCCTCGCTCCCATATTAATCACATACCACTGGCACGGGGTACCAACGGTGTGTCCGGTGCCCTCTAAAGATAGTCATGGCCGCCTATCCAAGCACGACCCCGTCCCGAGAGTGACCTCATGTCACCCCCATCACTAGTAATGCGGGCACCATGCTAGTATCGGTCTAGGTAATCAATAATGCCCCGTCCCATAAAGGGGTAGAGTGGTTGCACATGTTTAGTTGGGACGGTCGACAAATCTTAAATCTAATCCGTCTCTGTAAACAACACTTCCATTAAGCCTCGGTACACTACTTCTCCACCAAGTAGTTCCCTAGTTCCTCATCATCTCCCAGGGGCATTAGTGGCACCCACTGGGTTATTTGCAAGTATGTTAAACCACACTTGTTTCTTTCCATGCATAACCCTGACCCATTTTGTGTAGCCAACTACTATAGCATATATCTATCTACTCCCACCCACATAACCCTCATAGGAAGGTAGGGTCATGCTTGATGCAAGTTTCAATAGTAAAGTAACAAACGTACCAACCAAAGTGGTCACCACCTCTACATGATTCTGATGCATTGATAATAAAGGGCTAAGAAACATGCATAAAAGGTTTCTCGAACATGGTCAAAGGGTTGCTTGCCTTGTCCTTCCGAGTCTTCAAACCTTCTGGTCCATCTCCAAGTACTCCGTTTATTTTGTCAACTAACGACGGAAACAATCATAATAAGCAACACAACAAGGCAAAAATAAAAGTGCTCTAAAAATAGGAGTTGGACTTTTCTAGGATACCTCTGGTCATATGAAAAATTACCAAGGTGGTTTCATAGGCATTGGATCAATGGATAGTTTGGAACATTTCAATATGATGGAATCAAGGGGTTTAATGGATCTATGAGAAGTGTATAGAAGAATTATTTTGAAAAATGAGCAGGGGCATCCATTTAACAAGGAATGATCTTAGAAGCAGCTAGGAGTTGGTTTCACTTGATTTGGAGTTCAAATGAATTTCCTATGATTTTGCAAAGTTGGCTATACATGAATAAATAGAACAATATTTGATGTGGTACAGAAAGTGTTGGAAAAAATGTTCCAAAACTAAGTTTTGATATTACAAGTATCTAGGAATTTGAATCATGGCATTTGGATCAAAAGTGGGCTCTCTGTGATTTTCTAAAGTTCATCACAGAAATGGAAAAATAGGATTTGCTAAATATTTGTGAAGAAAATATCTCTGGAAAAATGTGCAATTAGCACCATGTGATAGATCATGATTTATGGAGTCACTGGAAATTTGAATCATCAAATTTGGAGTTAATTAGAATATTTTATGGATTTTACCAGCCCACAGAAAAAGAAAAAGAAAAGGGATTTACCTAAATGGGCCCAATGCAGCGGCGGCAGCGCGCACCGGGCAGGGTTTAGCGCCGAGGCGCAACTGGGCCGGCCCAGCGGCTCGGCCACGCGGACGACAGGGCGACGTCGAAGGCGCCCAGGCGGAGCGCGCCTTCGCTGCGGGGACGCGGGAGACGGCGAACCCGCCTCCACTTGCCAGTGTGGCCCGGTGGCTGGGCCACTGACGAGCGGGCCCCGCCTGCAGGGTCGTCCTCAACCTCCCGCGCGGGCGTGAAGGGAGACAGAGGAGGCGTTCGATGTCGGCCGCCGGTGCTACATGGCGTCTCAAGTGATGATCCGCCCACCGGCATGCTCAGCGGAGAGAGACGAATCAGGGAGACCCCACCACGGGTGCGTGCATCACTGGATGGGAGCAGGGCTTCGCCCGCGGCGGACGGTGGCGTCGGCGAGAGTGGCCATGGCCTAGCGGCTCGTTGGAGGAGAAATAAGGGTGCGGTCGAGCTCCTCTGGTTCTGGGGGGTCCTGAGATGTGGTTATAGGGAGAGGAAGGAGTCGGGACGGCGCGAATTTTGGCGATGGATGGCAGCTCGACTTCGGCCTTGGAGGTGGATGGGGGGCACGGGAGGAAGAATGGCATGATCCGGGGGGTCCACGGGAGGGAGAGAGGGTAATTGGAGACGAGATAGGGCTCGGAGGTGGCCTTTGAATAGGCGGGCGACTGTCCACCGAGGACTCGTGCGTCGGCGAGCTCGTTGTCTTTGCCACGGGTCACGGGAGCTCGTCGCGGTGTGTCTGGGGCGTTTGTAGGGGTGGTCTACGCCTAGAGGAAGGGAGAGAACGAGCGGGGAAGTGTCAGGGCAGCGCGCGTGTGAGCGTGCTCATTGGAGCTCTCGGGCGGCCATGGTGCGCATGCGAGCAGGGGCAGAAGAGAGAGAGGAAGAAGGGGCCGACCAGCTACCGTGTCTCGGACGTCGAGGCGTCTCGTCGGGCACGGTGAGGAGGCCCGAGGTGGCCGAAGGTGGTTGGCAGGGGGCGGCTACAGTGCGGGAGCGCACTGTAGCGCGCTCCAGAGCGCCCAAATGGTCGGCGTTGACATTTTCTATGCAATGTGGGCGCGTCCAAAGGTGTCTGGTAGCTCTAGGGGAAGTAAAGAAGTGGGCTGTGGCCTTGTATGCCCAGGGGAGCCAGTAGGAGAGGAGAGAGGCAGAAGAAGAGGGAGAGAGGGGCTGTCCAGGGAGGTAAATGGGGGTGTTTCACCCCTTAATCATTGAGCAATGGCCAGGGGAGAGTTACTGGAGGTAGGAGAGGGTCAGGAGCAGCTGTGGTACAAAGTTGAGCCCATGGAGATTAGTGGAAGAGGTCAAAAATGGCATTTTGGTAAAGTGTCAGAAGGTTTTTGATAATGGTTTGGGCAAGGAAATGATTCCCAATTGACATGAGACTTAACAGGATCAAATGGCATATAGAAATAGGGTATTTCACCAAGTTTGAGCTCATTTGAAGAAACTTGCCAATGTAACTTTGGTAAACCCTAGAAATCAGCAGAAATGACTTTTCCAAGATTTAGCCTTGCAGATCATCCCTCCTTGATGCACCACTTGGTGTAGTGTCATCATTTGGGTTTGTGATCATTTCCACAAAATTTGAGGTTACAAGTAAAATGTTGGCAATGCAGAGTTGTTGAAATTTGGATCTGGCCAGAGAGAGTTTTGGGGCACTTAGATCAAGTTATGCTTCTCCAATACTTGTGACATTTGGTCTAGATGCATAATTAGACCATTTTAGCATGTGTACCATGTTTGAGAGCATTTGGACAAGTTTGGCATTGTAAAGTTGCTCAAACTTCAAAATGGGCAGAAATGGTTTTGAGGGGATTTGATGATGTTTTCTTGATCTTCAAGACATGAGGCTTTGTAAGATCATCAAATATGTCAAATTTGACATGATAGAATTTCCCTGGAATTTTTAGAGAATACTTCCTTTGTAAATATATTAAAAGCTTGAAATATACAGAAAGGGTTTTTGAAGGATTTGTCCAATATTTTGAACATAACCATGTGTTGAAACTCTTATATATGGACAATATATGTCCTATGAGTTTCCCTGAATTTAGAAAAATATTTTTGAAACAGTTAAATAATTTTAACCTATTAAAGACCATTTCTGGCCTAAAGAAAAAGCATTTAAATAAAATATAAAAATATCTTTTAAAATTATAATTCTGTGGTTTAAGGGAGTCCTATAACTAAAAGGATTCAAATATACTTTTTGAAAGATTTTTCACACCCTAAATAAGGTACTTGCAGTTCAAACCTCAATTATGGGGTTTTTGGAAAACTAATTTTTAGAAATACTATTTGGCCAAATTATTTTTATAAGAAAATACTATACTGGTCTATACACATGGCATGATCATGGGGAAAAGGTTTTGGATCAAGGAGATGAAGTATAAGAGTTGGATGATATATTTGTTTTTTAGAGCACTTGCAAACTGCAAACAGAAAACCAATCAAGCAAGGTCAAAAACACTCAAAAGTTTTTGTCAAACCACATTTTAGCATGATTATTAGCTCAAGTGTTGTGGCATGAAAATCAAGGTGTGACAGTGCCGCTAACCATGGGGAAACAATCGCCGTGGAGACCGAAGACGGGGGGCAAACAATCTGGGGCCCTGCCGAATACTGATCCGGAGCCTAGCACGGCTCCGGGGTCCGAAGACTAGACCCCCTAGGCGGGGGAGGATACAACGTCGCCCGGGGTCAATCCGGAGGCACCGGACCCTCTGGAGGGAGCACTACAGAGTGCTTCCGTCGTGGAGGAGCACTGCACCGTGATGGGTGTGGTGATGAAGAAGATTCAGTATGTCAAAGGCGGACTGAATGAAGCCTTCAATAGCCTGCTAACAGGCTTTGAGGTAAGCCATGTAATGTTCTCTAGGGAACTTTATTTGTTTTATATGCACATATATAGCCAGTAGGCCCTGATGCTTTGTGTGATTCTGAACAGAATTGGACGAAGTATCCATAGTATAGCATATTATAGAGCTGAACTGTAGCTTTTGTATTTGAACAAGCTTCACTAGTTACGGCAACTACACGAGATGCAGAAGTTTCCAAACTAAATCGAAAGCTTTTGTTGGCCAACGCGGACCTCGACCGCGTCAACCAGCGTTTAGACGAAATGCAAGGTATGCGGATTTGAAAAATTAAGATGTCAAGAAGACTAATTAATTGAGTATAAGTGTAAACTCTTTATGATATTCCGTATTAAACAGTTGGCGCCACTGAGCTCGAGGCCCTCAAGGGCGAACTCTCGAAAGCCAAGAAGGAGGCCAAGGCGAGCAAGGCAATCGCTGACAAAGCGGTTGCCGATCTAGAAGCCGAAAAGGCCGCGTGCCAACAGCTCGTGGCTCGGGTGTCCGAAGTCGAGGATGAACTCAAAGATGCTATTCGCAACTGCGAGGCATTGGAGTTGAAGGCTTTGGAACAAGCATCCGAGCTTACTGTGGCAGTTAAGGTTTCCCAGGATGTCCGAAGCGAGTCGCGTAGTGCCTATGAAGAAATCAAGCAGGCGCGGGAGATAGTATCCAGTAATACTTTTCTCTTATAGAGCATCTTCAGAGGGCGGAAGTACCTTGGGTTGACACGGTTATGGAGTTCTCCATGTGTGTTTGCTGATCTTCCGAGGAGCAGTGCTGACGCCGCCCAATACTTCAGATCCCAGGAGGGGAATGACACGAAGAAGCTGTTCTGGTCGCAGTTCTATGCGCCAAAACATCTGATGCCCCTCAACGACCAGATGAAGCAGTTGGTCGAGCTGCACAATATGGCGGGTTCGGCCATGAAGGACTTGATAGTCCGGCTATGGCCCGCTGGGCCAGCCCCAAGTAGCTACTTTGGATTGGTGAAGCGGCTTGTCGAAGCGAGTCTGTGGGTCGATGCGTTGAAGTGTTCGGCCTGCATAGAGGGTGCTCGGATGCAAGGTTGTCAGAATCGCGATTTTGAATCGGATCGGAGCACCGATGGTAGGATCGCAAATCACTGAATCTTCACTATCAGGATCGTAGAAACGTAGATTCTATAAAGTAAAGTCGTAGAATCAAAGGGCTTAGTTTGGATCATAAAGTCTTAGAATTGTATAACAGAATCACGATTCTGACAACCTTGCTCGGATGGCCTTCCCGCGTGTAAAAGTGCACTGGGCGAAGATGAAGGCGCGGGATATAGCTACTACTGGCCCGTCCGAAGGCAAGGAGCACCGCAAGCCGAAGAGATACTCCGAAGACGTCATAGAAGGCGACCGCCTTGTAGAAGGCTAGTGCTCAAAAGATATTATCTTTGAGTAATTGTATCTGGTTGTAAAGACATGAGCTTATGAACCGATGTATATAACTTTTGCGCTATTATAATGTGAGCGACTTTTACCTCCTGTGCGGTCATTTATTTAACTCTGAAAGTTTCCAGTCGTTGGCTTCAGCCCCCGTGTGAATAAAACTGGGGTGTTCAGTCATATGCAAAGACACTCTTTATCCAACGTCTTGGTCCGTGTAGGTGGTGTATGCGGAGCGAACCAGGCAATCAAACTATGTGGCATTATTGCTTTCACTTAGCCATAGGAGTTTGACAAGTGGGGCTAGGTACTAGCCCCTAGTGCGTATATGGTATTTCAGTATTAAGGTATCCATTTGTACGCGGCTGGGCAAAAACCAACCCTTCATATAACACGGGGTAGATCTCCATCTATCGTCGTATAACACTTAGTCACTGGATCGCGGTCCAGGTTCTCGCATATCATGACAGTCAGTTGTTGGCTTTCTCTACTGAGGTACTTGACCGGACGAGCCAGAAGTACAATCGTAGTAGTTCTCCCTTTACACCCTAGCCGAACAATCGGGAACGTAGGGGTAAGCACAGGAACCAGGCAACCCAACTATTGAACCAAGACATGATTCGGAACTAATGCATATAAAGCAAATATCCAGGACGTCGAACACTCCCTACAGGTGTTCGGTCTTTTCGACATATACCGAGCTGGATACAGCCCCTGGTAATGGACCCTGTTGTCAAGGCACATGTGGCAACCTGACGTGGGAGAGAACACTAGTGATGAGAGAATAAAACTCTAAATATAATATAAACCATGCCGTTTCCATAATATCCCGTTATAGTACGGCGAGTCGTATGTTTATAGATAATGCCGATAACTTCCTTGGATATTTTACATGCCAGAAAGGTATAAAATAGAAAAGAGAAAAAAGGTTTACACAGGGTCTTAATCTAAAAAGAAACCTTTGCGCGGGTCCTTGCTGCACGTCTACGCCATTTTCTCCTTTGTAATGTGTCCTTGCAGCGGGGAGTGTGATGGCCATCTTTAAAAAAGAAAGAAAAAACCTGGAAAAGAAAATAAGTCCAGTGTGTCCGTAAACAAAAACGGGTTCGTTTAATGAACCTTGAAGGATAATTTTAAAGTCCGAATAGAGTCGATCCGAACTATGGACTATTTGTCTGCAGTGTACCCTCAGCACCGCCCAAGGAATTTTAAGGGCATAATTGTGTGCATGAGGCACGTATGCTACAACCTTATGGGGCAGTCGGTGAGACCGTGAGAGCGTAACTACTAATCTAGCTCAGGTTCATCCGAGCTACCGCACTGAGGCGTATGCCGGACATTTTAGCTGTGTATGCGGTTTTAACGACCGATAGGCTGTCCGGCTTGAATAGACATTTTTGTACTTTGGATGCTAAGGCCGATGTGTCCTCCTCTGTACGGAGAGAGCGCTCCATATTTCCATTGACCGTGATGACGCCATGTGGTCCAGGCATTTTGAGCTTTAAATAAGGATAATGCGGCACTGCATTAAAGCGGGCAAAGGCCGTTCTTCCGAGTAGTGCATGATAGCCACTTCGGAATGGAGCTATGTCGAAGATTAGCTCTTCGCTTCGAAAGTTATCGGGAGAGCCGAATACGACAACCAATGTTAAAGAGCCCGTGCAGCGGGCTTCTATGCCCGGTATCACTCCTTTAAAGGTCGTGCTGCTTGGCTTGATTCTTGACGGGTCTATCCCCATCTTGCGGACAGTGTCCTGATAAATCAGATTGAGACTGTTGCCGCCGTCCATAAGGACTCGAGTGAGATGTTATTCATCGATTATTGGGTTGAGCACTAGGGCAGCCGAACCCCCATGACCGATACTACTCGGATGATCCCTGCGATCAAAAGTGATCAGACAGGCCGACCATGGGTTGAATTTTGGGGCAACAGGCTCGATGGCTTAGACATCTCGGAGTGTGTGCTTGCGCTCCCTCTTTTGGATATGAGTGGCATAGATCATGTTCACTGTTTTGATCTCTGGTGGAAATTTCTTTTGTCCCCCTGTGTTCGGCTGGTGAGGTTCATCCTCGTCTTCGCTCTGAGGTCCCTTTCCCTTGTGTTCGCCGTTGAGCTTGCCGGCCTGCTTGAAGACCCAATAATTACGGTTGGTATGGTTTGCGGGTTTATCTGGGGTGCCATGGATCTGGCAGGGCCTATCTAATATTTTGTCCAGGCTAGATGGACCGTCTTTGTTGCCTTTAAATGGCTCCTTCCGTTGACCGGGTCTGGAGCCACTGAATCTGGCGTTTACCGATGTATCATCTGGGCTTCCAGCATTATTTCGACGTTTGTTTTTATTACGTCGTGGCTTTCCATTGTCATCCCTGACTTCAGATGTTCCAGGGTCGCTGGTGCTGCTACGAGCTAGCCAGCTATCCTCGCCAGCGCAAAAACGGGTCATGAGTGTAGTGAGGGCTGCCATTGTCCTCGACTTTTCCTGTCCGATGTGTCTAGCTAGCCATTCGTCTCGGACACTATGTTTGAAGGCCACTAAGGCTTCAGCGTTCGGACAGTCGATGATTTGGTTCTTCTTAGTGAGAAACTGATTCCAAACCTTGCGGGCTGACTCCTCGGGTTGTTGGATGATGTGACTTAGATCGTCCGCTTCCAGGGGCCGGACATAGGTCCCTTGAAAATTGGCCCGGAAAGCATCCTCAAGTTCTTCCCAACTTCCAATGGAGTTCTCTGGGAGGCTGTTTAGCCAGTGCCAAGCTGGTCCTTTCAGCTTGAGGGGTAACTATTTGATGGCGTGGAGATCATCTCCGCGAGCCATGTGGATGTGAAGAATAAATTCTTCTATCCAGATAGCAGGATCCATCGGTCCATCATACGCCTCGATATTTACGAGTTTAAACCCTTCTAGAAATTCGTGATCCAGCACCTCATCGGTGAAGCACGGAGGCTATGCGGCGCCCCTGTATTTTGCTATGTCATGGCATGTGTCCGACGGTTGTGATGTTTAGTATTGACCCCTAACTGGTATGTGACCGGCATGATTGGCTTGATAGCCGACGTCCCGTGCGGGAGCACGGTACGTGGATCCGTAGATGGATCAGGTCTCGCCAGCCTTTTTGTTCAGGTCCTCACGCAGATCGTGTTTCCGGCCCTGAGTCGCATCCTCCTTTCCTTTACGGGGCGGGGGTGCGGGCTTGCGTACGCTGTTGCTGGCCACACTGTCCCATCCACGAGGTGGTCGGTCTGGCTTGTCGCTAGTGTTATTCTTCGGCGGTATAGGCGCAGTAGCCTCGTTGTCGAATTCGGGCTGCAGTTTACGGTTAGGGTAGCCTTTGGTTTGGCAATTGCGGCCATATTTTTGCTCAGCATCCAGCACTTCGTTCCATCTATCATTGAGCGTATCTTGTGTGGCTCGAAGCCATCGCTGCTACTTTTTTAGACTCCTTACGGTGGCAATAAGCCTCCGATGGAAGCGCTTTTGTTCTAAAGGTTCTTTTGGACGATGTATTCATCGCCGCCTAGGCTAACATCCTCTTCAGAGACAGGTTCATAATTGTTGTCTTCGGCATCGCTGTCATCAGGCAGCGGTCTCGGACTATGTTCATTGTCCTCTCTCTCATCCTGCTCCATCGCTGGATCTGCGGGGTCTTCGGCTTGCTTCGGACTGTCACCATCGTTAGTGATAGTGTTGCTATCTTTCCCTTTACGGGATTTAGTTTGGCGCTTCGGACGCCGACGCTTGGGAGGTTCATTGATAGGCTTGTCCTTTCTGGGATCGTTTTTGCCGTTGCCCTCCTTCTCCTTAGGTGTATCCACCATATACATGTCGTATGAAGATGTAGCTATCCCTGGCCCGGTTACGGGCGGGTTTTTGTTTAGATCTGCTTTGGCTTCGAGGTCCATCCCTTCGAAGTCTTCGGAAGCATAGTCAAGTAGATCAGTTAGATCTTCGACCGTGGCTACCAAATGGGTGGTGGGTGGGAAGTGAAATTCTCCATCATGAACCTCCAGTTCGAACCAGATATAATTCGGCTGTGTGTCCCCAGCTAAGGAGAGAGATTTTAATGAATTTAGCACATCGCCAAAAGGTGAGTGCCCAAAGATATCTGCAGCGCTGAATTCGGCGATAGACGCCTAATCAAGCTCGAAGGGCGCAGGTGCACGTGGTTCGGAACCTGCAGCCCGAGACGAGTCCGGAGTTCCGGTAACACAGATCCCACTCAGAGTTGGGTCTGTGTGCGGCTCCAGCGCCGCTGAGTCTGCGGCTTCCATGGCGGGATTGAGCTTCCCGTCCTCGGGTGACGCAATATGTTCCGGATCTAAGGACAGAACCGTTACAGGTGCTATTCCCTGGAGGTGGTCCGATGACAGAGTTAGGTCATGTTCATCGTGGTGGCAGGGAGCGATCGCTATGGGCTCGAATCCGTCAAAGATCAAGTCTCCGCGGATATCATCAATGTAGTTCAAGCTTCCAAACCTGACCTGATGGCCAGGGGCGTAGCTCTCAACCTGCTCGAGGTGGCCTTTTGTGTTGGCACGGAGCATGAAGCCCCTGAACACAAAAAGCTGGCCGGGAGAAAAAGTTCCCTCAGTGGTGCCATCATTGTTGACGAAGCGATTCATTAGTCCTTCGGTCAATGACATAGTTGAGGGAGTCATGTATTCAGGGGTCCTCACGCATCTAGGTCAATGAAGTTGGGCCGCATTAGTGGGCCGCATACAGAAGAAGCAGAAGACCTTCCCCCGTATTCGGTCACGACTCCTATGTACGTAGAAAGGCACGTTTTGAGTCTGGGTGTGTCAATTACTTCCTCCCCAAGTCACCCTTGTAACCCTAGGTCTCCTCAGGCGTGTATATAAGCCGAGGTGTTTAGTCTGTAGGGGGATCATCGTCATTACAATATCCCCATTGGCTAGACTTAGGGTTTAGCCATTACGATCTCGAGGTAGATCAACTCTTGTATTTATATCCACTCATATTAATATAGCAAGAAGTAGGGTATTACCTCGATCGAGAGGGCCTTAACCTGGGTAAACATCGTGTCCCCAGCCTCTTGTTACCATCGATCTTCAGACGCACAGCTTGGGCCCCCCTACCCGAGATCTTCTGGTTTTGACACCGACAATGGTGCTTTCATTGAGAGCTTCGTTGTGCGCTTGCAATGAGCGATCGATGGCACGTCTCGTCATCGACGACGAGATCACCCTCGGAAACAACTTGGCTATCGACTAGGTTCTCCAGCTCGGTGGGTTCACTATATGCACCCACATGGCCTCTGGGCCAGCCGCACTCCATGCGGCCGTCGAGCATCACCTTTACGCTGATTCCGGCTACTCCGATGACGCGACTTTGGCAGAACTCTCGCCCTTAAACGAGCTGCTAGATCACATCGCCTCCCTGGGGCTCTCATCGCCTGGAGATCGGATCAGACTTAAATCCGGCCATGATGAGATCGACCCTTTTCCGATTACTCATCTCGTAGCAGCAATCGAGGACGGAGCCATAGAGACTTCTCCTCTCCAGACGGAGACCGCAACAGTCTAGATCTCCAAACCCATCGCGCCGAACACCTCCCAGCCAGGAAACGTATTGTGTTCTTTGATCTCTGGGACCGACGCTGGACCTGAAGGGCAATCAGACCCCATTGAATCCAGATTGTCACCAATGGAGGTTGCTAAAACCCCAAATATCACTCTGGGTCAGGATTCCAAATTTCCAACACCCACCCACCCTTGGAAAAACTCTTCAAGTAAATCCGGAATCCCAGACATAGATGATCTCACAAACATAAAACAGCAGCCCGGGGAAACGATCAACCACTTCTGGGCCAGATTCCTACTTGTAAAAAACAAGATCAGGGACTGCTGCGATAACAAAGTGGTCTCTTTATTTCACCACAATTGCACGGACGAGGGAGTCTTGAACGCCCTCAACCGGCGTCGTGTTCTGAGTTTCACAAAATTATCGCAGTTAGTACGGAAGTACTGCGCAATGGAAAATACTTGGAAAGCCCAGAATACACCTCTGGAACGGTCCACCTCCGTACAGTATGTTACCAAGGCTAAATGGACCTACCCTAGTTGGTCATCCGATAGCATTCCTATTGGCAAGAAGAACAAGCCTATTTCAAGGCACAAGTCCGTACTGGACGAACTACTCGATACACCTTGCCAAATACATGCAATCCCGGATAATGTCCCAAACCATCACCTTAGAGCATGCTGGGTACTCCGGCAGGTAGCAAAAAGCGGTAGGGCAATTCTTGCCACCACCGCATCAAGGGAGAAAGACATCAATGTCTTCATTGTCTTCTAGACGTTCTCCTCAAATAACCATCATAAGAGAGCAAATCGTGAACTTGCCGAGGTTTACCAAATTAGCTCTGCAAGCCATGGAGCGACACGGCAATTAGTTTTTCTGCCGAAGACGCACCTCGAGTCCGGCTGATCCGAGCATCAGCAGCTCTTGTACTAGACCCAATAGTAGATGGCTTCTGCCTCACTAAAGTACTTATGGACGGAGGAAGCAGACTAAACCTCATATACGAGGAAACGCTTGCAAAAATGCAGGTCGATAAATCCCGCATTGAGCACACCAACACAACTTTAGGGGAATTATACCAAGCCGCAAGGCCAAGTGTTCCGGAAGCATTAAGCTCGATGTAGTGTTCGGCTCACCCGACAACTACAGATCGGAGGAACTACTATTTCACATTGTGCCCTTTCACAGCGGATACCACGCCCTTCTAGGACGGGACGCTTTCTCACGCTTTTAAGCCATACCCCATTACGGGTACATGAAGCTTAAAATGCCAGGGCCCAATGGCGTGATCACAATAATAAGCGATCTGGATAGAGCACTCCGCGCCGAAAACGAAACGGCATCCTTGGCCTTAGAAGCATTATCTGGAGCTCTCGCGGCTGAAGAACTAACCACCCTACGATCAAACGTGGACGCCGACAATGTCATCCTTGCCAAAGGATCAAAGTCTACCTCCTTCAAGCCCGCTGACGAAATCATCAACTTCCAAGTGCACCCTACAGACCCTAACAAAACAGCATCCATCGGGGCACAGCTGGATCCGGCGGTAGACCACGCGTTACGCGCCTTCCTTCGGGAAAATTGGGATATATTCGCCTGGCACCCTTCAGACATGCCAGGAATCCCACGTAGGCTGGCCGAACACAGCCTCAATATTATAAAAGGGTTCATACCAGTCAAGCAATCACTACGACCATTTTCCGAACCCAAAAGACAAGCAATGGGAGAAGAGTTAGCCTCGGATTCATCAGAGAAATCAAACATCCGGATTGGCTAGCCAACCTAGTCATGGTACCGAAGAAGGATAAATTCTGGCGCCTCTGTGTCGATTTCACAGACTTGATTAAGGCTTGCCCAAAGGATCCCTTTCCTTTGTCCCACATTGACCAAATTATCGATGCAACGGCCGGACACGACTCGCTGTGCTTCCTTGATGCTTACTCCGGATACCATCAGATAAAGATGAAGGAATCCGATCAGGCCGCAACGGCATTCATTACCCTGTACGACCCCTTTTGTTTCAACACTATGCCTTTCAGACTCAAAAATGATGACGCCACATATCAACGCATGATTCAAACATGCTTAGAAAAACCAATTGGCAAAACAGTGGCGGCATATGTTAACGATGTAGTCGTAAAGACCAAACACGTCGAGACCTTGGTGGATGATCTCCGCCTTACGTTTGCCAACCTCCGAGAATATGACATAAGGCTCAATCCGAAAAAATGTGTCTTCGGCGTTCTAGCCGGAAAGCTATTAGGGTTCATCATATCCCGTAGAGGAATCGAAGCTAACCCAGCCAAAATCCGGGCCCTGTCAGAACTCAAAATACCAACCGATCTCAAGCAAGTGCAAAAACTAGCAGGCTGCATAGCGGCTTTAAGCCGCTTCATCTCAGGTTAGGAGAAAAAGCATTGCCACTTCACAGATTGCTACGGTGCACTGACAATTTCGAATGGACAAATGCGGCCACAGCCGGATTGGAAGAAATAAAAGCTTTACTAGCAAGCAATCCAATCCTAGCCGCCCCCGGTGTTGGTGAACCAATGTTGCTGTACATATCAGCTACTCACCAGGTGGTGAGTGCCGTGCTCGTTGTCGAATGAGTCGATGAGGGACATAAATTCCCCGTTCAAAAGTCGGTATACTATATATCCGAGGTTCTCACACCGTGTAAATCACGGTACACCCACTATCAAAAAATTGCCTATGCAGTCTTCATGTCATCTCGGAAACTCCGGCACTACTTTCAAGAGTGCTCGATCACGGTGGCATCAGAGGTACCACTCAATGATATTATCAATAATAAAGACGCCATGGGACGCATAGCGAAATGGGCCATTGAGCTCTTACCATTTGAAATATCTTACAAGACGCGTCGGACTATTGAATCCGAGGTATTGGCCGACTTCGTCGCAGAATGGACAGAAGCCAAACTCCCTAAAGAGTACGGATCATACTCACACTATACAATGTACTTCGACAGTTCCAAAATACTATCCGGACTGGGGGCCGGTGTAACACTGACATCTCCAACAAGGGATACAGTTCGGCACGTTTTACAGATTATGTATACGGACTCGAACAATGCGGCCGAATATGAGGCCCTATTGCATGGTCTCCGACTAGCCGTATCCATGGGCATCCAACACCTCGAGGTATGCGGAGACTCAAACCTCGCCATCTCCCAAATCAATTGGGATTTTCATGTGAATGATTCAAAAATGCCAGCTTATCGCAACGCCATATTAAAAATATCGGCTCAATTTGAGGGGTTGGAATTCCATCACGTAGCCCGGGATAATAACCAGGCAGCCGACGTACTCGCATGCATGGGAGCTAAACGTGACCCCGTCCCACCGAACACATTTGTGGAACGGTTGTTTAAGCCATCAGTAACATGGCAGGACGCGAGCGGTGATATGAATACAGATCCAAACACACCCCCAGCAGAACTCAATCATGATGACATCGGAGATACAAGCATGGAGATAACTCCTTCTGCTCACGAAATCATGCCTGTCAGAGCCCCCTGGACAGAGTCTTTCCTAGTTTACCTTAATAGGCAGGAACTCCCCGATGATCAAAATGAGGCGCGCCGCATAGTCCGGCGCTCTAAAACCTACAAAGCTCACGAAGGTGAACTATACAAGAAAAGCACAACGGGTATTCTCCAAAGGTGCATCTCAGAAGAGGAGGGAAGGCGAATTCTCAAAGAAATACATGCTGGAATGGGCGGTCACCATGCCGCAGCCAGGGCGCTCATAGGTAAAGCTTATCACGCTAGCTTTTACTAGCCTACTGCCCGAGCAGATGCTCAAACCTTAGTCCAACATTGCGTTGGCTGCCAGCTCTTTGCAAATCAAAGTCACATGCCTCCCACCGCACTGAGAACAATCCCCATTACTTGGCCTTTTGCAGTCTGGGGCCTTGATATGGCCGGACCCCTTAAAGGGGGAAGTCATAAAAGAAAATACTTAATGGTGATGGTAGATAAGTTCACTAAGTGGATCGAAGCCAAGCCAGTAAAAATAGCTGAAGCACGGCCTGTGATAGATTTTATATCCAGTGTAATACACCGTTATGGTGTCCCACATAGTATTATCACAGATAATGGCTCTAATTTCACAGCTGACGAGGTAAAAAATTGGTGCGCAAAGTTGGGTATAAAACTGGACTACGCTTCTGTATACCATCCTCAAACAAATGGTCAGGTCGAAAGGGCCAATGGTCTGATTATGAGCGGCATTAAACCCCGACTAGTGCGCTCCCTACGGGAGTGTGATAAACACTGGGTCGAAAAGCTTGACTCCGTACTCTGGGGGCTGCAGACCACACCCAATCATACGACCGGATATACACCATTTTTCATGGTGTACAATGCAGAGGTTGTTCTGCCCTGTGACATTATTCATGACTCACCTAGAGTGCGCATGTATGAGGAAAGAGAGGCCGAATTAGATTGGCGGGACGACCTAGATGGACTAGAAGAGGAGCGCGATACAGCGCTAGCACGTTCCGCATTTTACCAACAACAGGCTCGGCGATACCAGAGCTGAGAAGTGCGGGCCAAGACATACAACGTCGGCGAACTTGTTTTATGCCTCCTGGAGAAGAAAAAGGACAAGCTCAAACCAAAATGGGAGGCCCCTTCATTATTGACGAAGTACTCACCGATGGAGCTTATCACCTTCGCAATGCACTGGACAACCGCCTTGAGCCAAACCCTTGGAACACTGCCAGACTCCGACAATTTTATGGATAGTTCGGTAGCAATTCTTTCCCTTTACATGTTAAGTCTTGTCTTTTACTTTTTTGTTTCTCTCCCTTTTCTCTTTATATTCTCTTGGCAAGTATTCGGTTCACCCGAACTGCCACGTGACGAACACGTCCACAAATATACCTGGGGGCTTCTTTAACGAAGCCCATTACTCAATAACGCTTCTTCCTTAAAAATGTCGCATGTTTTTACAGTTCATCATTGCCATTATATGCACCAGTATGACTTAAGTCCGGGCCAAGCTGGGTTGCCTGGCTCCTATGCTTACCCCTACGTTTCCGATTGTTCGGCTAGGGTGTAAAGGGAGCACCTCTGTGATTGTTACAGCCGGGTAATCCAGATATGTACCTCGGACTGGGTGAAGCCGAAAGCTAGCGCTCTTCAGGGAATAATTGGTCGGTGGATACACAACATATCATATTCTAAAGCGTATTTTCAAAATCACAGGAGATGGCTTCCTACTATCCCTATCATGGGATTGAAAGCCTAGGCCTGCATCTTTATGCACGCCGACCCAGGGAAAGGAACCCCTAACGGAACTATTCTCTCTGGAAGATGTTTCTCACGTTAAATAGTAATATAACATAACTCCCCGAACTCAGTTCGTCTGTTCAAGCAATTATGACCGGATTGCCTGGTCTCCGAACATATCACGTGTTCGACACACTCCAGCCTTCGGGTTTATGGAGGTCGAAGCAGATGGTCGGCAATGACAAACTTTATAAAGATTCGGCCGGAGATAAGTTTGATGGTAAAAGTACATTGATATATAGAATCAAACGACTATTCATATTCTAATCCCTCTATCAGGCGGTCTAGCATAGAGTCTTGTTGGGAAAGCTTGGCAGCTAAACCTACTTGGTCATACACCAAACGCGGAGGAATTTCTTGTCCATCAGACCCTCGAGGTCCCACACGGGCCATGTGATTTGTATCAAGGCGAGTATAGCACGTCTTCACCATAGCGCATGCTTCTCGAGCACCCATGCGGCATGCTGAGGCTTTCCATAGTTCAAAGCGGCGCCAAGCCCCTTTGAACAGGTCCGCCAAGTCCTCCATAGATTTTGGAGGGGAGTCGTCAGGCCATAGAGCTCTGGCCATACTCTTCATGGCCTTCCGAGACCGTTCATGGACCCTGGAAAGCTCCTGCAGCACATCGCCCTCAAAACCGGACACCCCGCCTTCAGGCTGACCAGTCAATAAACCTGCAGGAAAAGTTTCTATAAGAAACTTTTAAACTAAGAGACTATAAGGAGAGCTAGGTATAAGAGACATACTGAACATGCCTCTTTTTAGCCTCCGGTTCTCCTCCAAGGCGCTTGAGAGTTGGGCCTTTACGCCCTTTAGCTCCTGTTCGAACCTAATGTTTATATCCTGCGCTTGGTTCCTTTTTTTCCATCACATGTGTTAGTGCACGCTCGCCAGCGACTTTTTCCTCTTCGGCAAATTTCTTGTCTGCTAAGGCAGCTCTTAGCTCCCTCTCCAGTTGGTCGGTCGATCATGTTGTTGTATTACACATTAGTATATACATCATAGTAATCAGCAGAACTGTCATAGTTTCCGGACACAATTATTCTTACCAACAGCATCCTCTCCGGATTCCTTCAAAATTTTCAATTCGGCAAGTTGGGTCCGGCACTCCTCAAGTTCCTTGGACAAAGAATTATTCTTTTCTCCAATGACCTATAAAAATGCAATGATCCTCAAATTATTTGTACCAACTGCTTTAAGTCTCGGGGGCTACTGGCAGGATAATACTCAAACAACAAAATTTTACCCTCATATCCTTTGAAAGCTGATTAGTGGCTCCGGTGAGTCTGTCTTGAGTGGCTCGGATATAGGCATCTGCAGAATTAAGGGCGTTGAAAACCTCTGCAGAGAAGCCAGGGTCACGCATGGCTGCTTTCCGCCGTCGATGAATCATCGCGACCTCCACTTCAAAATTGGTAGCAGATACTTCACCCGAATCCTCCTGGAGAGGACATTCCGGCACCGAATTAGCATTCACCCTTGATGGGCCTGGTGCCGGATTGGCTGGAACTTAGCATGTGTCGCCTCCGGAGATAGTCCGTCTTGTGTTCCTCCTAAAAGGAATAGACAATGTGGAAATTTATAATAGCAATTCCACCACCCAGCACATAATAAAACGAAAATACCTCTTGGAAGGTTCGCTGGTGATTGTGGTCCTTTTCCGCTTCAAAACCTCGCCCGACGCGGGCACCTCCCTCTGGGTTGGCGACCTACGCACAGTTCGGCGTGAGGAGCGCCGTCCCTATTTAAACATAATAGAATACAGTGGGTAAATGCGAACTGGGATTCTTCTAGTTGGCGAGATGTACCCTAAATTACTTACACTGGAAGAAGGAATGAGGCATGGGTAATCGACCACTATAGCCACCAAGGTGCCCCCACGGCAGGCTTGATAGAAGACTCCCTCTTGTAACTCTGTGCCTACAAATGGATCTTCTTCGTATCCAGGGCCCGCTTTTTGGAACGGGTCCTCCGGCTGCGGGGCAGGATTGTTAATCCCCCTGACCACCTTCCTCCACTCCTGTCGGGAGCAACCGAATACGGTTCGGTCAATGTATCATAACTAAGAATATTTAAGCGGCCAAGGAGAAGGACTCACCCAGTCGGGGAGATTGTACATGGAAAGGCCTTCCCGGCATGTTAAACGGATAAAATCCTGCTTCTCTCCCTTATAGAGGCCTTCGAGGACAGCGCCTAGAATGATAGGGTCATCCAGATCTAGACACAAGCAGCGCGATGCATCATTCTGACCATTATAGTGAAACATTGGAAGACCTCTGGCTTGGAGCGGCTGCACACGTCGCTTCATCGAAATGGCCATCACTTCGATTATAGTTAATCCAGAACTGGCAAGCAATTTGATCTTACCGGCCAGTCGGTTAACCTCCACTCCCTCTTCTTCTGAGGGACCCCGGGGACGCTAGTTAAAAAGCTTCTTTGGTGGAGCAAGGGAATACGGGGGAAGACCTTGCCGAATAGGATCCGGCAAAGCGACATCCTCGATGTAAAACCACTCCGAGGGCCACTCATCGGATGCCTTCTTCGGAGTACCAGGCAAGTAACCTGTCCCGGCTATGCGCCATACTTCGGCGCTCCCAACTTCAAATATGGATCCTTCCTCCGATCAAGGAACAAGGCAGAAGTACCTTCTCCATAGCTCGAAGTGGGGCTCGCCGCCCAAAAACAGTTCGCATAAAGCGACAAAACCCGCAATGTGCAGGATTGACCTGGAGTAAGATTATGCAGTTGGAGGCCGTAAAACTCCAAGAGTCCCCTAAGAAAGGGATGGACAGGGAACCCCACACCTCTTAGAAGGTAGGGGACTAAACATACCCGCTCTCCATTAGAGGGGTTGGGAAAGCTCTCTGCCAGGGCTTGGTTGTCAACAGACGTTAGTCCGGCCCAGACGGGGACTAGATCCTCCGGAGGGAGATACCCCTGCGATTGCAGTGTTCGTAGATGCGCACGGGACACGGAGCAGCTTTTCCAATCTCCTGCACGAGGGCCATGAGGGCGAGAGGAGGAGCTTGGGACACTGGCCATATCTGAAGATTTTTTGCAGGCATTGGGGTTTCTTCCGTGTGGAATGAGATGGAGAAGCGGTTGGATCTGTTCTCTTATACAGGCGTTTTCTCCGAATAGTCAGGGGGTATTTGCAAAAAGACGCCCAGACGGTTCGCATTCATTGGACACGTGGAAGCCAAGGCGACGGCAGCGAGGAACCGATAGGATATAAGATTTAAAGAAGTCGAACTATCATCCAGAAGGACTCACCTTGCAAGACCGAAGACATGAAGCCGGATACAATCTCGTCCTTGAAGGCAAGTCCGGGGGCTACTGAGGGAGTCCTGCATTCAAGGATCCTCACGCATCTAGGTCAATGAAGCTGGGCCGCATTAGTGGGCCGCATAAAGAAGAAGCAGAAGACCTTCCCCTGTATTTGGTCATGACTCCTATGTACGTAGAAAGGCAGGTCTTGATTCCGGATGAGTCAATTACTTCCTCCCCAAGTCACCCTTGTAACCTTAGGTCTCCTCAGGCGTGTATATAAGCCGAGGGATTTAGTCTGTAGGGGGATCATCGTCATTACAATATCCCCATTGGCTAGACTTAGAGTTTAGCCATTACGACCTCGAGGTAGATCAACTCTTCTATTCATATCCACTCATATTAATATAGCAGGAAGTAGGGTATTACCTTGATCGAGAGGGCCTGAACCTGGGTAAACATCGTGTCCCCGGCCTCCTGTTACCATCGATCTTTAGACGCACAGCTTGGGCCCCCCTACCCGAGATTTGCCGGTTTTGACACCGACAATAGTGGAAATCTCAATGTAAGCACCAATGTCGGCAAGGAGAAGGACTCACCCAGTCGGGAAGATTGTACATGGAAAGGCCTTCTCGGCATGTTAAACGGATAAAATCCTGCTTCTCTCCCTTATAGAGGCCTTCCAAGACAGCGCCTAGAATGACAGGGTAATCTAGATCCAGATACAGGCAGCGCGATGCATCATTCTGACCATTATAGTGAAACATTGGAAGACCTCTGGCTTGGAGCGGCTGCACACGTCGCTTCGTCGAAATGGCCATCACTTCGATTATAGTTAATCCCGAACGGCAAGCAATTTGATCTTGCCGGCCAGTCAGTTAACCTCCGCTCCCTCTTCTTCTGAGGGACCCCGGGGACACTAGTTAAAAAACTTCTTTGGTGGAGCACGGGAATACGGGGGAAGACCTTGCCGAACTGGATCCGGCAAAGCGACATCCTCGATGTAAAACCACTCCGAGGGCCACTCATCGGATGCCTTCTTTGGAGTACCATGCAAGTAACCTATCCCGGCTATACGCCACACTTTGGCGCTCCCAACTTCAAATATGGATCCTTCCTCCGATTGAGGAACGAGGCAGAACTACCTTCTCCACAGCTCGAAGTGGGGCTCGCAGCCCAAAAACAGTTCGCATAAAGCGACAAAACCCGCAATGTGCAGGATTGACCCTAGAGTAAGATTGTGCAGTTGGAGGCCGTAAAACTCCAAGAGTCCCCTAAGAAAGGGATGGACAGGGAACCCCACACCTCTTAGAAGGTAGGGGACTAAACATACCCACTCTCCATTGGAGGGGTTGCAAAAGCTCTCTGCCAGGGCTTGGTTGTCAACAGACGTTAGTCCGGCCCGGACGAGGACTAGATCCTCTGGAGGGAGATACCCCTGCGATTGAAGTGTTTGCAGATGCGCATGGTACACGGAGCAGCTTTTCCAATCTCCTGCACGAGGGCCATGAGGGTGAGAGGAGGAGCTTGGGACACTGGCCATATCTAAAGATTTTTTGCAGGCACTGGGGTTTCTTCCGCGTGGAATGAGATGGAGAAGCGGTTGGATCTATTCTCTTATATAGGTGTTTTCTCTGAACAGTCAGGGGGTATTTGCAAAAGGACGCCCAGACGGTTCGCATTCATTGGACACGTGGAAGCCAAGGCGACAGCGGCGAGGAACCAACAGGATATAATATTTAAAGAAGCCGAACTATCATCCATAAGGACTCACCTTGCAAGACCGAAGACATGAAGCTGGATACAATCTCGTCCTTGAAGGCAAGTCCGGGGGCTACTGAGGGAGTCCTGCATTCAAGGGTCCTCACGCATCTAGGTCAATGAAGCTGGGCCGCATTAGTGGGTGCATAAAAAGAAGCAGAAGACCTTCCCCCGTATTCGGTCACGACTCCTATGTACGTAGAAAGGCAGGTTTTGAGTCCGGATGTGTCAATTACTTCCTCCCCAATTCACCCTTGTAACCCTAGGTCTCCTCAGGCGTGTATATAAGCCGAGGGGTTTAGTCTGTAGGGGGGTCATCGTTATTACAATATCCCCATTGGCTAGACTTAGGGTTTAGCCATTATGATCTCGAGGTAGATCAACTCGTGTATTCATATCCACTCATATTAATATAGCAGGAAGTAGAGTATTACCTCGATCGAGAGGGCCTGAACTTGGGTAAACATCGTGTCCCCAGCCTCCTGTTACCATCGATCTTCAGACGCACAGCTTGGGGCCCCCTACCCGAGATCTGCCGGTTTTGACACCGACAATAGTGGAACTCTCAATGAGAGACCAATGTCGGTGTCAAAACCGGCGGATCTCGGGTAGGGGGTCCCGAACTATGCTTTTGAGGATCGATGGTAACAGGAGACTGGGAACACAATGTTTACCCAGGTTTAGGCCCTCTCAATCGAGGTAATACCCTAGTTCCTGCTAGATTGATCTTGATGAATATGATTATAAGAGTTGATCTACCTCGAGATCGTAATGGCTAAACCCTAGGAGTCTAGCCTATGATTATGTTGTTTCTCTTCTACCTTAGCCACTACGGACTAAACCCTCCAGTTTATATATGTCCCGGAGGGCCCTAGGGTTTGTACATAACCATCTTGCAGAGGAAGGAAAGATTACACCCGAACCTAAGCCTGCCATTATACGCATACAGGAGTCCTATCCGGATACGAGAGACGATCTTCAGCAATGATCTTCACGGCCCACCAGTCTAGCCCACCACAAGTTATCCGGACACATGAGGACCCCTCGATCCAGGACCCCCTCAATTGGAATGAAATGATCGACCATTCACTTCAAAGCATTCGGTTTGCTAGAATCTTTGAATTCGCACATCATACTTCAATTGTTGGCTTTCAGGTTAGAAACAACACAGGGACCAGGGAATGAACGAAGATGGCAAGAAGTATTAATTTTATTAAGAATTCATACGGGGTGGTGAAATTCTCACGACATTCTTGACAAGAAAGATGGTAGTACTCCAAGGTAGAGCATATCATAAGTCGGATAACAAGGAACTCAAGGTATAACACAAAACAAGATCAAGTTTGTGTTGGAGGAAATGCAAGAATATTGTCGATGTTAAAACAAATCATCGAGGGGAAAGGATGGTATTTCCCATCATGAATTCGATTCACAACATGGAAGAAGGCAAATCATTGTTGATGATGATCACGACACATTTGTCGAGAGATTTCGTTAAGATGTAATCGATCGGCGACGACGTCAAATGAATGATGGAGCGATAGGTTATTGAAACCACTAGTACAATACAAACTTGAAATCAAGCTTGATGTTCACGGCGAAATGATATGCCGAGGAAGATCTTCGTAAGCTTAGCTCATCGTCGAAAGTTGTGCTCCGAGATTAAGGACCGGGTACCACAGTTAAAATTAGCACGATAATGATGTAGCCAATCAGGCTAGGAATGACGTGATGGAGTATTAAACTTCTCAAAAACACAGTACTGGGAGTACTGAATCTCGGTGTTGATTCGATTCACAAATCAGAGTTCTTGGTTGATGACAACCCAGAACCCGTGGCATGACTAGGACGGGGAAAGGAACTACTTCATTAGAAATTCATAAGATGAAGTGCAATGGGTTGATATCCTCAAGATATCAGGGGGTAATACTCGAAGTTTGTATAAAATAGAGGTTGGGCAGGCGTACTGATCTGCAGAAGGCAAGTACTTTAACTTGTCCGAGAAATAGTATCAAAGGAGAACAATCATGGTCGGAACCACGGTTGCGAAGGATCAATTCATCGATACTAGATGATATTATATCAAGGAAATAGTTATTATTACAAGAAGCTTACATGATAATTTCCATAACAGGTCCATGGGCATGAACATAAGGTTCAAGGTCGACTTCCACTTTTCCAAAGCACAATCTTACATTCACTTCTCACTTTTGATGAAGTCGTAGTGTTGAGATTTTATCTGGCACAACACAAGTAGAGTATTATCCGTAAAAGTTTCCAGGTTCACACAGATTATGAAAGGTATAGTTTCAACCCATCAGGTATCTTAGGAACATATAATGTAATCTTCAGGAGTAATTAACACAAGCTCGGAAGTAGAGCATGGTTGAAGAAGCAGAGGATACAATTTTCCAAAGGCACAATGTATCCGAGGAAAGGCTCCCAAGCTGATTGAATATGAAGGACATTGTCGGATGGAATCCAACAAAGGACCTTGTGGTCCACAAGGGACCTGTTGTGAGCAACGGTACTCAACCAGAAGAAGGAAGGGCGTAAGGAGATCAGGTTATAGAAACAACTGACTAATTCAAAGCTAAAATTGAACGTAATTACGAATTCCAAAACTGGGGATCAGAAGCAGAGGCTCTGATCAAAGACAAGTTGAATAGAATTAGGGGTACAATCGACGATAAATAGATTGGTCGAGAACCAGCTCATGTTCAAAATGACGTCTAAGCTGGAAAGATAATTTAAAAGGATCAACTGATGATTGTGTGCATTCTCACACATGTTGAATCCTTAGGGTAAGGATGTCAATCGCAAAGGATTTAACGAATATTGCAAGACATATGTATTAACCATAATGCAGGCAGGCAAGACTTTCGGGAGCAATATGCATTCGAAGGATTTTGTGAGACATATGATCAACTTGGGATGAATGAATCCCCGATAAGTGTGAGGAATTATTTGTAGGGGTATTCAGGTGGAAAAGAGCTGCAAGGCAGTCGGAAAAAGGATTCTCGAAAGTCGAAGAATACTTTTGGGTATCTTGTAATAACAAGCACAACTAGGGATGGAAGTATGAACGGCGAGGGTACACAGTTATCCATAAGGATTCAACGGTATTAAGGATTGCAAAAGAAATGAACACAAGTTCTCAGGAGTAGATCGGACAGTATCTTCGAAGTCTTCTGGTGAAGCGGGCAACCATCTGGAATGAAGGGACTCTCCGAGGAAAGTCGTTACGAGAACCTAATGTAGTTAGTAAATTCATTTAACCCGAATAGAACAGAGATCAGAATCCTAGAGTATAGACGAGGAATAAAAGATCCTAATACCACCCAATGGTGGCGTGACCCGTAAGCCACACAGCCATGTTAGTAAAAGTTTTGCAATAACTAGAATCAACTTCGGCCAAGGAGTTGGAAAGTGGGGTTCCTACAAGCAGTCGCCTCTGATACCAACTTGTGACGCCCCTGATTTGACCGTACACTAATCATGCACGCAAATGTGTATGACCAAGATCAGGGACTCACTAGAAGATATCACAACACAACTCTAGACACAAATAAAATAATACATGCTTTATATTACAAGCCACGGGCCTCGAGGGCTCGAATACATAAGAGTCAGCGGAAGCAACAATATCTGAGTGCAGACATAAGTTAAACAAGTTTGCCTTAAGAAGGCTAGCACAAACAATCAATGATCGAAAAGGCAAGGCCTCCTGCCTGGGACCTCCTAACTAGTCCTGGTCGTCAGTTGTCTCCATGCAGTAGTAGGCTTTGTTGGGGTAGTAGTAGCAGTCAACTGGAGCATCTGGCTCTTGGGACCCGCCAACTGGTTGCAACAACCAGAAAGAAGGAAGAAGGGGGAAAGGGGGAGCAAAGCAACCATGAGTACTCATCCAAAGTACTCGCAAGCAAGGATCTACACTACATATGCATGGGTATCAATGAAAAGGGTAGTATCTGTGGACTAAGCTGCAGAATGCCGGAATAAGAGGGGGGAGAAGCTAGTCCTATCGAAGACTAGCATCTTCTGGAAACCACCAATCTTGCAGCAGTAGAAGAGAGTACGAAATAACATATTATAGTTATCAACCATGTTGTAGCATTAAAGCCTAGAGATCCTTCCTCGACTCCCTGCAAGGAAGCAATCCCGAAGCCACAAATCCATTCATCACCTCAAGTATCCAGTTCTAGTTGTATCGATCGGGATACAACTCCAAGTGTCCGTTACCATAGGACGGGCTATCGATAGATGTTTTCTTCCCTGCAGGGGTGCACCACATTACCCAGCACGCTCGATCCCATTTGGCCAGACACACTTTCCTGGGTCATGCCCAGCCTCGGAAGATCAACACGTCGCAGCCCTACCTAAGCACATCAGCGAGATTAGCACGCCAGTCTAAGTCCTAAGAGCGCAGGGGTCTGGGCCCACCGCCCATTGCACACCTGCATGTTGCGAACACGACCAGTGAGCAGACCTAGCCCCCTTATCAAGTGCAGGCGTTCCAGTCCAACCCGGCGCGCGCCGCTAAGTCGCTGACGTCAAGAAGGCTTCGGCTGATACCACGACGTCGAGAGCCCATATCTATTCCCACGTAGCTGATTAGTGCTTAAGATCAAATATCTAAACCGTTAGTGTCTTGGAAGTGTGATAACGAGGAGAGACTCTCAATCATGTGACTCCGTCGCCCCGTCTCGAGGACTTGCGGCAGCCACGCCTTGTATTCAAATCTCGGGTACCCTCCAGTTAAACCCATCTCCACATCACTTGCGGGTACCCTTCAGGGTCGACCCGCCTTTCCAAGTAACAGTTGTAAAGTCACAGTAACCATAGTAACCGTGTGTCTAAGACCAAAGGGAACCCTGTGGAATCACCCTCAATGGAACTCCACATGATGTTATCGTCAAGGTGAACGAAGGAGGAATCACCCTCGAGGTTCACACTTGAGGGGTTGCCCAACAGAGTCGTTATCGGGAGTGGTGAAGGAGGAATCACCCTCGATGACCATAATCGATGAACTAAACTACAAGGTTAACATCACAAGTGTTGATGAGGTATCACCCTTAGCACTCGATAGTAACCCAGTATTGTCGAGCAACTAAGGGGAAAGGGATGTGCGGTGCCGGGGCCTGGTCTTCGATCCCGTTGATCGGGTCTTATGATAATCCAGCGGGGCAGACAGGACAAAGTGGGGAGTCTTTGATGGATCTCTAACCAGCCTATACTAAGCAGTTTAGTATAAACATGTAAGGTATGAAAGTAGGTATCAACAACACACTATGCATCAGAATAGGATTACAAAAAGCAGTAGCAGTTCTAATGCAAGCATAAGAGAGAAGAGAGTGGGCGGTATCAGAATGATCAAGGGGGGTTGGCTTGCCTGGAAGCTCTGCTGAAAAGGAAGAAGTGTCATTGTCGACATAGCCGATCACCTGGGCACCATCGGCCTCGGGATCTACCGAAGAAGAAGAGGGGGAAGAAACAATAAATACATAGCAAACAAGTGCATGACATGACGGTAAGCGGTGTCGGGGGTGTTCTAATGTAGTGCTACACGATACTGGCGAAGGGGGATAACATCTGAGAATGTTTTCCCGAGATTAGGCATCAACAGACAAGCGAACCGGGGGGAATTGCATTTCACTATGCTAGGGATGTGTGGCGGACGAACGGTCCTCGCATTCAGATTTGTCTTGTCGTTCTGAGCAACTTTCATGTACAAAACTTTTTCATCCCAGTTACGGATTATTTTATATGATTTTTCAAAGTTTTCACAACATTCTAGAATTATGGGATTTAAATTGGAAAAATATATTAAACATAATTCTATGGGTACACAGAAAGTGTACCCAGAAGTGTGAGTGTGTGGCTGACGGTGGACCCAGTTGACTGGGTCAACTGTCTAGTCAGTAGAGGCTGACTTGTGGGGCCAGGGAGCTGAGTGAGCAGCCTGGTCAGCACTCAACAATTGACTGGTCAACCCTAACCAATGGGCCCCACTGGTGAGTGAGACAACTAATAAACAGGTTTTGTTTTAAGTAATTAATTAACTGGGGTTGATTAGAGGGGGTAGGTCCCACATGTCATTCACAACAGTTAAACCGAACAGTTATTTTAATGTGGGTCCACGTGTCAGTGAGAGATTAAGTTAATTAGCAATTTAATTAACTGCTTCAAGAGATGGGCCCCACCGGCCAGCGACTAAGGCGACGGTGGCGTTGCCGGTGACCACAGCGGGCGGCGGCGGTGATGGAACTCGCCACTCCAGCGACCAAACACTTTGCGAAGACTGCCATTCGAAAGGGCGCGGTGGCACACATCTATGGGCATGCGCAGCTCGAGGAGGGGCAGTCTACATCGACATCACCTATGGCGATAGAGCACGCGCCCATCATGGTGGATATAGAAAGCGCGGTCGCGCGACTAAGCCGCCACGACGAGGGCGAATGGGAAGACAAGGGGAGGGTCGAAGTGGGAGCTCACGGCGACGGGTTCGGGGTAGCGTCCGGGAAGGTCGGCGCCACCATGGCCCTCCTACGAGAAGAGGGCGGCGCGAGGTCGATATGAGGAGCGGCGGGGCGGAAGTGGTGGCCCTCGAGCCTGGTCGCGCTTGAGGTTGGGAGGAGACGGGGACGACACGACACGGCGGCCTGCTGGTGGCAAAGCGGCGGGTGCACGGGGGCTTCCGTGGACGGCGGGTCAGGCCCAGTGTCCGGGAAGGCCATCGCCATCGGGTAAAGCGGGGCAGCGGCGGCGATGGGAGGCGCTGGCCAGTGTCGACGCATGAGAGGCGGGGTCGACGGAGACGGGCGACGCTGGGGGCGGCGTTCGGCGCCGGCTGACGGCGAGATCCCAATCCCAATTGGGATGGGGGGAGAGGGGAGCGGATCAGGGGGCGTGGGGTAGTGGGTGAAGTGAGAGGGGCGCTAGGGTTGGGCCGCCCCGGGGGGTTGTAGGGGTTAGGTGGGCCAAGGCTGAGAGGGCCGGTCGGCCTGGTCAGCCAGCTGGGCCGGTTGGCCCAGTGGGGGCGTTGTTTTTTTTACGTATTTCCCTTTTCATTTTATTTTCCGCTTTCAAAATGTTTGGCTGTCGAAACATTTGTGAAAAATGTCCAACCAGGCCAAATAATTATGATGCAATATACTACATTGTTACAACAAGTTTAGGAGCATTATAATTTCTTTTGAATTTTGCATTGCATTAAAAGAGTCAAAAGGGGGTTGATGGCTCTATTTTCAAGATGTTAGAGTCATCTAGGGACTTTAGATGATGTTGATCCCCTGAACATAATTCATAATGGATTATTTCCAAAATTAAGAACTATTTAGTTCCTAGATTGGGACAACTTTTACTTACACCTCATTTTTGAATTACAGTTGAAGCTGGAACATGAAATGAGATATTATTCCAATGTGATCAAGCACTGTTTAGCAACATGATTAGCTTAATCACTCAGGGTTACTGTAGCATGACATTGGGGGTGTTACAGAATATCATCCAACAAATCACCGATCTAATGCCTACGAATTTGTCCCATATTGATCTTGCTAAGTTACTACTGCTGCTGCTACTATTACACTTGCTACAAAATTACTGCTATCACTGTTACTGTTACTATTCCTGCTGTCACTACTATCAAAACTATCAAACTACTTTGCTACTAATCACTTTGTTGCAGATAATTAATCTCCAGGTGTGGTTGAATTGACAACTTAGCTGTTAATACCTTCAAATATTCTTTGTCGCCCCTTGTGTCGAATCTATAAATTTGGGTTGAATACTCTGCCCTCGATAACTATTGCGATCTCCTATACTTGTGGGTTATCACATGACACATGCACCAGATGTTGGATGTCCCACATTTCGGCAGAAGGAGGTAGAGCATCTACAGTCTTTAAGTAGTACAATGTTTCTACTCTTACAACGGATGAGTGTGAAAACACGGAAGCTCAGAGATTACATGGCCCACCTCACACTATCACCATATTGTTAGGACACCGTGCAACACCTAACTCTTTAGTACACAATACTGTAATTTCTCAGCGAGATAAAATTGTACAATGTTATGAAGCTTTCAACTTCTGTTTCATGTATCTTGCGTCCAAGGTTGCCCCGTTGCAACATTCCATCACATATAAAGGAGACTAACATGCATGCTATGGCATCTCAATGATTCACATATCGTAGCCAATATATACTCCGTCCGTTCCAAAATAAGTGTCTCAACTTTATGTCAGCCTTTGACACTTACTTTGGAACAGATACAACTAAACAAAAAAACGATCCATGCAATCCCTAGGCCTTGAACCCTAAATCCTAACCAGGCTTTAATTTGCTGGCCATGTCGAACCTTCTGAAGAAATGAAGTTTGCAACCCTTTGACCATCGGATCATTTTGTGCAGTTTCACTAAAATCGAGTTGAGCATCCCTATGGCAAAGAAATTGAAGAAGTGTGATTAGAATAATACTAGTGGCACTAGTTGATGAGACATAAACTCATCACAAATACATTAAAAGCAAGTAGAGATACGTGCGGGGCAAAGAAGTAGAGAAATATCCACACGTAGCGATGTCGGAAGCTGGGCCGGTGGTGCAAGCCGGTTGTAAAGGAAGTTTTACTGAGGGATGTTGGAATGTATCTAGGAGGGAGGCATCTATCCACGTCACGGTAGTGAGAAAGGAACGAAGGCAACCACGTCGACTATGTGAGAGAGAACGGCGGGACCCCTGGTCGGGTCGCGCCGACAGTGGGTTTTTGCCCTCGCCGACGGCAACCGCATCTACACAAGGCATCCTCTCCTTCCCCCGGTGGACGTGATTCGCCCAGATGTGTGAATAGATATGTGGCCACGTTGTTTTTGTGCGAGAATGCGAAGAGAGCAAACCCAGCAAGCAGCCGTGCATCGGTTTATTTTTCTCTCCATATGAACCTATTTATAAGTGTACGTGCAATCGAAGAAAACAACTTTTACATGCGATACCATTCATGATCTTTCTCTTTCTCTTTCTATAAGGCTGGCTCTATATGGCTGGTGATTTTTTTAACTTTTTCTCTTTATCTTTTTCTCTCATTTACTCATTTCACATAGGAGCGCACGTGTAGAGGATGGTTGTTCATTGTGCTGGGACTTCTTCATGGGGTTTAAGACTAATCAGCTCCGAATGTTATTCCCGCTGCCCACCACCCCGAATCGTGCCATCTATGATACATACTTGTATGATACTCCCATTGCAACAATGTGGTCCACTAGGTCTAGCACGTCCTGTAAGAAGAAATTGTCAGACAAAACTTACATTCTTGTTGCCTTCTTCCTCATATAATACAACTACTAGTACTACTACTCGTTCTCCTTTGAACCTTGCGCTTGGCATCTCAAAAATATTAACCTTGCACTTGGCTCTTCGCCTCTTCGAGAAGTTGAACAATGATGGTACTAGTACAGTATATGCTTCTAGTTGCTTGACCCCGAATGAATTGTTGCACGTCCACCACGTGGGCGAGGGGCGAGGGGCGAAGAGTATACGTCTAACCAGAGGGAGTAGTAAAAGCTTCTCCTCATCATGCCAGCCAGCCAGGGCAAGGGAGAGGGCCTAGGCGTAGGAGTACCGTAGGCATAGTAAGCAAGCTTCTCCTCGTCCTACGACTCTGTGAGCCACAGCGCGCGTGGGCAAGGGAGAGGGTGTGGTAAGCTAGATTTTCCTCGTTCAGCGAGTTGACGGGACACATCAAAGTAGGAGTAGTACATACTAAGTGCCTACCCGGTCTATATGAATCAATTTGAAATCTCTCTAACCAAAATAGATGATGAGTGGTGGAATAAATTTGTTACTATAGTTCACAAAGGTACTGAACATGTCATGGTGAACGCACGGAGTATGACACCATTAGTACTACGGTTCACTTGCAGTAATCCCTCCCATTCACATGCTCATATTTCTAGCTTCGATAAAAATGTTGCATGAAAGGATTAAGAGAAAACACAGCAATGCATGTACTCGCTCAATCCATATAGGGTACAAAATGTGTTTCTGAGGCTAACTTTGAGCACATGTTAGAGCAATAACATGACATGCAACTTACACAAATCATACCATCAATTTTGTATGTGGTCATTGTACTGCTAACACATGCATGTCTTACAATTAGTACGTAAGTATATGATAGTAAACACTCGGTATCTAGTAGTACTAGTACTAGTTCATTTCTTGGTTTAGATTTGGAATTGAGGCCCATAAACTGGAAGCGAGGGTATATTATTTTCTGGGACCATCCCCATATGGCCATACCCGATGTTTCGGAGAAATGGAGAAGGGTATGCCTTGCTGCAACAGTGCCGTCCAATTCGGGTAAAATAAACAGTACCGTCCTATTCGGGTAAAATAAACAATACCGTCCCATCTTCACATGTAGTGTTATTCTTGGAAAAGTATTACTGTACGAGAGGATTCAACGATGTGTGAAATGATGTGTTGTTCATGCATCCAACTTACTATTGGAAAGGAGTGGCTTTGAGATTTTACGGCTCATTACTCATTATTATCGCGGCGCAACGACCGGGGTGATTGGATGAGTATTCCTTGCGGTTGTGCACTCATAATTTTGTGCATAGCACGTGGACCCGGATGTTGGATGTCCATGTCGAGGAAAGGAAGTCATGTGTTCCTATAATGGTTTCTCGCAATGATATCGATCTTTCAACATTTGTTTATATATACTGTGCTACTCCCACCGTTCCTAAATATAAAGACTTTGTAGAGTTTTCACTATGGACTATGTACGGAGCAAAATGAATGAAATTACACTCCAAAATGCATCTATATACATCCGTATGTGGTCCATAGTGAAATCTTTACAGAGACTTATATTTAGGAACAGAGGGAGTAGTAAATATAATTTCTCAGCGACATAAAATTATACTAGTGCAAAGTTACGAAGCTTTCAGCTTTTCTTTCATGTGTCTTGCCTTGAAGGTTTTCTTGTTACAACATTCCATGAAATAGAAAGGAAACTAACATGCATGGTAATGCATATCAATAATTCACATATTAGACCCAGTATTTACTTCACAATTTAAGAAAAAGTTGTGATAAGGTGTACAAATAAAAAAATGATCGATCAGGTCCCTAGGCATGCTTTCATTTCCTAGCCACGGTAGACATGTTGGTAGTCACTTTCACGCGGCTCGTTGATGCTCGCTGGGACATGTAACAGTTGGATGCATGCACCATCCCATAATTTTGTTCAGTTCTGAGGATCCTTGTTGACAAGGATATTGAATAATAGTGGAAATATTGATGAAACATGGAAAGTCCGCCGGCCGAGCTACAGTACTTTGTGCAGGCAAAGAACTAGAGAAGATCGACATGTAGTGACATGGGAGGACAGGGTGGTGGAGCAAGGCCGCTTCCAGAGGAAGCTGTACCTGTGGGTCGTCGGGATCCGTCCTGGTTTATTTGTCCCCTTAGTATTTTGTGCCAAATTTTGGCCATTGATTTAATTAACTAAGTTTCAATGCATGTCACAAAAGCTAATTTCGTTCGAAACTATGTTCAAACACGAATCCAACGATATAATTTTTGTTGACATGCATTAATATTTTGTCAGTTAAATCTATAGTCAATTTTTGGCACAAAATATGAAGTAGAGCAATAAACCAGGACGGAGGTCGACGGTGGGCGGGATCTGCACATACTGCGGCAGCGAGCAAGGGGCAAAGTCCCTACCGCACTGGAGCATGCTTAGAGGGAACATCGGGTATCGCACATCGGGATGCGTCGGCAGTGGGTTTACTGCCTCGTCGCCAGCAACCAGAGCAATGTTGAACATCCTCCCTTTCCGCTGGCGGACTGGATCCGGCCGGATCAAGGACTGGCGATGAGAGAGAGAGAGGGTGTGTCCACTGCCATCTTCTGTGAGAAAGTGTAACGAGATCGACCCCAGCAAGCTAGCATCTCCTGCCTATATTATATTACTATACTAGTATAGTGGAACAATTTTTTATCTCTCGAGAACAATCGGTTTATATTCTGTACATGCGCCATTGAGGATTAAAACTTTTTAAATAATGCGTAAAGTCGCACTTTATTTGTTCATGTGGGGTACACGATCGTCCATCAAGTGGACAACCACTACACGTGTCAATCTATCACGTGGACTACCTTTTCGTACAGAAATGAGATCCAATGTGTTCCCGCATGGGGTGTGGTTGGGAAAGAGATGGGAGTACATGCACCATGCGTGCAACTCTTCTCTTCATGCACGTACCTACGTGTGTTTGATACAGATACAAACCTAGAGAGAGATGGTGTGTGCCTTTATGAGTTTTTTTGGGGGGTGTTGTTGATTTCGTTAGTGTATTTGTGTGCGTGAGAGATACATAGGGAATATGTGTCGATGATATCTCAAAAAAATATGACACATGCAGTGTGTGTGAAAATAGAGGGCTAGATATATCATATATAGAGAGGGCAATGCACAAGAAGAGAGGGAGGGATCATCGACGTGCGATATCGATGGAACCAAAGAGAGGATCAAGTGTGTGGGTGCAAGATCGATGAAGAGAGACAACGAAATTGTGTTTGCGCACATCAAATATATAGGGCTACTGACCTACTGGAACGTAAGAGGGCCGAGGGGCAAGTTTGTGTGTGGTGGAGAGACATGATTCGCTCGATCTATCAGTGGGAGGGGGGAGACAGAGACCTAACTATATAGAGAGGTAGATCGACTGGTATATGTGTGGAGAAGGAGAGACCTAGCTATGTCTTGAGGGAGATCGATCGACATCCATACTTAGTGTAGGACAGGAAAAAGGTTCGGCGCAAGAGAAATGGAGCTAGAGTGCCGGAAGGGGTGGTGGTGGAATTGCTTCTCGGAGATGCTGGGAGAGGCCTACTAGACAAATGGATGGTACAACTGCAATATCAAGAAGAGAGGGGATGTGTTTGTGTGTGTGTGAGTGCATGTTCGTGATGGATGCGTCGAGAGGCATGCATGGATGATGAGGGGGAACCACATGTGTTTCGTAAGCATACCTCTATCTAGATCGGTAGATCAATTGGTGTGTGTCAGAGAAAGGCCGAGACATAACTAATGAGGTAGATCAATCGGCGCGTGGGGAAAAAGAGTTATAGACGACCTAGCTACCTATATGTAGAGGGAGATCGTTTGGTGTACATCCATTTGCTAGAGGCAAATAAGGCTGAGAGAGATGGATGGAACTAGGAGGTGGTGCGAGAGGCCTAGATAGGGGGGAGGAGTGTGCGATTACGAGATCAATGAAAAGAGGAGCGAGAGTTTACACACATGTGTGCAGTGGCAGAGCTACCGGAAAACGGTTGGGCAGGCCAGAGAACCAATTGGCGATTGAGGGGATGTGTCGGGACCCCGACTTAGAAGTCGATATCACCGAGTGCACGTGTACAGTGACCCCAGAGATCAATGCTCACTGAACACACAGAAGCTGAATAACAAGAGTCTTACATCCATACATATCGTCTTACACAAATTAAGGCCATTATGGCCAAGTCTTACATAGATAAAGCCTCACGGGCTAAATAGCAAATAACTCAAATAGCGGAAGTCTTCGATGATAGGTAGAACCCATGCCATCTGCCTTAACCCTACAGGCATTCTGACTGGGATAGCGTCCTAGTTCGCATGTTCGTCTCCAAAGAACTCTTCCTCAAATTCCTGTTCCTCCATGCCTGGCCAATTAAATAACCAGTGGCAAGCCAATGAGTACTTTGAATGTACTCGCAAGCAACCCATGATGTGGTTCAAGTAACAATGCATTCGAACAATAATGAGCAATCTAGCAATGGGCTAGAATAAATATTCTACCATATGCATCAACAAGTTCACGTAACCTCGAAAACAGGTTACCGACATCAACATGAATATGATTCAACTCATCGAGTCAAGTCACCACCTTGACTCATCACACACATACTTTCACAGATGAAGTAAAATTCTGGACATAGTTTATGTAGCACCACCCAACTGTCCATGACCGTGGACACGGCTATTCGAATAGTTTTTACACTCTGCAGAGGTTGCGCACTTTACCCACAAGATCCGGGAAGCTTTCGTGTCACCCACGATCCCGCAGTACCTCAAGTACTCGGGGGAAGCACCCGGACATTATCTTTCCTTAGACGACACTAACATAGAGTCCACTCGTTGGTACACGGCCCTCGAGTACAAACAATAGATCACGGGACTCGCCCTAATTTCAATGTCGCGCGTACCCGAAGGGACCAATGGTGTGTCCGGTGCCCTGTAAAAACAGTCATGGTCGTCTATCCAAGTACGACCCTGTCCCGGGAAAGACCTCAAGTCTCCCCATCACTAGTAATGCGGGCACCATGCTAGTATCGACCTAAGTAATCAATAAAGCCCCGTCCCATAAGGGGTAGTGTGGTTGCACATGTTTGGTTGGGACAGTAGTCACACATAAATCTAATCCATTATTTCACCCATGCACAAGATTTTACCGGCACATCACTTCTTCCTCAAGTGATGACCTAACTCAACATCACCCTCGGGCATTAGGGGCACCCGATGGGTTCATGCAAAGATTTCAACCACGAAGGTTCATATCACACATGCATCACTAAGCATCATTACTAACTATTTGCATGTCCTCTAGCACATAGCAAGATCAAGAGCAAGGCATGCATCATGTGGTGGTTCAACTAGGTCGCCACCGTAACTCTACCATCATGCATCGGAAACAAACGGGTTCCGAAGAACAAGTGTATCATGGTCAAAGGGCTGCTTGCCTGAATTGGCTTGGTCTTCAAAGTCTTCAAAGTCTTCAAATCTTTCTCCTTCTCCTTCTTCAGCAACTTCGTCAAATACGGGATCTAATCGTCGCAAAATAACAACGGGAAAATAAGACCACAATGAAAACAGAAAAATCAAAGTGCTCAAAAAAATGTCAACTTATTTTTGTTAAATACTAGAGGGAAAACTAAGATGGAGAAAATTCTTAGTTGGTGTTCTGGAGTAACAGAATGGAATCTAGGGATTTTAGAACAGGAGTTTTATTGCTCAAATTTGAATTTAAATTTGAACAGAACATAAAAGTTTCATGGATTTGTGTGAAAGTGACACCATTAAATAGGTTGGAATATTACAAGATTTTAGGAGTTGGAATTATTTAATTTAGACTAATATTCATTTCTGTAAAATTAATTGAAATAATTACAGAAAGAATAAAGAGAAATGGCCCTGTGCCACTGGGCCAGAGCGGCCACAGTGCACGGCCCAGGGCATCCAGCCCAGCCGCTCGGGCGCCAGCGCGCGCACGTCAGGGTTTTAAACCTGATGGGCGGGGCCCAGCGGTCAACGACAGCGAGGGGAGAGAGGGAGCGGTGAGGATGACAGGCGGGGCCCGCCTGTCATCTTCAACCTCTCGGCCACGGCGACGGCGAGCTCACCGGCGACGATAGGGGCCACGGCGAGGCAAACGGAGGGCAGGGACGGACTCAGCAACGAGTCGCGGTTGCAGTGGTGGTGGTGCGACTCGCCGGGGAGGCCTGGTTCGCCGGCGGCGAGGTAGGACGGCGGAGGAGCTTCGGGAGGTCGTCGCTCCGGCCGATTCCGACTGCTACAGAGAGGGGAAAGCGAGGGGAAAGTATCAGTGGTGTGTGGTGGTTCCAAATCGGGCAAAAGGAAGGGCGGAGGAGGCCTGTACTGCGAGATCGCCGGTGGCCCGACGCGGCGGAGCTCCAGTTCATACCGAGCACTGGGGCTCTTCGGGGATGAACGAGTGGTTCTGGCATGTTGATGTGAGTGTGTTGGGGCTGGTGGTGCTGAGTGGGGAGCTCGGGGGGGCTTATATAGCCGCGCCCACGGTCCACCGTGGACTCATGCGCCGGCGAGGTTGCAAGCGAGGCCAGAGGCTGTTCTGGTGCCTGTGATCGAGCCGGGGAGGATCGTGGACGTGTTCCACACTTAGTTGAGGGGAGAGGAGGAGCGGGGTAGCTTCCAGACAACGCGCGCGTGTGAAGCCGAGGAGTGGACGTTGCGGGGCGGCCGGCGCGCGTGTGGAGACGGCCACTGGAGGGAGAGAGAGGAGGGGGACAGCACCGGTGGAGGTTGCGGACGTCGAGGGGCGTTGGGAGGCGCGAGGGGAGAGCTCGAGGCTGTTGGCTGCGCTGGATTGGGCGAAGCTACAGTGCGGTGGCGCATTGTAGCGCGCTCTGGAGCGCCCTTATCGCATGCCATGGCATGCCATTGGCCCTCTGGACGCGTCCACCGTGTCTGGGGGGTCCAGGGTGATGCAAGCAATACGGATGAGGCCTTGGATGCTCTGGAGAGTCGAGGAGAGAGAGAGGAAAGCTGGTGACTTGGTAGAAAATGGCTGTCCAGCAAGGTGAACTAGGGTTTTTACCCCTCAATCATGGAGCTGGAGACATGGGGGAGTTACTGGAGGTAGATAGTAACTTGATGAACCTGTGGTAGAAAGTTGAGGCCAAGGTAAATAGTAAAAGTGATTAAGGAGAGGGTTTTAGTAAAACGGCAGAAGGTGTTTGATCAAGTTTTGATCAAGCAAATGATCTCCACTTGCCATGATACTTAACAGGATTGAACGACATGTGAAAATAGGGTGATTCACCAAATTTGGGCTCATTTGAAGAAACTAGCCAATGTAACTTTGGTGAACCCTAGAAATCAACAGAAATGGCCTCATCTTGTTTAAGTCAAGCTAATCATCTCCCCTTGATGCACCTCTTGGTGTAGTTTCATCATTTGGGGTGTTGATCATGCCCACAAAGTTTGAAGCTCCAGGTAAAAAGTTGGTAATGTAAAGTTGTTCAAATTTGCATTTGAACAGAAAGAGTTTTGGGGTATTCTGATCAAGTTGCTCTACTCCAAATCTTGTGACATTTGGTCTAGATGCCTTATTAGGCATTTCTAGCATGTGCACCAAGTTTGAGAGCATTTGGACAAGTTTGGCAATGTAAAGTTGCTCAAACTTCAAATATGAACAGAATGGTTATGAAGGGTTTTGAGGATGTTTTCTTGCTTCCCAAGGCATGGGACTTGGCAAGATCATCAAATATGTCATATATGACATGATAGAATTTCCGTGGAATTTTTCGAGAACAATTCCTTTGTAAATATTTCAAAAGCTTGAAATATCCAGAAAGGGTTTTAGAGGGATTAGCCCATTATTTTGAACATGACCAAGTGTTGAAATTCTCATATATGGACAATATATGTCCTATGAGCCTCCTTGAATTTTGGCAAATATTTTTGAAATACTTAAATAATTTTTCCCTATTAAAGACCATTTCTGGCCTTAAGAAAAAGCTTTTAAATAAAATAGGAAAATAACTTTTAAAATTATACTTTTGTGGTTTCTGGGAGTCCTATGACTACTAGGTCTCAAATGTACCTTTTGAAATAATTTTCTCACCCTAAATTAAGCACTTGCAGTGCAAACCTTAACTCAGGGGTTTTGAGAATACTAAATTTATAAAATACATTTTGGCCAAATTAATTTTGTAAGAAAATACTATACTGTTATATAACACTTGGCATGATCATTGGGCAGAAGTTTTGGGTATGGAGATGAATTCTACAAGAGGTAATAGTTGGCTTTATTGAGCACATGAAAAAGCACATGAAGAAAAACCCAATTCCAAATAAAAGCCAAATGATGCCAAAAAAAATTGTTGGTCCAAATTTTCATGCTTCATTGATGCAAATAACATGTTACAAAATGCAGGGTGTGACTGGATGAATCAATGAAGAATGTATTGCGCGACCGACAGCTGGGCTATGAGGCGGTTGGCGATTGTTCCTCGCTCTTGAGCACCTCCGCTCGGCATGTCGTGCTGTTCTATCATCATTGTAGTGCTCGTGTGCTGCACTACTTGTGGGATGACCGGCTGGGCAAGAGGGCATACTACCTATATAATTTAATTTTTTTTGCTCCAGCCCTGTGCGGGCCACGGCCCACTCGGCCTTGCAGAATGTTCGCCAGTGCGTGTGTGGGATTGTATGATAGATATGAGGCATGGACAAGGGGAGGAGGAGATGGAAAGCATGTGTGTATGTGGTAGGAAGACCTGGCTAGAGGGGTTTATCGATTGACGTGTGTCAGAAATAAGGAGTTGTGGAGACTGCGGGAGAACGACCTAAAGAACATAAACAAATGTACGCGATGGAGTAAGTGCTGAGGGAGGTGACGGGCGAGGAGGGTGTGTGCATGCAAGCGAGAAAGTCAGGTACAAAGATTAGGGGGTTGTGTGGGTATAAAAGACTAACAGAGACCATAATTTGTTATAAATGTGGATTCATACATTTGTATAAGACATCATGGTGTTTTAAACTTATGCATTGAATGGTGATATGCGTGCTGTGGTTTTTGACGTGTTATGCTATAATGTGATCATGCGTGGCATTTGCAACTCACAGCTATATCGAACAATCTAAGTATCTAGCACATACTATATATCAAAAAATCTCACATCATATTTGAATCCGCGATAATGTGTGGCGTTTTCAGCTCACAGCTTAATACCGGTGGGTGTAGCGGGTGGAGCACCATATGAGACATGATTTAGGTATGAAGATCTTGCTAGAGATTGAAAATGTACTATGATTTGAAATCATCATAAAGTCGATTCAAATATTCGATTTCGAGTTCAAATAGTAGTTAGCACACATAGTTCATATCTAACTTTATAGTAATCATGTGGTGTGTCGTGAACATAATATACAGACGATGGTTAAACTTGACAACAATCATGATTGTAGATCTTATTCAAATAGAGAAAGGAATTCAAATTTAGTTCATATTGAAGTGGAAGTATATACATTTGGAAGGCACTAAAATGTGCATTTGAGTAGCAGGTTACATGCATATTATACACCTAGCGAAATAATTAAATTGAACATAACATGGATTCAAAGTTTTGAATGGCATTTGGAGTAACTTCTACAGTAAAAACGGGAGAAGACTGTGGTGCGAATTGTTTTTTTTTGTTGACGGAAATGCGAATTGATTTGGTACTGTACACGTTAGGCTTGTCGCAAAATTTCAACCCGCGTCTTGTTATCCCAAAATTTCAAGATATCTCTTTGTCTCCTTGTGCTCTCAAAACTCCCTCCTTCGTGTTACTATCCCAAAATTACAAAGCGCGCGAAAACTCCCAACTCCTGCAAAATCCCATCACGCGAGATTCCTGTTATACCCTTGAACCGAAAGAACCACCTAGTGGAAATCGATGGGGATACTTTAGTAATTATCCCACATTTCGGACAAGCGCGTCCCTAAGCCATGGTGCCCCCCTCCCATGCCCCCCCCATTCGTACACCGAGGCTGCCAAAACCTGCGAAGTCCCACACCCTCCTTCGTGCGCCACCTAACTGCCGCCCAGCCAGAGCCTCTTCCCCAATGACCTCATCCACCACAACAGCTCGATGCCCCTCATCCAGTGCACCGGATGAGGATCCATCGTCGATCTCGTCGTCCCGCCGGTTCAGCCGCCCCGTCGTCCACCTCCAACAAGCTGCTCCGACGATCGCCTCGTCTATTGTTCCACCTCCATTCCCACAGTGATGTCTTCATCTGCACCACCGGAACCGCAACACCATTACCGATTCCGCGGATGAAGCCGAGGCCTAATAGGTGCCACCAAAGAGGTTCTACACTAATCGTTGTATTTTCTTCTTGATTCGATCTCACAGTGCTACTCGCACTTGATCTCCAGCTGCCATGGTGTGGCACCATCTACGGCGGCGTCGCCGGCCACTTCCTCCACGGGGTCTCTCCGCCATGGCGTGTGCTACTTCTTGAGCTTGCGTTGATTTTTTCCTTCAAGAGGAAAGGGTGATGCGGCAAACTAGAGATAAGTATTTCCCTCAGTTGAGAACCAAGGTATCAATCCAGTAGGAGGTACAAGCTAGTCTCTAATGTATGCACCTGCACAAACTAACAAACACTTGCACACAACGCGGAAAAGGGGTTGTCAATCCCTTCAACGTCACGAACAAGAGTGAGATCTGATAGAGATAGATTTAAAACTAAAGTAAGAAAGAAAAATAAAGTAAACACAAAATAATTGCAACAAGGTATTTTTGGGTCTTTGGTTCTATAGATCTGAAAATGATAGATGTAAAATAGACCCGGGGGGCATAGGTTTCACTAGAGGCTTCTCTCTTAAATAAAGCATACGGTGGGTAAACAAATTACTGTCGAGCAATTGATAGAAAAGCGCAAAGTTATGACGATATCTAAGGCAATGATCATGAATATAGGCATCACGTCCGTGAAAAGTAGACAGAAACGATTCTGCATCTACTACTATTACTCCACACATCAACCGATATCCAGCATGCATCTAGAGTATTAAGTTCATAAGAACAGAGTAACGCCTTAAGCAAGATGACATGATGTAGAGGGATAAACTCAAGCAATATGATATAAACCCCATATTTTTATCCTTGATGGCAACAATGTAATACGTGCCTCGCTACCCCTTCTGTCACTGGGTGGGGACACCGCAAGATTGAACCCAAAACTAAGCACCTCTCCCATTGCAAGAACTACCAATCTAGTTGGCCAAACCAAACCAATAATTCGAAGAGAAATACAAAGATATCAAATCATGCATATAATAATTCAGAGAAGATTTAAATAATATTCATAGATAATCTGATCATAAATCCACAGTTCATCGTATCTCGACAAACACACTACAAAAAAAGATTACATTGAATAGATCTCCAAGAACATCGAGCAGAACATTGTATTGAAGATCAAAAAGAGAGAAGAAGCCTTCTAGCTACTAGCTGTGGACCCGTAGGTCTATGGTAAACAATGTGGGCATCTAGGTTCCGCTATTGTTTATTGACCAGAGAGGTGTCTCGGTCATGTCTACATGATTCTCAAACCCGTAGGGTCCACATGCTTAACATTCGGTGATGCTAGAGTAATACTGGGATATGCATGTTGGTGACCGAATGTTGTTCGGAGTCCGAATGAGATCCCGGGCATCACGAGGAGCTCCGGAGGTAAAGATTTATATATGGAAAGTTGCTTTCAGGGTTCCGAAAAAAGTTTTGGTTATTTTGTATTGTACCTGGAAGCTTCTAGAAGTTTCCAGAAACTTTTGGAGGAGTCTAGAAGTCCATCGAGGTTCCACCACGTCCCAAGAGTTAGCATGGGTTAAGGGGAGTTGCACTAGCCTTATTGGGCCAGCCGCACAAGTCCCTGAAGGCCCATGTGTCGGATTCGGTGCTCCACGGACCCTTGATATATTCAAACACCGGGGTGCGTGCAAAGAACTCAACTTCCCTTGTCTGCCTACTCGTCAATCTCACGGCCTAGCTCGATGAACTGGAAGGAAATGGGACAAGGCACTTTACCCAAGTTCAGGCCACCTCGCGGTGTAATACCCTACTCCTGCTTTATGGTGGATTGCCTCGAGGTAGGCTGAGGATGAACTAGTACAGTGGTGGAACAACCTCAGGAGGTGTGTTCTTGCTTGTGTGGTGGTGAGGGTGGTCTGAATGATATGTCCCTGCTATGGTGGTAGTTAGGCTATATTTATAGTGGCCTCGATGCTCTTCCCCCAAAATGGAGGCTTGAAGGGATCCCACAATGGCCAAATTTGAAGTGAGACAACTAGTACATCTTATCCTGACGAAAGGTGGTCTTCGCGTGCAAAGCTTCTGGTCATGACGCCATGGTGGGCTCGTGACGACCTTCGTCCTGTCATTCTGGCGATCTTGATCTTGTTGCATGGAAATAAAAACCTTTCGCTGATTCCTCGGGACTCTGCGCCTGCGCCTGCTTCTTTAGCACCAAAGAGGAAACCTGCCACACTGCGCCCGCTGGCGCCCTCCTGGCCTTGGTCGTCATGGCTTGCGTCATCTGAACCTCACGAGGTGGAGGCTTGCATAGAGATCTCCGCTCCTCAGGAGCCATCCTAGAGAGTGTGCTCCTTTCGGAGGCCTTATTGTCGTCCGCCTCGGGAGGTTTGGCCCCTTGCAAGGGTCTTTTGTGTTGATGCCGAAGGTGGGTCGTACCAGGCTGGTGATGGAGCCACACCATGGGCCACATGCAGGCAAGTCTGGCACCCTGGTTCCCAGAACGCTGGCAGTAGCCCCCGGGCCCAAGGCGCGCTCGGACTTGGCTTCGAGGCGAAGCCAAAGGGCAAGGGCGAAGCGCCGCGAGCCCCAATCGCCTGCAGATCTGGTTGATGCGTGGTGCCTGATGGGACGTGGGCGTCTTCGCTTCCCCACGCCTCCTCGGCAACCGTTCGACTTGACAAGAGCTTGTTGCATGCTTAAAAGATCATTATTACTGGTGATCGTGGAGGCCGGCGGTTTGCCTCCCTCTTGCAATAAACGAGGAGGGGTGGAGCCCCCTACTCATCTCCATCTCCTTGCTGCTTGTTCCATCTTCCTCCTCTTGGCCTCGCCATCTTGCCGAAGCTTCCATGGCACTGACGAGGAGGTTCTTCGCGGCGGAGAAGGGCAAGGCTCCTCGGGAGGAGCCCGAGCCGCTCCCGCCGAAGAAAAGGCTTGCCCGCTCCTGCGACGCCGGTGAGGGTCTGGAGGCAACGCGGCCTTGGTTTGAGCTGCCTCCACCTGGCTTCCCGATCCCCCTTTACGCCCGTGCACAGGGCCCTCGGCAAGGGGGCGATGCCCGACCCCGCGCAGGCCAGGATCGCGAAGGACAGGCCGCAGCCTTACGGTTAACCGGCATGTGGACCCATGTCAAAGGCACGCCCCATGAGTTTGTGTTGTGGAAGGTAATGCCGTCGCTCTCGTGGATCCGGCTACCGAGGTTCTTAACCGAGCTAATACCGTCGATGGGGCCCACCGAGTTTTGGTTGCAACACGTCGAGTGCTGCAGCCAAGCTACCGAAGCGGAGGTCGAGGTCGTCCCCCAGGGCGACATCTTCATGACTCGAGGATGGGGCGAGATCGCCCGCGCCTGCCGTCCAGAATGGGCCTCCTCCATCCACTTTGAATATGATCGAGCCTCCACACTTTTCTTCAAGGTTTTTGGTGAGGAAGGCCATCATATGGAATGCTGCCCCGGGAGGGGCAACCCGTGTGTAATGCCCAGGATGGGACTATATCTCCTACGTGTCGAGGCACGACTTAGAGATATAAGCCCATGCTGGAATGATCGCAAGTTTGGTACCTTTGCACATCTCATGTAAAAATGGGGATGGAAAACTGAAAAGATAGTTGGCTTACACTCGCCACGTCACACAAATACATTACATGTCCAAACATCATTCAATAAAACATCACAGCCCATCTAAGGGTAAAGATCCAAATGACAAGATACCAAACATAACATTAAACCACAGGTCTAGATCGAATCCTAGTAGAATCTCTACTGATCAACCGGATAGTTCACATAGTAACGGCTACGCTCCTCGTCGTACTCCCAGTCTAGCTCAGTGCCATCGCCTGTGTAGCTCACCATCATACCTGCATCTGGGGTGTTGAAGTAACTGTGAGCCACAAAGGAGTCAGCAATCCCGTTCCCGGGTAACACGACTATTTAAGCCTTGGGTGAGGAACAAGGCTGAAGAAAGAATAAGAGTCTGCAGCAGCACTAGCCTAGCTTACGCAAAAGAGAGCGAGAAGAGAAGGTGCCTCGGTCGAGAGATGATCACGAAGTGATCCTAACTAGCAAGTCAAACATAACCCCACAGTGTTCATCTCCCGAATCCCTTTGGGAAAATGACAGTCACGGTACTCACGCTGGTAGTGTATTGGAACATGGTGTCAAGTTTTCTACAACCGGATATTAACAAGCTCCCATCTGCCACATAACCGCGGGCACGGCTTTCGAAAGTTCATAACCCTGCAGGGGTGTTCCAACTTGGCCCATGACAAGCCCACGATCCGCGGAGTCGCAACTCCAAGGTGGGAAGGCCCGAGTATTCTCAGAATCCCGTGCTCAAGATACTCCGACTAAGGTAAGGCTAATCCAGCAAATCCTCCTGGCGTGTCGACACCCTGACAATAGCCGCGCGTATCTAGTCTCAGGACACGACCGGATGGGCGAAGCTACGGGTTTATATCAATCCTCGAGTTTCCTCGTGGTGACCCCGCAGGCTCCCCGTTTCGGACCAACACTCATGTGGAGCACTGGCCCGGGGTTGTTGACTAAGAACTCGGGTTTGCAAGACCCTATGCAAGTTTTATTAGTTATTAGGCGAATAGTACCAATGTTGGGACTTGCTGGAAAAGACTTAGCACTTAGCGGTTTATCGAGGGGGTCCCATAACCCCAACCGTGTGAGGAACGCATAATCAAGGAACATAACACCGGTTTATACGGTTCCTAGCGGCATGAGTGGAACAAATCACCAAGCAAAAGGCTTAGCCTTCCACCCATTGCCAATATATAGATGAGTTCATTTAATAATTAATATAGTGTGATATCCCAACAACTTCAACATGAAGCAAGCATCTTCAACTTCACCTGCAACTAGCAATGCTATAAGAGGGGTTGAGCGAAGCCTACGTATAGCCAATCAAAGGTTTGCACAGGTAGGGTTTTTAAACAGGTTCATGGTTACAATAGGAGGATGAGAGGAAAAACATGGGCATGGAGGCAAAACTATAGATCGAGACTTGTAGCAATAGGCAAAGATAGTAATGTTATCGGGGTTCGGTCATCTTGCCTGAAGAGTTGTCGATGGGATCGTAAGAGAGCTCCTCGTTCTCAACCTCGGTAGTAACCTCGTTCTCGTACTCGGACTCGGTCTCAGCTTCCGGCACTACTCAACACAAACACACAAGGCACGAAATCAACAAGATGCAATGCACAAGAATATGCTGGATGCATGACTGATGCACTATGGGAGCACACGGAGCATGACAAAATGCGATCAAGCAAAAGTGCTTCAAAACATGATAACAATAGGATATTATGAATCTACATGAAAATTCACACAAGTTTTATATAGGACTTGCTCAAATCGGAGCTACGGGCTAAAAGTTACAACCAAAACAATAAATACGCACAAGCTGAAAATAACAGCCACATAGCAACTTCGGAGCAATAGATAAATAAGCTACAGCACTCAAACATCATGGTAATGAGCATGGACATAAACTAGACATATCCTACAGCAAATAAGTCCATTGGAGCATCCCCAAAGGAGCCACGGATCAATAGCAACAAGCTAAGACATATTGAACTTGACAACAAAATCCTGACAGCAGTATTTTATTGTATCTTGGGAGCAAAAGTTAAATGTGCTACAGCCACTCAAATAATCATGTGAGAGCATGAATGGATAGCCAACAATATATACAACAAGGAATCATCAAGATTCACCCCAAAACTATCATGGATTGACCTATAACAACAAGCAAACATGGCATGTGGAAATTACAGATTCCAGACTTAGTGAAATTTCAATAAGTGTTAAAACAGCAGTTTCATCATGGCATCTTTGTGAGCAAGTTTAAGTCACCTCAAAGCTAAACATGGCAAGAGGTAAACACCACAGCAAAGTACACATGATGGTGAATCCAAAACCTATAAGCATGCATCAAGGGGACAAACACATCAATAGCAACGAGCTCCTCTACGAGGCATCTCGTAACAAGTTTAACAACTTAACAGCCACATAGCACTTTGCAACGGAGATAAACATGGCAAGATTAAATCTATCATGCAAGCTAAAGCAATCAACACGTAGAGCATTTCATTACGAACACGTGGACATATCATTTGCATCAATTGGATAAACATGCAAAAAGTTATCACATTGCAAAGATGGCATGAAAACAACTACTAACAGCAGTTTATAACAATATGCACTCTTGCAACAGATTTTTAAGCATCTAGATGATCTCAAACATGCATGGCATAATGGAACAAAATGTAGTACATGTCCCCACGAACAATTTGACATATCATTCACTCAAAACGGACCATCACACAACAAGTTATCCACATTTTAAAACTGCATCAGACAGGTAAAAACGTCAGGGACTTAGAGAAAAATAACCACCTCGGGTCTGGGTCAAAGGCGGGTCAACGGCGCGAAGTCAACGCGGACGGCTGGCGGATCGGGCCCTGTGGGCGAAGCGGGTCGGGCGCGGACGGGCTAACGGGCTTGGGCCCGCTAGGGTTCGGGCTCCGGTGCGGATCCGGATCGGCGTGCGGATCGGGGCGCTACGGGCCTCGCCCGCGACCTGGTAGGCCAGATCGGATCGGGGAGGCACCTCCTCGCCCGATCGATCGGCGGCGGCGGCTCGCTCCTACGCCAGCGAAGGCGGCGAGACGGAGGCAGCCTGGGAACGGGGGGCCGACGGTGGAGGCATGAGGCCTCGGGCGACGAGGCGGCTGGCCCCCTGGCGGCGGGGTAGCCGAGGCGGCGAGGTGCGGCGCCCTGGCCCGAGGCGGGGCCGGCGAAGGACGGGGCCGGCGGGGTCGGATGGCCGGCCGGTGATGCGGGGCGGCGCGGCTGGCCGCGGCCGGCGCCGGTGGCGGCGGGCGGTGAGGAGGAGCGGCGCGGTGGAGGAGATGGCGCGGTGATGGCGGCGGGGAACCTCCTCCGGCGAGGATTCCGGTGACCGGCGGGGATTCCGGCGAGCTCCAGCCGGAGTGGAAGAAGGTGGCTGGAGGAAGAAGAAGATGGCTAGGGTTTGCTTATTTTGGGGCAAAAATTGGGGAAGGTGGACAAATATATAGGCACAAGGAGCTAGGGTTGTCCAAATGAGGTGTGGTTTTCGGCCACGCGATCAGAATTGGATGGCCTAGATGAAGGGAGGGGTTTGGGTTGGTTTGGTGGGCTGTTGGAGGGGTGTCTTGGGCCTCAAAGTGGAGGTACTTTGAGCCCACGAGAATAACTGTTGGGGCACCAAACGAGCTCCAAACGCGACGAGATTTGACAAGCGGGTCGCGCACACCAAAAAAACAACACACGACGAGTCTCTCGCCAAACCGGAAATGTTACACGGCCAAACACCAAAGTAGGCCTCGGGGACACCACGGACACGTGAGAGAGCTCCGGAACGCGAAATGGACAACGGAAAAGAACGAGTGGAACCGGATGCAAACGACAACACCAATGCAATGCGATGCACATGACTACATGATATGAATGAATGCCACACACGCACACAACAAAACGACGAAACCCGAAAGACGAAGAACCCGAAAAGGAATAGATGAAGCCAGAGATATATTATATTTCCCAAAAGGGAAAGTATTACATCCGGGGCATTACAACTCTCCTCCACTACAAAAAGATCTCGTCCCGAGATCTAGGACTGGAAAAAGTAAGGGTACTCGGAACGAAGATGATCTTCTCGTTCCCATGTAGCTTCTCGGTCGGTATGGTGTGACCACTTGACTTTCAAGAATTTGATGGACTTGTTGCGGGTCTTGCGCTCGGTTTCTTCGAGAATGGCAACTGGGTGCTCTCGGTAAGACAAGTCTTGTTGAAGATCAATCTCCTCAAACGGAATGGTGCGTTCAGGAGTCTTGAAGCACTTGCGTAGTTGAGACACATGAAACACATCATGAACATTGGCGAAGTTGGAAGGGAGCTCAAGTTGATAGGCTAGATCGCCTCTTTTGCCAAGGATCTTGAAAGGCCCGACGTATCTAGGAGCAAGCTTTCCTTTGATACCGAATCTTTGGGTGCCTTTCATCGGAGAAACACGGAGATAGACATGATTCCCAATGTTGAAGGCCAAATCACGATGCTTGCCGTCATAGTAGCTCTTCTGACGCGACTGAGCGGCCTTGAGATTCTCACGTATGACATTGCACATGTCTTCGGCTTCTGAGATCAATTCATTGCCAAGAAGTTGACGTTCACTAGTCTCAGACCAGTTGAGAGGGGTACGGCACTTTCTGCCATAGAGGATTTCAAACGGAGCTTTGCCGGCACTTGCTTGGTAGCTGTTGTTGTAAGAGAACTCGGCAAATGGAAGGCAATCTTCCCATTTCATGCCAAAAGATATGACACACGCTCGGAGCATGTCTTCTAGAATCTGATTCACTCGCTCGACTTGACCACTAGTCTGAGGGTGAAATGCAGTGTTGAACCTGATCTTGGTGCCCATGGCAGACTGGAAGGAGTCCCAGAACTTAGAAGTGAACAAACTTCCACGGTCTGAGGAGATAACTTGAGGGATGCCATGTAAGGACACAATTCTGGAAGTGTACAACTCTGCCAATTGAGCTGCATTGATGGATTCTTTGACTGGAAGGAAGTGAGCGACTTTGGTAAGCTTGTCAATCACCACGAAGATAGAATCATTCCCTCTCTTGGACTTAGGAAAACCAGTGACGAAATCCATTTCAATGTGGTTGAATTTCCACTCGGGAATAGGAACAGGTTGGAGAAGACCGGCTGGACGTTGATGCTCTGCCTTCACTCTTCTGCAGACATCACATTCGTTCACAAATTGGGCAATCTCCCTTTTCATGCGTGTCCACCAGTAAGATTGCTTGAGGTCTTGGTACATCTTGGAACTGCCAGGATGAATGGAAAGGAGGGAATCATGTGCTTCTTCCATTATGAGCTTCCTGAGATCACCTTTGGGAACCACAAGTCTGTCCTCAAAGAACAAGGTATCTCTCTCATCAACGCGATAGCACTTGTATTTGGGAGTACCCTTTGCAATACCATGTTTCACTTTCTGCACCATAGCATCACTGAGTTGGGCCTCACGGACCTGATCTTCCAAGGTAGGAGCAACTTGAAGATTTGCAAGAAAACCTTACGGAACAACTTGGAGGTTGAGTCTCCTGAATGCTTCACAAAGCTCAGGCTGGAACGTCTTGATAAGAAGGCTGTTGCAATATGCCTTCCTTCTCAAAGCATCTGCAATCACATTCTCCTTGCCAGGTGTGTATTCGATGCTGGGATCATACTCTTGGATCATCTCGACCCAACGAGTCTGGCGGAGGTTCAGATTCGGCTGTGTGAAGATGTACTTCAAGCTCTTGTGATCGGTGAAGATGTCGACTTTTCTGCCCAACAGAAGATGTCTCCACGTAATCAAAGCATGTACCACAGCTGCTAGTTCAAGATCATGTGTGGGGTAGTTCTTCTCACTTGGCTTCAGCTGACGAGAAGTGTATGCCACAATTCTCTTGTCCTGCATAAGCACACCACCAAGTCCTTGAAGAGAAGCATCACAGAATACTTCGTAGGGCTTGGACTCATCTGGAGGGGTAAGAACTGGAGCAGAGACGAGCTTTTCTTTGAGAGTTTTGAATGCCACTTCACAATATGGAGGCCAGTAGTACTTGACATTCTTCTGCAGCAAGTTGGAAAGAGGCTTGGCAATCTTGGAGAAGTTCTCAACGAACCTTCTGCAATAGCTGGCAAGACCAAGAAAGCTTCGGAGTTGCTTGACGTTCTGAGGAGCTTCCCAGTTGACAATTGCTTCAACTTTCTTGGGGTTTACCGCAATACCGTCAGCGGAGATGATATGGCCCAGATATAAGAACTTATCGAGCCAAAACTCGCACTTGGAGAACTTGGCATAGAACTTATGTTCACGGAGTCTGTCGAGAACCAGACGTAGGTGCTTTTCGTGATCTTCTTCATTCTTGGAAAATACCAAAATGTCATCCAGATACACAAGCACAAACTCGCCGGTGTGGGGGTTGAAAATGTAGTGCATCATTCTCGAGAAGGTAGGTGGAGCATTGGCGAGACCAAAGGACATGACTGTATACTCATATGAGACGTAGCTCGTTTTGAAGGCAGTCTTAGGGATATCTTCTTCTCGAATGCGAATCTGGTGATAGCCCATTCGGAGATCGAGCTTAGAGAACACTATAGCTCCTTTGAGCTGCTCGAACAGTTCGTTGATGTTGGGGAGCGGATACTTGTTCTTGATTGTCTTATTGTTCAATGGCCGGTAATCGACGCAGAGGCGCTCCGTGCCATCCTTCTTCTTGACAAATAAGACACCACAGCCCCAAGGAGACGTACTAGGCCTGATCAGACCCATACGCTCCTGTTCATCAAGCTGCTTCTTCAACTCCTTCAACTCTTTAGGAGAGAGCTTGTACGGACGCCGGCATGCTGGCTCAGTAAACGGCTCGAGTTCAATGACGAATTCCACTTGACGGTGTGGAGACATGCCTGGAAGTTCTTCAGGAAAGACGTCTTGGTATTCGTTTACCACCGGAATTTGAGATATGGCATTCATTTCTCCCTTGTCATTGAGAGAGAAAAGCCTGATTGTGTTATCCCTGGAGGCGAAGATAATCACATCATCATCGGAATGAGTAATCTTGACTTCCTTCTGTGCATAGTCAATTTGAGCATCATGCTGAGAAAGCCAGTCCATTCCGAGGATAAGGTCGATGTCAGAATTGCCAAGAACCACCGGAGAGGCCAGAAATCGATAATCACCCATGCGAATAAAAACATCCGGAGCATACACGTTAGAAGACATACGTCTCCCCGGAGAAATAACTTGCAACTTCTGAGGCAGATTTTTGGTGACAATATCGTGCTTGGATGCAAATGGATATGACATGAAAGAACATGAAGCACCCGAATCAAACAACACTTTAGCAGGAAAAGAGTTCACTGGAAGGTTACCCAAAATCACATCAGAAGAATTCTCCGCTTGCACTGCATTCATCAGATTCACCCTTGCTGCCTTTGGATCATGCTTGACAATAGCCGAACTGACAGGTGGAGGAGGCGGAAGGCGCCTTGGGTTGTTGCACTTGTTGGAATAATGACCCTTCTGGCCACACTTGTAGCAAGTTACCTCAGAAAGTGGACGAGTAGGAGGAACACTTGGTCTTGGAGCATGGAACCACGACTTGGACTGCTTGCTCTGGTTGGGTGGGTGGGAGAAACCACGACCACCGGAGTTCTTGTTGCTGTTGTTGTTGTAGGGAGCTCGGATCACAGGAGGAGGAGGAAGCCAAAATTTCTGTTGTTTCGTGACCACTTGAGAAGATGAGGAGGAGTGAACGGCATCTCGAATCCTCTTTTTGGAAGCCTCCATCTTGAGCTGGGCTGCCTCTTGCTTAAGTGCCATGTTATAGAATTTGTCGAACTCATCGGGCTCGAACAAGGTGAGAGCAAGTTGAAGTTCATCCTTGAGACCTCCACGGAACTGATAGATCTTACTCTTGGCATCTGGTATGTCTTGCTTGGCATAGCGGGCGAGGTTTTGGAACTTGACATTATACTGGTAGACTGTCATAGATCCTTGCTTCAGGTCGCGGAATTGCTCATGCATACCCTCGATGACACTCGTTGGAATGTGGTGAGAGCGAAAGTCCTTGCAGAATTCCTCCCAAGAGATCACACGCCCTTCTCTGGAATCTTTGTACTGCTGCCACCAGTCAGCTGCTTGGTCTTTGAGTTGGAAGGCTGCAAACTTCACATAGTCCTCTTCCCTTACGTTACTGCACTCAAAATGCTTCTTGATATCAGTTATCCAATCTTCAGTATCAAGAGGGTCGACACGGTAACTGAAAGCCTTTGGTTGATTGGCCAAGAACTGGTTGAGAGTAGCATGGTGCTGTTGGTTGAATAGATTGCCTTGATTACCCTGAGCACCCTGATTAGCTTGCATCTGCTGCATCATCTGCATCAACATCTGGGTGTTCTGGTTTGTAGTCTGCATAATCGCTCTCCAAGCCTTAGACGGAGGAGGAGGGGAAGGAGGACGATCTGGAACCTCTTCACCCTCTGGGTTAGCGTTGGTAATCCTTTTAGGAGCCATCCTGTAATAGATGACCACCATCAGTAATTGATTGAAAGAAGGTATAAGCTGAAACAACGGATTGAAATGCAACATAGTCTTCACAAGAATCATTCGAACAAGAGGAACGAATGAAATTCTCAGTTAAATGATAACGACAATCTTCACGAGAAGCCACTGGGAGACAAAGGGTAAATAAGAAAAACAACAAGGTACGGATGGAACAAACACAAGATAGGAGCTTCTTTCGACATCTTTGTGTTGTAAGATTATGGAACGCGTTACGAAAGGGTTTTGCAATCCCCGGATCAGCATAGACAAGGACCCTTTAAGATGCAACTCCTCATCGGAACATCGGCCATAAAACCACTTCACTCAATGTAGAACCCCAAACTCGCTAACCTGCATTCATTGGAAGAATGCCTACGATCTACTGGATAAACCCACCTATGAATTTCCAAAAGTTTCCAGTTATGCAATCAGGTGTTGGGGATACAGGGGAAGCACCGCGCAATCAACTCTAAACCTACATCCAGCTGTATCCATCCTTCAACACATAACCAGTCTTTCTCGGAAACCGTCTACCTCGGACCTTCGTAAAGCATCCACTATACAAAGCTATGGCAATACTCCCGAACTACCTCCTCAGTACTGGGTGATGTCGGGGTTATCTTGCCACTAACCGTATAGGAGAGATTTTGGATGCCGGCCGTCTTAAGTATTCTAGTAATGTCGCGATATGCTTGTGACGACAATACCCCGAAGCTCAACTCCCCGGGACACTGCCACAACCCCTAATGTCAGGAGGCATCGAGAACAATATTCACGTCACAAAGACATCGAAACAATCCCACAATACTCGCGAGATTCCTAAAAAAAATTTGGTGCAATTTTTGAAAGTAGAAGAGGCAAGAGTAGTCGTCAGGAGTCCTCACCAGAGTGAAAGGGGATGAGAAGCAAAGAAATCCTACTCTCCGATATAAATATAGGACTCAAAACATTTTCAATGTGTGCCTAGACTCGACCGTCAACTATTCGATCAATCAGTGGGGGCTTCTAGGTCGGAGAAGGCTCTGAATACCAACTTGTAATGCCCAGGATGGGACTCTATCTCCTACGTGTCGAGGCACGACTTAGAGATATAAGCCCATGCTGGAATGATCGCAAGTTTGGTACCTTTGCACATCTCATGTAAAAATGGGGATGGAAAACTGAAAAGATAGTTGGCTTACACTCGCCACGTCACACAAATACATTACATGTCCAAACATCATTCAATAAAACATCACATCCCATCTAAGGGTAAAGATCCAAATGACAAGATACCAAACATAACATTAAACCACAGGTCTAGATCGAATCTAGTAGAAGCTCTACTGATCAACCGGATAGTTCACATAGTAACGGCTACGCTCCTCGTCGTACTCCCAGTCTAGCTCAGTGTCATCGCCTGTGTAGCTCACCATCGTACCTGCATCTGGGGTGTTGAAGTAACTGTGAGCCACAGAGGACTCAGCAATCCCGTTCCCGGGTAACACGACTATTTAAGCCTTGGGTGAGGAACAAGGCTGAAGAAAGAATAAGAGTCTGCATCAGCACTAGCCTAGCTTACGCAAAAGAGAGCGAGAAGAGAAGGTGCCTCGGTCGAGAGATGATCACGAAGTGATCCTAACTAGCAAGTCAAACATAACCCCACCATGTTCATCTCCCGAATCCCTTTCGGAAAATGACAGTCACGGTACTCACGCTGGTAGTGTATTGGAACATGGTGTCAAGTTTTCTACAATCGGATATTAACAAGCTCCCATCTGCCACATAACCGCGGGCACGGCTTTCGAAAGTTCATAACCCTGCAGGGGTGTTCCAACTTGGCCCATGACAAGCCCACGATCCGCGGAGTCGCAACTCCAAGGTGGGAAGGCCCGAGTATTCTCGGAATCCCGTGCTCAAGATACTCCGACTAAGGTAAGGCTAATCCATCAAATCCTCCCGGCGTGTCGACACCCTAACAATAGCCGCGCGTATCTAGTCTCAGGACACGACCGGATGGGCGAAGCTACGGGTTTATATCAATCCTTGAGTTTCCTCGTGGTGTCCCCGTAGGCTCCCCGTTACGGACCAACACTCATGTGGAGCACTGGCCCGGGGTTGTTGATTAAGAACTCGGGTTTGCAAGACCCTATGCAAGTTTTATTAGTTATTAGGCGAATAGTACCAATGTCGGGACTTGCTGGAAAAGACTTAGCACTTAGCGGTTTATCGAGGGGGTCCCATACCCCCAACCGTGTGAGGAACGCATAATCAAGGAACATAACACCGGTTTATACGATTCCTAGCGGCATGAGTGGAACAAATCACCAAGCAAAAGGCTTAGCCTTCCACCCATTGCCAATATATAGATGAGTTCATTTAATAATTAATATAGTGTGATATCCCAACAACTTCAACATGAAGCAAGCATCTTCAACTTCACCTGCAACTATCAATGCTATAAGAGGGGCTGAGCGAAGCCTACGTATAGCCAATCAAAGGTTTGCATAGGTAGGGTGGTTAAACAGGTTCATGGTTACAATAGGAGGCTGACAGGAAAAACATGGGCATCGAGGCAAAACTATAGATCGAGACTTCTAGCAACAGGCAAAGATAGTAATGTTATCGGGGTTCGGTCATCTTGCCTGAAGAGTTGTCGATGAGATCGTAAGAGAGCTCCTCGTTCTCAACCTCGGTAGTAACCTCGTTCTCGTACTCATACTCGGTCTCAGCTTCCGGCACTACTCAACACAAACACACAAGGCACGAAATCAACAAGATGCAATGCACAAGAATATGCTGGATGCATGACTGATGCACTATGGGAGCACACGGAGCATGACAAAATGCGAGCAAGCAAAAGTGCTTCAAAACATGATAACAATAGGATATTATGAATCTACATGAAAAAACACACAAGTTTCATATAGGACTTGCTCAAATCGGAGCTACGGGCTAAAAGTTACACCCAAAACAATAAATACGCACAAGCTGAAAATAACAGCCACGTAGCAACTTCGGAGCAATAGATAAATAAGCTACAGCACTCAAACATCATGGTAATGAGCATGACATAAACTAGACATATCCTACAGAAAATTAGTCCATTGGAGCATCCCCAAAGGAGCCACGGATCAATAGCAACAAGCTAAGACATATTGAACTTGACAACAAAATCCTGACAGCAGTATTTTATTGTAACTTGGGAGCAAAAGTTAAATGTGCTACAGCCACTCAAATAATCATGTGATAGCATGATTGGATAGCCAACAATATATACAACAAGGAATCATCAAGAGTCACCCCAAAACTATCATGGATTGACCTAGAACAACAAGCAAACATGGCATCTGGAAATTACAGATTCCAGACTTAGTGAAATTTCACTAAGTGTTAAAACAGCAGTTTCATCATGGCATCTTTGTGAGCAAGTTTAAGTCACCTCAAAGCTAAACATGGCAATTGGTAAACACCACAGCAAAGTACACATGATGGTGAATCCAAAACCTATAAGCATGCATCAAGGGGACAAACACATCAATAGCAACGAGCTCCTCTACGAGGCATCTCGTAACAAGTTTAACAACTTAACAGCCACATAGCACTTTGCAACGGATATAAACATGGCAAGATTAAATCTATCATGCAAGCTAAAGCAATCAACATGTAGAGCATTTCATTACGAACACGTGGACATATCATTTGCATCAATTGGATAAACATGCAAAAAGTTATCACATTGCAAAGATGGCATGAAAACAACTACTAACAGCAGTTTATAACAATATGCACTCTTGCAACAGATTTTTAAGCATCTAGATGATCTCAAACATGCATGGCATAATGGAACAAAATGTAGTACATGTCTCCACGAACAATTTGACATATCATTCACTCAAAACGGACCATCACACAACAAGTTATCCACATTTTAAAACTGCATCACACAGGTAAAAACGTTAGGGACTTAGAGAAAAATAACCACCTCGGGTCTGGGTCAAAGGCGGGTCAACGGCGCGAAGTCAACGCGGGCGGCTGGCGGATCGGGCCCCGCGGGCGAAGCGGGTCGGGCGCGGACGGGCTAACGGGCTTGGGCCCGCTAGGGTTCGGGCTCCGGGGCGGATCCGGATCGGCGTGCCGATCGGGGCGCTACGGGCCTCGCCCGCGACCCGGTAGGCCAGATCGGATCGGGGAGGCACCTCCTCGCCCGATCGATCAGCGACGGCGGCTCGCTCCTATGCCAGCGAGGACGGCGAGACGGAGGCAGCCTGGGAACGGGGGGCCGGCGGTGGAGGCATGACGCCTCGGGCGACGAGGCGGCTGGCCCCCTGGCGGCGGGGTAGCCGAGGCGGCGAGGTACGGCGCCCTGGCCCAAGGCGGGGCCGGCGAAGGACGGGGTCGGCGGGGTCGGATGGCCGGCCGGTGATGCGGGGCGGCGCGGCGGGCTGCGGCCGGCGCCGGTGGCGGCGGGCCGTGAGGAGGAGCGGCGCGGTGGAGGAGATGGCGCGGTGATGGCGGCGGGGAACCTCCTCGGGCGAGGATTCCGGCGACCGGCGGGGATTCCGGCGAGCTCCGGCCGGAGTGGAAGAAGGTGGGTGGAGGAAGAAGAAGATGGCTAGGGTTTGCTTATTTTGGGGCAAAAATTGGGGAAGGTGGACAAATATATAGGCACAAGGAGCTAGGGTTGTCCGAATGAGGTGTGGTTTTCGGCCACGCGATCAGAATTGGATGGCCTAGATGAAGGGAGGGGTTTGGGTTGGTTTGGTGGGCTGTTGGAGGGGTGTCTTGGGCCTCAAAGTGGAGGTACTTTGAGCCCACGAGAATAACTGTTGGGGCACCAAACGAGCTCCAAACGCGGCGAGATTTGACAGGCGGGTCACGCACACCAAAACAACAACACACGACGAGTCTCACGCCAAACCGGAAACGTTACACGGCCAAACACCAAAGTAGGCATCGGGGACGCCACGGACACGTGAGAGAGCTCCGGAACGCGAAACGGACAACGGAAAAGAACGAGTGGAACCGGATGCAAACGACAACACCAATGCAATGCGATGCACATGACTACATGATATGAATGAATGCCACACACGCACACAACAAAACGACGAAACCCGAAAGACGAAGAACCCGAAAAGGAATAGATGAAGCCAGAGATATATTATATTGCCCAAAAGGGAAAGTATTACATCCGGGGCATTACACCGTGCGGCATGGCCATGGATGCTAAACTTGCCCTTGGCCTTGCCAGCAACTCCTCCAGCAGCAGCAGCGACTCCCCGGAATCGAGCGGTTCTGTGGAGTCCAGTGATGATGGCAGCTACGAGCTGCCGAGCTCTCGCCACGCCTGGAACAGGGCGTCGGCGTCCGCCCGGCATCGTCAGTGACATCCCCTGGCCTGGGTTCCCATAAGGTTTCTTCTTTTGTTTCCCTGCACGGAACAATATCAAGCCCCATGGGGGTATGAAAGAAATTGTAATACTTTTGCTTTAATGTCATCGCTCCTGGTTTAGTATTGCGATTGCACATCTTGCTTGGGCAATGCGCTCCTTTTTGTTCTCGCGGCAGCTTGGTGCTCTACGCCGATAGGACCCAGTCCCCAGGCAGGCTTCAGCCGTCGCCGGTATGCCAGGTCGCAATACCGTGGTCAAGGCTAGGAGGTGAGCGGCCCAAGGTCCAGTAAGGGCCCCTGAGACACGATTCTCAGGAGGCCCCCTTTAGCGCGCTAGCAGCTCCCTGAAGGCCGAAAAGGACAATGACGTTGCCCGAACGATATCGCGAAAGTGAAAATACTAGGTCATGAGGTTCTAGCCAACGCGCGAGGGGTGACTTATCATGTTGTGATTTCCTTGTGCGATGCCAGACTGTGTCCTGGTGATAGCGCTCCTAGGCAGGGCTTGCGCCGGTTTCTCCCCCTTAGCCCGAATAGGTGCTCTACGTCCTCAGGTCCTCACCCTCGAGCGAGGCTCAGCTGCCACTGGTATGCCAGGTCGCGATATCGTGGTCAAGGTCAGGGGTGAGGGCCCGAGAGCTAGTAGGAGCCCCTGAGGCGTGATGCTCAGGAGTCCCCCCTTTAACGTGCAAGCGGATTGTGCCAAGGGGAGTGGCTGGCGGGGCCGCTCCTAGTCCAGCTCCGGAGGTTCCAGTGAATTAATTTGAGAAAGAGGTCATAACATGTAGCTACGCTTGATCTTTCCGCAAGAATTTGAAGGCACTGAGGACCCGAAGAGGTGAGGTGCGCAGGGCCGGCCGCGAGTCAGAGCTCGGTCTCTCAGGTTTTTTGGCGCTGCATGGGACGGACCCGAGCACGGGTGCCATGCTAGTAATTCCTTGGGTGGAATGAGAAACCGGCATGTTAGTTACACGCGGAAGCCGCGAAGGGTGTCGGGGCACCAGACGGACAGGTGATAATCATAAAGCAGCTCATGGTAAGGCAAGTTCTGAAAGATGCAAAAACGATATATGTCATAGGGATGGACCCACATGGCTTGGGGATAATGCAGCCCCAGGGGCGCCCCCAATTGAACAAACCAAAAAGTGTCACCTGGCATCGTTGCTGAAGAAGTGTTGGGGTAGCTAAAGGTGTGTGCTGTAGAAGTCGCTCCTCATGAGTCGCCTGGCTCCTGGATCTCGCGAGGCTCCTGAGGTCTAGGAGGCTCATGAAGGATCGATGCCTCCTCCGCCAGGATCTCCTAGTGCCTGGCCTCGTGAGCTGCCAGAATGCTTCGCATGTGGTGCTGGTGCAGGGCAACGATATTCAGCAAGTCGAAAGGCATGCAAACGTAGCTGTGAGGGGTACTCTCGCACCGGCCCACGTGGGACGGCCAGTAGAGCTCCTGAGATGCGGCTCTGTTGAGCCCTGGGATGTTAATGCAGACGCGCAGCCCCCTGCCCTCATCAGTTAGAGGGAGTGGTGCTTGGCGGTGTGGGGCGACGCTCGCCTTGCATGGCCCTTGCCTCCTGAAGATCCTTGATTGCCTTGGTGATGAACTCATGGGCGCCTGGCGCCTCGCACCTGCGCTCTTTTCGCGGAAGCGCGCACTGAAGCACACCTCCACATGGTGCCCGAGCGCCTCCCTTGTGGCGTTGGCCAGGTCAGAGGCCCTCTAGAGGAGAGCCCCCAAGCCCAGCCTGAGAGGGGCACCGGGCATGCCTTCCTATGCGAGAGGAGAAAGCGCCCCATCCACGGGCATAGGTCCCGAGGCACGACCATCGGGCGTCCAGTCCTCCTGAGGCCCCAGGCTGAGCAGCTGCTTCTTCTTCTTCTTTGCGACGGACTCAGGAGGGTAGACAATGCCCTCGTCATCTGGGTTCTCGACCGCCGCATCTTCGTAGGTGCGCTCGAGGCAGCACACCACATTTTTTTGTCACAGGCGACGGTGATGGTGCCGTAGCTTCCTGGCATCATGAGGACATTGTAGCCATGGTGTATTGCAGCCATGAACTTGGTCAGGGCTAGGTACCCAAGGATGGCGTTGTACGGGAGGCGAATGTGGGCAACGTCGAAGTCGATGAGCTATGTGTAGTAGTTGACGTGCTTTCCAAAGGTGATAGTAAGGCGGATCTGCCCTACCGGGGTGGTAGAGTCGTCGGTCACTCCTGAGAAGGGCCTGGTAGGCTGAAGCCGGACATACAGTACCTGGAGCCTATCGAAGGTCTCGACGGAGAGGACGTTGAGTCCCGCACCACCATTGATGAGTGTCTTGGTGATGAGCACGATGTTGATGGAAGGCGAGCAGAGCATCGGGAGGGTGCCGGTTGCGGCCGCGCACTTGAGTTGGTCAGTTGAGTTGAAGGTGATAGCATACTTGGACCATCTGAGAGGATGCGTTTCCTCAAGCTTGTGGAGGGCTGCGTTCACTTCATGGGCGAATTGCTTGAAGATGCGATGGGACGTAGGTGCCTGAGCGCCGCCCAGGATGCAACCGATGGCACGAGGCTCTTGAAAGCCCCCAGCCCCATCATCTTGGTGGTGGTCGTCATTCCTTCTTGGTGGTGCTGGTAGCGGAGGAAGGCCAGCGTTGCCCTGAGGGTGGTCCTCACAAGGTTGATCCCTCCAAGGGCCCTCGCGAGGCTGATCCCTCCAAGGGCCCTCGCGAGGCTGGCCCTGCCAGTGGTCCTCCCGAGGCTGATCGCGCTAGCCTTGGCGGGAGTCGCGGCTCTCCTAGCATCCTCCACCACGGCCACCTCTGCGGTCGTAGCCTCGGTCGCCATGGTTGGGGCGACGGCCGAGGCGCCCATCACAGATGGCCCTGAGCTCCTGGCAGTCATTGGTGTTGTGGTTGTGCATGTTTTGGAAGACGCAGAACGGGTGGGTGCCCTTGGAGGACTCGGGATGGTCGCAACCATGCTTCATCTCAGGCTTAGCCGCGAGCACAGCTGGTCCCTTGCGCTTCACATCCTTGGTATTGGCCTTCTTTTCTTCTGGATCGGCCTCGGGGAGCTCGACGAGCGAGACACAACCTTCTTCTGCCCTTGCGCACTTGGTTGCCATGCTGAACATCTCCAGAGCCGAGCACAGGTCCTCGTGGATAGCGAGCTCTTCATCTTGACATGCCGGACACCATCAGTGAACACGGAGATGACCGCCTCGTCCGACACCTTGGGAATCTTGATGCGAATGTTGGTAAAATGTTGGATGTATTTGCGCAGGGTCTCCCTTGGCTGCTGCTTGATACACCATAGGTCGTCTACCACAGGGGCACGATCGCGAGTTCCTTGGAAGTTGGAGATGAAACGTTCGCGCAGTTCTTCCCAGGAGGAAATCGACTATGTTGGGAGGTTCAGAAGCCACATACGCGCGCCATCCATGAGAGCCATGGGGAACCAATTGGCCATAACCTTCTCGTTTCCACTGTCCATCTCGATGCTCAGCTCGTAGAGCTGCAGGAACTCGGCGGGATCGGGTGTTCCATCGTAGCGTGGAGGCAATTCCGGCTTGAACTTGTCGAGCCAAACGACGCGATGCAGCTCTGGGGTGAACGCTCGGAAGCCCGCCGCGCTCACGGGTACCCGGTGTGGAGGTGGAGCCTGGTCTGGGTGCTTGCGTGCGCCGTGTGGGGTGGTGCATGACCTTGACGAGGCGGCGCTGGGAATGCAAGCGCCTCGCCTTGGGGCCGCTGCACCACCTGACAGCTTTCTTCATCACGCACGGGCTCCTTATGGGGCGGGTCGCGCTGGGGGGCCTCACGCCTTGGCTCGGGGACGACGTCACACCGGAGAGGAGGAGGAGGTGCGCCATGGGCCACATCGCCTGGTTGAGGTGGTGAGGGAGGCAGTGAGCGGGACGATGCTGGAGCTTCTCCCGCGGTGCTGACGAGTTCGGCTATGCGGTCCAGTCAGTCCTCATAGAGGTCATCAGCTGGGCGGTAGCGCAGGAGCTCACGCGCCATGAGCAGCACGGCCTGCGAGTTCGCTGGCCCGCGACAGGCGTGAGAGGACGAAGCAGCCGCAGGAGTCAGCGACGGGGTAGCGGTGCGACCGTCACGCTTCACGGAGAGGGGCAGCGACAGATCTTGCTGCTCACAGGCCGCGGGGCCGGTGGCGATATCTGCCGCCCGTGATGGGGAACGGCGGGGGATGCCATCGCCTGGAGGTGCTGTCTGGGCCAAGCGAGTGGCGAGGGAAGCCCGACACTCAGCACGAACTTAATGAGCATCCGCCATGGGGACGGCAAAGCGATGGCGAACCGACCGGAAGAAGAGAGACTCTGACGCACCCCTACCTAGCGTGCCAAATGTCAGATTCGGGGCTCCACAGACCCTTGATAGATTCGAACACTAGGGTACGTTCAAAGAACTCAACTTCCTCTGACTGCCTACTCGTCGATCTCACGGCCAAGCTCGATGAACAGGAAGGAAATGTGACAAGGTAGTTTACCCAGGTTCGCGCCACCTCGCGGTGTAATACCCTACTCGTGCTTTGTGGTGGATTGCCTGGAGGTGGGCTGAGGATGAACTAGTACAATGGTGGAACAACCCCAGTAGGTGTGTTCTTGCTTGTGTGGTGGTGAGGGTGGTCTGAATGATCCGTCCCTGATATGGTGGTAGCTAGGCTATATTTATAGCGGCCTCGGTCCTCTTCCCCCAAAATGGAGGCGGGAAGGGATCCCACAACGGCCAAATTCGAAGGGAGACAACTAGTACATCTTATCCTGACGAAAGGTGGTCTTCGCCTGCAAAGCTTCTGGTCATGACGCCATGGTGGCCTCGGTGATGACCTTCGTCCCGTCATTTTGGTGATCTTGGTCTTGTTGCATGGAAATGGAAACCTTTGGCTGATTCCTCGAGACTCCGCGTCTGCGCCTGCTTCTTTAGCACCAAAGAGGAAACCTGCCACACTGCGCCCGCTGGCGCTCTCCTGGCCTTGGTCGTCATGGCTTGCGTCATCTGAACTTCATGAGGTGGAGGCTTGCATAGAGATCTCCGCTCCTCGGGAGCCAGCCTAGAGAGGCTACTCCTTCCGGAGGCCTTGGCGTCGTCCGCCTCGCGAGGTTTGGCCCCTCGCGAGGGTCTTGTGTGTTGATGCCGAAGATGGGCCATACCAGGCAAGTGATGGAGCCACGCCATGGGCCGCAAGAAGGCAAGTTTGGGTACCCTGGTTCCCAAAACCCCGAAACCATGTGGTTGGGAAAGGTGGAAATTCCACATGTGTATGGAAAGGAGGGAATTGGACTAGGAGTCCAACTCCTCCCCCTTGGTGCGCCAACCTATCAGAGTCGAGGATCTGTCATCAATTAAAAGGTTCGAACACAAGGGCATTTGTGAAGAACCTACTTGCTCTCAACCAATCGCTCACCGCACCAAGGCCATGGATCGTCAAGCACAAGCTAGAATGCCGAGGAAAGGGACATGAAGATTTACCCTCATTCGGGCCACCTTGCGGTGTAAAACCATACTCCTGCTTTGTGGTGGATTGCCTCGTGAGGAGGTTGAGTATGAACTAGTACAAGGGTAAGTTGCCTCGAGAGGGCTCTAGGAGCAGCTCAGGCTTGAGGGGTTGATGAACTCAATCTTCTCCTCTGGTAGAGTCTAGTTTATACTTATACTAGCCTGGTCCTCTTCCCACTGGCGAAGGCGGGAAGGGATGCCACAATGGCCAAATTTGAAGGGGGGCAACAGTACACCTTATCCTGACTAAAGGCGGTCTTTGCCTGCAAAGCTTCTGATTGATGATGCACAGATGGGCTCGACGATGACCTTCGTCCTGCCGAGCACGTGGTCATGGTCTAGTTTCACTGGAATGGAAACCTTTGGGGGATTCCTCGGGAACCCGCATGCGTCCTTGCCTCCTTAGAGCCAAAGAGGAAAATGTCCTCGCTACGCCCGCTGGCGCTCGCCTCGCCTTGGTCGTCATGGCTCACGTCACCCCGGTCCTCACGAGGCCGGGTGCTGCCTTAATGTGTTCACTCCTCCGAAGTTTGCCTCAAGAGGCTGCTCCCTAGGAGGTCTTGTTGTCGTTTGCCTTGCTAGGCAAGGGGCCCGCTTGAGGGTCCTATGCGCAGGGTCTTGTTGCTGGGTCACGCCGGGCCATTGGTGGGCCATGCCTTGGGCCGCGGGCAGACGGGTCTCGGTACCCTCGGTCCCAAAACACCGACAATATCCCCCGGGCCCACGGCGCGCTCGACCTAGCTTCGAGGTGAAGGTAATGGAGGAAGGGCGAAGCTACGCGGGCCCTAATCGCCTACGGGCCAGGCCTCGATGTGTGGAGCATGACAGGACGCGGGATGCCCCCACTTCCCCATGATGCCTTGGCAACCGCCTGGCTGACAAAAAGCCTGGCACGCGCCACAGGGCCATCATTGCCCGAAGGTGAAGAGACATCAGTTTGCCTTCTTCGGTAGCTTATAAGAGGGCAAGGGGGCCGAGCCCCCACCCACTTCTACCTCCTTGTTTCTACACTTCCAACCTCCATCGTCATAGCCATGGCACCAGTGAGGAGGTTCACCGCCGCCGAGAAGGGCAAAGCGCAACGGGACGAGCTGGGGCTGCCGCCGTCCAAGAGGGGGCGCGGCCATCCCCACAAGCCCATTGAAACACCCACAGTGGTCCCACCAGGGCACGGGCGCGCCCCACTAGGAGCATGCACCAGCTCTGGTAGCAGCATGAGGAACCTGTAGGGGAAGGTTGCATGGAAAACAAAAAAATTCTACGCACACGCAAGATCTATCCATGGAGATGCATAGCTATGCGAGGGGAGAGTATGTCTACGTACCCTCATAATGTAAAGTGGAAGCGTTTAGCAACACGGTTGATGTAGTCGAACACCTTCGCGGTCCAACCGATCAAGTACCGAACATACAACACCTCCGCGTTGAGCACACATTCAGCTCGATGATATCCTCGCCTTCTTGATCTAGCAAGACGGGTGAAGTAGTAGGTAAGTTCTAGCAGCATGACAGCGTGGTGACAGTCATGGTGAACTCGTTCCTGCAGGGCTTCGTCGTGCTCTGTGGAAAACTAGACGGAGGACTAAACTGTGGAGAGGGGCGCCGCACACGGCACAGAGATTGTCGTAGGTTGTGTGGTGGCCCCTCCCTCTCATATATATAGGTGGGGGAGGGGAGGCAGCCTTGGGTGCGCCCCAAGGTGGTCGGCCGGTTCCCTTGGGCGCCCGCCCTTTGACGCCCCCCCCCCCCCCCTTCCTTGTTATCCCTGCGGGGGGAGGCAGGAGGAGGTGTCAAACCCTTCCCTTCCTCCTAGGTGGAGGGAAGGAAAGAGGGTCCAGCCCTCTCCCCTTTCCATCCCTAGGGCCGCTGGCCAAGGGCAGGGGCCCGCCAGCCCCTTGTTGGCTGGTGTGTTCCCCCTCTTGGCCCATAAGCCCATTAACCTCTCGGGGCTTCCCGGAACCCCTTCCTGTGATCCGATGACTACCTGATACACTCTGAAACCTTTGTCGCGTCCAAATAGCATCGCATATATATCAATCTTTACCTCCGGACCATTCTGGAGCTCCTCGTCATGTCCGTGATCTCATCCGGGACTCTGAACAACATTCGGTGACCAAATCATATAACTCGTATAATATAATATTGTCAATGAATGTTAAGCGTGTGGACCCTACGGGTTCGAGAACGATGTATACATGACCGAGACGACTCTCCGAACAATAACCAATAGCAGGACCTGGATGCCCATATTGGTTCCTACATATTCTACGATGATCTTTATCGGTCGAACCTTTATGACAACATACATAATACCCATTGTCTGTCGGTATGTTACTTTCTTGAGATTCGATCATTGATATCTCCATACCTAGTTCAATATCGTTACCGGCAAGTCTCTTTGCTTGTTTTGTAATACATCATCTTATAACTAAATCCTTAGTTACTTTGCTTGCAAGCTTCTTGTGATGTTGTATTATAGAGAGGGCCTAGATATACCTCTCCGCCACACGGAGTGAGAAATCCCAGTCTTGATCCATGCCAACCAACAGACACCTTCAGAGATACTCGTAGAGCATCTTTATGATCACCCAGTTACATTGTGACGTTTGATAGCACACAAGGTATTTCTCTGGTATCTGTCGGATTACGGGCTCCGCAAACCCAAGAAGTTCGAACACAGGGGCGTGAACGAAGATCTCTCCCACTCACGTCTACCTAGCGTCTCGCCCTCGTCTAGTGAAGAGATTCAAGTAAACAACAAGTGAAGCACGCAAGAGTTTACCCAGGTTTAGGCCACCTTGTGGGGTAAAACCCTACTTCCTTCTTTGGTGGATTGGCCTCAGGAGGGCTAGAATATGAACTAGTACAGCGGTTCCTGAGCTCAGGAGGGTCGAGAGGCAAGAGTTCTTGCTCCATTGCGTGAAGGCGGAGTTTATGGATCTGCTCCATCTCCTCCCCTTCATAGTGGGGATCCTAGCTACTTATATAGGCGGCCAGGGTCCTCTTCCCCCGAAATGTTTAGGCGGGAAGGGATCCCACAACGGCCATTTTGAGCGGGAACACAAGGACGTTCCTACCCTGACAAAAGTAGTATTCGCCTGCAAAAGGATCAGGCGGCGACGCGGTGGTGGGCTCGGTGGTGACATCCTCCCTATCGTCCTTGTGGTCTTCTGTCTTGTTGCACCAACGGAGAAACCTTTGTCCTGCTCCTTGGGAACCTGCGCCTGCGCTGTCCTCCTTTCACCAAAACGGCAACTGCACCGCTGGCACGCGCTGGCACCCGCTGGCGTAGTGCGTCATTGCTTGCGTCACTGCCTCCTCCTGAGGCAGGCTTGGCCTTGGATTCTCCGCCCCTCCGGGGCGACCTAGCCGAGGCCGCTCCTGAGGAGGTCTTGACGTCGTTCTCCTCGCGAGGTCTAGCTCCCTCGCGAGGGTCCTGAGCAGTTGGTCGAACAGCTAGGTCGCACCAGGCTGTGGCAGGAGCGTGCTGCAGCCCGCAGACAGGCAAGTCTGGGTACCCTGGTTCTCAGGACGCCGACAGTAGCCCTCGGGCCCAAGGCGTGCGCGGAGTCGGCTTCGAGGCGAAGCCTTAGTTGAGCATGAAGCGCCGTGGGCCCCAAAGGCTGCGGGTCAGGCTGGCGCGTGACGGTTGGATGGGACGTGGGCGACTCCGCTTCCCACGCAGTCTTGGCAGTCGTGCGTTTTGCCAATCGCACAACCTATAGATGGACTTCTTGTTGCCGCCCCTGCTTTCCTGCCCTCCAATCGCTATCTCCCTTTACTTGCCTTCTCTGCCCCCTCCTTCCTTGCCGCCATGCCACGTAGGGTGAAGAAGAGGGGGGACGGCGAGTCTGCCATGCCGTCGCTGGCGCTCGAGTCGGCGCTGGGCCGCTCCCTCATGGTGAGCCAGGAGGGCCTGGACAAGGTATGTCCTGCCTTGGCTGACACAACTAATGAGTGGGGGGCGACCCTGGTCTGGCTTGCCTCTCGGCCGATGGCGGAGCTAGGCGCCAACGACATCGAGCTTCATCTCCACGCCATCTTCGGGGGTCTCCTCCCCCCTTTTTATGCCTTCTTCTATGCAGTGCTCACGCATTACCGGATTCGGGCGCTGCACCTGGACCCTGGGTCCATCATCCTCCTCTCCGGCTTCGCGTTTCTGTGCGAAGCTTTCGTTGGCATTTCCTCGTCTGTGGCCCTGCTTCGCCACTTCTTCGCCCTCTCCTTGGTCGACAGGGGGCAGCGCTCGGGGTGCGTGTCACTGCACGTGGTGAAGGCGACTGCTGCCTCCGGAATCGACTTCTCGCTTCACCCAACCACATGAGGATTTCGCCGGTAGTGGGTGTATGTTGATGTTGTTGCGTACAGCCCCCGATTCCACCTTCCCGATGCGTCGGCGGTGCCGAACTCGGGCTGGGGCACGAGGCCCTCTCGGATCCGCGGGCGGAGCCAGTTATACATCGGCTGGCCAACCTGAGGAGGAACGGATTGACCCTGGCGATGGTGGTGAGGGACTTCCTTGTCCTCCGTGTTGCCCCACTTCAGCGCCATTCTCGCCCAATGTGGGCCCTCTCAGGTCTTGATGATCGTGCGCGTCTGCAGCGGAAGCAGCTCCCCCCTGAGACGCTCCAGGGGCTGTTGCGAGTGCTCATCGGCGGGGTGCCCGAAGCAGGCCCTGGCTCCGCGACTCCCTTGTACTTGGCTCCTGTGGCCGGAAGAGATTTTGTTGAAAATATGCCCCGCTTCGATGCGTGGGGACTGTTGCCGGGGGCGCCTCTGATCATCATGATGATCCCTTGGTGGTGGCGCCAGGGCTCGCGAGCCCATCCTTCCCTTCTGAGGCGGACGCGTCAAGAGGAGCCCCTGGCCTAGGGTCCACTCCGCCCTCGGAGCAAGCAGATGAAGCACGGGCGCCGGTGTCGACGGAGATGGCGGAAGGTACCGAGGCGCCGCTGGCTCCTGAGGTGACTAAAGAGGAGGCGCAGCAGTCTCTGGTAGAGGCGAGTCCATAGGATGTCGCATCGGGGAATGGAGCGCCGGCCACGGGCATCTGCCGCGGCCCTGCTCCGAGCCTAGGCGCATCTGCCTCAAGCGGCCTCCTGTCGTACTGCGTGGCGCTAGGCAAGAGGCGTAGGTTGAGGGGTAGCTACGGCCCTGCCCCAAGGGCTCTGAAAAGGATGAAGCTGACTGTACTAGGCAGGTGCGTGTCCCTCGGCTCTTCCTGTCTTTCCCAATATGGTTCTCCTGACCCCTTGCTCCGCAGGGTCTCCTCTGGCTTACTCTCGAGCCACTCGGTGAGGCTCGCAGAAGCCTCTGCCCGCATCCCTCCTCCGGACCATGCTGGGTCTTCGGGAGGCCTCGTGTGGGTTCTCGAGGCTGCACTCGGACCTTATTACATAGGTCATGCTCCCAGCCCCCAAGTGCTTCTGGGGCAAAGCAGCTCTTGGTGCGTTGGGGGCCCGTCCCGTGCCCCGGGGCTTGTCTTCACCATGGATCAGCAAGCTCTTGAGGCGGCCCGGACGGCTGACTGCCCATCAGGACCATACCTGCCCCTCGCGCCGGAGGCAGCGCGCGCTCCTGGGGTTAACCCCGAGGCGCATGCTGAAGGAGAAGGGGAAGGGGAGCCCCCTTTGGGCAGCGCGGATGTCGAGGACGAGCCCGGTCGCCTCCTGGAACTTGTGATGCGCAGGAGCGCGGTCCGTCATGATCTTGTGCGGGAGGCGTCAGACGCCCTGAAGCGTCTCGAGGTCGAGGTTGCTAAAGTGGATAGGCGCGTTGAGGCCGAGGGTCTGCTTCTGGCGAAGGGCTGGCGCCAGTTGAGGACCTCCGTTAACCTGAGCCAGTTGCAACACGAAACCGCCCTAAAGAAGGCGGAAGCATCCGCCGCCGTGGCTCAAGAGGCTTGCGACCGCGCCCTGGAAGAGGCCCGAGGCACCGACCGTCACCGCGCAGCAGCTGAGGAGTGTGAGCGCGAGCTTGAAGCCTCGAATGCCATGCTCGAGCGTCAGGTTCGCGCACGAAGGGCTGCCCTCGCGGTACCTGTGGCCGATGATGACAGCCTGGCGGGCCTCTCGGCGTGAGAGGAGGCGCTGGCACTCAAGGCGATGGAGCTAAACATGGTGCACGAACGCCTGGAGACGATGGAGCGCCAGATAGGCGAAGCCGAGGGCGACCTTGATGATCGTGAGGGCGTCGCGAGGAAGGCTACCAGGGAGGCAGAGCGTCTGCGGAAGGATTACCGTGAGAAGCTGGGGCTTCACGAGACTCGCTTTGCTGATAAGCGCAAGGAGCTCTAGAAGGAGGTCACGGCTCTCAAGAACAAACTGGCGAATGTCGAGCGCCGTCTGCAGGTGTCGGAGAAGGCTCGTGCCGCAGCCGAGCGCCGTGAGCACGTGTCGAAGGAGGCCTGTGCCGCGGCGGAGCGCCGTGAGGGGGCGTCGGAGAAGGCTCGCGCCACTGCCAGGGCGGAACTGTCCTGCTTTCACAAGCAAGTGGAAGACATTTCCACCCTCGCGGCCCGGAATTTTGAGGAGGCCGCGCGAGCCCATGGAATGCAGCACACCTGCTCGAAGATGTTCGAGGCCCTGCGGCACCAGGCCGGCCGAGCCCTGAGTGAGCTTCCTGACTCGAGGGTCGACGACCCTCTGGTTGACGATGATGTCGGGTATCTCGGGTTTTTCACCAGAGTGGTGGAGCGTCTTGAAGGCGGGCTCATGAAGGCTCGGCAGCTTGTTGAGGAGCAAAGTCGCGGCGTCCTCAGGCGTGCGGTCTCCCGCATCTTTGGCAACTTGCTCCGTCTTGACTCTCGTACGGACTTCGGGGCCTTGCTGAAGCCTGCGCCTGAGGCGGTCGCTGGCCCCTTGGATGGATGGGTGAGCGATCACGTGGAAGTGTTGGTGACGGAGCTCGTTCCAGCCATCAATGATACGCCGGTGCTTGAGGGGGGCGACGCCAACAATTCTGACGAAGATGTCGATGCTTAGTCTAGCTCCTGCTGTAAGTTTGTTTTTGGTTGTGGCTCCAGAGCCGGGTAAGATGAATATCACAAGACTTGAGCTTTTGATGATGTAAGGATGGGTTTGAGCACTGTAAGAATGGGTTTAGGCACTCCCTTGTGACGTTTGTCCCTGAGGCTAAGACCTCGGGCCCTTGTTGCATTTCCGAGAGGAGCGTCCGCTGACCTCGTCCGGGCGCGCCTCGCCAGTACCTATAGTGGGCGCAAGAGTGATTGGCGGTCCGGCCGTGGACCAGACAGAACATGCACCCGTGCCTCGGCCCCTTCTCGCGAGGAGTGATTTGGCGGGGTCGTGGATGTAGTCCGGCTCAGCCGAGCAAGGCGAAAAATGGACTGGGTGAAGGAAAACTCAGCGAAAATCACAAAACACGGACGAAAACTCTCCCCCTTTATTTCAAGAAACGAGTCACACAGCCGCGGGGTCGGCTTGAAAAAGAAGATAAAGAGGAGGCAAAGGCGACTGGCAAAAAGGAGGGGCCGCGTCCGGCCCCTTAGCAGGTCTTCGCTCTTCTCCCCAGCGCGGAGCATAGGGCTACCACCAGCGGGTGTGGGCATAGCCATTGGAGGGCAGTGTCGACAGCCAGCGCGGAGCATGGTGCATGCACTAGGACGTGGGAGGGAGCCCCCGAGGCCCTAGGGCGATGCTCCGGGGACTCCGGGGCTTGTACAATTCATTACTACATGAGAGTGTCATGAGCGGAGATCTTCTGACGTGCCCGCCCCTTCGCTTCAAGGGCCCCGCCCCGCGCTAGTCCGCTCCCGCCATGAACTCACCAGAAGGCGGCATTCATGAGGTGGGATATTGCGCATGGTGGGGGGATGGGACATTGGCTATAGCCCCCCCCCCCTGCCGAGCACTAGGTACACCGCTTACGCGATCTCTGAGCGCGCTTCGCCCTTGGGGGCTAACATCGTCCGGAGACGTGGTGTCCTCAGGTGCGAGGGGGACCCCGCCCTACCCATGCTCCTAATGGCCCCTGAGCCTTTCCTGATCAGGGTCGGGCCCAGCGGATACGGGATTTCGTGAGCAGGGGGACGGAGCCGCAGTCTTGGGCCCTCCCGGTGTGCGTAGGACGGGATGCCGTACCGCCTCCTGACGCACCCTCCGCAGCCCAGGGGATGGTGCGCCGGGAGGTGCGGCGTCTTGAGGCTGAACGGAGGGAGAGAAGGCCCCTCCCCACGCGCATCATACCCGCCGCCGGCGAGCCCCTAGTGAAATCCAGGGCGGGCTCATGCGCGACGGGTCACGCGTGAGGGGACGAGGGCCTGATGATACGTCTCCAATGTATCTATAATTTTTATTGTTCCATGCTATTACTTATGAAGTCTTGGATGTTTAATGGGCTATATCATTCACTTTTATATCATTTTTGGGACTAACCTACTAACCCAAAGGCCCAGTCTAGATTGTTGTTTTTTGCCTGTTTCAGGGTTTTGCAGAAAAGGAATATCAAACGGAGTCCAAACGGAATAAAACCTTCGCGAGAGATATTTTTGGAGGAAATCACGCACGAAAGACTTCGGGGCCAAGCCAGGGGATAGAGGGGCCACCCTCGAGGGTGGGCGCGCACCCCCCCTTCCCAAGGCGCGCCCCCCTGCCTCGAGGGCAGCCCTTGTGGCCCCCGGTGCCCCTCTTCTTCCTTTATATACCTACGTACCCCAGAAACTCCATACATAGAGAGAAAACCCTAATTCCACCGCCGTAGCTGCTGTTCCCATGGAGATCCCATCTTGGAGCCTGTTCCGGGAGGGGGTTCCATCACGGAGGCCTTCATCATCATCATCATCGCCCTCACCATGAGTTGTGAGTAGTTTACCACAGACCTTCGGGTCCATAGCTAGAATCTAGATGGCTTCTTCTCTCTCTCTGGATCTCAATACAAAGTTCTCCTTGGTCTTCGAGGAGATCTATTCGATGTAATCTCTTTTGGCGGTGTGTTTGTCGAGATCCGATGAATTGTGAGTTTATGATCAAGGTTATCTATGAAAGATATTTGGTTCTTCTCTGAAGTTTTTATGTGTGCTCATAATATCCTTTCAAGTCTATTCGAATTATTGGTTTGGTTTGGCCTACTAGATCTATAGTTCTTGCAATGGGAGAAGTGCTTGGCTTTGGGTTCAATCTGGCGGTGTCCTTTCCCAGTGACAGTAGGGGCGGCAAGGCATGTATTGTATTGTTGCCATCGAGGATAAAAAGATGGGGTTTTCATCATATTGCTTCAGTTTATCCCTCTACATCGTGTCATCTTTCTTAAGGTGTTACTCTGTTCGTATGAACTCAATACACTAGATGCATGCTGGATAGCGGTCGATGTGTGAAGTAATAGTAGTAGATGCAGGTAGGAGTCGGTCTACTTGTCCCGGATGTGATGCCTATATACAATGATCATGCCTAGATAGTCTCATAATTATTCGCTTTTCTATCAATTGCTCGACAGTAATTTGTTTACCCGCCGTAGAATATCGCTATCATGAGAGAAGCCACTAGAGAAAACTATGGCCCCCAGATCTATCTTTATCATATTACTTTCCCGTCAACTAGCCAATTTCTGTCGCTGTTGTTTATTTGCTTTCTTTACTTTCTGTTTCTATATCAAAAATACCAAAAATATTATCTTATCATCTCTATCAGATATCACTATCGTAAGTGACCATAAAGGGATTGGCAACCCCTTACCGCGTTGGCTACGAAGTTCTTATTTGTTTGTGCAGGTGCGAGGGACTGGCGCGTAGTCTCCTACTGGATTGATACCTCGGTTCTCCAAAACTGAGGAAAATACTTACACTAATGTGCTACATCTCCCTTTCCTCTTCGAGGGAATACAACGCAAGCTCAAGAGGTAGCAAGAAGAATTTTTGGCGCCGTTGCCGGGGAGGCTTCCGCAAAAGTCATATACCAAGTACCTATCACAAACCCTTATCCTTCGCATTACATTTATTTGCCTCTTGTTTACCTCTCCCCCACTTCACCTTTGCCGTTTTATTTGCCCTTTTTCCGCCGTGTGTTTTTTGTTCGTTTGCTTCTTGTTTGCTTGTGTGTGTTGGATTGCTTTCTTGTCGTTATGGCTCTTCCTGTTAGTGTTGACCCTCACCTCAAGAGGCTGGAGGAGATTGAAAACAATGTTAGACACTTTATGACTATACAATTTGAGCATAATGATTTTTTCAGAAGTGAGCTTAAAGAACAGAAAAAGTTTATGGAATATACGAATAAAGACCTTGATGATATGTCTAAGGAATTTTATGGTTTGAAATCTCAGTTTGCTCATCTTGAGAACTTAATTGCCCAAATTTCCGATAAACAGTCCACCTTGATCAATAAGATGGCTGCCAAACCGGTAGAGCATGAAAATAAAGATGAAGATCTGAAAGTTATTGATGTGTCTCCTATTAGATCCTTGTTTTCTAGTATTAATCTTGATGAGAATAGGATTGGAGATGATTCTGCTTTAAGGTGTCCCAATGATTCGGAGTTTTTAGATCTTGATGCTAAAATTGCTAAAAGTGGGATTGAAGAGATTAAAACTTTGCATAGTGATGAACCCACTACTTTGGATTTCGAGGGATTCAATTATGATAATTTCTCTTTGATTGATTGTATTTCCTTGTTGCAATCCGTGCTAAATTCTCCGCATGCTTATAGTCAAAATAAAGCTTTCACTAAACATATAGTTGATGCTTTGATGCAATCTTATGAAGAAAAACTTGAGTTGGAAGTTTCTATACCTAGAAAGCTTTATGATGAATGGGAACCTACTATCAAAATAAAAATAAAAGATCACGAATGCTATGCTTTGTGCAATTTGGGTGCAAGTGTCTCCACTATCCCAAAAACTTTGTGTGATTTGCTAGGGTTCCATGAGCTTGATGATTGTTCTTTAAATTTGTGTCTTGCGGATTCCACTATTAAGAAACCTATGGGAAGAATTAATGATGTTCTTATTGTTGCCAATAGGAATTATGTGCCCGTAGATTTCATTGTTCTTGATATAGATTGCAATCCTTCATGTCCTGTTATTCTTGGTAGACCTTTCCTTAGAACGATTGGTGCAATTATTGATATGAAGGAAGGAAATATTAATTCCAATTTCTGTTAAGGAAAGGAATGGAACACTTTCCTAGAAACAAAATCAAATTACCGTATTAATCTATCATGAGAGCCACTTATGGATTGCCTTCCAAAGATGGCAATACCTAGATCTATCGTGTATCGTGCCTAGCTAGGGGCGTAAAACAATAGCGCTTGTTGGGAGGCAACCCAATTTTATGTTTTTTGCATTTGTTGCTGTTAGGGAATAAATATTGCATCTAGCCTCTGCTTAGATGTGTTTTCATGTTTTGTTTAGTGTTTGTGCCAAGTAGAACCTTTGGTAAGACTTGTGTGAAGTTTATTTGATCTTGCTGTGAAAAACAGAATCATTAGCGCTCGCTAAAGTAGTCTTCAGATTTTACTGGAGCGTGCTTTTTAGTTGATTATTTTTGCTGCTGATTGGTATACAAATTGCGCAAATTTACCAATCTAGTTTGAATTTTTTGGAGTTCCAGAAGCAGGCGAACCCAGCAGATTACTACAGACTGTTCTGTTTTTGACAGATTATGTTTTTTGTGTGTTGTTTGCTTATTCCGATGCATCTATGAGTAATATTGCAAGATATGAACCACAGAGAACTTAGAGTACAGTAGGTTTAACACCAATATAAACAAAATATGAATTCCTTGTTGTACCTTTGAGTGGTGGTTTGCTTTCCCTTCCTAACGGAGCTCACAAGAATTTTTGTCTAAGTTTTGTGTTGTGAAGTTTTCAAGTTTTGAGTATTGCTTTGATGGACTATGGAACAAGGAGTAGCAAAGGCCCAAGCTTGGGTATGCCCATGGCACCCCAAGTAAATTCAAGATAACCAAAAATCCTAAGCTTGGGGATGCCCCGGGAAGGCATCCCCTCTTTCGTCTTCATCCATCGGTAACTATACTTGGAGCTATATTTTTATTCGCAACATGTTATGTGTTTTGCTTGGAGCGTCTTGTATAATTTGAGTCTTCGCTTGTTAGTTTGTCACAATCATCCTTTCCGGACACACCTATTTGAGAGAGTTAAATATGGCCTAGAAATTATTAGAACACTCTATGTGCTTCACTTATATCTTTTGAGTTGAATAGTTTTTGCTCTAGTGCTTCACTTATATCTTTTAGAGCATGGCGGTGGTTATATTTTGTAGAAATTGTTGAACTCTCATGCTTCACTTAGATCTATTTGAGAGTCTATTAAAACAGCATGGTAAAGTGTTTAGGCTAAAGAAACTAGTCTTCACATGATAAACATCCAATGTCAATGTAGTAAAAAATTCACACCAAGTGCATTGAATAGAATGAGATGTTGGATGCTTGATAATTGTTTTGAGACATGAGGATAGTGATATTAGAGTCATGCTAGTGGAGTTATTATGAAATTGAAGAATACTTGTGTTAAGGTTAGTGATTCCCGTATCATGCACGTATGGTGAACCGCTATGTGACGAAGTTAGAGCATGAGGTATTTGTAGAGTGCCAACCTTTGTGTGGAGGTCGGGGGCGCGCGATGGTTAACTCCTACCAACCTCCCCCCTAGGAGCATGCGTTGATTACTTTGTTTTTGATGACTCGTAAATTTTTTCAATAAGTATATGAGTTCTTATGACTAATGTTGAGTCCATGGATTATACGCACTCTCACCCTTCCGCCATTGCTAGCCTCTCTTGTATCGCGCAACTTTCGTCGGTGCCATAAACCCACTACATATCCTTCCTCAAAACAGCCACCATATTGTTCCTCAAAACAGCCACCATACCTACCTATTATGGCATTTCCATAGCCATTCCTAGATATATTGCCATGCAACTTTCCACCGTTCCGTTCATATGACACGTATCATATTGTCATAGTGACATGCATGATCATGTAGTTGACATCGTACTTGTGGCAAAGCCACCATGCATAATTTTTCATACATGTCACACATGATTCATTGCCTATGCCGGTACACCGCCGGAGGCATTCATGTAGAGTCATACTTGTTGTAGTATCGAGTTGTAATTTCAAGTTGTAACAAAAAGTGTGATGATCATCATTACTAGAGCATTGTCCCGTGTGAGGAAAGGCCAATAAAAAAGAGAAGCCCGAAAAAATATAGAGAGGGGCAAAAAAAAGAGAAAGCCCCTCCAAAAAAAATGAGAGAAAAGAGAGAAGGGACAATGCTACTATATTTTTCCACACTTGTGCTTCAAAGTAGCACCATGATCTTCATTGTAGAGAGTCTCATGATTAGTCACTTTCATATACTAGTGGGAATTTTCATTATAGAACTTGGCTTGTATATTCCAACAATGGGCTTCCTCAAATGCCCTAGGTCTTCATGAGCAAGCAAGTTGGACGCACACCCACTAGTTTTTTTCTATTGAGCTTTCATTCATATTTAGCTCTAGTGCATCCGTTGCATGGCAATCCCTACTCACTCACATTGATATCTATTGATGGGCATCTCCATAGCCCGTTGATACGCCTAGTCGATGTCAGACTATCTTCCTCTTTTTTGTCTTCTCCGCAACCATCTCTATTCCACCCATAGTGCTATATCCATGGCTCACGCTCATGTATTGCGTGAAAGTTGAAAGGTTTGAAAAGAATAGAGTATGAAAACAAGTGCTTGGCTGAAATCAGGGTTGTGCATGATATGAATATTTTGTGTGATGAAGAGGGAGCATAACCAGACCATATGATTTTGTAGTGATAACTTCCTTTAGCCATAGTATTTTGAGAAGACATGATTGCTTTGTTAGTATTGCTTGAAGTATTATTATTTCTTATGTCAATATAGACTTTTATCTTGAAACCTTCAGATCTGAACATTCATGCCACAATTAAGAGAATTACATTGAAAACCTATATTGGTTAGCATTCCACATCAAAAATTCTTTCTTTATCATTTACCTACTCGAGGACGAGCAGGAATTAAGCTTGGGGATGCTTGATACGTCTCCAACGTATCTATAATTTTTTATTGTTCCATGCTATTATTTATGAAGTCTTGGATGTTTAATGGGATATATCATTCACTTTTATATCATTTTTGGGACTAACCTACTAACCCAAAGGCCCAGTCCAGATTGCTGTTTTTTGCCTGTTTCAAGGTTTTGCAGAAAAGGAATATCAAACGGAGTCCAAACGGAATAAAACCTTCGCGAGAGATATTTATGGAGGAAATCACGCACGAAAGACTTCGGGGCCAAGCCAGGGGACAGAGGGGCCACCCTCGAGGGTGGGGGCGCGCCCCCCTTCCCAGGGCTCGCCCCCCTGCCTCGAGGGCAGCCCCTGTGGCCCCCGGTGCCCCTCTTCTTCCTATATATAGCTACGTACCCCAGAAACTCCATACGCAGAGAGAAAACCCTAATTCCACCACCGTAGCTGCTGTTCCCGTGGAGATTCCATCTTGGAGCCTGTTCTGGGAGGGGGATCCATCACGGAGGCCTTCATCATCATCATCATCGCCCTCACCATGAGTTGTGAGTAGTTTACCACAGACCTTGGGGTCCATAGCTAGTATCTAGATGGCTTCTTCTCTCTCTATGGATCTCAATACAAAGTTCTCCTCGGTCTTCGAGGAGATCTATTCGATGTAATCTATTTTTGCGGTGTGTTTGTCGAGATCCAATGAATTGTGAGTTTATGATCAAGGTTATCTATGAAAAATATTTGGTTCTTCTCTGAACTTTTTATGTGTGCTCATAATATCCTTGCAAGTCTCTTCGAATTATTGGTTTGGTTTGGCCTACTAGATCTATAGTTCTTGCAATCGGAGAAATGCTTGGCTTTGGGTTCAATCTTGCGGTGTCCTTTCCCAGTGACAGTAGGGGCAGCAAGGCACGTATTTTATTGTTGCCATCGAGGATAAAAAGATGGGGTTTCATCATATTGCTACAGTTTATCCCTCTACGTCATGTCATCTTTCTTAAGGCGTTACTCTGTTCGTATGAACTCAATACACTAGATGCATGCTAGATAGCGATCGATGTGTGGAGTAATAGTAGTAGATGTAGGCAGGAGTCGGTCAACTTGTCTCGGGCGTGATGCCTATATACAATGATCATGCCTAGACAGTCTCATAATTATTCGCTTTTCTATCAATTGCTCGACAGTAATTTGTTTACCCGTCGTAGAGTATCGCTATCATGAGAGAAGCCACTGGAGAAAACTATGGCCCCCGGGTCTATCTTTATCATATTACTTTCCCGTCAACTAGCCAATTTCCGTCACCGTTGTTTATTTGATTTCTTTACTTTCTGTTTCTATATCAAAAATACCAAAACTATTATCTTATCATCTCTATCAGATCTCACTATCGTAAGTGACCGTAAAGGGATTGACAACCCCTTATCGCGTTGGCTGGGAAGTTCTTATTTGTTTGTGCAGGTGCGAGGGACTGGCGCGTGGTCTCCTACTGGATTGATACCTTGGTTCTCAAAAACTGAGGGAAATACTTACGCTACTGTGCTGCATCTCCCTTTCCTCTTCGAGGGAATACAACGCAAGCTCAAGAGGTAGCACCTGATCGGAGCCTTCCCTCCCCTTTCTGACTTGACGCGGTACCTAGGGTGTCTCCTTGGCCTGCCATGGCCGAGGGCCAGAGATGCTGCCAGCCCGAGGCCTAAGGCCAATGCCGCGTGTGCCGGCCCTTGCAGGCACCCGCAGTGCTTCATTCGTGCTCCATGGCCGTCGGTGGTGACGGCGTAGGGTCAAGGGCTAAGAGCGGGAGGTCTGTCCCCCGGCCTTCTGCACCTGAGCCCCCTCGTGCCCGTGCCTGATCGCATCCGGCGTCGGGCGTAGTCCTGCGGTTGTCTCCTGATGGTTCCTCAGCGGGGACGGTACCTGAGTACAAAGGGCTTCGAGGTAGAGGAGTGGCGTCATACGCAGGGTTCAGTAGATCATACCCCATGTCGCCCTAGTAGGTCGCCGCAGGTCTTGACCACACGGGCGACCGGGCGCAGCTGGCGCGGCACCCGTTTCCTGGCGTCGTTGTGTGGAAGCAGAATGGCTCAGCTCCGGTGCTGGCGGCAGCGAGAAGCTCGGCCACCCTGAGGAGGAGCGCGTCGTGGCCGGTATCGAGTAACCGGCACCTTAGCAGCTCCCTCGCCGCCAGCAGTGCGGCCCTCATGTTTTCCATTTCACTCCGATCCCACGAACTTGCTGTCACATGCTTGGCGGCCCGCGCCGCTGCGCGGCTTTGGCGTCGTGTGGGCGGTGGGTGCTACCGGTCCCCGGGCGGCGGGTGGGTGATGCTCATCGTGCCGTTGGCCCCGATCAAGGCCGGGTGACGGCGAGTCCCGTAGCCGAAGGGCAACGCTCAAGCGGTGCGAGCGTCGCGGGCTTCCGCACGCGTCTGATGCGCTTCCGCCATCGGGGTCGCGATCCATTGAAGCTGGGCGACGCGGGGTCGACGGACGAGAGCGGGACGAGGTCGTCGGAGAGGCGAGATTTCGACACGCCCCCTACCTGGCGTGCCAAATGTCGGATTACGGGCTCCGCAAACCCAAGAAGTTCGAACACAGGGGCGTGAACGAAGATCTCTCCCACTCACATCTACCTAGCGTCACGCCCTCGTCTAGTGAAGAGATTCAAGCAAACAACAAGTGAAGCACGCAAGAGTTTACCCAGGTTCAGGCCACCTTGTTGTGTAAAACCCTACTTCCTGCTTTGGTGGATTGGCCTCAGGAGGGCTATAATATGAACTAGTACAGTGGTTCCTGAGCTCAGGAGGAGAGCTTAGGAGGGTCGGGAGGCAAGAGTTCTTGCTCCATTGCATGAAGGCAGAGTTTATGGATCTGCTCCGTCTCTTCCCCTTCATAGTGGGGATCCTAGCTACTTATATAGGCGGCCATGGTCCTCTTCCCCCGAAATGTTTAGGCGGGAAGAGATCCCACAGCGGCCATTTTGAGCGGGAACACAAGGACGTTCCTACCCTGACAAAGCAGTCTTCGCCTGCAAAAGGATCAGGCGGAGACGCGGTGGTGGGCTCGGTGGTGACATCCTCCATGTAATCCTTGCGGTCTTTGGTCTTCTTGCACCAATGGAGAAACCTTTGTCCTGCTCCTCGGGAACCTGCGCCTGCGCTGTCCCCCTTGCACCAAAATGGCAACTGTGCTGCTGGCATGCGCTGGCACCCGTTGGCGCAGTGCGTCATTGCCTCCTCCTGAGGCAGGCTTGGCCTTGGATTCTCCGCCCCTCCGGGGCGACCTAGCCGAGGCCGCTCCTGAGGAGGTCTTGACGTTGTTCTCCTCGCGAGGTCTAGCCCCCTCACGAGGGTCTTGAGCAGCTGGTCGATCACCTGGGCCATACCAGGCTATGGCAGGAGCGCGCTGCGGCCCGCAGACAGGTAAGTCTGGGTACCCTGGTTCCCAGGACGCCGACAGTATCCATGAGTTGCACGATCTCATGGTCGAAGAAACATGTATATGACATTTAAGAAAGCGGTAGAAATAAACTAAACGATCATATGCTATGCTAACGGGTGGGTCTTGTCCATCACACCATTCTCCTAATGATGTGATATTGTTATCAAATAACAACTCATGTTTATGGTTTGGAAACCTTAACCATCTTTGATCAACGAGCTAGTCTAGTAGATGCTCACTAGGGACATGGTATTTGTTTATGTATTCACACATGTATTTAAGTTTCTGGTCAATACAATTCTAGCATGAATAGTAAACCTTTATCATGAATAAAGAAATATAAAATAATAAGAACTTTACTATTGGCTTTAGGGCATATTTCCATCAGTCTCCCACTTGCACTAGAGTCAATAATGTACATTGTAATGAATCTAACACCCATGGAGTCTTGGTGTTGATCATGGTTTGCCCGCAGAAGAGGTTTAGTCAATGGGTCTGCCACATTCATATCTATATGTACTATGCAAAATTCTATGTCTCCAAACTTGACCTTTTCACGAATGGAGTTGAAGTGTCTCTTGATGTGTTTTGTTCTCTTGTGAAACCTGGATTCCTTCGCCAAGGCAATTTCTCCAGTGTTGTGTGATAGCCTAACTTATTAGGGATGATAGACTACTCATATCAATAAGGAATTCCTTCTTTCAGGGAGCCCATTTGGAAAGAACTCCAAAGTTAAGCGTGCTCAGCTTGGAGTAATTTCAGGATGGGTGACCGACCGGGAAGTTGCTCCGAGGTCCGCACGAGTGAGGACAAAGTGCGCAGAAAAGACTAGTATTGATCTGTGAGGCCAGTCTAGATGTCGTCAGGAGTAACGACCACTGGCAGGTGTGTTCAGGGGCGTTACGTGTTGTCACAGAAGATTGTCATTGGACCCGATGCACTAGGTATTACACCCAGATTGGATATGAACTCCTTCATCCATACTTCTTCATGCGTTGCTTCTGAAGCAGATATGTACTCTGCTTCACACGTAGATCCCGCCACGACACTCTGCTTGGAACTGCACCAACTGACAGCTCCATCGTTGAATATAAATACGTATCCGGTCTGAGATTTATAGTCATCCGGATATGTGTCGAAGCTAGCATCAACGTAACCCTTTAGGACAAACTCTATGACACCACCATAAACGAGAAACATATCCTTGGTATTTTTAGGTACTTCTGGATATTCTTGACTGTTGTCCAGTGATCCACTCCTGGATTACTTTGGTACCTCCTGCCAAACTTATGGCAAGGGACACATCAGGTCTGGTACACATCATAGCATACATGATAGATCATATGGCTGAGGCATCGGGAATGACTTTCATCGTCTTTCTATCTTCTGCCGTGGTCAAACTTTGAGTCTCACTCAATTTCACACCTTGTAACACATGCAAGAACCCTTTTTCTACTGGTCCATTTTGAACTTCTTCTAAACTTTATCAAGGTATGTGCTATGTGAAAGTCCTATTAAGTGTCTCGATCTATCCCTATGGATCTTGATGTCCAATATATAAGTAGCTTCACCGAGGTCTTTCATTGAAAAATTCTTATTCAAGTATCCTTTTATGATATCCAGAAATTCCATATCATTTCCAATCAACAATATGTCATCCACATATAATATATGAAATGCTACAGAGCTCCCACTCACTTTCTTGTAAATACAGGCTTCACCTTAAGTCTGTATAAAACCATATACTTTGATCACCTCATCAAAGCGTATATTCCAACTCCGAGATGCTTGCACCAGTCCTTAGATGGATCGCTGTAGTTTGCACACTTTGTTAGTACATTTAGGATCGACAAAACTTTCTGGTTGCATCATATACAACTCTTCTTTTAGAAACCCGTTAAGGAATGCAGTTTTGACGTCCATTTTCCAGATTTCATAATAATAAAATGCGGCAATCGCTAACATGGTTCGAACAGACTTAAGCATCGCTACGGTGAGAAATTCTCATCGTAGTCAACCCATTGAACTTGTCAAAAACCTTTCACAACAAGTCAACATTTGTAGACAGTGATATTACCATTAGCGTCCGTCTTCCTCTTTAAGATCCATTTATTCTCAATGGCTTGCCAATCATCGGGCAAGTCCACCAAAGTCCACACTTTGTTCTCATACATGGATCCTATCTCAGATTTCGTGGCCTCAAGCCATTTGTCGGAATCTGGGCTCATCATAGCTTCTTCATAGTTTGAAGGTTTGTTGTTGTCTAACAACATGACTTCTAGGATAGAATTACCATACCACTTTGGTGCGGTATGTGTTCTGGTCGACCTTCGAGGTTCAGTAGTAACTTGATCCGAAGTTTCATTATCATCATCGTTAGCTTCTTCTCTAGTTATTGTAGTCATCACGGGAATAGTTTTCTCTGATGTGCTACTTTCCAATTCGAGAGAAGGTACAACTACTTCATCAAGCTCTACTTTCCTCCCACTCACTTCTTTCGAGAGAAATTCCTTCTCTAGAAAGGACCCATTCTTAGCAACAAAGATTCTTGTAGGATCGAAAGTAGGTCTAGAGGGGGGGTGATTAGACTACTTGACAATATAAAAAATCTGCCTTTAGATCATGCAATGTTTTTGGCAGTTTCACAAACAAGATCAGTCCAAGTAACACCCTACACATGCAATTCTAGAGTTTATGCAGCGGAAAGTAAATTGCACATGTAAAAGAGAGGTGGAGAAGATCAAACGCAGTTTGGTGACACGGAGATTTTTGTCGTGGTTCCGATAGGTGGTGCTATCGTACATCCACGTTGATGGAGACTTCAACCCACGGAGGGTAACGGCTGCGCGAGTCCACGGAGGGCTCCACCCACGAAGGGTCCACGAAGAAGCAACCTTGTCTATTCCATCACGGCCTACGCCCACGGAGGACTAGCCTTACTCGGGGTAGATCTTCACGAAGTAGGCGATCTCCTTGCCCTTACAAACTTCTTGGTTCAACTCCACATCACGACGGAGGCTCCCAAGCGACACCTAACCAATCGAGGAGGCACCACCCCCCAAAAGGTAATAGACGGTGTTGATGGTGATGAACTCCTTGCTCTTGTGCTTCAAGTGATAAACTCCCCAACACTCAACTCTCCTCACTGATATGGCTGTGGTGGAAGAAAGATTTGAGTGGAAAGCAACTTGGGAAGGCTAGAGATCAAGTTTCATATGGTAGGAATGGAATGGCTTGATCTCAACACAAGGGTAGGTGGTTCACTTCTCAGAAAGTGTGTGGTAGAAGTGGTGGTACTTTCTGATGGCTCTCCTGTCGAATGAGGAGGGGGTGGAGGGGTATATATAGCCTCCACACAAAATCCAACCGTTACACACACATTTGACCAATCTCGGTCAGACCGAAGTGAAAACTCGGTTAGACCGAAAGTTCAAATATAGTGAACGTTGGGATTTTCGGTGGGACCGAAAATACCATCTCGGTGAGACCGAAGTGAGTCAAAGGTTAGGGTTTGCCATCTCGGTGAGACCGAAAATATAAACTCGGATATTCCGAATTGATGTCAACTGATCACAGAAGGTTGGCAGCCCTTTTTCGGTGAGACCGAAACTCAGAATCGGTGTGACCGAGAATTTAGGGTTTGGAGAAACAACTGAAGTGGTTCATCTCGGTGGGACTGAGTTGGAGAAATCGGTGTGACCGAGATTACTTATGGGTGTGTGTTAAGTAGTGAATAGTGCTGATAGTTGAGGGAGTTAGATCACCAAGCACTTGAGCAACGAGAACATTAACACAACCTCATCCCCTTTTAATGGTATTGGCTTTCCTATGGACTCAATGTGATCTTTGATCACTAAACCAAAAATGGAGTCTTGAGCTTTTGCCAATGCTTGTCTTAGCATTTTGAGGGGTCCACTTCTTCAGACATTTCCATACCCACATCATCGAACTTTTCTGAAATGATTCTCAAGAGAATATTAGTTCAATGATATATATGTTGTTATTAATTACCAAAACCACCCGGGGATTAGTTGCACTTTCAATCTCCCCCTTTTTGGTAATTGATGACAACATATAGATCAAAGCTTCGACAAAAGATATAATCAAAGAATAATATCGTCGCTTTGAGAAGTATGTGATAAACAAGAGCTCCCCCTAAATTTGTGCATTATTTAAAATTTGCGTTTGAATGCAAATGCACAATCGATTAGGATTATGGGTCACTCTTCCATATCACATACATCTTGGTGGAGCGCACAAAATGATAAGAATGAATAACATGCACTCAATCACCAAGACAAGAGTAAATAGCCATACAATAAGAAATAGCATATGATAAACAATAAGCACGCATTAAAGCATAGTATGACTAAGCACTCATTAAGGTAGCATCAAACGTAGTAGCAAGCACACTTAAAGTATCTGGAACCAAAAGAAACCAATGTATCTCAAGGAAAACGGCAAAAGAACGAAAAGACGAAAGAGCACTCTCTCTCTCGAAGCCCTATGATCTATAGCAATTTCTCCCCCTTTGGCAACAAGTTACCAAATAGTTCGAAAAGGTATAGAGCTAAACGTCACTGCGGGCTCGGCTGGCTGCTCCCGTCTGGGTCGATGTCGGTGTAGAGATAGCTGCGTCGGCGAAGACTTCTGCGGATGTCTGCGCTGGAGGAGTGGATGCTGGAGCTGAAGGAACTGCTGGAGCTGTAGCTGGTGCTGAAGTGGTAGCCCTGGAGTCTGTCACTGGGATAGCTGCAGACCTGGATCCTCTGGGAACCGGAGCAGTCTGGCGATGAGAGTCCTGGACTATATCATCCTGCATAAGCTCTGCCCTCTCCTGCCTAGTCTCCTCCATGTCTGCCTCAAGCTTGTTGACAGACACCTGAATCTCAGTCAGCTTCACGTCTAGAGCGTGGGTCTTGTCCTCGACGATCCTCTCAAGGCTCTCCTGAGATTGCTCAATGCTGGCCAGGCGTTGTTCAATTCTCCGGGTTGCTTCAAGAATCTGATCTCCGAAGCTCTTTGGCTTAGCTGCTGCTGCTGCTGCCTCTCTGTCAGCTTTGGCTTTCTTTGCAGCTTCGATCTTGGCTTGCCCTTCAACTGAGGTGGGATCCTCTTCATCCATCACAACTACGTTGTCCTCATGCTCTGGCTGCAGTGGTAAGTGCTTCCTATCCAACATGAATTTGCCCGTGCCAAACTTGGCGTTGATAAGCATCTGTATCTGCGGTGCAAACCCACACGACCTCTTCTGGTCAGCTGCAGTCCTCTTGATGGTCTCTACCATCAAGTCCATCACCTTAAAAGGTGCCTTCTCATCGAGAATGTGCAGCATGTTGATAGAATAGCCTCGTATCATCCGGTGGTCACCTGACTTAGGCATCAAAGTATGCCTCAGGATAGTGTTAGTGGTGGTCAGACCTGCCTGGAGATAATACACTGAGCCAAGTTTCCATCCCTCCAAATCAGCAGCTGGGATCTCCTTGTACATATTCTTCATGGAATCATGACTCTTCTTAGGAATCCCATAGACATCAATGTCGTCCTCTCTCTGCACTGGAGCGTTCAGAAGTTCTGCCCATTCTGCAACACTTGAAGAAAACCGTTGACCTTCAGTCATCCATGTGATCTTGCCATCGGGGTAGAAATGGGCTGTGGCATAGAACTGCATGATCATCTCGTCGTTCCATGCTGTCAGTTCTTGACCCACAAAGTCAGCAACTCCACATGCAGTAAAGCTCTCATGCACATGGGGAAAGAAGTCCCGATGCTCTCTGCTGTCAATGTACTTCCAGTCGACATACCTGGTGTCAGCAACAATGGGCTTCTTATCCATTAGCACGGTCTCATAGAAATCCTGCTGCTCTTTGGTGTGGAATCTGGGGTCCACAGCAGTCCTTCTTCTTACGGCATATGGATCAGATTGTCTCCATAGCCTGAGACCTTTGTCCTTCCTTGCCTTCATATCCTCAGCTTGAGGATGAGCATCATTGTGGAGTGGCAATCTGGGACGGAGCTTGAGCAACACATGCTCTTCATCTGACTCAGAAGGTGGCATCTCACCTTTGTTCTTCTCAGAAGCTGGAATGCTTCTGGTTGTCCTCTTAGGCTTTGCTGGAGCTGCCTTAGCTGGAGCAGGCTTCTTGGGCTTGGAGGAGGCTTGAGCCCGAATAGCATCACCCATGAACTTAGCTTTCTGAGGAGGAGGCTGGGGTGCATCTTCTTCTTCTTCTTCAGCATCATCAACTTGAGGTTCTGCATAAACAACTCTCTTCCTTTTGGAAGTCTTCTTCACCTTGCTTGGAGCTGGCTCTTCCAAGTTTAGCTTCTTGGCAACTGCAGACTGCTTCACTTTGCTCGTGCCTTTCTTTGGCTGCTGCCCTTGGAGCTCTTTGGCGACCACTTGCCTCTTTGGCTTGGAGGTAACTTCCTCAGCAACGAAATCGGAATCCTCAGAATCAGACGTTCTCTTCTTCCTGGTTCTTGTAGCAGCAGGAGGCAGACCACTGGGGGTACTCCTCTCACCATCATCACTAGAGCTGCTAGCCTCAGGACTTGTACCTGCCTCTGGAATCTCAGCAAATGGTGATTCGGACCTGTTCTGGCTGTCACTGACATCTGACATGGCTGAAAGACCTGTGAATAGATAAGGTATAGGCAGAATAGAAGAGTTATCACAACTGCAGACGTTTTTGCAAAAAAAATGAGTTAAAAACTTAGTTTTGAGTTTTCACAGAATGTATTTCGGTCAAACCGATTTCAAGTTTCGGTGTAACCGAAGTGTTCAACAGAACCTACACACCACTTTCGGTCAGACCGAAATGGGTTTCGGTCCTACCGAAAAACTAGGGTTTCATAGAAACTTCACTTCGGACATTCCGATTTTCACAACTCGGTCAGACCGAACTGTGTAGTGCAATGGTCAGAGACCAAATCGGTCAGTCCGAGTTTCAGGAATCGGCTTCACCGAGATGCATTCCGTGGAAACCTAAACCTAAGAATTTTCCTCGAAACTAAACGATCTGAGCAATGTATTGGGATCATATCAAACGTGGATTGAATCAGGGCAGTCCTATCATGCAAGAATCAGAAGTGGAGCATGAATAGGGATTGAGACACACCCTAACTTGGTGGTGTCCCTCTACGGCGGCAACGGAGGAGAAGATTACCATTGACGGCGGCGGAGACCTGCGGCAAGGGCACACAGGCGACGACGGCGACGATCCTTAGATCAGGGCGGCGGCAGCAGGGGTCTTGGAGGGCGAGCGGTTTGAAAGGAATAGATCGCGCGCAGCCCTCAGTATATATAACCCCGTACTGTCGGTGGGACCGAGTTGAAAAACTCGGTGTCACCGAGATGTATTTCTGCTGTGCAGTTACACATATCGGTCAGACCGAGATTTTGAACTCGGTTTCACCGAGATGAAACCTAGATCAATCTAAGTGTTTCGGTTGGACCGAGATTGAGAAGCCGGTCAGACCGAAATAGACTTAGAAGGTTTTGGAAGTCAGCCTTAGACGAATCGGTGGTTCCGAGTGCTCCTCACTCGGACTGTCCGAAAAAGACTTGTTCAAAGTTGTGATATAAGCATGAATAGATTTTGAGATAAGAAAGCATAGATAGCTAGGGAAGGTGCTTAGACATTCTTGTCCATCCATTTGGCCAGAAAAAGAAACCAAAACAATCAAAACAACAAATGGATGTCCTTGAATGGATAAAATCATGCATCCAACATGCTCACACAATAAGATAGCAACTGAAATATGTGTCAAACATGCACAACCAAAACTCTAGCTACTAGCACACAAAATGTCGATGACTAGGTCATCTATATATGAGTATATTGACTTAGGAGTCAAATGAGAACATTTGATCATAGGTCATACTCATCGTTTAAGCACAAGTGGGGTTACCACTTTTACATAAAGCATTTATGTGTTCACATCATTTGGAGATGTTTTAGCTCAATTTTTAGAGCAAAGCTCCCCCTAGATGTGAGAACCCCTTTTAAAGGGTCAAACTAACCTTGGGTTGTCGTAGAAGACTTCATGTAGATGTTGAAGATGTGGATGCTCAATGTTGATGTAGATCATCATGAGTTGGGAGCAATCCTTTGGATTAGGGCACTTTCAATACCTACATGGGTTAGTCCCACAAGGAACAAACAAGAATATCCATGGACATAGAGTGAAGTGCACAAAAGATGATGTCCATGAGAGCAATGATTACCTTGTCCCTTGACTTACCAACAAGAGGGTTTGTGACTCCATGAACAAGTGCATGATGTGGAAGTTGATTGCACAAGTTCTTGCCAAAATGAATATGAGTGAAGTTTGTTGGCGGAGTCACCCTCAAGAACCTACTAGTTCTTCTTCTTTGGGATCCACATCATCTTGATGGGAATCCTTGGTGTTGTGGTTGAGCTTGACGAAGTAGAACTTGATGTGTCCTTGGGAACCCACTTGACCATGGCTTGAGGTGCTTCAATGAATGCATCAATTTCCTCTTGAAGCTTGTCCTTGGCCTTTAGCTTGTGGTCTTGTGGTGGAAGGTCATCTTGAGCTTGTTCCACATTGGAAGAAGTAGGATCATACTTCTCCTTTTGTGAAACAAACTGTGGAGTAGGGTATTGACCTTCTTCCCACTCAACACCTTTGGCGTTGAACTTTTGCTCAAAACCAATCCCTTGATTCTTCTGGTGTCTTCCTTGTTTGCGAACAATCTCCTCAAAGTTCTTGCTTCCGGCAAGACTCTTGTAGACACCTTTCTCTATGATTTCCTTCAATAGGCTATTTTCTTGCTCAAGTGTAACTTGGCTTGGAACATTGTTAGTGGAATCAAGAGAACTACTAGAAATAACAACATTGGATTTAACATTGTTATTGTTACTACTAGAGGAAGAATTTTTCTTATGCTTGTCATGCTTAGTCTTAATAGGTGGCAAGAAATTAGACAAGAGAAGTCGTTTGGCAAGATATGAAGAACTCTTCTTTCGAAGATCGTCATTGATCGCTTTTAGAAACTCATGTTCTTGCTCTAGAGTGAGCTTCTCGAAGCGTAGCTTCTCATGAGATCTTAGGAGCTCTCTATGATCTTCTTGAGTTGTTTCATGAGCTAACTTAAGAGTGTTTAGTTCTTTAGTTAGACGCTCAATCTCCTTCATAGCATTGTCATTCGACTCTTCTCGACTATAAAGACTACTAGCATTTTCATCATTACTAAGCTCACTAGATTTATCATGCAAGAGCTCATCTTCACCAAGTAAGTCATCCTCATCACTATCAAAGTCAATGAACTCAGGGTGTGTTACCTTGGGGCCTTTAGCCATGAAGCATCTTCCAATTCCCTCATTCGGTGAATCAAATAAGTCGTAGGAGTTGGAGTTGGAGGATACGAGTGCAAGTCTGGCAACACCTTCATCTTGACTATAGTCGGAGTCGGAGTGATAGCTTCCATCGGATTGACTGTCAGAGTCGGAGCCGGAGACCCATTCACCAACATGAGCTTGATGTCTTCTTCTTGTGTAGCTCCTTGATGACTTGTCTTTCCTCTCCGAATCCTTGCTTCTCCGAGGAGGTCTTCGTTCATAACGATCATCTCTACTCCTTCTCTCTTTCCGAGGTGACTCATCTCTTGCTCTTCTTCTTGGAGATTCTTCTCTTCTCTTGTGGGGAGCCGTACACTCATTTGAGAAGTGTCCGGGTCTTCCACAATTGTAGCAGTTTCGATCACGACTAGAAGATCTCTTTCCATCATATGATCTAGACTTTGAGCTTCTTTCTTTGCCTCTATTCTTGTAGAACTTGTTGAAGTTCCTGACCATTAGGCTTATGTCTTCATTGGAAACTAACTTGTCACTTGAGGTAGTAGGAGCATCACTTGTAGCTTTGTAAGCACCACTTGACTTGTTGTGAAGCTCTTCCTTATCCTTAAGTGTCATCTCATGAGCAACAATCCTTCCAATGACTTCAGTTGGCTTGAGAGTCTTGTAGTTTGGCATCATCTGGATCAAAGTGCACACGGTGTCATACTTTCCATCCAAAGCTCTGAGAATCTTCTTAATGATGAATCGGTCGGTCATTTCTTCGCTTCCTAAGCCTGCAATCTCATTTGTGATGAGAGCAAGCCTAGAGTACATTTCAGCGACTCCTTCACCATCCTTCATCTTGAACTTGTCAAGCTGACCTTGAAGAATATCTAGCTTTGATTCCTTCACAGATTCAGTACCTTCGTGCATTTCAACCAAAGTATCCCAAATCTCTTTAGCATTCTCAAGACGGCTGATTTTGTTGAACTCTTCGGGACACAAAGCATTGAAGAGAATGTCACAAGCTTGAGCATTGTTTTGCAACATCTTCAATTCTTCGGGTGTAGCTTCGCGATCCGGAACTTTTCCATCTTCAAAGAAGTCACCTTGCATACCAACACAAATAATGCCCCATGCGGCTGGGTTATGACCAAGAATATGCATTTTCATTTTATGCTTCCAACTAGCAAAATTTGTACCATCAAAGTAAGGACCTCTACGATAATTACCCTCACTAGACGCCATACTCTCCTAGGTTGTGAAACCAAGCTTATGGAGTCCAATGCAATGGAAACCAAGGCAATGGAGACCAAAGCTCTGATACCACTTGTAGGATCGAAAGTAAGTCTAGAGGGGGGGGGGGTGATTAGACTACTTGACAAAATAAAAAATCTGCCTTTAGATCATGCAATGTTTTTGGCAGTTTCACAATTAAGATCAATTCAAGTAACACCCTACACATGCAATTCTAGAGTATATGCAGCGGAAAGTAAATTGCACATGTAAAAGAGAGGTGGAGAAGATCAAACGCAGTTTGGTGACACGGAGATTTTTGTCGTGGTTCCGATAGGTGGTGCTATCGTACATCCACGTTGATGGAGACTTCAACCCACGGAGGGTAACGGCTGCGCGAGTCCACGGAGGGCTCCACCCACGAAGGGTCCATGAAGAAGCAACCTTGTCTATTCCATCACGGCCTACGCCCACGGAGGACTAGCCTTACTCGGGGTAGATCTTCACGAAGTAGGCGATCTCCTTGCCCTTACAAACTTCTTGGTTCAACTCCACATCACGACGGAGGCTCCCAAGCGACACCTAACCAATCTAGGAGGCACCACCCCCCAAAAGGTAATAGACGGTGTTGATGGTGATGAACTCCTTGCTCTTGTGCTTCAAGTGATAAACTCCCCAACACTCAACTCTCCTCACTGATATGGCTGTGGTGGAAGAAAGATTTGAGTGGAAAGCAACTTGGGAAGGCTAGAGATCAAGTTTCATATGGTAGGAATGGAATGGCTTGATCTCAACACAAGGGTAGGTGGTTCACTTCTCAGAAAGTGTATGATAGAAGTGGTGGTACTTTCTGATGGCTCTCCTTAAGAATGAGGAGGGGGTGGAGGGGTATATATAGCCTCCACACAAAATCCAACCGTTACACACACATTTGACCAATCTCGGTCAGACCGAAGTGAAAACTCGGTTAGACCGAAAGTTCAAATATAGTGAACGTTGGGATTTTCGGTGGGACCGAAAATACCATCTCGGTGAGACCGAAGTGAGTCAAAGGTTAGGGTTTGCCATCTCGGTGAGACCGAAAATATAAACTCGGATATTCCGAATTGATGTCAACTGATCACAGAAGGTTGGCAGCCCTTTTTCGGTGAGACCGAAACTCAGAATCGGTGTGACCGAGAATTTAGGGTTTGGAGAAACAACTGAAGTGGTTCATCTCGGTGGGACTGAGTTGGAGAAATCGGTGTGACCGAGATTACTTATGGGTGTGTGTTAAGTAGTGAATACTGCTGATAGTTGAGGGAGTTAGATCACCAAGCACTTGAGCAACGAGAACATTAACACAACCTCATCCCCTTTTGATAGTATTGGCTTTCCTATGGACTCAATGTGATCTTTGATCACTAAACCAAAAATGGAGTCTTGCGCTTTTGCCAATGCTTGTCTTAGCATTTTGAGGGGTCCACTTCTTCAGACATTTCCTTACCCACATCATCGAACTTTTCTGAAATGATTCTCAAGAGAATATTAGTTCAATGATATATATGTTGTTATTAATTACCAAAACCACCCGGGGATTAGTTGCACTTTCAATTCTGCTTTTGGATCTGTGGTAGAAGGTACACCCAATAGTTTCTTTCGGGTATCCTATGAAGATGCACTTCTCCGCTTTGGGCTCGAGCTTATCTGGCTGAAGCCTTTTAACATAAGTGTCGCGTCCCCAAACTTTAAGAAACGACACCTTAGGTTTATTGCCAAACCACAGTTCATACGTTGTCGTCTCAATGGATTTAGACGGTGCCCTATTTAACGTGAATGCAGTTTTCTCTCATGCATAACCCCAAAATGATAAAGGCAAATCAGTAAGAGACATCACAGATCGCACCATCTCTAATGAAGTACGGTTACGACGTTCAGAATCACCATTACACAATGGTGTTCCAGGTGGCGTGAGTTGTGAAACAATTCCACAATGTTTTAAATGAAGGCTAAACTCGTAACTCAAATATTCGCCTCCACGATTAGATCATAGAAACTTTACTTTCTTGTTACGATAATTCTATACTTCACTCTGAAATTCTTTGAACTTTTCAAATGTTTTAGACTTGTGTTTCATCAAATAGGTATGTCCATACCTACTTAAATCATTTGTGAGGTTAGAAAATAACGATAACCGCCGCGTGCTTCAACGCTCATCGGACCGCATACATCGATATGTATTATTTCCAATGAGTCATTAGCTCGCTCCATTGTTCCGGAGAACAGAGTTTTATTCATCTTGCCCATGAGGCATGGTTCACAAGTATCAAATGATTCATAATCAAGTGATTCCAAAAGTCCATCTGCATGGAGTTTCTTCATGTGCTTTACACCAATATGACCTAAACGGCAGTGCCACAAGTATGTTAAACTATCATTATCAACTTTGCATCTTTTGGCATCAATATTATGAATATGTGTATCACCACAATCGAGATTCAACAAAAATAGACCATTGTTCAAGGGTGCATGACCATAAAAGATATTACTCATATAAATAGAACAACCATTATTCTCTGATTTAAATGAATAACCGTCTCGCATTAAACAAGATCTAGATATAATGTTCATGCTCAACGCTGACACCAAATAACAATTATTCAGGTCTAAGACTAATCCCGAAGGTTGATGTAGAGGTAGCATGCTGACAGCGATCACATCGACTTTGGAACCATTTCCCACGCGCATCGTCACATCGTCCTTAGTCAATCCTCGTTTATTCCGCAACTCCTATTTCGAGTTACATATATGAACAACCAAACTAGTATCAAATACCCAGGCGCTACTATGAGCATTAGTAAGGTGCACATCAATACCATGTATATCAAATATAGCTTTGTTCACTTTGTCATCCTTCTTATCTACCAAGTATTTGGGACTGTTCTGCTTCTAGTGACCATTGCCCATACAGTAGAAGCACTTAGTTTCAGGCTTGGGTCGAACTTTGAGCTTCTTCTTGGGAGTGGCAACTTGCTTGCCATTCTTCTTGAAGTTCCCTTTCTTTCCCTTGCCGATTTTCTTGAAACTAGTGGTCTTATTAACCATCAACACTTGATGCTCCTTCTTTATTTCTACTCCGCCAATTTCAGCATCGCGAAGAGCTCGGGAATCATTTTCGTCATCCCTAGCATATTATAGTTCATCACGAAGCCTTTATAGCTTGGTGGCAGTGATTGAAGAACTCTATCAATAACACACTCATCTGGGATCTCAATTCCCAGCTGAGTAAAGTGGTTGTGGAACCCAAACATTATGAGTATGTGTTCACCGACAGAACTGTTCTCCTCCATCTTACAGCTGAAGAACTTGTTGGAGACTTCATATCTCTCAACCCGGGCATTTGCTTGAAATATTAAATTTAGCTCTTGGAACATCTCATATGCTCTGTGGCGTTCAAAACACTTTTGAAGTCCCGTTTCTAAGCTGTAAAGCATGGCACACTGAACTATCGAGTAGTCATCAACACGCGACTGCCAGGCATTCATAAAGTCTACACACGCTGGAGGGGGTGACACACCTAGCGGTGCATCAAGGACATAATTTTTCTGTGCAACAATGAGGATAATCCTCAGGTTATGGACCCAGTCTGTGTAGTTGCTACAATCATCTTTCAACTTAGCTTTCTCTAGGAACACACTAAAATTCAAAGGAACGATGGCACGAGCCATTGATCTAAAACATAGATATGCAAAAACTATTAAGACTAAATTCATGCTAAATTTAAGTTCAATTAATCAAATTATTAAAGAACTCCCACTTAAATCACCATCCCTCAAGTTGTCTAAGTGATGCATGATCCAAATCAACTAAACCATATCCGATCATCACGTGAAATGGAGTAGTTTTCAATGGTGAAAATCTACATGTTGATCATATCTACTATATGACTCTTGTTCGACCTTTTGTTCTCTAGTGTTCTGATACCATGTATGTACATGCTAGGCTCGTCAAGTTTAACCCAAGTATTCCACGTGTGTAAAACTGGCTTACGCCCATTGTATGTGAACGTAGAGTCTATCACAGTCGATCATCATGACGTGTCTCGAAATGACGAACTGTAGCAAGGGTGCATACTAGGGAGAACAGTTTTTTATCTTTAATTAAGTGAAGGGGTCATCTTATAATGCTACCTCCGATCTAAACAAAATAAGATGCATAAAAGATAAACATGACATGCAATCAAAAATATTTGACATGAAATGGCCATCATCATCTTGTGCTTTTGATCTCCATCTCCAAAGCAACGTCATGATCTCGATCATCACCGGCTCGACACCTTGATCTCCATCGTCGCGTCGGGGTCGTCTCACCAACTATTGCTTATACAAATATTGCTAACTCATAGTGATAAAGTAAAGCAATTACATGGTGCTTGCATTTCATACAATAATTAAGAGACAACCCTAAGGCTCCTACCGGTTGTCGATATTACAAAACATGATCATCTCATACAATAACATATATCACATCACGTCTTGACCATATCACATCAAACATGCCCTGCAAAGACAAGTTAGGCGTCCTCTACTTTGTTCTTACAAGTTTTACGTGGTTGTTATGGGCTTCTAGCAAGAACCGTTCTTACCTACGCATAAACCACAACGGTGATTATCAAGTTTGCTATTTTAACCTTCTTCAAGGACTAGACGTAGTCAAATTCTATTCAACTAAAGTAGGAGAAACACACACCCTCCAGCCTGTTGGGGAACGTAGCAGAATTTTAAAATTTTCTACGCATCACCAAGATCAATCTATGGAGTCATCTAGCAACGGGGGAGAGGGGAGTGCATCTACATACCCTTGTAGATCGCGAGCGGAAGCGTTCAAGAGAATGGGGTTGATGGAGTCGTACTCGTCGTGATCCAAATCACAGATGGTTGAACGCCAAACGGACGACACCTCCGCGTTCAACACACGTACGGTTGGGAGAGACATCTCCTCCTTCTTGATCCAGCAAGGGGGAGGAGAGGTTGATGGAGATCCAGCAGCACGACGACGTGGTGGTGGAAGCAGCGGGGATCTCGGCAGGGCTTCGCCAAGCTCAGCAAGAGGGAGAGGTGTTACGGGGAGAGGGAGGCGCCAGGGGCTATGGTGCGCAGCCCTCCCTCCCCCCCTCTTTATATAGGGGCCCTAGGGGGGGCGCCGGCCCCTAGATATCCCATTCAAGGGGGCGGCGGCCAAGGGGGGGACTTGCCCCCCAAGTTTGGTGGGGCGCCCCCCACCCCGAGGGTTTCCAATCCTAGGCGCAGGGGAGGCCCATGGGGGGCACACCAGCCCACCAGGGGCCGGTTCCCTTCCCACTTCAGCCCATGGGGCCCTCCGGGATAGGTGGCCCCACCCGATGGACCCCCGAGACCCTTCCGGTGGTCCCGGTACAATATCGGTGACCCCCGAAACTTTCCCGATGGCCGAAACTGGACTTCCCATATACAAATCTTTACCTCCGGACCATTCCGGAACTCCTCGTGATGTCCAGGATCTCATCCGGGTGTCCAAACAACTTTTGGGTTACCGCATACTAATATCTCTACAACCCTAGCGCCATCGAACCTTAAGTGTGTAGACCCTACGGGTTCGGGAGACACGCAGACATGACCGAGATGACTCTCCGGTCAATAACCAACAGCGGGATTTGGATACCCATGTTGGCTCTCACATGCTCCTCTATGATCTCAATGGATGAACCACGATGTCGAGGATTTAATCAATCCCGTATGCAATTCCCTTTGTCTATCGGTACGATACTTGCCCGAGATTCGATCGTCGGTATACCGATACCTTGTTCAATCTCGTTGCCGGCAAGTCTCTTTACTCGTTCCCGTAACACATCATCCCGTGAACAACTCTTTGATCACATTGAGCTCATTATGATGATGTCCTACCGAGTGGGCCCAGAGGTACCTCTCCGTCACACGGAGTGACAAATCCCAGTCTCGATTCGTGCCAACCCAACAGACACTTTCGGAGATACCCGTAGTGCACCTTTATAGCCACCCAGTTACGTTGTGACGTTTGGTACACCCAAAGCATTCATACAGTATCCGGGAGTTGCACAATCTCATGGTCTAAGAAAAAGTTACTTGACATTGGAAAAGCTTTAGCAAACGAACTACACGATCTAGTGCTAGGCTTAGGATTGGGTCTTGTCCATCACATCATTATCCTAATGATGTGATCCCGTTATCAATGATATCCAATGTCCATGGTCAGGAAACTGTAACCATCTATTGATCAACGAGCTAGTTAACTAGAGGCTTACTAGGGACACGTTGTGGTCTATGTATTCACACATGTATCACTGTTTCCGGATAATACAATTAAAGCATGAACAATAGACACTTATCATGAACAAGGAAATATAATAATAACCATTTTATTATTGCCTCTAGGGCATATTTCCAATAGTCTCCCACTTGCACTAGAGTCAATAATCTAGTTACATTGTGATGAATCGAACACCCATAGAGTTTTGGTGTTGATCATGTTTTGCTCGTGGAAGAGGTTTAGTCAACGGATCTACGACATTCAGATCCGTATGCACTTTACAAATATATATGTCTCCATCTTGAATATAATTCCGGATGGAGTTGAAACGGCGCTTGATGTGCTTGGTATTCTTGTGAAACCTGGGCTCCTTGGCAATGGCAATAGCTCCAGTGTTGTCACAGAAGAGAGTCATCGGGCCCGACGCGCTTGGAATAAGTCCTAGGTCGGTGATGAACTCCTTCATCCAGACTCCTTCCTGCGCTGCTTCGGAAGCAGCTATGTACTCCGCTTCACATGTAGATGCCGCCACGACGCTTTGCTTGCAACTGCACCATCTGACTGCCCCACCATTCAAAATATACACGTATCCGGTTTGTGACTTGGAGTCATCCAGATCTATGTCGAAGCTAGCATCAACGTAACCCTTTACGAGGAGCTCTTTGTCACCTCCATAAACGAGAAACATATCCTTAGTCCTTTTCAGGTACTTCAGGATGTTCTTGACCGCTGTCCAGTGTTCCATACCGGGATCACTTTGGTACCTCCCCACCAAACTTATGGCAAGGTTCACATCAGGTCTGGTACACAACATGGCATACATAATAGAACCTATGGCCGAGGCATAGGGGATGACACTCATTCTCTATCTTCTGCCGAGGTCGGGCATTGAGCTGTGCTCAATCTCATACCTTGCAGTACTGGCAAGAACCATTTCTTGGACTGATCCATATTGAACTTCTTCAATATCTTATCAAGGTATGTGCTTTGTGAAAGACCAATGAGGCGTCTTGATCTATCTCTATAGATCTTGATGCCTAATATGTAAGCAGCTTCTCCAAGGTCCTTCATTGAAAAACACTTATTCAAGTAGGCCTTTATGCTTTCCAAGAGTTCTACATCATTTCCCATCAGCAATATATCATCCACATATAATATGAGAAATGCTACAAAGCTCCCACTCACTTTCTTGTAAATACAGGCTTCTCCCCAAGTCTGTATAAACCCAAACGCTTTGATCACCTCATCAAAGCGAATGTTCCAACTCCGAGATGCTTGCACTAGCCCATAGATTGAGCGCTGGAGCTTGCATACCTTGTTAGCATTCTCAGGATCGATAAAACCTTTCGGCTGCATCATATACAGTTCTTCCTTGAGGAAGCCATTAAGGAATGTCGTTTTGACGTCCATTTGACATATCCCATAATCATAGAATGCGGCAATTGCTAACATGATTCGGACGGACTTCAGCATCACTACGGGAGAGAAAGTCTCATCGTAGTCAATTCCTTGAACTTGTCGATAACCTTTAGCAACAAGTCAAGCCTTATAGATGGTCACATTACCATCCGCGTCAGTCTTCTTCTTAAAGATCCATTTATTTTCTATGGCGTGCCGATCATCGGGCAAGTCCACCAAAGTCCATACTTTGTTATCATACATGGATCCTATCTCGGATTTCATGGCTTCAAGCCATTTGTTGGAATCCAGGCCTGCCATCGCTTCTTCATAGTTCGAAGGTTCACCGTTGTCTAACAACATGATTTCCATGACAGGGTTGCCTTACCACTCTGGTGCGGAACGTGTCCTTGTGGACCTACGAAATTCAGCAGTAACTTGATTTGAAGCTCCATGATCATTATCATTAACTTCCTCCCTAGTCGGTGCAGGCACCACAGAAACATCTTCCTGCGCTGCGCTACTTTCCGGTTCGGAAGGGGTGACAATCACCTCATCAAGTTCCACTTTCCTCCCACTCACTTCTTTTGAGAGAAACTCTTTCTCCAGAAAGGATCCATTCTTGGCAACGAAGACCTTGCCTTCGGATCTGAGGTAGAAGGTGTACCCAATAGTTTCCTTAGGGTATCCTATGAAGACGCATATTTCCGATTTGGGTTGGAGCTTTTCAGGTTGAAGTTTCTTGACATAAGCATCGCATCCCCAAACTTTTAGAAACGACAACTTAGGTTTCTTCCCAACCAAAGTTCATATGGTGTCATCTCAACGGATTTATACGGTGCCCTATTTAAAGTGAATGCGGCAGTCTCTAAGGCATAACCCCAAAATGATAGCGGTAAGTCAATAAGAGACATCATAGATCGCACCATGTCCAACAGAGTACGATTATGATGTTCGGACACACCATTACGCTGAGGTGTTCCGGGTGGCGTCAATTGTGAAACAATTCCACAGTTCCTTAGGTGCGTGCCAAATTCATGACTTAAATATTCTCCTCCACGATCGATCATAAGAACTTTATTTTTCTGTCACGTTGATTCTCAACCTCATTCTGAAATTCCTTGAACTTTTCAAAGGTCTCAGACTTGTGTTTCATCAAGTAGACATACCCATATCTACTTAAGTCATCAGTGAGGGTGAGAACATAACGATATCCACCGCGAGCTTCAACACTCATTGGACCGCACACATCAGTATGTATGATTTCCAATAAGTTGGTTGTTCACTCCATTGTTCCGGAGAACGAAGTCTTGGTCATCTTGCCCAAAAGGCATGGTTCGCACGTGTCAAATGATTCATAATCAAGAGACTCCAAAAGTCCATCCGCATGGAGCTTCTTCAAACGTTTGACACCAATATGACCAAGGCGGCAGTGCCGCAAGTATGTGGGACTATCATTATCAACCTTACATCTTTTGGCATTCACACTATGAATATGTGTAACAGCACGTTCGAGATTCATTAAGAATAAACCATTGACCAACGGGGCATGACCATAAAACATTTCTCTCGTATAAATAGAACAACCATTATTCTCGGATTTAAATGAGTAGTCATCTCACATTAAATGAGATCCAAATACAATGTTCATGCTCAAAGCTGGTACTAAATAACAATTATTGAGGTTTAAAACTAATCCCGAAGGTAGATGCAGAGGTAGCGTGCCGACGGCGATCACATCGACCTTGGAACCATTCCCGACGCGCATCGTCACCTCGTCCTTCGCCAGTCTCGGCTTATTCCGTAGCTCCTGCTTTGAGTTACAAATGTGAGCAACTGCACCGGTATCAAATACCTAGGAGCTACTACGAGCGTTGGTAAGGTACACATCAATAACATGTATATCACATATACCTTTGACATTGTCGGCCTTCTTATCTGCTAAGTATTTGGGGCAGTTCCGCTTCCAGCGACCCGTTCCCTTGCAATAAAAGCACTCAGTCTCAGGCTTGGGTCCATTCTTTGGCTTCTTCTCGGCAACTGGCTTACCGCGCGCAGCAACTCCTTTGTTGTCCTTCTTGAAGTTCTTCTTACCATTGCCTTGCTTGAACTTAGTGGTTTTATTCACCATCAACACTTGATGTTCTTTCTTGATCTTCACCTCCACTGATTTCAGCATTGAATACACCTCGGGAATGGACTTCTCCATCCCTTGCATATTGAAGTTCATCACGAAGCTCTTGTAGCTAGGTGGGAGCGACTGAAGGATTCTGTCAACGGCCGCGTCATCTGGGAGATTAATTCCCAACTAAGACAAACGATTGTGCAACCCAGACATTTTGAGTATATGCTCGCTGACAGAACTATTAACCTCCATCTTACAACTATAGAACTTGTCGGAGACTTCATATCTCTCGACTCGGGCATGATCTTAGAAAACCATTTTCAGCTCTTGGAACATCTCATATGCTTCGTGCTGCTCAAAACGCTTTTGGAGCCCCAATTCTAAGCTGTAAAGCATGCCGCACTGAACCAGGGAGTAATCATCACTACGCGACTGCCAGGCGTTCATAACGTCTTGAGCTCCTGGGAAAACGGGTGCATCACCTAGCGGTGCTTCAATGACATATGCTTTCTTGGCAGCTATGAGGATGATCCTCAAGTTACGGACCCGATTCGTATAGTTGCTACCATCGTCTTTCAGCTTGGTTTTCTCTAGGAATGCATTGAAGTTGAGGGCAACATTAGCATGGGCCATTGGATCTACAAGACATATTGTAAAGATTTTAGACTATGTTCATGACAACTAAGTTCATCTAAACAAATTTAATGAACTCCCACTCAGATAGACATATCTCTAGTCATCTAAGTGATACATGATCCGAATCGACTAGGCCATGTCCGATCATCACGTGAGACGGACTAGTCATCAACGGTGAACATCTTTATGTTGATCGTATCTTCTATACGACTCATGTTCGACCTTTCGGTCTTCCGTGTTCCGAGGCCATGTATGTACATGCTAGGCTCGTCAAGTGAACCCTAAGTGTATTGCGTGTGTAAATCTGGCTTACACCCGTTGTATGCGAACGTTAGAGCCTATCACACCCGGTCATCACGCGGTGCTTCGGAACAACGAACCTTAGCAACGGAGCATAGTTAGGGGGAACACAATTCTTGAAATTTTAGTGAGAGATCATCTTATTTACTACCGTCGTTCTAAGCAAATAAGATGTAAAACATGATAAACATCACATGAAATCAAATAGTGACATGATATGGCCAATATCATTTTGCTCCTTTTGATCTTCATCTTCGGGGCTCCATGATCATCATCGTCACCGGCATGACACCATGATCTCCATCATCGTGTCTTCATGAAGTCGTCTTGCATGTACAACTCTGAACCACCAGCTGTGTAGTTCTCAACGGTACCTGCATCTGGTGTGGTGTAGAATCTGTGAGCCACGGAGGACTCAGCAATCCCGTTCTCGGGTAGCAATACTATCAACGCCTTGGGTGTGGAACAAGGCTGAAAACAAGGTTGCAGCTGCACTAGCACTAGCTTACGTATTTAGAGCGAGAAGAGAAGTGCCACGATCGCCAAAGTGATCGCGAAGTGATCCTATCTAAGCACGTCAAACATAACCCCACCGTGTTCACTTCCCGAACCCCTTCGGAAAGCGACCGTCACGGTTACTCACGCTGGTAGTGTATTATGAACATAATGTCAAGTTCTCTACAACTGGATATTAACAAATTCCCATCTGCCACATAACCACGGGCATGGCTTTCGAAAGATCAAAACCCTGCAGGGGTGTCCCAACTTAGCCCATCACAAGCTCACGATCTGCGGAGTCGCAACTCCAAGGTGGGAAGACCCGAGTATTCTCAGAATCCCGTGCTCAAGATATTCCGACAAAGGTAAAGCTAACCCAGCAAGACCTCCCAGCGTGCCGACACCTTGATAGTAGCCGCGCGTATCTCATCTCAGGCCACGACCGGATGGGCGATTCTTTAGGTTTTTACCAGCCCTTGAGTTTCCATGAGGTGGCCCCGCAGAACCCCAAGTTTGGACCAACACTCATGTGGAGCACTGGCCCAGGTTATTGATTAAGAAAAGGTTTTATAACTCCCTGTGCAAGTTTTAGTTATTAGGCAAATGTAAAACCAATGTTGGGCCTTGCTGGAAAAGCTTTAGCGCTAAGCGGGTTATCGAGGGGGGCCCATAAACCCCAACCGTGTTAGGGACGCAAAATCAAGGAACATAACACCGATTTATACGGTTCCTAGGGTGGCATGAGTGGAACAAAACACCAAGCAAAGGCTTAGCCTTCCACCCATTGCCAAATATATAGATGATTTAGTTTAACAGATTATATATTGTGATATACCAACAATAACTTCTTCATGAAGCAAGAATCTTCAAATCTTCTCCTGCAACTAACAATGCTATAACAGGGGCTGAGCGAAGCTTACGTAGCCAATCAAAGGTTTGCTAGGTTAGGTGGTTAGAGAGGTTCATGGCAACAATAGGAGGCTGACAAACAGTCATAGGCATCGAGGCAATAAGCTAAAGGGCGAGACATCTAGCATAGGCAAAGATAGTAGTGTTATCTGGGTAAGGTCATCTTGCCTTTTGATTCCTCTGAGGGAACGTAACCTTGCTCCTCTCACTCAACCTCGGTAGAAACCTCGTACTCCGTATCGTCATCCGGCTCTAACCAAACACAACAATGCAACAACGGAACAAAATCAATCAACATGCAGTGCTCAATCACATGATGCATGAACAAGAAGCATGTGAACATGGAAAGACATGATGCATGGCCTAGGGTCACATGAGTGCAACAACATCATAAACAAGCAAGATCAAACTCAAGCATGAAACAAGCCAAGAAACAATTTAACAAGTTTATGTGGTTGTCCAAACAAGCATCCAGCATGTTTTTAGGAGTTGGTTAAATGGCAAGGGTGCAACTAACACAACAGCAACATGCTAGCACATTTAAATGGGCTGGAATTAATAACAACAATATCCAAAAACTCCCATTTTTAATTAAATGCATTTGCGACAGATTTGAAAAACTTCTGCGAAAGAGTTGTCAATCATGCTAAACAACAGCACCAAAATATTCTACACATTTTTCTACCCCAAATGCATATAAGGTTTGTTAAATTTGGAGTTGTACTCCCTTCGTTCCTAAATATTTGTCTTTGTAGACATTTTAAATGAACACAACATACGGATGTATATAGACATATTTTAGAGTGTAGATTCATTCACTTTTCTCCGTATGTAGTCACTTGTTAAAATCTCTAAAAAGACAATTATTTTGAAACGGAGGGAGTAGTTATTTAGCTATGATTTTTGCAAGTTTCAGCATATTTAAAACAAGTTTAAATTCAAACAGCATTTTAAAAGTTTTTAAACATGGCAGCAAGTAGCATATTCATAATCTACACAAAATTCTAAGCTCTTTTCATATATAACTCAAAATCATCAGAAACATATATATGCAGATATAAAATAAACAAGAAAAACAAAAAAGAAAAAGAAAAACAAAAAAACAAAATAAAAGAAAATGGCGCGAGGGTCCAGAATGACCCAGGCTCAACTAGCCCACGCCACTGACGGAGGGGCCCGGCGGGGCTGAGCTGGCACGTGGGTGCGCGCGGGGGCTGGGAACGGCGCTGAGAGGCTAGCAGGTGGGGCCCTGCTGTCAGCCTCACGCAAAAATGAAAAAAGGGGGCGAAATCACCTGCCCCTGCGAGGGATCGAACCCACGCCCACTCGCTGAAACTGCCGGAGACAAACCACTGCGCTATTGAACTGAACTCGACAGAGAACAGGTATTATATCTAAAGAGTAAACAGCAGAAACAGAAACAGGGGAGGTGCTGGCCTCGTCGGAGCTGCTCCGGCGACCAAATAGCATGGCGGAGGGGTGCGAGAGGCTCCTGGAGGAGTTCCGCATCAAACCCGCACACTAGCAGCACCTATGGGGCACTACATCACCGGCGGCGAGCAACGACAGCACAGCGGCGACGGAGCAACGGTGAGGCGATGCAAAGCCCTACGTGGCACGGCGACTGCACAGGAAGATCCTACACAACTAGGCGAAGCGAACGGGCAGCATAGCACGACCTATTGGGGTCGGAACACTCGCTGGCGACGAGGTCCGACGGCGACACGATCGGGCGCTCGGAGAACTAGGGCCTAGAGTGCGCGCAGAAAGGGGAAAAGGGCACGGGGAGAGAGAGGAGCTCACCATGAGCACGACGGAGTGCTCGGCTAGCCCAATCATGGACGGAGTCGACGACGGCGGCTCTCGAACACCTACGGCTGCCGGAGAGGAAGAAGAGGAAGAAGCGCTCGTCGGGGAGGCGATCTGGTCCGCGTAGTTGACGTAGACGACGGAGTCGACGTCGTGGAAGCAGACGGACAGCTTTGGCGAGGCTGAGGATGATGCGGGGCTCGCCGGCAACGAGGGGCTGCTCTCAGATGCGATCGGGTGTCGATGGGGGCGGCGGATCTGGAGGATCTCGGCTCTCCAGACGTCGAGAGGGGGGAGAGGAAACCTAGACAAGAGTGGAGGACAAGGTTTGGGTTTAAAGGGGGGGGCTCGGCGCACGGGGCCTCGACGTCCGTGCACTGTGCTGGCTGCTGCCTCTTTTCTTTTTTCCTTTTATTTCCTCAGGCGGAAAAGAAAAGAAAAGCACATAATAAAATAGGAAGAGTTAGGGGAAAGAAAAATATCCCGAAGCTCAGTGAATTATGCCCTATTTAATTAAATTGACTTGGACATTTTTAGAGGCAGAAAAATAAAAGGAGTTTGAATATGGATCAAACTCTTGGTATTTTAAAACCCAACCAAATCATTTTCAAATAGGTTGATATTTGGGGGAGAGGTTGCTCACATGGTGCAAGATTTAAAAGAGGATAAAGAACCACTAAGACACTTGGCTAGGTGGTTTGCACAATAGAGCAAAGAAAAGGCCAGAAGAAAAGCAAGTAGAAGAAGAAGAAGAAGAAGAAGAAGAAGAAGAAGAAGAGGGAGAGGGGTAGGGTTTAGCTAGGCTTAGCTTGAACCCACACACAACAACATCACAAGGTCTCACACATGCACAAAATAAAGTAAACTATGATGCCATGATGATATGATGATGAGCAATGCAAGGATGCCAAAATAATAAAAGATATGGCAATGCAAATAAAATAAATGACAAGAACCCCCAAGGATAATGACAAGGATCAAAGAGGAAGTTTTATTGCCATTATTGGAAAGTGTTACATATGGGGCATTACAAACTCTCCTACACTACAAAAAGATCTCGTCCCGAGATCTAGGACTGCAATAAGTAAGGATACTCAGAACGAAGGTGATCTTCTCGTTCCCACGTAGCATCTCGGTCGGTATGGTGTGACCACTTTACTTTCAAGAACTTGATTGACTTGTTGCGGGTTTTGCGCTCAGTTTCCTCAAGAACAGCAACAGGGTGCTCACGATAAGATAAGTCTTGTTGAAGATCAATCTCCTTGAACGGAATGGTACGTTCAGGTGTCTTGAAGCACTTGCAGAGTTGAGACACGTGAAACACATCATGAACATTTGCAAAGTTGGAGGGGAGCTCAAGTTGATAGGCTAGATCGCCTCTTTTGCCAAGAATCTTGAAAGGGCCCACGTATCTAGGAGCAAGCTTTCCTTTGATACCAAATCTTTGGGTTCCTTTCATAGGAGAAACACAGTGGTAGACATGATATCCAATGTCGAAGGCCAAATCACGATGCTTGCCGTCATAGTAACTCTTTTGACGCGATTGAGCGGCTTTGAGATTCTCACGTATGACTTTGCACATTTCTTCAGCTTCTGAGATCAACTCATTGCCAAGAAGTTGACGTTCACCAGTCTCTGACCAGTTGAAAGGGGTACGGCACTTTCTGCCATAGAGGATTTCAAAAGGAGCTTTGCCGGCACTTGCTTGGAAACTTTTGTTGTAAGAGAACTCGGTAAACGGGAGACAATCTTCCCAGTTCATGCCAAAAGAGATGACACAAGCTCTCAGCATGTCTTCGAGGATCTGGTTCACTCTTTCGACTTGACCACTAGTATTTGGGTGAAACGCAGTGCTGAAATGGATATTAGTGCCCATGGCTGACCGAAAGGAGTCCCAGAACTTGGATGTGAACAAACTTCCACGGTCTGAGGAGATGACTTGAGGAATGCCATGCAACGAAACAATTCTGGAAGTGTACAACTCTGCCAACTGAGCGGCGTTGATGGATTCCTTGACGGGAAGGAAGTGAGCTACTTTGGTTAGCTTGTCAATGACTACAAAGATAGCATCATTCCCCTTCTTGGACTTAGGAAACCCAGTGACGAAATCCATTTCAATGTGGTCGAATTTGCACTCGGGAATAGGTAGAGGTTGGAGGAGACCGGCTGGACGTTGATGCTCTGCCTTCACTCTTCTGCAGACATCACATTCATTCACGAATTGGGCAATCTCCCTTTTCATGCGAGTCCACCAGTACGATTGCTTGAGGTCTTGGTACATCTTGGAACTTTCGGGATGAATCGAGAGGAGGGAGTCATGTGCTTCGTTCATTATGAGCTTCCTGAGATCACCCTTGGGAACCACAATTCTGTCCTCAAAGAACAAGGTGTCTTTCTCATCAACACGATAGCACTTGTATTTGTAAGTACCCTTAGCAATACCATGTTTCACTTTCTGCACCATAGCATCACTTAGTTGGGCCTCACGGATCTGATCTTCCAAGGTAGGAGCAACTTGAAGGTTTGCAAGAAAGCCTTGTGGAACAACTTGGAGGTTGAGCTTCCTGAATGATTCACAAAGCTCAGGCTGAAATGGCTTGAGAAGGAGACTGTTGCAATATGCATTTCTGCTCAAGGCATCTGCAATGACATTGGCCTTGCCAGGTGTGTACTCAATGCTTGGATCATACTCTTGGATCATCTCAACCCAACGAGTCTGGCGAAGGTTCAGGTTTGGCTGTGTGAAGATGTACTTCAAGCTATATTGATCGATGAGGATGTCCACTTTTCTGCCCAACAGAAGGTGTCTCCACGTGATCAAGGCATGTACCACTGCTGCTAGATCGAAATCATGTGTGAGGTAGTTCTTCTCATTTGGTTTCAACTGACGAGAAGTGTATGCCACAATCTTCTTGTCTTGCATGAGAACACCACCAAGTCCTTGTAAAGAAGCATCACAGAAGACTTCATAGGGCTTGGACTCATCCAGAGGAGTAAGAATCGGAGCAGAAATGAGCTTCTCTTTGAGTGTTTTGAATGCCACATCACAATCAGGAGTCCAATTGTACTTGACATTCTTCTGCAACAGGTTGGAAAGAGGTTTCGCAATCTTGGAGAAGTTCTCAACGAACCTTCTGCAATAGCTAGCGAGACCAAGGAAGCTACGGAGTTGCTTGACGTTATGCAGGGGTTCCCAGTTGACAATAGCTTCAACTTTCTTGAGGTTGACAGAAATACCCTCAGCAGAGATGATATGGCCAAGATATAAGACTTTATCCAGCCAGAATTCACATTTGGAGAACTTCGCATAAAACTTGTGTTCACGGAGTCTGTCCAGAACCAAACGGAGGTGCTTAGCATGGTCTTCTTCATTCTTGGAGAATACCAAGATATCATCCAGATAGACGAGAACAAATTCATTGGTGTAGGGGTTGAATATGAAGTGCATCATCCTCGAGAAGGTGGGTGGAGCATTTGCGAGGCCAAAAGACATGACCGTGTATTCATAAGAGCCAAAACTCGTTCTGAATGCGGTCTTGGGGATATCTTCTTCACGGATATGGATCTGGTGATAACCCATCCGGAGATCGAGATTTGAGAACACCTTTGCTCCTTTGAGCTGCTCGAACAATTCATTGATGTTGGGGAGCGGATACTTGTTATTTATTGTCTTCTTGTTCAATGGCTGGTAATCAACGCAAAGGCATTCCGTGCCATGCTTCTTCTTGAGAAATAGAACACCACAGCCCCAAGGAGAAGTGCTAGGCCTGATTAGGCCCATATGCTCTTGCTCATCGAGTTGTTTTTCAGCTCCTTCAACTCATCAGGGGAAAGCTTGTATAGACGTCGGCATGTTGGCTTGGCACCGGGCTCGAGTTTAATGACGAATTCAACTTGACGATGCGGAGGCATGCCAGGAAGCTCTTCAAAGAAAACATCTTCATACTCACTGACCACCGGAATCGGAGAGATGGCATTAATCTCGCCCTTGTCATTGATAGAGAATAGCCTGATTGTGTTATCTCGAGAGGCGAAGATAATCACGTCTTCGTTAGGATGAGTAAGCTTGACTTCCTTATTTGCACAATCAATGTTTGCATCATGCTTGGAAAGCCAACCCATCCCAAGAATAAGATCAATGTCGGAGTTGCCGAGAATAACCGGAGAAACCAGAAAACTGTAATCACCCATATGAATAGATATATCCGAAGCATACAAGCTTGAATGCATCTGTTTCCCCGGAGAAGTAATTGCTAATTGCCTTGGTAAAGCCACTGTGTTCACATTATGCTTGGATGCGAATGGATATGACATGAAAGAATGTGATGCACCAGAATCAAACAAAACTTTCGCAGGTTTAAGGTTGACTGGAAGGTTACCAAGTATCACATGTGAAGAATTCTCTACTTGAGCTGCATTCGTCAGATTCACTCTTGCAACCTTGGGGTTGTTCTTGACAATAGCAGTGCTGACAGGTGGAGGAGGCGGAAGGCGCCTTGGGTTGGGACACTTTTTAGCATAGTGACCCTTCTGAGTGCACTTGTTGCAAACCACTTCTGAGAGAGGACGGTCATAAGGACCACTTGACTTCGAAGCTTGAAAGTGATTCTTGGATTGATTGCTTGGGTTGGGTGGGTGGGAGAAACCACGGCCACCGGAGCGCTTGTTGTTGTTGTTGTTTGGAGGGCGGAGCACTAGAGGAGGTGGAAGCCAAAACTTATGTTTCTTTGCAACCACTTGGGAAGAAGAGGAGGAGTTAACAGCATCTCCGATCCTCTTTTTGGAAGCTTCAACCTTGAGCTGGGCTGCCTCTTGCTTAAGAGCCATGTTATAGAATTGATCAAATTCATCCGGCTCAAACAAGGTGAGAGCTAGTTGGAGTTCATCCTTCAGACCACCACGGAACTGATAAATCTTGCTCTTGGAATCTGGGATGTCTTGCTTGGCATAGCGAGCGAGATTCTGGAACTTGACATTGTATTGATAGACGGACATGGTGCCTTGCTTCAGGTTGCGGAGTTGCTCATGCATGCCTTCGGTGACACTAGTTGGAATGTGGTGAGAGCGGAAATCCTTGCAGAAGTCAGTCCACGAGATTTCACGTCCACCTCTGGAATCTTTGTACCGCTGCCACCAATCAGCAGCTTGATCCTTGAGTTGGAAGGCGGCAAACTTGACATAATCCTGAGGTCTCATGTTACTGCATTCAAAGTGCTTCTTGATGTCTGTTATCCAGTCTTCAGCATCTAGCGGATCCACACAGTAACTGAAAGACTTCGGTTGGTTTGCCAGGAATTGGTTGAGAGTAGCAAAGTGAGGTTGATTGAACAGATTGCCTTGGCCTTGGTTCCCATGACCACCTTGATTTGCTTGGTTGGCTTGAATGTTCTGCATCATTTGCATAAGCATCTGGGTGTTCTGGTTGGTCGCTTGCATAATTGCTCTCCAGGCCTCAGACGGAGGAGGGGGGGAAGGAGGACGATCGGGAACTTCTTCACCCTCTGGGTTAGCATTGGAAACCTTCTTAGGAGCCTTCCTGCAGGAGATGACAACTATTAGCCATTGATTGAAAGATATAAGTTGAATCAACGGCTAGAATTGCAACATAATTCTTCACAAGAACATTCGAGCAAAATGAACGAATGTAATCCACAGTTCAATGGTACACCAATCTTCTCGATAAGCCACTTGGGAGAACAAAAGGTAAATAAAAAACAACAAGGAGCAGATAGAACAAATACAAGATAGAAGCTTCGTCCCACATGTTCGTGCTGAAAGCTCATGGAACGTGTTACAAAAGGGTTTTGCAATCCCCAGATCAGCATAGCCAGGGACCCTTTAAGATGCAACTCCCGATCGGAACAAACGCCCATAAAACCACTTCACTCAATGTAGAACAACGAACTCCATATCATGCATTCGTTGGAAGAATGCCTACGAGCTACTAGATGAACCCACCTATTAATTTCCGAAAGTTTCCGGTTATGCAATCGGGTGCTGGGGATACAGGGGAAGCACCGCGCACTCAACTCTAATCCTACATCTAGCTGTATCCATCCTTCAACACATAACCAGTTATTTCCGGAAACCGTTTACCTCGGACCTTCGAAACGCATCTGCTATAAAAGCTATGGCAATACTCCCGAACTACCTCCCCAGTACTGGGTGATGTCGGGGTTATCTTTCCACCAACCGCAAAGAAGAGTTTTCAATGTCGGACGTCTTAAGTATTCCGGAACTGCTGCGATAGATTTGTGACGACAACACCTCGGAGCTCAACTCCCCGGGACACTGCCACAACCCCTAATGACAGGAGGCATCGAGAACAATGTTCTCGTCACAAAGACATCGGAAAAATCCAAACAATACTCGCGTGATCCTAAAAATATAGTGAATTTCGAGAGTAGAAGAGATAGATTAATCGTCAGGAGTCCTCAGCAAAGTGATAAAGGGATGAGGAATAAAAGAAATCCTACTCTCCGATATATATATATAGGACTCAAAACATTTTCATGTGTGTGCTTAGACTCAACCGTCAACAATTCGATCAATCAGTGGGGGCTCCTAGGTCGGAGAAGGCTCTGATTACCAACTTGTAATGCCTAGTATGAGACTATACCTCCTACGTGTCGAGGCATGACTTAAAGGCATAATCTCATACTAGAATGATCTCAAGTATGGTATCTTTGCACGACTCGTGTAAAAGAGGGATGAAATTGCAAAAGAGTAGTTGGCTAACACTCGCCACGTCACACAATGCATTACATAAACATTCATCATCCAAATAACATCAGAGTCCGGCTACGGACGAAGATCCAAATGAAAGATACCATAAATAAAACAACACAAGGTCCCGATCATCCAAGTAAGAGCCCTACTGATCCTCTCGGTAAGACACATAGTATCGCCCACGTTCTTCATCGAACTCCCAGTACAACTCTGAACCACCAGTTGTGTAGTTCTCAACGGTACCTGCATCTGGTGTGGTGTAGAATCTGTGAGCCACGGAGGACTCAGCAATCCCGTTCCCAGGTAGCAATACTATCAACGCCTTGGGTGTGGAACAAGGCTGAAAACAAGGTTGCAGCTGCACTAGTACTAGCTTACGTGTTTAGAGCGAGAAGAGAAGTGCCACGATCGCCAAAGTGATCACGAAGTGATCCTATCTAAGCACGTCAAACATAACCCCACTGTGTTCACTTCCCGAACCCCTTCGGAAAGCGACCGTCACGGTTAGTCACGCTGGTAGTGTATTATGAACATAGTGTCAAGTTCTCTACAACTGGATACTAACAAATTCCCATCTTCCACATAACCACGGGCATGGCTTTCGAAAGATCAAAACCCTGCAGGGGTGTCCCAACTTAGCCCATCACAAGCTCACGATCCGCGGAGTCGCAACTCCAAGGTGGGAAGACCCGAGTATTCTCGGAATCCCGTGCTCAAGATATTACGACAAAGGTAAAGCTAATCCAGCAAGACCTCCCGGCGTGCCGACACCCTGATAGTAGCCGCGCGTATCTCGTCTCAGGCCACGACCGGATGGGCGATTCTACAGGTTTTTACCAGCCCTTGAGTTTCCCCAAGGTGGCCCCGCAGAACCCCCAGTTTGGACCAACACTCATGTGGAGCACTGTCCCGGGTTGTTGATAAGGAAAAGGATTTATAACTACCTATGCAAGTTTTAGTTATTAGGCAAATGTAAAACCGAAGGTGGGCCTTGCTGGAAAAGCTTTAGCGCTAAGCGGGTTATCGAGGGGTCCCATAAACCCCAACCGTGTTAGGGACGCAAAATCAAGGAACATAACACCGGTTTATACGGTTCCTAGGGTGGCATGAGTGGAACAAAACACCAAGCAAAGGCTTAGCCTTCCACCCATTGCCAAATATATAGTTGATTTAGTTTAACATATTATATATTGTGATATCCCAACAATAACTTCTTCATGAGGCTAGAATCTTAAAATCTTCTCCTGCAACTAATAATGCTATAAGAGGGGCTGAGCGAAGCTTACGTAGCCAATCAAAGGTTTGCTAGGTTGGGTGGTTAGAGAGGTTCATGGCAACAATAGGAGGCTGACAAACAATCATAGGCATCGAGGCAATAAGCTAAAGAGCGATACATCTAGCGTAGGCAAAGATAGTAGTGTTATCTGGGTATGGTCATCTTGCCTGTTGATTCCTCGGAGGGAACGTAACCTTGCTCCTCTCACTCAACCTCGATAGAAACCGCGTACTCCATATCGTCACCGGGCTCTAACCAAACACAACAATGCAAGAACGGAACAAAATCAATCAACAGGCAATGCTCAATCACATGATGCATGAACAAGAAGCATGTGAACATGGAAAGACATGGAAAGACATGATGCATGGCCTAGGGTCACAACAGTGCAACAACATCATAAACAAGCAAGATCAAACTCAAGCATGAAACAAGCCAAGAAACAATTTAACAAGTTTATGTGGTTGTCCAAACAAGCATCCAACATGTTTTTAGGAGTTGGTTAACATGGCAAGGGTGCAACTAACACAACAGCAACATGCTAGCACATTTAAATGGGCTGGAACTAATAACAACAATATACAGAAACTCACATTTTTAATGAAATGCATTTGGGACAGATTTGAAAAACTTCTATGAAAGAGTTGACAAACATGCTAAACAACAGCACCAAAATATTCTACACATTTTTTTACCCCAAATGCATATAAAGTTTGTTAAATTTGGAGTTGTAGTTATTTAGCTATGATTTTTGCAAGTTTAAGCATATTTAAAACAAGTTTAAATTCAAACAGCATTTTAAAAGTTTGTAAACATGGCAGCAAGTAGCATATTCATAATCTACACAAAATTCTAAGAACTTTTCATATATAACTCAAAATCATCATAAACATATATATGCAGATATAAAATAAACAAGAAAAACAGAAAAGAAAAAGAAAAACAGAAAAACAAAATGGCGCCAGGGTCTAGAATGACACAGGCTCAACTAGCCCACGCCACTGACAGAGGGGCCCGGCGGGGCTGAGCTGGCGCGTGGGTGCGCGCGGGGGCTGGGAACGGCGCTGAGAGGCTGGCACGTGGGGCCCTGCTGTCAGCCTCACGCAAAAATGAAAAAAGGGGGCGAAATCACGTGCCCCTGCGAGGGATCGAACCCACGCCCACTCGCTAAAACTGACGGAGACAAACCACTGCGCTACTGAACTGAACTCGACAGAGAATAGGTAGTATATCTGAAGAGTAAACAGCAGAAACAGAAACAGAGGAGGTGCTGGCTTCGTCGGAGTTGCTCGTCGGAGCTGCTCCGGCGACCAAATAGCACGGCGGAGGGGTGCGAGAGGCTCCTGGAGGAGTTCTGCATCCAACCCGCACACTAGCAGCACCTAAGGGGCATTACATCACCGGCGGCGAGCAACGACAGAACGGAGGCGACGGAGCAATGGCGAGGCGATGCAAAGCCCTAGGCGGCACGGCGACTGCATAGGAAGATCCTATGCAACTAGACAAAGCGAACGGGCAGCATAGCACGACCTAGTGGGGTCAGAACACTCACCGGCGACGAGGTCCGACGGCGACGCGATCGGGCGCTCGGAGAACTAGGGCCTAGAGTGCGCGCAGAAAGGGGAAAGGGCACGGGGAGAGAGAGAAGCTCACCACGAGCACGACGGAGTGCTCGGCTGGCCCAGTCGTGGACGGAGTCGACGACGGCGGCTCTCAAACACCTATGGCTGCCGGAGAGGAAGAAGAGGAAGAAGCGCTCGTCGGGGAGGCGATCGGGTCCGCGTAGTCGACGTAGACGGCGGAGTCGACGTCGTGGAAGCAGACGGACAACTTTGGCGAGGCTGAGGACGACGCGGGGCTCGCCGGCGATGAGGGGCTGCTCTCATATGCGCTCGGGTGTCGATGGGGGGCGGATCTGGAGGATCTCGGCTCTCCAGACGCGAGAGGGGGGAGAGGAAACCTAGAGAGGAGTGGAGGACAATGTTTGGGTTTAAAAGGGGGGCTCGGCGCACGGGGCCTCGACGTCCGTGAATTCACGGCGCGACGGTGAGCGCGGGCGCTGCTCTGTTCGGCTGACGGAGGAAGACGGCGATGCGGCCCTGTGCCATAGACAGGTGGGACCAGGGGGAAAGGCCACGGCGCGACTGCGAGCACTGTTGGCTGGGCCTGCGGTGGAGTTGGGCTGCGTAGAGAGGGAAAAGAAGAGATGGGCCTGCGGGGAGAGAGAGAGAGGGAGGAGGAGGCCCAGGTGCACTGTGCTGGCTGCTGCCTCTTTTCTTTTTCCTTTTATTTCCTCAGGCAGAAAAGAAAAGAAAAGCACAGAATAAAATAGGAAGAGTTAGGGGAAAGAAAAATATCCCCAAGCTCGGTGAATTATGCCCTATTTAATTAAATTGACTTGGACATTTTTAGAGGCGGAAAAATAAAAGGAGTTTGAATATGGATCAAACTCTTGGTATTTTAAAACCCAACCAAATCATTTTCAAATAGGTTTATATTTGGGGGAGAGGTTGCTCACATGGTGCAAGATTTAAAGGAGGAGAAAGAACCACTAAGACACTTGGCTAGGTGGCTTGCACAATAGAGCAAAGAAAAGGCCGGAAGAAAAGCAAGTAGAAGAAGAAGAAGAAGAAGAAGAAGAAGAAGAAGAAGAAGAAGAAGAAGAAGAAGAAGAAGAAGAAGAAGAAGAAGAAGAAGAAGAAGAAGAAGAAGAAGAAGAAGAAGAGGGAGAGGGTAGGGTTTGGCTAGGCTTAGCTTGAACCCACACACAACAACATCACAAGATCTCACACATGCACAAAATAAAGTAAGCTATGATGTCATGATGATATGATGATGAGCAATGCAAGGATGCCAAAATAATAAAAGATATGGCAATGCAAATAAAATAAATGACAAGAACCCCCAAGGATAATGACAAGGATCAAAGAGGAAGTTTTATTGCCATTATTGGAAAGTGTTACGTATGGGGCATTACAGATACCTTGTTCAATCTCGTTACCGGCAAGTCTCTTTACTCGTTCCCGTAACACATCATCCCGTGAACAATTCTTTGATCACATTGAGCTCATTATGATGATGTCCTACCGAGTGGGCCCAGAGGTACCTCTCCGTCACACGGAGTGACAAATCCTAGTCTCGATTCGTGCCAACCCAACAGACACTTTCGGAGATACCCGTAGTGCACCTTTATAGCCACCCAGTTACGTTGTGACGTTTGGTACACCCAAAGCATTCCTACAGTATCCGAGAGTTGCACAATCTCATGGTCTAAGGAAAAGTTACTTGACATTGGAAAAGCTTTAGCAAACGAACTACACGATCTAGTGCTAGGCTTAGGATTGGGTCTTGTCCATCACATCATTCTCCTAATGATGTGATCTCGTTATCAATGACATCCAATGTCCATGGTCAGGAAACCGTAACCATCTATTGATCAACGAGCTAGTCAACAAGAGGCTTACTAGGGACACGTTGTGGTCTATGTATTCACACATGTATCACTGTTTCCGGATAATACAATTAAAGCATGAACAATACACAATTATCATGAACAAGGAAATATAATAATAACCATTTTATTATTGCCTCTAGGGCATATTTCCAACACAGCCACCTTTATGCAAAACAAGTTGCATGTCTGTCGGTGGAACCGATCTCATGTACGTGGACATGTAAGGTTGGTCCGGGCCGCTTCATCCCACAATGCCGCCGAATCAAAATAAGATGTTTGTGGTTAGCAGTATGAACATCACCGTCCACAACTCCTTTGTGTTATACTCATGCATATCATCTACGAGTAGACCTGGCTCATGATGCCACCGTAGGGGAACGTTGCATGGAAAACAAAAAAATTCTACGCGCATGCAAGATGTATCCATGGAGATGCATAGCTATGAGACAGGAGAGTATGTCTGCATACCCTCATAGACCATAAAGCGGTAGTGTTTAACAACGTGGTTGATGTAGTCGAACACCTTCACGATCCAACCGATCAAGTACCGAACGTACGTCACCTCCGCGTTTAGCACACGCTCAACTTGATGATGTCCTCGCCTTCTTGATTCACCAACACGGGCAAAGTAGTAGATGAGTTCCGGCAGCACGACGGCATGGTGACGGTGATGGTGAACTCGTTCTTGCAGGGCTTCGCCATGCACTACAGAAAACTAGAGGGAGGACTAAAATGTGGAGAGGGGCGCCGCACACGGCTAAGAGATTGTCGTAGGTTGTGTGGTGGCCCCTCCCTCTCATATATATAGGTGAGGGGAGGCAGCCTTGGGTGCGCCCCAAGGTGGTCGTGGAGGGAAGGAAAGAGGGGCTAGCCCTCTCCCCTTTCCATCCCAAGGGCGGTCGGCCAAGGGTAGGGGCACGCCAGCCCCTTGTGGGATGTTTTCTTCCCCCCCCCCCTCTTGGCCCATAAGGCCCATTAACCTCCTGGGGCTTCCCGGAACCCCTTCTGGTGATCCGATGACTACCCAATACACTCTCAAACTTTTCCGGTGTCCAAATAGCATCGTCCTATATATCAATCTTTACCTTCGCACCATTCCAGAGCTCCTCGTCATGTCTGTGATCTCTTCCGGGACTCCAAACAACATTCGGCCACCAAATCACATAACTCATATAATACTATATCGTCAACGAACGTTAAGCGTGCGGACCCTATGGGTTCAAGAATGATGCAGACATGACCGAGACGACTCACCGGCCAATAACCAATAGCGGGACATGGATGCCCGTATTGGTTCCTACATATTCTATGAAGATCTTCATGGTCGAACATTTATGAAAACCTACATAGTTTCCATTGTCTGTCGGTATGTTACTTGCTCGAGATTCGATCATCGGTATCTCCATACCTAGTTCAATCTCGTTACCGGCAAGTCTATTTACTCGTTCCATAATACATCATCTCGTAACTAACTACTTAGTTACTTTGCTTGCGAGCTTCTTGTGATGTTGTACTACCGAGAGGGCCCAGAGATACCTCTCAGTCACCCGGAGTGACAAATCCCAGTCTCGATCCATGCCAACCCAACAGACACCTTCTGAGATACTTGTAAAGAATCTTTATGATCACCCAGTTACGTTGTGAAGTTTGATAGCACACAAGGTATTCCTCCGGTATTTGGGAGTTGCATGATCTCATGGTTGAAGAAACATGTATATCACATTTAAGAAAGCGGTAACAATAAACTAAATGATCATATGCTATGCTAATAGGTGGGTCTTGTCCATCACATAATTCTCCTAATGATGTGATCCCGTTATCAAATAACAACTCAAGCCTATGGTTAGGAAACATCAACCATCTTCGATCAACGAGCTAGTCTATTAGAGGCTCACTAGAGACACGGTATTTGTTTATGTATTCACACATGTATTTAAGTTTCCGGTCAATACAATTCTAGCATGAATACTAAACCTTTATCATGAATAAGGAAATATAAAATAATAACAACTTTATTATTGCCTCTAGGGCATATTTCCATTAGAACCCCACACGCGGAAGTGGTCACGGGGATCGTGGTGGTCGCGGTCGAGGGGGGAGGTCTGCGACGGTCGCCCGACCACCTCGACCGCGGGTGCATTCAGCCGACGTGGCCCGTGAGTTCGTAGTGTGGATGGAAAGTCTTCCCTACACTTGGATCCAACTCCCGCGCTCCTTTGCATAAGAGCTTCCCGCGGGCGGCCCCGTCGGACTGTGGCTGCAGCCTGATGGCTGATGCAATCAGTCCTCATGGGCGGAGGTGGAGGTCGCCCCCTCTGGCTACGTGCACCTGACCCGAGAGTGGCAGACGTTCGCCCGCGCCCGCGGCCTGAAGGGGAGGCATACCCTCCACTTCAAGTACGATGGGGCGACGACGCTCTTCGTCAAGATCTTCGGGGAGGACGGCGGACGCCTGGGTGCTGCCCACAGAGCGACAGCCGTACTTCCTCTGGCAATGATGGCCATGGTGCCGGCAACGATGTCCTCGATAGTGAACTTGCCCTTTGCGATGGGCGTTGCCCCTCCAGCAGTGGCGTCTCCTCCTCCCGGGGAAGCAAGAGCGATGACAACTACGGCGAGTCACCGCGCAGCCGCGTCAAGGTGGAGGAAGACTCTGACTAGGCGTCGCGGAGCTGGGGCCGGAGCGCCTGGGGCAACGGCTTCCCTAGCGAAGCTTCTTTTGTTTCTTTTGCTTTTTGCATCAAAAACCATCGAGGGGCCCGTGGGGGCATGTAAGGAACTGTGGCACCTCGTGCCTTTATCTTAATGTTTTTAATTCGTGCTTGAGTCATTACAACGCCTCCTAGTTGAGCTTAACCCTCTTTTCTTTTCAATCACCTTATGTTCTACGTCAGTGGGATCCAGTCCCCAGGCAAGCTTCTTCCGTCACTAGTATGCCAGGTCACGATGTCGTGTGCAAGGCCAGGAGATAAGCGGCCCGAGGTCTGGGAAGAGCTCCTGAGACACGAAGCTCAAGAGGTCCCCCTTAACGCGCAAGTGGCTTTCACGAGAAAAAAGAGGTTTTCACCCAAACGTGATCGAGGAAGCAAAGGTGAAACATTAGGAGGGCTCGCGCATGGCATGGAGAAGGCAACTTAGCTTTAGGCGTAGCATGATCTGCCAGCGGCTCATGAGGAGTTCCTGTGTCGTGAGGGCGCTCTTCCTTGGGCCTAGCCATATACACACTTGTTGCCTTGCGAAGGGTTAATACAAGCACGAAAAAAATGGTACCATCCTGCATTTCAAGCGAAGCCTATGCGGCCAGACTGTGCCCCTCTTCCAGCATCCCCACGCAAGGTTTGCCCCTCTTTCCCTTGCTTGCCAAGGTGCTCTACATCCTCAGGACCCGGCCCTTGGGCGGAGCTCAGCCGTCGCTGGTATGTTAGGTCGCGATGCCTGGACAAGGCCAGGGGGTGAGGGCCCGAGAGCCAGTAGGGGCGCCTGAGGCGCGATGATCAAGAGCCCCCCTTTTAACGCGCAAGCGGCTTGCGCAATAGGAGTGGCTCGCCTTGCAAGGTTTGTAGGGAAAAGTACTTGGATCAACACTATGCAGCGCGAGAGGTGATTCCACTTAGTCTTTTTCGCGGGTTGGTGTGAGGTGATCCTCATGAGGTGGTGACACGTCGCCTACATGCCACGCGTGCGTTTGCCTTCTGCAATTCCTATGCATTTTGCAAATTGCGAAACACAAAGGGTGGAGCATGCTTGCTGATCTGCTCATGATTGTTCCGTGAGAAGTCAAGGCACTAAGGACCTGGTGAGGTGGCGTGCATGGGTCTGGCCCGCAAGCCAGAGCTCGATCGCTTAGATTTACCAGTGCTACAGGGATGGACCCGAGCATAGATGTCGTGCCACTAGCCCCCTCTCATTGGATGCTCAGGAGGAGAGCTGCCAACGTGCAAGGTCCGTGGGGCAAAGATCTCGAGCGCATGGTTAACATGCATAGTCACTCATGAGAGCATAACTGGTTTCTCATACATAAGCAAAACAATGCGACTGCAGGGACTGCCCTCGCAGCTTGAGGATAATGCAGCCCATGGGACGCCCACAATTGAACAAACCAAAAAGGTCACCTGGTAATGCCGCTGCTGAGGCATCGAGGAAGTCGATGACGCGTGGCGCGAGGCTCGCTCCTCATGGGTTGGAGGGCTCCTGATGCTCGGGTGGCTCACGAGGCGCTGGGGGCTTGCGAGGATCTGGGACTTCCTGAGACACCACCGCCACGGGCCAGGCCTCTTGGGACGCCCGCGCGCGCTGCATGCAACGCTGGTACACGGCGCCAATGTTCAGTAGGCCGAAAGGCATGCGGACGAAGTTGTAGGGGTAGCCCCCCACTCTGGCCAACGCGTGACAGCTAGAAGAGGTCTTGAGAAGCAGCTCGGTCGAGGCCTGGGATGCTGACGCACACGTGCAGCCCGTCGCCTGTGCCGGGGGCGGCGGCTGCACCGACAAGACGTGCGGGGTGTGATACGTCTCCAACGTATCTATAATTTTTTATTGTTCCATGCTATTATATTATCTGTTTTGGATGTTTAATGGGCTTTAATATGCACTTTTATATTTTTTGGGGACTAACCTACTAACCAAAGGCCCGGTGCAAATTGCTGTTTATTTTGCCTATTTCGGTGTTTCGCATAAAAGGAATATCAAATGGAGTCCAAACGGAATGAAACCTTCGCGAGGATCTTTTTGGAACAAACGCAATCCAGGAGACTTGGAGTACAAGTCTTGGAAGCCAAGAGGTGGCCACGAGGCAGGGGCGCGCCTACCTGCCTCGTGGGCCCCTCGTAGCTCCACCGACATACTTCTTCCTCCTATATATACTCATATACCCTGAAAACAGACGAGAGCACCACGAGACCCTATTTCCACCGCCGCAACCGTCTATACCCGTGAGATCCCATCGTGGGGCCTTTTCTGGTGCTCCACCGAAGGGGGAATCGATCATGGAGGGCTTCTACATCAACACCATAGCCTCTCCGATGATGTGTGAGTAGTTTACCACAGACCTTCGGGTCCATAGTTATTAGCTAGATGGCTTCTTCTCTCTCTTTGTATCTTAATACAAAGTTCTCCTCGATCTTCTTGGAGATCAATTCGATGTAATACTTTTTGCGATGTGTTTGTCGAGATCTGATGAATTGTGGGTTTATGATCAAGATTATCTATGAACAATATTTGATTCTTCTTTGAATTCTTATATGCACGATTTAATATCTTTGCAAGTTTCTTTGAATTATCAGTTTGGTTTGGCCTACTAGATTGATTTTTCTTACAATGGGAGAAGTGCTTAGCTTTGGGTTCAATCTTGCGGTGTCCTTTCCTAGTGACAGCAGGGGCAACAAGGCACGTATTGTATTGTTGCCATCGTGGATAAAAAGATGGGGTTTATATCATATTGCTTGATTTTATCCCTCTACATCATGTCATCTTGCTTAATGTGTTACTCTGTTCTTATGAACTTAATACTCTAAATGCATGCTCGATAGCGGTCGATGTGTGGAGTAATAGTAGTAGATGCAGAATCGTTTCTGTCAACTTGTCACGGACGTGATGCCTATATACATGATCATGCCTAGATATTCTCATAACTATGCGCTTTTCTATCAATTGCTCGACAGTAATTTGTTCACCCACCGTAAAATAAGCTATCTTGAGATAAGTCACTAGTGAAACATATGGCCCCCGGGTCTATTTTCCATCATATTAGTTTCCCGTCAACTTGCCAATTTCTGTCGCCGTTCTTTTATTTTGTAGTCTTTACTTTTCAATCTATACAACAAAAATACCAAAAATAGTTATCTTATTATCTCAATCAGATCTCACTTTTGCAAGTGGCCATGAAGGGATTGACAACCCCTTCATCGCGTTGGTTGCAAGGTTCTTAATTGTTTGTGCATGTACTAGGGATTTGCGTGTAGTCTCTTACTGGATTGATACCTTGGTTCTCAAAAACCGAGGGAAATACTTACGCTACTTTGCTGCATCACCATTTCCTCTTAAAGGGAAAACCAACGCATGCTCAAGAGGTAGAAAGAAGGATTTCTGGCGCCGTTGTCGGGGAAGATCTACGCTCATGTCAAGACATACCAAGTACCCATCACAAACTCTTACCCCTCGCACTACATTATTTGTCATTTGTCTCTGGTTTTCCTCTCCCCCACTTCACCTTTGTCGTTTATTCGCCATTTTTCCGTTCGCCTCTTTTCGCTTGCTTCTTGTTTGCTTGTGTGTTGGATTGATTGTTTGTCACAATGGAATAAGACAATACTAAATTGTGTGACTTTTCCAATTCCAACAACAATGATTTTATTAGCACTCCGATTGCTCCTATTGCCAATGCTGAATCTTGTGAAATCAATGCTGCTCTGTTGAATCTTGTCATGAAAGATCGATTTTCTGGCCTTTCTAGTGAAGATGTCGCTACCCATCTAAACAACTTTGTTGATTTGTGCGATATGCAAAAGAAGAGAGATGTGGATAACGATATTGTTAAATTGAAGCTATTTCCGTTTTCGCTTAGAGATCGTGCTAAAACTTGGTTCTCTTATTTGCCTAAAATAGTATTGATTCATGGAATAAGTGCAAAGATACTTTTATCTCTAAGTATTTTCCTCCCGCTAAGATCATCTCTCTTCAAAACGATATTATGAATTTTAAGCAACTTGATCATGAGCATGTTGCACAAGCTTGGGAGAGGATGAAATTAATTATACGTAATTGCCCTACACATGGTTTGAATTTATGGATGATCATAGAATTTTTTTATGCTGGATTGAATCTTGCTTCTAGAAATCTTTTAGATTTGGCTGCGGGAGGCACTTTCATGGAAATCACTTTAGGGGAAGCTACTAAACTCCTAGATAATGTTATGGTTAATTATTTTCAATGGCGCAGCGAAAGATCCACTAGTAAAAAGGTTCATGTACTTGAAGAGATTAATGTTTTGAGTGGAAAGATGGATAAACTTATGAAATTATTTGCTAATAAGAGTGTTTCTTCTTATCCTAACTAGCAAAGTGGCCCGCTCAATTGCGCGGGCTAGAAATTTGCGAAGTTGTTTTACATATGCAATATATCGCACATCATAGATCCATTTATATTAATATTGAATTAGTGTGGTATTTCACAGCAATTTTGTAAACTCTAATATGTCACAAAAATGAGTATTCAATCTCGCAAAAGACTATTCACGAAATTGCTCGATTGGTTGCAAAGAGAAAGGAAAACTATTACTAAAGATGTAATAGTTAGCTTTAACGTCCATGGCAGAGAAAAAATATTTAGTTCTTTCAGAATTCAATAAATAAAATAAAATCATACCAACATATCACTAAATCCATCTGCATGCTTAAGTTATATGTGAGTGTAAGCTTAACCAAGACGAGTATTATGCCAAGAACCATCGGCAAACATTAGGTTCTTAGCACTCATGTAATAAAACTCCTAAGTTTGCATGAAAGCATATGGAAGGAAAATCGACAACCATAAGATTAACTTATCTAATTTTTAGATATATAAAGAAAACTAATATTCTTGAAAAATACAAATGCAAATGCAATAAAATGTACAGTGTTGTGAACTACTTCCATGAAAAGAATTCGTCCACAAAGTAATTGATAATTTTTTTTCTTGTTTAGAACATTCGACAAATAGGAAGTCAAAGACATTTTCCACATGTATTATCAAGCATTCTCGTACAGTCCATGCATTCATCATCTTACTTGTGCATGCATAATAATTAAAGTAGGCACCATCTCCAGACATTAGTCAATCTATGTCAATGATATGTTTATATTCTCTAAAATCGATGTTTATAGACAAGTACCATTAGATATCGATTAATATATGAACTTGTATCTTGTAGTTAAAAGGACTATGCACAATGAATAGTTGATTTCTTTTCACAAAGACTATTTGCACTTTCGCTAATTCACTTGTTTGCAAAGAGAAGATAGTTTAATTAGGAAACATTTAGAGCTAAATTGCACATTTTTCTATATGCATTCACCATATATTGATACTGAGTCCCACTTCAAGAAATTATTATGTTCTACGTGGAACTAATTATAATAATAAGTTGAAAAGAACATCATTCTCTCACCCTTTTATCAAGTAGTATGAGAATAGAACAAAAGAGATTTTACCGGACTATAATAGTTCTCCATTTCACATATGTTTTTTCACTAAAATGTATCTAAAAAAGTACAAATTTGTCTTATGTGGTATTGTAGTAGTTCTTCATGTTGCAGAAGGTGTTCCCTAAATTTGAGCAGAAATTATCACAATACTAAACTTGCTTTAAGTACAAAACGCGATACATCCCTAGCCATGAAGCCACAAACATATACTTGTGAAAAATGGGTATACAAATACAAATGTATACAGACATAAACACTTGAAGCATTATGTACAATTTTATTTCAAGAGCTTAACGGTCGTTTAAAATGTTCAGCAAAAGGAACATACAAAATGTTGAGAAAAACAAACATACAAACGTTCTTGTTCTGCACACATGCCTTTATCTCTGAAGTTTTGATGTGCGGTACACTAACATGACATATTATAAACAGCAAACAAATTTCCTAGCAATTAAATGGAGGCACAAAGGAAATATTGCAAATTTGACACTGTTGATCTCTCTGGTGTGGGAGACAAATATAGTAAAATACAGTGGGTGTGTTTACAAAATTTTGTGTTTTGAAAATGTTAGTGGCGCGGATTCACATTTTACACTTAAGTTACACACACTGTTTAGTACAATTTCAGGTTTTAGCTATGTGCAACTTGATCAAGTTAAAACATTATATATTATAAGCATAAAATAATCATGTAAGTCGACCAAAACTTGTCATGTTTAGCAAGCATCACTAAATTGTAGGCTTGGCTAGAAGTACTTCCATAGAGTTTACCTTATGCATGATGAGATGTTCACGAAGTTGGTTAATCAGTTAATCTGTACTGATAAAATCGTACATAAATTGTTAGGCTTGTTTAAAATCATACATAAATTGTAGGCTTGGCTAGAAGTACTTTCATAGTGTTAGCAAAGTCAAAACCGCCCTCACAATAAACTATTAGGCTTGCTTAAGAACTTAGGATAAGCTATTCCCCACATATGCACAATACATGCGTAGATAACATAGTTATAGGAACCATCTAAACTATATGTAGTAGTTCAGAATCCTACTACTTCATATAACCATGTGAGCTGCAACGGGTTAGATAACATAGAAGTTTAAAATACAATCTAGGTTGGTTTATCATTAATAACTACAAGAAAGCTATAAAGGGAATCCAGAGAATATGCCCTGTATATATTTAAACAAATAAACAGTGTATTCAGTTTTGCACAAAGCTTAAAACAGATTGCTTACAAACAAAGAGATGCATTTTGACTGCTAGGTGTACCTAGTCATAGCGAGAATAGCATAATCTGAAGAAGAAGAAACACTTCAATTACAACATCAACAATTCCAAAAGATATATCACATGTGAGTATTTAACATGCCTAGAGATTTTCATGCAAAGAGAAGACATTTTATGTTCAGGAAAAAATAAGTATACTCAAAACATAATTTCTGGTGCTAAACAATTTTTTTTGCAAACGCTAAAATACATATATGTTTGCATCAAGAATTACTTGTACCATGAAGGCTTGAATAGAGACTTATAGTATTTGACATTGAGAAAATGTATTCTAGTTCACCTAGGAGCATGCCCAAGGATGCACCTTCGAATTTTCGCCCACATACACATACATCCGAGAACATGTGTGCACCTTCGAATTTCTGACCACGTACACATCCATTTGGGATGAACATTAAATTCTGAAAATAAATAATTAGTTAATTACACCTGACCTGTGCATTTTTGAATTTCTGTCCGCGTGAACATACATCCAAATCTATTATCAGTGAAATCTGAAGAAAAAATACATTTGTTTCATCCAAAACTAAGGCATATATTATTGCGTTAACATTTACTTGCACCATGAAGGCATGCACATTCACTTATATTGTATTACTTAATTATTTGATATTGAAAAAACATTTTCTTTTCATTTGGTGGCGTGTGTGTGTGGATGCCCCTTCAAATTTTCTTATACACACACATACATCCGGGATGAACGGTAAAACCTGAGAAACACATAATTACAACTCACTGTTACACCTTCAAATTCCCCCACGTACACATTAATCCAGTGTCCATCAATAAATACCTGCTATTTATATCAACGGTAATTACTTTGTCTAATAATAGTAACGTATTACTACATATAGGCACTGTAATCAGCTAGCCATAGCCCACCAACGCACACCCTTGAGTCTACAGAAAAAGGTTAGCTTTAAGAAATTTTGAGATTGGCTACCATGAACGGTTTATGTTATTCTGCTCATCTGTTTGAAGACAAAAGATAGTAGGGTCTAATTTTCTTTGAGCATATACAAATAATATATTTTTAAGATGTTGATCGTACGGATGAATAAGCGCTTTGGTCAACCTAGGCTAGCTTTCTACATACCTGCACACATAAGGATTAAATTCCATTAACATAATTTATTGGCCGTCCGTCGTTGATACAAGCTCAACCGCCTAATTTGTTCGCGTGCATGTGTAGTATTTCTTGTCGGTAGCAAGAATCAATCCACCCACGGCTTTTGTATACATACGTGTGGTGTAATCTCTAATGAAGCTAGTTAGATTTTCCTAATAACATGAGTTTCAAGAGTGGATTAATCAGACTTTGCTTAACCGAGTTAGCTTTGCAGGTATCTAGCATGCATGAGGATTAGATCCCATGAGTGATTGAACGTAATCTACCGGCCGGCGGCCGTGTAGCGATTGGACGGAGAGCAAGCATCGACTATACGAAGGCAACCGGGTTCGTGTTGCCGGCCAATCATAGGGCATACCTGCTAATGGCATCGCTTGGCCACCTAGGTAGGAGGGGATTGCCAGCGTCAGGATGGGCACCATCAGGCGATTTGTATTTTTTAATTGATTGGTATGTTTTTTTGGCTAGGGGAGATTGATATTTACATGAAAGAGTATTTGGCGGTGGCATAGTGGGTAATTTCTTTCAACTTCGACCGTGAAAGGTTATTTTTAAGATCTATCGGACGTGATTTATTAGTTTACTAAATTAACGGCTAGATATTTCTAATTTTTGTGGGATTTTCTCGCATATTTCTCTTAATTCTGGTTAGCCCGTCAATTACTTTTTAATATAAATAGATGATATGTCTTTGTCCATTTTGATTGAGAATAATAATGAATCTATGGATGTGAATTTTGTTGGTAGGAACAATTTTGGTAAAACACGTATAGAGGAAACTTTAATTCTAGGTCGTTGCCTAGTAATTCCTCTAATAATTATGGTAATTCCTACAACAACTCTTATGGAAATTTTAATAAGATGCCCTTTGATTTTGAGACTAGTGTTAAAGAATTTATGAATTCACAAAAGAATTTCAATGCTTTGCTTGAATAGAAATTTCTTAAGATTGATGAATTGGCTAGGAATGTGGATAGAATTTATCTTGATGTTGATTCTTTCAAACTTAGATCTATTCCACCTAAGCATGATATCAATGAGTTTCTCAAGGCCATGAGAATTTCCATTGATGAGTGCAAACAAAGAAGCGCTAGGATGCATGCTAAAAGAGATTGCTTTGTGAAAGCGTGTTCTTCTAGTTTAGATGAGAATAGAGATGAAGATCTAAAAGCGATTGATGTGTCTCCTATTAAATCTTTGTTTTCCAATATGAATCTTGATAAAGATGGGACTGGAGATGAGTCAACTTTAGTTAAAAGGCGTCCAAATGATTCGGAGTTTTTAGATCTTGATACAAAAATTGGTAAAAGTGGGATTGAAGAGGTCAAAACTTTACATAGCAATGAACACACTATTTTGGCTTTCAAAGAATTTAATTATGATAATTGATCTTTGATAGATTGTATTTCCTTGTTGCAATCTGTGTTAAATTCTCCTCACACTTATAGTCAAAATAAAGCTTTTACCAAACTCATCGTTGATGCCTTAATGCAATCTTATGAAGAAAAACTTGAATTAGAAGTTTCTATCCCTAGAAAACCTTATGATGAGTGGGAACCTACTATTAAAATTAAGATTAAAGATCATGAATGGTATGCTTTGTGTGATTTGGGTGCTAGTGTTTCCACGATTCCAAAAACTTTGTGTGATGTGTTAGGTTTCCATGAACTTGGTGATTGTTCTTTAAATTTGCATCTTGCAGATTCTACCATTAAGAAACCTATGGGAAGGATTAATGATGTTCTTATTGTTGCAAATAGGAATTATGTGCCTGTAGATTTCATCGTTCTCGATATAGATTGCAATCCTACATATCCTATTATTCTTGGTAGACCTTTCCTTAGAACTATTGGTGCAAGTATTGACATGAAAAGAAGGAAACTCCTAAGGTTTATAAGTGTTCAATTGAAGAATTGCCTACCAAAGATGATAATACCTAGATCTATTCTTGTTTTATGCCTAGCTAGGGGCGTTAAACGATAGCGCCTGTTGGGAGGCAACCCAATTTTATTTTCTTTGCTTTCACTTCTTTTTAGTAATAAATAATTCATCGAGCCTCTGGTTAGATATGGTTTTGTGTTTTAATTAGTGTTTGTGCCAAGTAGACCTTTGCGAAGACTTGGGTGAAGACTTTGCGATCTTGCTGTAAAAAACAGAAACTTTTGCGCTCACGAGATTAGCTGCCATTCTTTACTGGAGAGTGCTTTTAGGTTGATTCTTTTTGCAGATGATTAATAGAAAAAATAAATTCCTCATGCCCAACAGTTTATTTTAGAATTTTTAGAGTTACAGATTGCTACACACTGTTCTGTTTTTTGACAGATTCTGATTTTCGTGTGTTGTTTGCTTATTTTGATGAATCTATGAGTAGTATCGGGGGGTATGAACCATAGAGAAGTCGGAATATAGTAGTTTTAACACCAATATAAATAAAGAATGAGTTCAATACAGTACCTTAAAGTGGTGGTCTGGTTTCTTATACTAACGGAGCTCACGAGATTTTCTGTTAAGTTTTGTGTGGTGAAGTTTTCAAGTTTTTGGGTAAGGATTTGATGGACTATGGAATAAAGAGCGGCAAGAGCCTAAGCTTAGGGATGCCCAAGGCACCCCAAGGTAAAATTAAAGGACAACTAAAATCCTAAGCTTGGGGATGCCCCGGGAAGGCATCCCCTCTTTCGTCTTCGTCTATCGGTAACTTTACTTGAGACTATATTTTTATTAACCACATGATATGTGTTTTGCTTGGAGCGTCTTGTATGATTTGAGTCTTTGCTTTTTAGTTTACCACAATCATTCTTGCTGTACACACCTTTTGGGAGAGACACACATGAATCGGAATTTATTAGAGTACTCTATGTGCTTCACTTATATCTTTTGAGCTAGATAGTTTTGCTCTGGTTCTTCACTTATCTATAATACCTAAATAGTTCATCCCCACTATGTTATTTCTCTTGACATGCAAGCTGTCCACATCAACACCAGTCCACCTCAGCAAATCAATCTATCCACGTCAACAATCCACTCACATATCAATGAATCATCGATGCAAAAAAATTCATGCTTAGCCAAGCCATCCCCTGGTCACCGAACCGACCCGTCACTTCCTCTTTCACCTTCCACGGGCCACTCTCCCCAAACCATAAAAATCCACCAGCACCAGCCTGTGCCCATTGGGCCTGCCGCATCCTGAACTTGTCTTCGTTCCCCACTCCTCTCTCGATCCCTCCATCTCCGTCTTTCCGCATCCCTCATGACGGCTACCACGATGCCGATCCACCCTCACCTCATGTCACCCATGTGTGGCTTGCCGCAGGGGTAGTGCAAGTTGCCTACGGTCTACCGCGGTGTTGTGATATCGCCCTATGGCTGGAAAGCGGATCTTGGGCCTGCGGCCGCAGTCTGCTCAGAGAAGTCGCTGGCCGTGTCATCCTCTCGCCAGCACAGCACCCTTGTGGAAGCTGGGAGGAGCCCCGGGCTCTAGATGCAAACTCAGATTTGGATTTTGGATTTTTTGCTTTCATGAGTTCAAGTTCAACAGGTGAATGTTGAATCCTACTCCCTTTCAGTGAATCTTGTGATCGGATGTTCGGTAATAACCGTTCAACATCAGATTTGATGTCAAACACTGACTCACCACCGATGACTGCGCCAAAGAATAGACCCTCCCCAGCAGATGATAGGCACAACACACATTCCTTCAGTACAGGCAAGTGGTTCCTCATGGTTGCCGCAATTACGTCACACTTCAAAGTGTCGTTATGGCTGCCGGGGTGAAGTCCAGGTCATGATTTCACTCCTGAGTCCTGACCATCATCCCCGTGGACTCTCCTTTCCCCATCACAATCTTTTGTAGTAGTATTTCTTATGGAGATTAAACTATATTGACAAAAATAGGTGTTTTGCAGTACCGTACATCATGTTTTGGTGTGCTCAAACCTTATGCAGTTGCTGAATGGACTGATTCGAGTAAGTCGACATGAATTCTTTTATATGCACACATATCCGACGTCCAATGGCTAAAGTTAATAAGAAAATCCCCCCCCCCAATTTTTTAAGCTTCAATGTGCCCTCTAGAGGCCACCTCTGTATTCTGTTAAAGATCTTTATGTATGCACAAGGCATTGTAAATTATTTTGATTTTTCCTGGAAAGGAGCACTGAAGTCACTGTCTTCGTTCTTCTAATTGTAGCTGATAAACAAAATAACTCAAGCAGTTTGGAAGTGATGTGTTAGTTGCTGCGATATAACTCTGAACTTTCTTCTAATTTTCTTTTTCTTAGTGAATAGAACTTCCCACTCACGCAGCAATCTGAAGGTATTCTGTGATGCAACCTATTTACGGATGTGTCTTTTATGAATAACAGGAGCGTTTTGATGCTTACAGATCACTTTTTTCTTTATTCTGCAGCTTCCTTTCTGTGAGTTCCATGTGTTAATATACAGTGTACTTGGCTCCACATGTATGCAGACGTCGCTACTGACTCACCTACTTATAGTGATGTCAAATGAGGATAATGAAGGAAGGTGAAGATATTTTTTCCCTACCATGGCTATGTACATGGTGTCCAGTGGTATTTCCATGTATCCCTCTTTATCTAACTGCTTTATCTTTTAAATGTAATAAAACCAAACATTTTAACACCACTTATTTATTACAAACATGCCGATTTATGCATCGAGGAATAGCATAACGAATTGAATATGAAATGTTTAGTTTGCGCTCAATATGTTGGTGGGCGAGAATGTAGATGTAAATGGTTATACATAGTATAAAATTAAAATTGTAGACAAGTGCAGTATCTCAGTTCTCTATTTGTCACTCTGTCTGAAATCTTCACTACAAATTCTCTTGCATATGAATGGATGAACCTTGAGAGTTGAGCTACTATTGTTTTTGGAAGCTTGACACCGCCACCTTGATGATTCCATTTTTGTAAAGTTAATCACCCATTACTGGATTACTTTGTTGATTTTTTCTGCAAAGTTATGCTATCCAGACATGTTTACACGGTGCAGCCTTATGACCCTATCAGGACTAATGACATTTGTATGGCATATTTTACCTCCTCATGGGAAATAGATACAAGTAAATGTACATGGGACTATGGGAGCTCTAATGGAGATTGCACACAGTCAAGACTTGGGTTTATACATAATAGCAAGGTGGTGATGTTTTGGTTGTAGCTTGAAAGTTTTTTCCCTTGAAGATGACATAGACTTGGTAGCTTATAGTGAAGCTTTAAACCACTTGGTTCCATGGTGATGACAATATAATCCTATATTCTGATTGTTCATATATTGTCCAAATTTTGAATGAATTAAGTAGAAGGATCATTCTTACCTGCCTATGTATCATTATAGTGATGTATCATTCCAAAGATTGTTATCAAAGCAAAATCATTTTTTCATTATTCTGGTGATCCTTTTAGGACAGTCAGTCCGCATAGTAGAACATAAATTTTAGGCAATATATTCCGCAACAACGTGCGGGGAATCATCTAGTATCTTTTAGAGCACGGTGGTGGTTTTATTTTATAGAAATTATTGATCTCGCATGCTTCACTTATATTATTTTGGGAGTCCTTTAGAGCAGCATGGTAATTTTCTTTGGCTAAAAAAGTAGTCCTAATATGATAGGTATCCAAGATGGGTATAATAAAAACTTTCATATAAAGTGCATTGAATACTATGAGAAGTTTGATACTTGATGATTGTTTTGAGATATGAGGATGGTGATATTAGAGTCATGCCAGTGGAGTAATTGTGAATTTGAGGAATACTTGTGTTAAAGTTTGTGATTCTCGTAGCATGCACATATGGTGAACTATTATGTGATGAAGTTGGAGCATGATTTATTTATTGATTGTCTTCCTTTGTGTGGACGTCGGGATCGCGCGATGGTTAACTCCTACCAACCCTTTCCCTAGGAGCATGCGTTTAGTGCTTTGTTTTGATAACTTGTAGAATTTTGCTATAAGTATATGAGTTCTTTAAGACTTATGTTGAGTCCATGGATTATACGCACTCTCACCCTTCCACCATTGCTAGCCTCTCTAGTATCGCACAACTTTCGCCGGTACCATACACCCACCATATACCTTCCTCAAAACAGCCACCACACCTACCTATTATGGCATTTCCATAGCCATTCCGAGATATATTGCCATGCAACTTTCCATAGTTCCGTTTATTATGACATGCTTCACAATTGTCATATTGCTTTGCATGATCATGTGGTTGACATCGTATTTGTGGCAAGGCCACCATGCATAATTTTTCATACATGTCACTCTTGATTCATTGCACATCCCGGTACACCGCCGGAGGCATTCACATAGAGTCATATTTTGTTCTAAGCATCGAGTTGTAATTCTTGAGTTGTAAGTAAATAAAAGTGTGATGATCTTCATTATTAGAGCATTGTCCAAGTGAGGAAAGGATGATGGAGACTATGATTCCCCCACAAGTCGGGATGAGACTCCGGACGAAAAAAAAAGAAAAAAATGCCATAAAAGAAAAAAAGAAAAGGCCAAACAAAATAAAAAAAATGAGAGAAAAAGCGAGAAGGGGAATGCTACTATCCTTTTTCCACACTTGTGCTTCAAAGTAGCACCATGATCTTCATGATAGAGAGTCTCTTGTTTTGTCATCTTCATATACTAGTGGGAATTTTCATTATAGAACTTGGCTTGTATATTCCAATGATGGGCTTCCTCAAAATGCCCTAGGTCTTCGTGAGCAAGCGAGTTGGATGCACACCCACTTAGTTTCTTTAATTGAGCTTTCATACACTTATAGCTCTAGTGCATCCGTTGCATGGCAATCCCTACTCATTCACATTGATATCTATTGATGGACATATCCATAGCCCATTGATATGCCTAGTTGATGTGAGACTATCTTCCTCCTTTTGTCTTCTCCACAACCACCACTCTATTCCACCTATAGTGTTATATCCATGGCTCACGCTCATGTATTGTGTGAAAGTTGAAAAAGTTTGAAAAATTTAAAGTATGAAACAATTGCTTGGCTGAAACCGGGGTTGTGCATGATTTAAATATTTTGTGCGATGAAGATAGAGCATGATGAGGACATCACTAACAAGGTTACACCCATAGCCCCAACTGACACATATACAGGATCAATTACTAGAGCTCGCGCACGCCAATTAAATTACCAGGTACTGTCGTTTCTTAGTAATGATTCTAATGTTCATGAGAATATGATGCTACCTAAATTGGATACATTTGTCTTGCTTACAAATGAAGGGCCTAGCTTGGACAAGAAGGATGAACATTGGAGCAAGATCAAGCATGGAGATGATGGCATGCACAAGGGGAAAAAGAACGGAGTTACAAGTGATGATTTCAGGACTTTGAAGCCACCATAATGAGTGCGTGAAGCCTTGGACGAAATATACAAGATGCCACTTCATAAATTTTGTCCAGAGGCTATTATAGGTGCTGCGTCACCTTATTATTGGGCAAGACCCATGTAATTTCGAAATACTTGAGTATAGGCTATTTTTAGAGTCCGTATGTGTGGGGAAACAAGAGTTAGGGTTGGTTTCGGACCCCTCCGCCAAGGGCCACGAAATCCCCCCCCCCTCTTCCCCCATATATACAGCCCTTAGGGCGTCGTTTAGACTTTGGGGTTTTGTTTAGATTAAAGTTCACCATAGCTGCAACTTCGTGTACTTCGTTTGTGTTCAACGACCAGACAAAGACGTCTCAGAACCCCACCTTGATCAATAAAGCTTTCCTCTTATATTCGCAATATCCAGATTGCAATCTTAGTTTCTTGCTTGTTCTTTGTTTGCATGCAGGAAATAGACCCTCGTGGTCAGGTTGATCGTGCTCCGGCATGGTCAATAACCTCTCGAAGTTGGTTTAGCGATTGCTAAGGCACGACGTCCTCGCACGTTCGTAGTCGGATCGTCAAAGTCTACTCCACCGAAAACGATAGCCACCATCTCATTGAAAGACGGGACACCTTTGCCTCTATCAAGTGGTATCAGATTTCCAGGTTGCTCGGTGAGATTTTACAGTTTTCGTAGATTAGATCGAGTCTGTTCTTCATACCTACAGTCCACGAAAAAGCCAAAAAAATTAGGGTTAGTTCATCATATCCGAACCAGTCTGAGCCATTGCATAATCTTTTCCGTGTTTGCTTAGTTGAATTTGAGGTTGCATCATTGTGTCGAGTTGCTGGTCTTAGAGTCTAGTTCTTTAGAGTTTCGAGTTCTGTTCACAGTTTGTCACGCCGCCGCCGCACCATATTCATCAACACTGCCATATCCCACCACAGCGACCACATACCACCACCGCTGCCACATACCACCACCGCTGCCATATCCTACCACCATATCCACCACCAATCCGAATTCTTTTCATATTAGGTTTGTTCTCGAGATCCATCTAGGTTTCGGATTTGTGTTTCCTTGCCTGCGTAGGTCTCGAAAAGAAACGAGTTTGGAGACCCCCGGGCAGTTTTTAGGCCAAAATTTCGGCAGGTGAAAATAGTTTTCCCTATCCCATTTTTAGGCTTTTCTGAGTCTTTTGAGACACGTGCCATCATACTGTTTTTTTACCGCACTTCTTCGTCGTCGCTGCCCTGATTCCGGAAAAAAAATCGTCAAATTTTTTTTGTGCCTATCATCTTAGTTTAACTTGGGAAGAGTTTTGAGACACTCGCCATTATAGTGATTTTCGGCAAAAAAAAAGAGCGCAAAAAAAGAGGCGAAAAAATATATCAGAGTATGCTTTCCCCTTGTTTACGTGCAGTGCCATGATTTTGTTAGTGTTCTAGGCTCGCGTCTCTAGTACGGTCTAGCCTAGGACCAGCACAGTACCGACGTCGAGCGTTTATTCAACTTTGCATCTCTGAATTGATTATTGTTGACCCTTTTTGCTACCATCTTATAAGCCTTCCCAGCTCCACAAACATCTACGTCGTGCGTTTGACTCTCCCTGGTAATCGCTTTCTCCAAGCTTTGAGAGTTTTGACTACCACGATTGCCGATCACCACCTGCTGCTGGGTAAGAACAGGTCAGAATTTGAGATTTGCTTGACGGATTTGTGTCGCCCCACCACCACCATTTTCTAGTAGTCTATAGGATCATATTTTTGTGTGTTTCTATTGCTGCTAACCATGCCAGGATCACAAGTCGACGAGACTGACTGGGAGAACATAACGAACAAAGAGTTGCATGATAAATTTCAGCAAATGATGGGTCAACAGGTAGAAGATGTGATGACCAGTTTTGACAACGCACTAGCGAGGATGGATGGCATTGAGAAGTCAATTGACACCAAGTTGGATGCCAAATTCGCTGAAGTGCTTGCGCGTCTACCTCCACCTACTGCACCATTGCAGCAGCAACAACAACAACCACCTTCACGTCGTGAAACCGCCCTCCGCAAAGCGAGCCGTGTCGCTCTTCAGCCTGGCCAAACTGTTGGTGCTGTTGTTGATACTTCTGTGCCTCCTACTGCAGCTGAGGAGGAGGACGATTATGCGGGGGATTACGAGGATGAGGTTGATCAAAATCAGATCTACGTGCAACAACCAGCACCACAACTACTAGGTCATCCACATGCAAATAATCGTAATGGTAGGGCTGCACCATACCCTCGGGTACGTGATCATGACCATCTCCCTAAACTAAAGTTGAATATTCCACCATTTGAGGGTGGATATGTTCCTGATATATATCTTACTTGGGAGCTATAAACCGAACAACGTTTTACATGTTTAAAATATCCCGAGGAGAGACGTGTTGCTGCTGCTCTTTGTGCTTTCACTAGTTTTGCTTGTGTGTGGTGGTCTGAATATTGTAGATTACATCCGGATAATATTCCAACTACTTGGGCTGCTTTGAAAACTGCTGTCGGATTCAGGGCTCCGCAAAACCCATTAAGTTCGAACACAGGGGCATGAACGAAGATATCTCCCACTCACGTCTACCTAGCGCCTCGCTCTTGTCTCGGTGGGAGGGTTCAAACAAACAACAGACATAACACACAAGAGTTTATCCAGGTTCGGGCCACCTTGTGGTGTAAGACCCTACTTCCTGCTTTGGTGGATTAGCCTCGGGCTAGCGGGGATATGAGCTAGTACAATGGTTCCTGAGCTCAGGAGGCGAGCTCAGGAGGGTCAGGAGGCAAGTGTTCTTGCTCCTTACGTGGTGGCAGAGTGTATGAGTCGATCCCCTTTGCAGTGGGAGTTCTAGCTACTTATATAGGCGGCCACGGTCCTCTTCCCCCGAAATGTTTAGGCGGTAAGGGATCCCACAACAGCCATTTTTGAGCGAGAACACAAGGACGTTCCTACCCTAACAAAAGCAGTCTTCGCCTGCAAAAGGATCAGGCGATGACGCGGTGGTGGGCTCGATGATGACATCCTCCTTGTCGTCCTTGCGGTCTTCGGTCTTGTGGCACCAATGAGAAAACCTTTGCCCCGCTCCTCGGGAACTTGCGGCTGCGTTGTCCCTCTTGCACCGAAATGGTAACTGTGCCGCTGGCGGACGCTGGCACCCATTGGCGTGGCGCGTCATCACTGACATCACTGCCTCCTCCTGAGGCAGGCTTGGCCTTGGATTCTCCGCCCCTCCGGAGCACCTTGTTGAGGCTGCTCCTGAGGAGGTCTTGAAAAGGAGTTACCTGGCGCCCCACCCGACCCACCTGCCGGCCCAGCCCAGCTGCCGCTCCAGCGAGCTGCTTGGCTCGGCCAGGCAGGCAGGCAGGTGCTCGACGGTGGCCGCAACGCGCGCCACGCAGCTGTCCGCCGCCCTGCTTCCTCCCCTCGCCGCCCTGGAGGCTTGTATCGGTCGTCCACCTCGCCCCCGACCTCGCAGACACACCCCACTCTCCCCAGCTCCTCTCCTTCGCCCTCCCCGCACCATGGCTGACACCGCCATGCTCGCACCGTCGTAGTAGCCGCGCCCACCGTCGTCCCTGAGCCCCGTCGTCGTGTCCGTCGTCTCCGCCGTCCTCGACTACTTCGAACAGGCCGAGCCCCGAGCGCTCGCCCGCCCTGGAGACGCCCCCGACCCCTTCTTCCCCAACTCCGGCCGCGGAGATCCCCCTCCCCGTCCCGCTCAGCTCCGACCACCCCCAAGCTCGCTCCGGCGTCTGCTGCAACCCCTGTGAGCCCAGCTTCGTCCTCCCCCTCTCCGTTTGCTCTCTACTAACCTGGAACGCACCGCACGAAGCTCACCTGCACGCACCGCCGCGGAGCTCGTCGCCGACGAGGCTCCGGCCATCCAATGGTCCGGCCACTGTGCCTATCAGCTTCACCGTCACGCGTAGGTGTTGTAGGACCACTCCACGCTCCTCCACGAGCACCGCACCGTCGTTTTCGACTTCACCGAACTCCGGCAGCCGCTGGACTCGTCGCCAGCGTCATCTCCGGCGACCCCGAGGCCAGCCACCACCTCCACTCGATGCGGTTTGCCTCCAGCTACCCGTAGGTGTGCTCCGCCGTCGTTTTGGCAGCCGGAGCACGAAACCCGCACCTCACCGCCGTGTTTGGCCTCGCCGGCGGCTAAACGCCGGCGAGTTGGGCCTGTTTGACCACGGGTTTGACCCCCCTGGGTCACTGACATGTGGGCCCTGCCTGCTAGTCAAACCTAGTTTAGGTGTTAATTTAATTCTAATTAGTTAATTAGTTAACTGTGACACTGACCAGTGGGTCCCACTGGTCAGGTTTGACCTGGGCCGCCCTGTTGACTGACTGACGTCAGCATGATGTCATGCTGACGCAGTAAAGGATTTTCTGGGATTTTTAGATGTAAAAATAATTCAGGAAATTCCAGAAAATGCCTAAACTTCAAAAAATCATATAAATTCAACAGTAGCTCAGATGCAAAAGATTTATATATGAAAAATGATCAGAAAAATTCAATCTTTCCAATGGCACTAGTTTAATGCATGTTTGAGCAAGTTAACCTTGCTGTATACATTAAAACATGATAATGCACTTAATTAAATAATAGCTAAAGTGCCAATTTGAACCTTTGATTCAAATAGGCTCAAACCCTTCTGGTTATAGTTGCATTAGCCCAACACACATGCATCTTGCCATGTCATGAGCATGCATCATATTGTTGCATTTGTTTGTTTAATTATTGTATCGCCGGTATTCTCTGTGTTAGGTCCTGCTCCCGAGGATACTGCTGCGTATCCAGTTGAAGAGCAATACCCGACAACCACTTTGTCAGGCAAGCAATCATTGATCATTCCGATACAAACCCAATCTTCTCGCTCCTGCTCCCTTTTACTGCATTAAGGCAACAGCGTGTGAACTGCTACTTGCTGCGGTAGTTGAACCCTATTCCCTTGCATGACCTGTCATTGCCACAGTAAATAGTTACAACCCACTAGCATGTGTAGGAGTTGATTGAGCCATGTGATGTGTGATCCACCATGCTATTTGTTTATGTTGCCTGCTATGCTTAGAGTTGTGTCAGGTCTGGTTCATCTGGGTGATGGATCAGAGTGAAACAATCTTTCGATAAAGAGAAGGAAGTGTGGAATACGCTTGGTAAAGGTATCGATGAAAGGCCATGTAGGAGTACGTGGTGGGTTGTTTCATTGGAACCATACATAGGACCCGAGATCTGTATGTGTGGTTCAAGTTCCAGTTACTACCATGCATTGGGCCCGAAACCAATGGACCCTCTCGACTTATTAATTACCCTAGATCTCTGTCCAGGAGTTGCAACTAGTTTCTGGTGTTTATAGTTTACTAGAGGTCGTGCACAGCGCTGACCCTCGGGGTGGGTTGTGATGCGACAGGTACGTGGCACGGTGTACCGGTTGCCCGTTTGGTGACTCGGGAACCCTATACACATCGTTTGGGGCCGTGAGCGACACCCCGGCCGGATCTCCCCACGGATGGAACCCAAATAGGCGATAAACCTGGACGAGAGACTTGAGTAGTTAGTCAGGTCGTGGCCGACACCCTCGCTGGGCTTCCGCTTGAAGGTTGCCGAGTACATGTCGAGTAAACAGCGATAAGTGGTGAAAGCGTGTGTGAAGAGGTACACCCCTGCAGGGTTATCAATCTATTCGAATAGCCGTTGTTCGCGGTACGGACTACTTGGTTACTCTTACAGTTCATAGACAATTTTATGGATACTACTAAAAGCCTCAAGATAAGTGTGAGTGCCGTGGATGGCCCTTCCGTAGGATGACGGAAGAGGATCCTCGGTAGTGTATTGTTGTGGTGAGTAGAGGACTCGTGTTCGTAGTAACATCTTGCAATCTGTTGAGAGTTGTAGTATAGGTTAGCCAAGAGTCAAAGCTGGCTTTCTGCTATGAACTCCACTACCCCCTTTGATAATGTTGCATGTATGATAGGTTCTGTGGTAAGACTTGCTGAGTACCTTTGTACTCATGTTTGCTTAATAACTGTTGCATAGGAGAACCTTGCCCCTGCTGATGGGTTCTACATAGACGTTGACGTCGACGAGTAGCTTGACACCCAGACGGAGATCTGGAGCTTGTGAAGGGCCTTGTAGATAGTCAGGCTACACCAAGCCTGTTTTATTTTCTAAGTTGTCTGTACTCAGACATGTAGCTTCCGCTTGTGCTTGTATGACTGTATGACTTGAGTGTTGGGTCATGTGACCCCTACCTGTATGGATATGTTATGTATGGCTCTTGGAGCCTCTTAAATAAATTACTTTGAGTCATAGAGTTCTGTTGTGATGCAATGTTGTATTTGCACATATTGAGCATATTGTGTGTATGGTTGAAATGCTTGGTATGTGTGGGATCCGACACCTAGTTGTTTTCCTTTGGTAGCCTACCTTACAGGGAAATGCCTCCTAGTGATTCCAATGAGCCTTGGTAGCTTGCTACTGCTCGGAACACGTAGGCTGGCCGGCATGTGTCCTTCTTCGTTCCTGTGTCTGTCCCTTAGGGGAAATGTCACGCGGTGTTCCTTTAAGTCCATGTAGCTTGCTACGACTTGGGTTCATACGTTGATGACCGACACGTTCGTTGCTGGGTCATGGATGCATGTCTCTGTAATCTAGTGCCACTTTTGGTTTATAACTAGCCATGTCGGCCTGGGTTCTTTGTCATATGGATGCTAGCGACACTGTCATATACGTGTGCCAAAATGCGCAAACGGTCCCGGGCTAGGTAAGGTGGCACCCGTGGGGTTACCGTGCGTGAGGCCGCAAAGTGATATGACGTGTTACAGCTAGATCGGTGTGACTTAGGATCGGGGTCCTGACAGCGTTGGCATCAGAGTTGGACTGCCTGTAGGTTTCTCAAGCCAAACTGGTCGATGTTGAGTCTAGAAAAATTCTTAGTTATATGTAGGGGAATTGATTGTGGAAGGGAACGTAAGGCTCTTTTTACTCCTTTACCTTATGCCCTTCTGACCTGAGTCAGTCTATTATTTCTACGGGGATTTAGGACTAGGCCTCTTATCCTTACTAGGTTCACGTGTTACTAATCCGTAGACTCTTAGGATTGTTAGTTTCAAGCCTCAGTTCAGTTTCTATCCTTTTAGTATGATGATTGTTGGACCCGGAACCTTGATATGGAATTGTTGAGTGGCTATGCTATCATTTGTATGATGTCTCAAATCCTTGTTTGAGCATTTACAGTTGTTATGATGCCCGATTTCTTCCAGAAACACTAATGCCTTTGCATTACCTCGTGTTTCAGATGTCTGGCCGCACCCCTCACCAAGTGGTTCGTTTGACTCGGTGCATTAATGTGCCCGGTCACACGGCCATGCTAGTCCATGTGCTGATTGAGACCGGTTATCGCTGGTATCCTGAGTACACCGTGGAGGAACAGTACAGGGATTTCAATCAGAGTCAGTATTTCTTCACAGTCCGGATATACCCCTCATATCCCGGAGCTAACGACCCCATCCATTGGTCTTATGGACTCGGGGTTACCATCAAGATGGCATTACAGGATGCCGCCTATTCGATGATGACCATTCTCCGGGCTAGGCATGCTCTGTTGCTGAACACTGAGTTCTGCTACATGCCAGCCTCACTTCCCGGAGAGGAAGGCTACTACACTGGTCTGTATACTGATGCTGCTCATGAAGAGCCACTGCTTCAGACTACTGTTTAGATGCTGAAGGATAGGGACCGTGAGGTCCGTGCCCTCCGAATGGAGCTATATAACACTCGAGCCGCCCACTGGACTACTTTGACACGGCTTGCACCTGCTGTGCATGCCGGATATCTGGACATGCGGGATTTGTACCCCGTGCGGACTCGTCTGCCTGATCGCATGGATTGGCGTGACGTTGGGGGTATTACACCTCCACGTGGGCGTCGGTTACCACCAGCATCGGGACCGAGGCCACATCCATGTCCCTATGGTCCACAGCCTTCAAGTGCTCGCGAGTTTCAAGATCCGTCTGTTCCACTTCCAGGCTACGGTGGTAATCTTTACGAAGATTACTACGGGAATGTCTGAGCTAGACCGTGGTAGTAGTAGTATTGTAGTAGTTGTATTCCCACAGTCCTGCGCGTCTTGTGGAATATGACTTAGTGTGTACTGAGTTCCGGAGGTGTAGTTAAATAATGTATAGGAGCTTGGAATGCCTCTGATGGGATGTATCGTCTTTCACCGCAGTTGTACTTTAGCCTTGGCTTGTACTAAACTATGTATGGTGTGTATGACCACTGGTGTATATATAGCAGTTCTATATTACCATGTCGTACGGATGAACATCTCTGCATTTCGTGTCATCCATTACATTCGGCACTCCTATGTCAAATTTTTGCCATCCTTGTCTAAACCGTTGTTTTGTTTTCTTAGGATGGTCAACACTCGCAACACTCCTGCTGCTCAGGAGCAGGGTGAGGCTAGTGGGGCTAGAGATGGGAATCTGCCCCAGCCACCCTCCTTGGCGGAAGTTATGCTCGAGGCAGAACGGAACAAGAGAGAGACCAACCGTCTGCTGGAACGCATAGAGCAGAACACTTGGTTCCGCCAGAGGAATGACGTGGTGTCAATTAATGACTTTATCAAGATGTGTCCACCGAAGTTCCATCACTCCACTGAACCTCTGGATGCAGATGACTGGCTACGTAGTATCACCCATAAGCTACACTCTGCCCGTGTGGCCGAAGCTGACAAGGTTACCTACGCCGCCTACCATCTTGAGGGCCCTGCCAGTCTTTGGTGGGAAAACTTCGAAGCTATGCGTCGTGCTGGCCAAATCACTACTTGGGTTGAGTTCAGTGAGGCATTCCGTGAACATCACATCTCGGAAGGTCTCATGGATCGCAAGCGGGAGGAATTCAGCAATTTCACCCAGGGCCGGTTAACTGTAGATGGCTATAGTCGCGAGTTTGGCAACTTGGCACGCTATGCACCTGAGGAAGTATCCACCGATGCCAAGAAGCAGGCGAGGTTCCGCAAGGGACTCAGCCCTGAACTCCGCCGAGATCTACGTCTGCACGAGTGCACTTCCTTCCAGAAGTTGGTAAACAAGGCTATCAGTGCTGAAACGGGCCAGACCGACTTCGAGGCCACACGCAAGCATACTCGAGACTTTGGTTCCTCATCCGGCTCTGGCTCTCACAAGCGCCGTGTGTGGGTTCCTAACACTGCTCTGCCACCCAAGTACACACCGAGGCCATCCTATGAGGCGCCTCGCCCAACTCAACAGTTTGCACCTGCTAAGACCTATGGAGGACCACCTTCCAACTTTGCTCCACGCACTAGCACTATGACCTGCTTCAAGTGTGGAGAACCGTGACACTACATGCGTGAGTGTCCTCAGAATCAACCAGGAAAACCCGTTGGCCGTGGTAAGCCAACCGGCAAGGTGAATTATGTCAAGCCAATCCCCACTGCACGTGGTCATGTCAACTATGTCTCTGCTGAGGAAGCTTATGAGGATCCTAACATCGTTCTTGGTACGCTTCTCGTTAACTGCCATCCGGCATCTGTTCTTTTCGATACTGGAGCATCCCATTCGTTCATATCTGAGAGCTATGCTCGAATGCACAACATGACTTTTTGTGACATGCCTACTTCCATGGTTATTCAAACTCCTGGTTCAAAGTGGCAAACCTCTAGGGTAAGCCATGGAAATGAAATCCTTGTCGATAGACTTGTTTTCCTAGCATCCCTAATCGCTCTCAAGTCCTCGGACATAAACATCATCTTGGGTATGGATTGGATGACAACTCATTACGCCAAGATTGATTGCTATACTAGGACCGTTCAACTTACACACCCATCCGGCAAGATAGTCAATGTATTGACCCGAATGGCTGAGCGTCAGCTCTACTCTCTTAATGCCAGCCCTCTACCCGAACTAGAAGATATCCCGGTAGTCCGTAACTTTCCGGATGTTTTTCCAGAAGAACTGCCAGGAATTCCACCTGACAGAGATGTCGAGTTCGTGATATATCTTATCCCTGGAACTATCCCAATCTCTAGGAGACCCTATAAGATGGCACCCCTAGAACTAGCTGAGCTTAAGAAACAACTCGATGAGTCCTTGCAAAAGGGTTTCATCCGTCCTAGTTCTTCCCCTTGGGCTTGCCCCGTCCTCTTCGTCAAGAAGAAGAATGGAACGGAGCGGATGGTTGTAGATTACCGACCTGTCAATCTGGTCACCATAAAGAACAAGTATCCGCTTCCCAGGATCAACGACCTGTATGATCAGCTCGCTGGATCCTCAGTCTTCTCTAAGATGGATTTGAGGTTGGGTTACCATCAAATCAAAATCAAGAACGGGGACATTCCTAAAACGGCTTTTGTTACTCGTTATGGCCAATATGAGTACACAGTCATGTCCTTCGGATTAACCAATGCCCCAGCCACCTTCTCCCGGCTAATGAATTCTATATTCATGGAGTACTTGGATAAATTCGTCGTAGTATACCTCGATGATATACTCATCTATTCCAAGAACAAGGAAGATCATGCCGAGCATTTAAGGCTGGTATTGACGAAACTTCGAGAGCACCGCCTTTATGCCAAATTCTCTAAATGTGAATTTTGGTTGCCGGAAGTAACCTATCTAGGTCATGTGATCTCTGGCAAGGGTATTGCTGTCAATCCCGAGCGAGTTCAAGCCGTCCTTGATTGGACTCCCCCTGAATCGGTCAAGCAAGTTAGGAGTTTTCTTGGCTTAGCGAGCTATTGCCGACGCTTCGTCGAGAATTTCTCCAAGGTTGCTAAACCTCTAACTGAGCTCCTCAAAAAGGATAAAAAGTTTGAGTGGACCCCACAGTGCGAGTCCAGTTTTCAGGAACTGAAAAGACGCCTGACATCTGCACCTGTACTGGTACCACCAGACTTTTCCAAGGATTTTATTATCTATTGCGACGCCTCGCGACAAGGACTAGGTTGCATACTCATGCAAGATCGTCAAGTGATTGCATACGCATCTCGACAGTTGCGTCCACATGAGGATAACTATCCTACTCATGATCTAGAGCTTGCATCTGTAGTCCATGCACTCAAAACATGGCGACATTACCTCCTTAGTAATCACTGTGAAATCTTCACTGATCATCAAAGTTTGAAGTATATCTTCACCCAACCGGATCTAAATCTCAGGCAAAGACGTTGGGTCGAGTTGCTCACAGACTACGACTTAGGAATCACTTACACCCCTGGGAAGGCCAATGTCATGGCTGATGCACTAAGTCGTAAGTCTTATTGTAACAACTTGATGTTACAACAGGGACAACCACTTCTACACGAGGAATTTTGTAAGCTTAACCTTCACATTGTTCCTCGAGGATTCCTTTCCACCTTGGTGGCGGAACCTACCCTTACGGATCAGGTCATCAAAGCACAGAAGGTTGACCCGGGAATTTCCCGTATTAAGAGGAACATCAAGAAAGGAGTTGCGGGATGTTTCTCAATTGATGATCAAGGAGTTGTATTCTTTAGCAACCGTTTAGTGGTTCCTAAAGTACGAAACCTGAGACGTTTGATCCTTAAGGAGGCTCATGAATCTCCTCTCACAATTCATCCCGGTAGTACCAAAATGTATCAGGACCTACGTCAGAGATTCTGGTGGACTAGGATGAAGAGAGAAATCGCTCAATTCATTGCTAACTGCGACGTTTGTCGTCGAGTCAAAGCAGAGCATCAACGGCTGATGGGCCTCGAACCCCTCGTTGGTGCCCCCAAGTGGAAGGTGTAAGATGCAGTATGTAGAAGTGTTTTCCCTTAGCAAAGATGCCAAGGATCGAATCCCCAGAGACTCCTAGGTTCAACAAGTAGGTGTCAACTGCTAACGGCGCAAATTAGCAATCAACGTGGACCTGCACACAGATACAAATAACTTTGCTCCCAACGAGTATAGAGAGGTTGTCAATCCATCCGGCCTTGTAGTTCACAAAGGGTTAAAAGCAAATGATAGTAGTGATAGATAGTGTTTTGCAATAGTAAATAAATAGCGAAAAGTAAATAGTGGATGTGATCAATGATGGTAATATGGACCGGAGTCTCATGATGTTCACTAGTGATGTCTCTCTCCCAAAAGACGATAAAACAGCTATGTGAGGTAAACAAATTACAGCTGGGCAATTGACAGGACCACGAACGCAAACCAATGCAGATTACATTGCAGAAAGGTTGAGGTTCAAAGCATGGGCGGTACGCCAAAATAAGTAGACCGAAATCCATCAATATCTACTACTAATCATCCACCTTGAGATATCTATCCAGAACATCTCGCTGGTATTAAGTTGCGAGTCCCACCCATAGTGTAAACTCAATGCAACAGACAACTGCATTAAAAGAACTTTGCGTAAAGTAAACAATCCTTGCACCCGCGGGCACAAGCACCGTTGTTTTCCCCCTTGTGGCAACAGCACATCCCCTAGACTCATCTTTATGTCACTCAAGCTAGTCATCGAGGGGCATGAACCCACAATCGAGCATAACGTTCCCTCTTGGAGTCACTACGTATTACTTGGCCAAAGCAATAAATAACAACGGAGAACATGCAAGAATTACTTATGAACATAAATATAAAAGAGGTAGATCAAATATATTACTCAAGATCAATCTGAACATAATCCCATAATCCATCGGATCCCAACAAACTCAACATAGCAACAGCATAAGGATTACATATGTGCCTCGATCATGTAGGGCAGCTCACGAGGACTAATTAGTGAAGCACAAGAACGGGAGGACAACATCACATAGCTACTGGTCATGGACTCATGGTCCAAGGGAGACTACTCACGAGTCATCCGGGAGGCGTCCATGGTGGTGGAGATGCTCCCGGTGGTGATCCTCCCCTCCGGCAGGGTGCCGGGAAGAGTTCTCATGGTGCTCCCGATCTTGGAAGCGGCGGCGGCGGCGGAACAGAGATGGGATCGCAAAAAGAGTTCCTGTTCTGAGGTTTTCGGAGGACGCTTTAAATATATGCCAAAGGGGAGCATCGGGGAAGCTTCGAGGGGCCCAGGCGCGCCGCCAGGGCGCCTGGAGCCCTGGTGCC
>LR738711.1:364551492-364587098 GCA_902687465.1 Secale cereale
GACGCACGGTTGTTTCCGGAACGCTGATTTTTTATATAATTTTTCTGGATTTTTCCTGGCAGTTCTCGTAACGTGAAAACCTGAAATACAAAAACAGCCGAAAACAGAAACTGGCACTGGGGTGCACTGGATTAGTAAGTTAGTCCAAATATGATCAAAAGTGTATGGAAGTGTATGAATATCATAGCAATATCACCCAAAAGTGGCATGGAGCAAGCAGAAATTATAGATACGTTTTGGACGTATCAACGGCCTGCTGGCACCCTTCAACCTTTAGCTATTCCTGAATGGAAATGGGACAAAGTCGGTATGGACTTCATTACCGGGTTTCCCAGGACCAGGAAAGGGAATAATGCTATCTTCGTCGTTATCGACCGCCTCTCTAAAGTAGCTCATTTCCTGCCTGTTCGAGAGAGTATTACCGCTAGCCAGCTAGCAGACTTGTATGTCTCTCGGATAGTATCACTTCATGGTGTGCCGTTGGAGATTAACTCAGACCGTGGAAGCCTTTTCACTTCACGATTTTGGGAAAGTTTCCAGAATGCTATGGGAACTCATCTCTCCTTCAGTACCGCCTTCCATCCCCAGTCAAGTGGTCAAGTGGAACGAGTCAATCAAATTCTGGAAGACATGCTTCGAGCCTCTGTCATCTCTTTCGGTATGGATTGGGAGAAGTGTCTTCCATTTGCCGAATTCGCTTATAACAATAGTTATCAAGCCAGCTTGGGTAAAGCCCCCTTCGAAGTTCTATATGGACGAAGGTGTCGAACACCTCTTAACTGGTCAGAAACCAGGGAAAGACAATTCTTTGGCCCGGATATGATCCAGGAAGCAGAAGAGCAAGTTCGCATCGTTCGTGAGAGATTGAAAACAACCCAGTCTCGCCAGAAGAGCCAATATGATAGTCATCATAAGGCTGTGACTTTTGAAGTCGGCGATAAGGCTTACCTTCGGGTTACTCCTCTTAAGGGAACCCATCGCTTCGGTATCAAAGGCAAATTGGCCCCTCGTTACATCGGTCCTTTTCGCATTCTTGCCAAATGAGGAGAAGTTGCCTACCAATTGGAACTACCTCCGCACCTATCCATAGTTCATGACGTGTTCCACGTTTCTCAACTCAGGCGTTGCTTCTCGGATCCTATCCGCGGAGTGGACCACAAAACGCTTGATCTCCAGGACAATCTCACATATCGAGAATACCCCGTTCGTATTCTTGATCAAACCGAGCGCACCACTCGACGCCACAATATCAAGTTTCTCAAGGTTCAATGGTCACATCATTCCGAGAGTGAAGCAACTTGGGAAAGGGAGGATCGTCTTCGACTTGAGTACCCCACCCTCTTTCCGGAGGAACCCGAATCTCGGGACGCGATTCTTTTAAGTGGGGGTGAGTTGTCACATCCCTAGTTAGCATTTGCATTAGGACTAGCTAGAGTGTGCATCATGTTTACTTATCAAAGAAACTTGAAATGGGAATGACAGAAACCCCAGCACCCCTCTTCTAACAACTAGGGTTTGATAAAATGTTTTCCAATGTACCCAAAAGGCCCTTCAAAAATGTCCATCATTTCTGCCTTGGTCTTAAACCTCTGCCAAAAATGGTGCACAATTTTCTAGGACATCCAAGGTCTCTGGATTAAATCATATGGTATTTGTATTTGGGCATTTAAATGCTATAAAATATTTTAAATGCTCAAATAATCATAAACTATAATGTTCCATGCTGTTCATATTATATACAGTGGGCATGAAAAGTTTTATGAGTTATAAAAATGTTCTGGCATTTTTATTAATTAAACAAAGTTGCAAAATAAATGAAACAGAAAAGAAATAGAAAAAGGAGAGAGAAAAGGAGTTACCTGGCGCCCCACCCGGCCCACCTGCCGGCCCAGCCCAGCTGCCGCTCCAGCGAGCTGCTTGGCTCGGCCAGGCAGGCAGGCAGATGCTCGACGGCAGCCGCAGCGCGCGCCACGCAGCTGTCCGCCGCCCTGCTTCCTCCCCTCGCCGCCCTGGAGGCTTGTATCGGTCGTCCACCTCGCCCCCGACCTCGCAGACACACCCCACTCTCCCCAGCTCCTCTCCTTCGCCCTCCCCGCACCATGGCTGACGCCGCCGTGCTCGCACCGTCGTAGTAGCCGCGCCCACCGTCGTCCCTGAGCCCCGTCGCCGTGTCCGTCGTCTCCGCCGTCCTCGACTACTTCGAACAGGTCGAGCCCCGAGCGCTCGCCCGCCCTGGAGACACCCCCGACCCCTTCTTCCCCAACTCCGGCCGCGGAGATCCCCCTCGCTGTCCCGCTCAGCTCCGACCACCCCCAAGCTCGCTCCGGCGTCTGCTGCAACCCCTATGAGCCCAGCTTCGTCCTCCCCCTCTCCGTTGGCTCTCTACTAACCTGGAACGCACTGCACGAAGCTCACCTGCACGCACCGCCGCGGAGCTCGTCGCCGACGAGGCTCCGGCCATCCAATGGTCCGGCCACCGTGCCTATCAGCTTCACCGTCACACGTAGGTGTTGTAGGACCACTCCACGCTCCTCCACGAGCACCGCACCGTCGTTTTCGACTTCACCGAACTCCGGCAGCCGCTGGACTCGTCGCCAGCGTCATCTCCGGCGACCCCGAGGCCAGCCACCACCTCCACTCGATGCGGTTTGCCTCCAGCTACCCGTAGGTGTGCTCCGCCGTCGTTTTGGCAGCCGGAGCACGAAACCCGCACCTCACCGCCGTGTTTGGCCTCGCCGGCGGCTAAACGCCGGCGTGTTGGGCCTGTTTGACCACGGGTTTGACCCCCCTGGGTCACTGACATGTGGGCCCTGCCTGCTATTCAAACCTAGTTTAGGTGTTAATTTAATTCTAATTAGTTAATTAGTTAACTGTGACACTGACCAGTGGGTCCCACTGGTCAGGTTTGACCTGGGCCGCCCTGTTGACTGACTGACGTCAGCATGATGTCATGCTGACGCAGTAAAGGATTTTCTGGGATTTTTAGATTTAAAAATAATTCAGGAAATTCCAGAAAATGCCTAAACTTCAAAAAATCATATAAATTCAACAGTAGCTCAGATGGAAAAGATTTATATATGAAAAATGATTAGAAAAATCCAATCTTTCCAATGGCACTGGTTTCATGCATGTTTGAGCAAGTTAACCTTGCTGTATACATTAAAACATGATAATGTACTTAATTAAATAATAGCTAAAGTGCCAATTTGAACCTTTGATTCAAATAGGCTCAAACCCTTCTGGTTATAGTTGCATTAGCCCAACACACATTCATCTTGCCATGTCATGAGCATGCATCATATTGTTGCATTTGTTAATTTAATGATTGTATCGCCGGTATTCTCTGTGTTAGGTCCTGCTCCCGAGGATACTGCTGCGTATCCAGTTGAAGAGCAGTACCCGACAACCACTTTGTCAGGCAAGCAATCATTGATCATTCCGATACAAACCCAATCTTCTCGCTCCTGCTCTCTTTTACTGCATTAAGGCAACAGCGTGTGAACTGCTACTTGCTGCGGTAGTTGAACCCTATTCCCTTGCATGACCTGTCATTGCCACAATAAATAGTTGAAACCCACTAGCATGTGTAGGAGTTGATTGAGCCATGTGATGTGTGATCCACCATGCTATTTGTTTATGTTTCCTGCTATGCTTAGAGTTGTGTCAGGTCTGGTTCATCTGGGTGATGGATCTGAGTGAAACAATCTTTCGATAAAGAGAAGGAAGTGTGGAATACGCTTGGTAAAGGTATCGATGAAAGGCCATGTAGGAGTACGTGGTGGGTTGTTTCATTGGAACCGTACATAGGACCCGAGATCAGTATGTGTGGTTCAAGTTCCAGTTACTACCATGCATTGGGCCCGAAACCAATGGACCCTCTCGGCTTATTAATTACCCTCGATCTCTGTCCAGGAGTTGCAACTAGTTTCTGGTGTTTATAGTTTACTGGAGGTCGTGCACAGCGCTGACCCTCGGGGTGGGTTGTGATGCGACAGGTACGTGGCACGGTGTACCGGTTGCCCGTTTGGTGACTCGGGAACCCTGTACACATCGTTTGGGGCCGTGAGCGACACCCCGGCCGGATCTCCCCACGGATGGAACCCAAATAGGCGGTAAACCTGGACGAGAGACTTGAGTAGTTAGTCAGGTCGTGGCCGACACCCTCGCCGGGCTTCCGCTTGAAGGTTGCCGAGTACATGTCGAGTAAACGGCGATAAGTGGTGAAAGCGTGTGTGAAGAGGTACACCCCTGCAGGGTTATCAATCTATTCGAATAGCCGTTGTTCGCGGTACGACTACTTGGTTACTCTTACAGTTCATAGACAATTTGATGGATACTACTAAAAGCCTCAAGATAAGTGTGAGTGCCGTGGATGGCCCTTCCGTAGGATGACGGAAGAGGATCCTCGGTAGTGTATTGTTGTGGTGAGTAGAGGACTCGTGTTCGTAGTAACATCTTGCAATCTGTTGAGAGTTGTAGTATAGGTTAGCCAAGAGTCAAAGCTAGCTTTCTGCTATGAACTCCACTACCCCCTTTGATAATGTTGCATGTATGATAGGTTCTGTGGTAAGACTTGCTGAGTACCTTTGTACTCATGTTTGCTTAATAACTGTTGCAAAGGAGAACCCTGCCCCTGCTGATGGGTTCTACATAGACGTTGACGTCGACGAGTAGCTTGACACCCAAACGGAGATCTGGAGCTTGTGAAGGGCCTTGTAGATAGTCAGGCTACACCAAGCCTGTTTTATTTTCTAAGTTGTCTGTACTCAGACATGTAGCTTCCGCTTGTGCTTGTATGACTGTATGACTTGAGTGTTGGGTCATGTGACCCCTACCTGCATGGATATGTTATGTATGGCTCTTGGAGCCTCTTAAATAAAGTACTTTGAGTCATAGAGTTCTGTTGTGATGCAATGTTGAATTTGCACATATTGAGCATATTGTGTGTATGGTTGAAATGCTTGGTATGTGTGGGATCCGACACCTAGTTGTTTTCCTTTGGTAGCCTACCTTACAGGGAAATGCCTCCTAGTGATTCCAATTAGCCTTGGTTGCTTGCTACTGCTCGGAACACGTAGGCTGGCCGGCATGTGTCCTTCTTCGTTCCTGTGTCTGTCCCTTAGAGGAAATGTCACGCGTTGTTCCTTTAAGTCCATGTAGCTTGCTACGACTTGGGTTCATACGTTGATGACCGACACGTTCGTTGATGGGTCATGGATGCCTGTCTCTGTAATCTAGTGCCACTTTTGGTTTATAACTAGCCATGTCGGCCCGGGTTCTTTGTCATATGGATGCTAGCGACACTGTCATATACGTGTGCCAAAATGTGCAAACGGTCCCGGGCCAGGTAAGGTGGCACCCGTGGGGTTACCGTGCGTGAGGCCGCAAAGTGATATGACGTGTTACAGCTAGATCGGTGTGACTTAGGATCGGGGTCCTGACAAGGAGTCCTCACCAGAGTGAAAAGAGACGAGGAGCAAAAGAAATCCTACTCTCTGATATATATATAGGACTCAAAACATTTTAAGTGTGTGCCTAGACTCAACCGTCAACGATTCGATCAATCAGTGGGGGCTTCTAGGTCGGAGAAGGCTCTAATACCAACTTGTAATGCCCAGGATGAGACTATACCTCCTACGTGTCGAGGCACGACTTAAAGGTATAAGCCCATTCTGGAATGATCTCAAGTTCGGTATCTTTGCACGACTCATGTAAAAATAGGGATGAAATTGCAAAAGGATAGTTGGCTTACACCCGCCACGTCACACAATTCATTACATAAGCAAATCATCATCCAAATAACATCACAACCCGACTACGGGTGAAGATCCAAATGAAAGATACCAAATACATAAAGCCACAGGTTCGAATCGCCCCTAGTAGAAACCACTACTGGTCATCGGGATAGTGCACATAGTATCAGCTACGTTCTTCATCGTACTCCCAGTACAACTCTGTGCCGTCACCTGAGTAGTTCACCTGAGTACCTGCATCTGGTGTGGTGTAGAATCTGTGAGCCACGGAGGACTCAGCAATCCCGTTCCCGGGTAACAGAACTATCTAAGCCTTGGGTGTGGAACAAGGCTGAAGAAAGAAAAAAAATGTTGCAGCTGCACTAGCACTAGCTTACGTGTTAAGAGCGAGAAAAGAAGTGCCACGAGCGTCAAAGTGATCACGAAGTGATCCTATCTAAGCATGTCAATCATAACCCCACCGTGTTCACTTCCCGAACCCCTTTCGGAAAATGACCGTCACGGTTACTCACGCTGGTAGTGTGTTCTGAACATGGTGTCAAGTTTTCTACAACCGGATATTAACAAATTCACATCTGCCACATAACCGCGGGCACGACTTTCGAAAATTAAAAACCCTGCACGGGTGTTCCAACTTGGCCCATTACAAGCCCACGATCCGCGGAGTCGTAACTCCAAGGTGGGAAGGCCCGAGTATTCTCGGAATCCCGTGCTCAAGATATACCGACATAGGTAAAACTAATCCAGCAAATCCTCCCGGTGTGCCGACACCCTGACAGTAGCCGCGCGTATCTAGTCTCAGGCCACGACCGGATAGGTCAGCCTACAGGTATATACCAATCCTCGAGTTTCCTCGTGGTGGCCCCGCAGTCTGCCCAGTTTGGACCAACACTCATGTGGAGCACTGGCCCGGGGGTTGTTGATTAATAACTCGGGTTTGCAAAGCCCTATGCAAGTTTTAGTTATTAGGCAAATGGAGTACCAATGTTGGGACTTGCTGGAAAAGCCTTAGCGTTAAGCGGTTTATCGAGGGGGTCCCATAACCCCAACCGTGTGAGGAACGCATAATCAAGGAACATAACACCGGTTTATACGGTTCCTAGGGCGGCATGAGTGGAACAAATTTACTAAGCAAGAGGCTTAGCCTTCCACCCATTACCAATATATAGATGATTTAGTTTAAGAGTTTATATAGTGTGATATCCCAACAAACTTCAACATGAAGCAAGAATCTTCAAAACTTCTCCTGCAGCTAGCAATGCTATAAGAGGGGCTGAGCGAAGCCTACGCAGCCAATCAAAGGTTTGCATAGGTTGGGTGATTAGACAGATTCATGGTTACAATAGGAGGCTGACAAACAAACATGGGCATCGAGGCAATAAGCTAAAGAGCGAGACTTCTAGCAATAGGCAAAGATAGTAATGATATCTGGGTCAGGTCATCTTGCCTGTCGAGTCGTCGATGGGATCGTAAGACGGCTCCTCGTTCTCAACCTTGGTAGTAACCTCGTTCTCGTACTCGGTCTCGGCTTCCGGCTCTACTCAACACAAGAACACACGAGGCATGAAATCAAACAAGGTGCAATGCGTAAACTACAGGATGCATGTGTGATGCACTTAGGATGCACAACATGTCAACGTAGGAAGCACACCAGAACAACACAAGAACAAGACAATATGCTCAAGCAAGTAGGATACAAGACAGATCTATATAGGATGCAAAACATGGCAAGGTAGGAAGCACGAAGAAACAACATAAGAACAACAAGTTTAAATGAGGCCGGAAACTACTTAAGACAAATCCGGTAAGTCCTCATATGCATAGTTTGAAATTAGTCCAGATCTGAACAAACCTTAAGTTAAAGTTGTTAAACAGCAAGTTACCATGCACCATGATAATCTACACGAAATTATAGTCAAGTTTCATATAAAGTTTGTTTAAAACGGAGCTACGGTCTAGAAGATATGATCAAAACAAGATAAGCATGACAACGGTGCAAGATGCACCCAAACATCAAGCAAACATACTCCAAACATGTTAACAAGATGATATTATGAATCTACATGCAAAATCATACAAGTTTCATGTAGGGCACGCTCAAAACGGAGCAACGGACTAAAAGATACACCTGAAACAAGAAACAATGCAAAGCTGAAATTAACAGCCACATAGCAACTTTGGAGCAAGAAACATATACTCTACAGCACTCAAACATGGTGACAAAAGCATGGACATGAAGTAGACATATCCTACAGCAAACAACTCCATTGGAGCAACTCCATAGGAGGCATGGATCAATAGCAACAAGCTACAACATTTTGATCATGACATTAAAAACCTGACAATAATATTTTATAGCAACTTGGGAGCAAGAATTAAATAGGCTACAGCAACCCAAATGAGCAAGTAAGGGCATGAATGGATAGACAACAACATATACAGCAAGGAATGATCAATTGCCACCCCAAAACTAACATGGATTTGCCTAGGACATCAAGCAAACATTGCATCAGGATATTACAGATTCCAGACTTAGAGAAATTTCACTAAGTGTTAAAACAGTAACATTAGCATGGCATGTTTGCGAGCATGTTTAAGTCATATTAAAGCATAACATGGCAAATGGTTTGCACCACAGCAAAGATCACATGATGGAGAATCTAAAACATCTAGGCATGTGACAAGGGGACAAACACAACAATAGCAACGAGCTCCTCAACTAGGCATCTCGTAACAAGTTACAAAACCTAACAACCACTTGCACTTTTGCAACAGGGATAAAACATGGCAATATGAACTCTAACATGCATGCTATAGCAACCAACATGTAGAGCATCTCATGATGAACATTTTGACATATCATTTGCTTCATTTGGATAAACATGCACCAAGTTATCACATCTCAAACATGGCATGAAAATAACAAGTAGCAGCAGTTTATATCATGTAGCACTCTTGTCACGAAGATTAAGACATCTAGATGGACTCAAACAAGCATGACACAATGGAACACAACATAGTACACATCACCACGGTCATTTTGACATATCATATGCACAAATCGGACATACACACAAAAAGTTATTGCCATCACAAGAAGCCATCAGACTACAAAAAAATAACAAAAGATTTAGCAAAAAACAGGGGGATCACCTCGTGGGTCGGGTTGACCCAGCGGATCGGGCGCGGGCGCGGGACCCGTTAGGGTTCGGGCAACCGCTCAGATCGAATCGGGCCGAGCGAGGGGAAGCGGCCGGGGCGACGGGGCTGCGCGGCCGGCGGGAGCTGGGGCCGGCCGGAGCGGCGACCGGCCGGAGGAGGCGAGGCGGCGGCTTGGGGCGAGGCCGGCGGCGGAGCACGGCGGTGGCGCGGCGGCGACCGCGAGGCACTGCGGTGAGCGGAGGCGGTCGGGGCGGAGAGGCCCGGTTGGCGGTGGCGGCGGGCCCGCGTCAGGCCTCGAGGGCCGGCGCGGTGGTGAGCGGCGGCGGGACACGTGTCCGCTCGCGATTGGTCGAGGGGCGGCGAGCAGACGCGTCCGGCTCGGTCCGGACGTGTCCGGCGACGGCGGCGTGGAGGAACTAGGTTTTTTTGGACGAAAATGGCATGGGGGGACGTTTTTATAGGCACAAGGAGCTAGGAGACTCCAAATGGGGAGCGGTTTTCGGCCACGCGATCACAAATCGACGACCGAGATGATGGGAAGGGTTGTGCTGGGTTGGTGGGCTGTTGTGGAGGGGGTCTTGGGCCTCAAAGAAGAGGTTCTTTTAGCCCACTAGGTTAACCGTTGGTGTACCAAACGAACTCCAAACGCGGCGAAACTTGACAGGCGACCTACACGTACCAAAACAACATCGCACGACAAGTCTCACGTCATTCCGGAAATGTTACACGGCCACACACGAAAGAAGGACTCGAGGATGCCACGGGCACGTGTGAGAGCGTCGGAACTCGAAACGGACAACGGGAAGAGACGAGTGGGACCGGATGCAAGTGGCAACACAAATGCAATGCAATGCACATGGCAACATGACATGGATGAAATGCACACACGCACACGACAAAACAAAGAAACCCGAAATGAAAGAAGAACCCGGAAGGAAATGATGAAGCCAAAGTTTATATATTGTCATATTTGGAAAGTGTTACATCCGGGGCATTACACACAGGTGGGGGGAGCCCATCACCACCATACGGGTCCCGCCCTTCTCCACAGCCGACGGTGAGATTAGCATCGAGCGCCCTTCCGAGTCGCAAGAAGCAGTGACACCCTTGTCGATGTCGAGGCCGAGGGAGAAGTTGGAGCCGTATTGGTTAAGGCCGATGTCGTTGCTCCCGACCACCACCTGTCGTTCCCCTTGCTCTGTGGTAGCCCCACCCTTAGGAGCCGCCGCTTCACAGTCCTTATCCTTGAGACCTAGCTTGTTCCACGTCACCGTGTCAATCGAGTCATCCCCCATGCTCGTGTCATGATCTTTATCCGCGCCGTCCGGGCCCTTGTCAAGGGTAGCTGGTGGAGGGGGGAAAGGCGCCGCGCCCTGCACACCGCACGTCTCGGCCTCCATCCAGATCGTGAAACCTTCACTGTTGAACCAGATTTGCACGTATCCACGCAGCTTGGCCGGAGCACGGCATGCAAAGCGCATCCGCACCGGGCCCAAGCCATCTAGCGACGCCTTGTCCACCTCCATGGGGCGGCCAATCATCACGGTCCCCGCCATTAGACGATCGACGCGGCGATGCTGTTGGAGATATGCCCTAGAGGCAATAATAAAAGCATTATTATTATATCTCCTTGTTCATGATAATTGTTTGTTATTCATGCTTGAATTGTATTGTACGGAAACAGCGATACATGTGTGAATACATAGACCAAAATGAGTCCCTGGTAGGCCTCTAGTAACCAGCTCGTTGATCAACAGATGGTCACGGTTTCCTGACCATGGACATGAGATGTCAGTGATAACGGGATCACATCATTAGGAGAATGATGTGATGGACAAGACCCAAACTTGAGCATAACACGAGATCGTATAGTTCGTAATGCATAAGCTTTTCGGTGTCAAGTATTTATTCCTTAGACCATGAGGTTGTACAACTCCCGAATACCGTAGGAGTACTTTGGGTGTGCCAACCGTCACAACGTAACTGGGTGGCTATAAAGGTACGCATCGGGTATCTCCGAAAGTGTCTGTTGAGTTGGTACGAACCGAGACTGGGATGTTGTCACTCCGTATGACGGAGAGGTACCTCTGGGCCCACTCGGTAATACATCATCATAATGAGCTCAATGTGACTAAGTAGTTAGTCACGGGATGATGGATTACGGATCGAGTAAAGAGATTTGCCATAACGAGATTGAACAAGGTATTGGGAATACCGACGATCGAATCTCAGGCAAGTACCGTACCGATGGACAAAGGGAATAACATACGGGATTGAGTGAATCCTTGACACGGTGGTTCATCCGATGAAGATCATCGAGGAACACGTGGGAACCAACATGGGTATCCAGATCCCGCTGTTGGTTATTGACCGGAGAGTGGTCTCGGTCATGTCTACGTGTCTCCCGAACCCGTAGGGTCTACACACTTAAGGTTCGGTAACGCTAGGGTCGTAGAGATTAATGCACGTGGAAACCCGAAAGTTGTTCGGAGTCCCGGATGAGATCCCGGACGTCACGAGGAGTTCCGGAATGGTCCGGAGGTAAAGATTGATATATGGGAAGTCCAGTTTCGGCCAACGGGTGATCTCCGGGGGTCACCGGGAGCGTCCCGGGACCACCGGAGGGGCCCCGGGGGTCCACCGGGTGGGGCCACCCATCCCGGTGGGGCCCCTAGGCTGCAAGGGTATGTGTCCAGCCCTCTGGGCTGGCACACCACTAAGGGAGGCCCACCTCCCCTGCGCCTAGGGTTCAAACCCTAAAGGGGAGGGGGGCTCCACTTGCCTTGGGGGGCAAGGAACCCCCCTTGGCCGCCGCCCCCTTGCAGATTGGATCTGCAGGGGGTCCAGGCGCCCCCCCTGGCCCCTATATATATGTGGGGGGGGGAGAGGGCAGCCGCACCTCAGCCCTGGCGCCTCTCCCCCTCCCGTCACACCTCCCAACTCCTTCGCAGGGCGCCCGGCGTAGCCCTGCTGCAATTTCCACTGCATCCATCATCACGCCGTCGTGCTGCCGGATCTCTGACGACTTCTCCTTCCCCCTTGCTAGATCAAGAAGGAGGTGACGTTGCTGCACCGTACGTGTGTTGAACGCGGAGGTGCCGTCCGTTCGGCGCTAGATCATCGGTGACGAAGAACGTGAAGAGTACGACTACTTCATCCTTGCTTCGTAGAAAGCTTCCGCACGCAATCTTCATAACGATATGTAGATGCACTCTTAGTTACTCGTTGCTAGATGTCTCCATAGTTGGATCTTGGTGAAGACGTAGAAATTTTTTGATTTATGCTACGTTACCCAACAGTGGCATCTGAGCCTAGGTTTTATGCGTAGCATCTTGCACGAGTAGAACACAAAGCAGTTGTGGGCGTATGATCTTGTTCAACTTTCTTACCGTTACTAGTCAATCTTGATTCGGCAGTATTGTGGGATGAAGCGGCCCGGACCGACCTTACACGTACGCTTACGTGAGACTGGTTCCACCGACAGACATGCACTAGATGCATAAGGTGGCTGGCGGGTGTCTGTCTCTCCTACTTTAGTCGGATCGGATTCGATGAGAAGGGTCCTTATGAAGGGTAAATAGAAGTTGACAAATCACGTTGTGGTTTTGGCGTAGGTAAGAAACGTTCTTGCTAGAAATCCTATAGAAGCCACGTAAAACTTGCAACAACAATTAGATGACGTCTAACTTGTTTTTGCAGCATGTGTTTTGTGACGTGGTATGGCCAAGAACGAAGATGTGATGAATGATATATGTGATGTATGAGATTGATCATGTTTTTGTAATAGGAAATCACGACTTGCATGTCGATGAACTTGACAACCGGCAGGAGCCATAGGAGTTGTCTTTATTATTGTATGACCTGCGTGTCACTGAATAACGCCATGTAATTACTTTACTTCGTTGCTAAACGTTAGCTATAGTAGTAGAAGTAATAGTTGGCGTGACGACTTCTTCAAGACACGATGATGAAGATCATGGTGTCGAGCCGGTGACAAGATGATCATGGTGCCCCGAAGATGGAGATCCAAGGAGCAAGATGATATTGGCCATATCATGTCACTATAATTGATTGCATGTGATGTTTATCATGTTTTTGCATCTTGTTTACTTAGAATGACGGTAGTAAATAAGATGATCTCTCACTAAAATTTCAAGCAATGTGTTTCCCCTAACTGTGCACCGTTGCTAAAGTTCGTTGCTCCGAAGCACCACGTGATGATCGAGTGTGATAGGTTCTAACGTTCACATACAACGGGTGTAAGACAGATTTACACACGCTATACACTTAGGGTTCACTTGACGAGCCTAGCATGTACAGACATGGCCTCGGAACACGGAAGACCGAAAGGTCGAACACGAGTCGTATAGAAGATACGATCAACATGAAGATGTTCACCGTTTTTGACTAGTCCGTCTCACGTGATGATCGGACACGGACTACTCGATTCGGATCGTGTATCACTTAGATAACTAGAGAGATGTCATTCTGAGAGGGAGTTCATTAAAATTTGATTAAGATGAACTTAATTATCATGAACTTAGTCTAAATTCTTTACAATATCTCTTGTAGATCAAATGGCCCACGCTCCAGTTTCCCTCAACTTCAACGCGTTCCTAGAGAAAACCAAGCTGAAAGACAATGGTAGCAACTATACGGATTGGGTCCGTAACCTGAGGATCATCCTCATAGCTGCCAAGAGATCATATGTCCTAGAAGCACCGCTAGGTGATGCACCTGCTCCCGATGCTGACCAAGACGTTTTGAACGTCTGGCAGTCGCGTAGTGATGATTACTCCCTGGTTCAGTGCGGCATGCTTTACAGTTTAGAATCGGGGCTCCAAAAGCGTTTTGAGCACCACGGAGCATATGAGATGTTCAAAGATCTGAAAATGGTTTTCCAAGCTCATGCCCGAGTCGAGAGATATGATGTCTCTGACGTATTCTACAGCTGTAAGATGGAGGAGAACAGTTCTGTCAGTGAGCACATCCTCAAGATTTCAGGATTGCACAACCGCTTGTCTCAGCTGGGAATGAATCTCCCAGATGAAGCGGTCGTTGACAGAATCCTCCAGTCGCTTCCACCAAGCTTCAAGAGCTTCGTGCTGAACTTCAATATGCAGGGGATGGAGAAGTCCATTCCCGAGGTGTATTCAATGCTGAAATCAGCGGAGGTTGACATCAAGAAAGAACATCAAGTGTTGATGGTCAATAAAACCACTAAGTTCAAGAAAGGCAAGGGTAAGAAGAACTTCAAGAAGGACGGCAAGCAAGTTGCCGCGCCTGGCAAGCCTGTTGCCGGGAAGAAGCCAAAGTATGGACCCAAGCCAGAGACTGGGTGCTTTTATTGCAAGGGAACGGGCCACTGGAAGCGGAACTGCCCCAAATACTTAGCAGACAAGAAGGCCGGCAACGTCAAAGGTATATATGATATACATGTTATTGATGTGTACCTTACCAGCACTCGTAGTAGCTCCTGGGTATTCGATACTGGTGCAGTTGCTCACATTTGTAACTCAAAACAGGAGCTGCGGAATAAACGGAGACTGGCGAAGGATGAGGTGACGATGCGCGTCGGGAATGGTTCCAAGGTCGATGTGATCGCCGTCGGCACGCTGCCTCTACATCTACCCTCGGGATTAGTTTTAAACCTGAATAATTGTTATTTAGTACCAGCTTTGAGCATGAACATTGTTTCTGGATCTCGTCTTATGCGAGATGGATATTCTTTCAAATCGGAGAATAATGGTTGTTCTATTTATTTGAGAGATATGTTTTATGGTCATGCCCCGCTGGTCAATGGTTTATTTTTGATGAATCTCGAACGTAGTGATACACATATTCATAGTGTAGATGCCAAAAGATGTAAAGTTGATAACGATAGTCCCACATACTTGTGGCATTGCCGCCTTGGTCATATTGGTGTCAAACGTATGAAGAAGCTCCATTCAGATGGACTTCTAGAGTCTCTTGATTATGAATCATTTGACACGTGCGAACCATGCCTCTTGGGCAAGATGACCAAGACTCCGTTCTCCGGAACAATGGAGCGAGCAACCAACTTGTTGGAAATCATACATACCGATGTGTGCGGTCCAATGAGTGTTGAGGCTCGCGGAGGCTACCGTTATGTTCTCACCCTCACGGATGACTTGAGTAGATACGGGTATATCTATTTGATGAAACATAAGTCTGAGACCTTTGAAAAGTTCAAGGAATTTCAGAATGAGGTTGAGAATCAGCGTGACAGAAAAATAAAGTTCTTGCGATCAGATCGTGGGGGTGAATATTTAAGTCATGAATTTGGCACACACCTTAGAAACTGTGGAATTGTTTCACAATTGACACCGCCCGGAACACCTCAACGTAACGGTGTGTCCGAACGTCGAAATCGTACTCTGTTGGACATGGTGCGATCTATCATGTCCCTCACCGATTTACCGCTATCTTTTTGGGGTTATGCTTTAGAGACTGCCGCATTCACTTTAAATAGGGCTCCGTCAAAATCCGTTGAGACGACTCCATATGAACTTTGGTTTGGCAAGAAACCGAAGCTGTCGTTTCTGAAAGTTTGGGGTTGCGATGCTTATGTCAAGAAACTTCAACCTGAAAAGCTCGAACCCAAATCGGAAAAATGCGTCTTCATAGGATACCCAAAGGAAACTATTGGGTACACCTTCTACCACAGATCTGAAGGCAAAGTCTTTGTTGCCAAGAATGGATACTTTCTGGAGAAAGAGTTTCTCTCGAAAGAAGTGAGTGGGAGGAAAGTAGAACTTGATGAGGTGACAGTCACCACTCCTGTACCGGAAAGTAGCGCAGCACAGGAAACTGTTCCTGAGGTGCCTGCACCGACAAGGGAGGAAGTTGATGATAATGATCATGAAGAAACAGATCAAGTTACTACTGAACTTCGAAGGTCCACAAGGGCACGTTCCGCACCAGAGTGGTACGGCAACCCTGTACTGGAAATCGTGTTGTTAGACAACGGTGAACCTTCGAACTATGAAGAAGCGATGGCGGGCCCAGATTCCAATAAATGGCTTGGAGCCATGAAATCCGAGATAGAATCCATGTATGAAAACAAAGTATGGACTTTGGTGGACTTGCCTGATGATAGGCACGCCATAGAAAACAAATGGATATTTAAGAAGAAGACATACGCGGATGGTAATGTGACCATCTATAAAGCTCGGCTTGTCGCTAAGGGTTATCGACAAGTTCAAGGGATTGACTACGACGAGACTTTCTCTCCCGTAGCGATGCTGAAGTCAGTCAGAATCATGTTAGCTATTGCTGCATTCTATGATTATGAGATATGGCAAATGGATGTCAAAACAACATTCCTTAATGGCTTCCTCAAGGAAGAGTTGTATATGATACAACCGGAAGGTTTTGTCGATCCAGAGGACGCTAACAAGGTATGCAAGCTCCAGCGCTCGATTTACGGGCTGGTGCAAGCATCTCGGAGTTGGAATATTCGCTTTGATGAGGTGATCAAAGCGTTTGGCTTTATACAGACTTATGGAGAAGCCTGTATTTACAAGAAAGTGAGTGGGAGCTCTGTGGCATTTCTCATATTATATGTGGATGACATATTGCTGATGGGAAATGATATAGAATTCTTGGAAAATGTAAAGGCCTACTTGAATAAAAGTTTTTCAATGAAGGACCTTGGAGAAGCTGCTTACATATTAGGCATCAAAATCTATAGAGATAGATCGAGACGCCTCATAGGTCTTTCACAAAGTACATACCTTGACAAAATATTGAAGAAGTTCAATATGGATCAGTCTAAGAAAGGATTCTTGCCTGTTTTGCAAGGTATGAGATTGAGTAAGACTCAGTCGCCGACCACGGCAGAAGATAGAGAAAAGATGAGTGTCATTCCCTATGCCTCGGCAATAGGTTATATCATGTATGCCATGCTGTGTACCAGACCTGATGTGAACCTTGCCATAAGTTTGGTAGGGAGGTACCAAAGTGATCCCGGTACGGAACACTGGACAGCGGTCAAGAACATCCTGAAGTACCTGAAAAGGACTAAGGATATGTTTCTCGTTTATGGAGGTGACGAAGAGCTCGTCGTAAAGGGTTACGTCGATGCTAGCTTCGACACAGATCTGGATGACTCTAAGTCGCAAACCGGATACGTGTATATTTTGAATGGAGGGGCAGTCAGCTGGTGCAGTTGCAAGCAAAGCGTGGTGGCAGCATCTACATGTGAAGCGGAGTACATAGCTGCTTCTGAAGCAGCTCAGGAAGAAGTCTGGATGAAGGAGTTCATCACCGACCTAGGAGTCATTCCAAGCGCGTCAAGCCCGATGACTCTCTTCTGTGACAACACTGGTGCTATTGCTATTACCAAGGAGCCCAGGTTTCACAAGAAGACCAAGCACATCAAGCGCCGTTTCAACTCCATCCGGAATTATGTTCAGGATGGAGACATAGATATTTGTAAAGTGCATACGGATCTGAATGTCGCAGACCCGTTGACTAAACCTCTTTCACGGGCAAAACATGATCAACACCAGAACTCTATGGGTGTTCGATTCATCACAATGTAACTAGATTATTGACTCTAGTGCAAGTGGGAGACTGTTGGAGATATGCCCTAGAGGCAATAATAAAAGCATTATTATTATATCTCCTTGTTCATGATAATTGTCTGTTATTCATGCTTGAATTGTATTGTACGGAAACAGCGATACATGTGTGAATACATAGACCAAAATGAGTCCCTGGTAGGCCTCTAGTAACCAGCTCGTTGATCAACAGATGGTCACGGTTTCCTGATCATGGACATGAGATGTCAGTGATAACGGGATCACATCATTAGGAGAATGATGTGATGGACAAGACCCAAACTTGAGCATAACACGAGATCGTATAGTTCGTAATGCATAAGCTTTTCGGTGTCAAGTATTTATTCCTTAGACCATGAGGTTGTACAACTCCCGGATACCGTAGGAGTACTTTGGGTGTGCCAACCGTCACAACGTAACTGGGTGGCTATAAAGGTACGCATCGGGTATCTCCGAAAGTGTCTGTTGAGTTGGTACGAACCGAGACTGGGATGTTGTCACTCCGTATGACGGAGAGGTACCTCTGGGCCCACTCGGTAAGTCATCATCATAATGAGCTCAATGTGACTAAGTAGTTAGTCACGGGATGATGAATTACGGATCGAGTAAAGAGACTTGCCATAACGAGATTGAACAAGGTATCGGGAATACCGACGATCGAATCTCGGGCAAGTACCGTACCGATAGACAAAGGGAATAACATACGGGATTGAGTGAATCCTTGACACAGTGGTTCATCCGATGAAGATCATCGAGGAACACGTGGGAACCAACATGGGTATCCAGATCCCGCTGTTGGTTATTGACCGGAGAGTGGTCTCGGTCATGTCTACGTGTCTCCCGAACCCGTAGGGTCTACACACTTAAGGTTCGGTAACGCTAGGGTCGTAGAGATTAATGCACGTGGAAACCCGAAAGTTGTTCGAAGTCCCGGATGAGATCCTGGACGTCACGAGGAGTTCCGGAATGGTCCGGAGGTAAAGATTGATATATGGGAAGTCCAGTTTCGGCCAACGGGTGATCTCCGGGGGTCACCGGGAGCGTCCCGGGACCACCGGAGGGGCCCCGGGGGTCCACCGGGTGGGGCCACCCATCCCGGTGGGGCCCCTAGGCCGCAAGGGGATGTGTCCAGCCCTCTGGGCTGGCGCACCACTAAGGGAGGCCCACCTCCCCTGCGCCTAGGGTTCAAACCCTAAAGGGGAGGGGGGCTCCACTTGCCTTGGGGGGCAAGGAACCCCCCTTGGCCGCCGCCCCCTTGCAGATTGGATCTGCAGGGGGTCCAGGCGCCCCCCGGCCCCTATATATATATGTGGGGGGGGGGGAGAGGGCAGCCGCACCTCAGCCCTGGCGCCTCTCCCCCTCCCGTCACACCTCCCAACTCCTTCGCAGGGCGCCCGGCGTAGCCCTGCTGCAATTTCCACTGCATCCGTCATCACGCCGTCGTGCTGCCGGATCTCTGACGACTTCTCCTTCCCCCTGGCTGGATCAACAAGGAGGTGACGTTGCTGCACCGTACGTGTGTTGAACGCGGAGGTGCCGTCCGTTCGGCGCTAGATCATCGGTGACGAAGAACGTGAAGAGTACGACTACTTCATCCTTGCTTCGTAGAAAGCTTCCGCACGCAATCTTCATAACGGTATGTAGATGCACTCTTAGTTACTCGTTGCTAGATGTCTCCATAGTTGGATCTTGGTGAAGACGTAGAATTTTTTTGATTTATGCTACGTTACCCAACAGATGCTTTGATGGCACACCCCACAGCTTGACCCAAACATCCAGCATGATCTCCTCCTTGGGCTCCTCGAGGGGGGATTCCTTGATGTCCGCCATGATGTTGTTGAGGGAAAGGAAAAGTTTGTCGCTGCGGGTCGCCATGCGCAGCATCGCCTTGTTGGAAAAAATGACAGAGAAAGCATTATCCCCCACCGCCTTCACTTGCCAGTCCCACTCCCCCTCGAAGAGGTGGGAAGCTCCGCCTCCAAGATGTCTATAGTATTGATTGTTGAATAGTCATGCAGAGTAGCCTTTTGCAAAGATGGTGAATCACATAATTTTATTCCTCTGTGAATAATCGATGTATATCATAGATCAAACCATTGCTTATGTTTTAGGTCGTGTTTAGACTTAAATCATCACTTGCTTACTGGGATAGGAGAGTGAGGTGATTTTTTCTACCGTTGCAATGCACAAACATATTTAGGTGGCACTTTCCGATGTTATTATGCCATGATGATGGTCGTTTCGATGGATAATGGGCACAATAATTTCTGTCCGTTGCAACGCACGGACATACTCCCTCCGTTCCAAAATAGATGACCCAACTTTGTACTAAAGTTAGTACAAAGTTGAGTCATCTATTTTGGAACGGAGGGAGTATGTGCTAGTAGAACCGAAGAGAATAAGCATGGGAATGGGCTGTCTGCTTTGAGATTGTGATGGCCACGTGTTATGCATCCAGACTGAAAGAAACGTGTTGTGCATCCGGATGGGTTAACACTCGAAAGATTTGGACCCGGTCTCATAGAACTATTTTTCAGTTGGCCTCTCGCCTCTTCGCCCCTTTCAACCACCCCCCCCCCCCCCGCCCCCTCTCCCGCTCCCAGATCCCGATCCACCTTCGCCGCAGATCCAACCACCAATACCCCACCCGCCGTCGCCCTCCGGCGCGGGTGCACGGAAGATCCGGCGCCATGGACAAGCCGTGCACGCTGCTAGTCCACTTCGACAAGGGCTCCGCCGCCATGGCGAATGAGATCAAGACGGATCTGGAGGGCAGCGACGTCGCCGCCAAGGTCGAGGCCATGAAGCGCGCCGTCATGCTCCTCCTCAATGGCGAGACCCTGCCGACGCTCTTCATCACCGTCGTCCGCTACGTCCTCCCCTCCGAGGACCACACCATCCAGAAGCTTCTGCTCCTCTACCTCGAGATCATTGACAAGCGCGACGCCGCTGGCCGCGTCCTCCCGGAGATGATCCTCATCTGCCAGAATCTCCGCAACAACCTGCAGCACCCCAATGAGTACATCCGGGGCGTCACGCTGCGGTTCCTCTGCCGCCTCTCCGAGCCGGAGGTGCTCGAGCCGCTCGTTCCTTCCATTCTCGAGAATCTCGAGCACCGCCACCACTTCATCCGCCGCCACGCGCTCTCCGCCATCTCGGCGATCTACCGCCTCCCACACGGCGACCAGCTCATCCCTGACGCTCCCGAGCTCGTTGAGCGCGCGCTCGCTTCTGAGCAGGACGCCTCCGCGCGGCGGAACGCTTTCCTCATGCTCTGCCTCTGTGGGCAGGAACGTGCTGTTGCGTACCTATTCTCCAACGCAGAGCGTGTTACCGAGTGGCCCGACCTCCTGCAGATGGCCGCGGTAGACCTCATCCGCAAGGTCTGCCGCTCTCCAAACCGTGCCGATAAGGGCAGGTATATCAAGATCATAATATCCCTTCTTTCTTCTCCCAGCACAGCTGTTGTTTATGAGTGTGCTGGGGCGCTGGTGTCGCTCTCCTCGGCGCCCACTGCTGTGCGCGCCGCTGCCAACACATACTGTCAGCTCCTCTCATCGCAGAGTGACAACAATGTGAGGCTCATTCTCCTGGACCGTCTGAATGAGCTGCGCACGGCACACCGGGATGTAATGGTTGATGTAGTGATGGATGTGCTGCGTGCACTTTCCAGCCCGAACTTAGATGTCAAGAGGAAGGTGCTGGATTTAGTGCTAGATCTGCTCACTCCTCGTAATGTGGAGGAGGTGGTGCTTTACCTCAAGAAGGAAGTGGTCAAGACACAATCAGGGGAACTTGAGAAGGGTGGCGAGTACCGCCAGATGCTGGTGCAAGCGATCCATGCATGTGCTGTAGAGTACCCAGAGGTAGCTGGGTCGGTGGTGCACCTCCTCATGGACTTCCTTGGTGACACTAATGTTGCGGCAGCAGTTGATGTTGTGTTGTTTGTGCGTGAGATCATTGAGACTAATCCCAAGCTGCGTGTATCCATGATCCAGAGACTCAGTGATACCTTTTATCAGATCCGGGCATCCCGTGTCTGTTCAATCGCTCTGTGGATCCTTGGGGAGTACTCCCTGTCGTTATCGGAGGTCGAGAGTGCCATTACTACCATCAAGCAGTGCCTTGGGGATCTACCATTGTTCACTCTCTCAGAGGAAGGCGAGACAACTGATTCCTCCAAGCCAACCCAGCCGATGGTGAACTCTGTCACTGTGTCTTCCAGGCGGCCTGTTGTTCTTGCAGATGGCACTTACGCCACACAGAGTGCTGCTACTGAGGCCATTTCGTCTCCACCAGTTACTGCTGGATCTTTGGCATCGACCCTGAATCTCAGATCACTCATTCTGTCAGGTGATTTCTTCTTGGCTGCAGTTGTTGCCTGTACGCTGACCAAATTGGTATTGAGGCTGGAGGAGGTGCAGCCATCAAAGGTTGAAGCAAACAAGGCTTGTACTGGGGCCTTGTTGGTCATGACGTCCATTCTGCAGCTGGGGCTATCCTCGTACCTTCCCCAACTGATTGATAATGATTCATATGACAGGATCGTGCTTTGTGTGCGGCTGCTTTGCAATACTGGTGATGATGTGAGAAAGATTTGGCTGCAGTCATGTAGGAAGAGTTTTGCCAAGATGCTTGCTGAGAAGCAATTCAGGGAGACAGAGGAGATGAAAGCCAAATCACAGATCTCTCATGCCCAGCCAGATGATCTTATTGATTTCTACCACCTGAAGAGCAGAAGGGTAAGAAAAACTCGCTTACTAGTTGTTGCTTTTCTACTATGCAAATTGCAACATTTATCTTTGTCTAATGCATGTTGGCAAGCTAGCCCACAAGCGTTCAATCATTCTGTTCTGAAATGAACAATAAATTCATTACTTGGTGCTCGCATTACAACTCTATTGACATATATTCTCAAGTTACTGCATATTACATGCAATAGGAGCATCATCTTTCTTTCTTGTGTCTTGTCTTCATGATTTTTGAACTGCTTACGAAACCAATTTTCTTGAGATAACATATGTATGTTATTCAACTGTCAGGCAACTAACACTGATGGTGTGTGATCCTTAATATTATCTTGCAACAAACTGTTACATTCTGTGGCTTCTCTCATGACCTTCAATAATATCTGAAGTTCTAAACAATAGCTGTCATGGTTTCTTCTGTCCTTCAGTCTTACTGCAACTCTGGGACTTTCCCAGCTTTGTGTAACCAGTTTTTAGTTTTTTTTTTGTAATATTTCCACTAGAATCTTGTGGTGTATTTATTTTCTGAAGCAATCTAAATAAGGTTTTTCTTATTCTCCTTTTTGTACAAGTATACAACACAATATTGTGAATGGTACTTGCTTAGTCTATGTTTGAGTTTTGTGCCGTTGCTCAGTTTTGAGCAGCCATTTTATAACATGAAAGGTTTTGGCATGTTTGTTGGATTTGATTTCTGGTAGATATGTAAAAGTAGTCAGATCTTTCAGAAGTTTGTATCCTTAGCTAGAAAGTTTATTTTTTCTATTTGGGCAGAGGAAATGCTGGTAGTATTTCAACAGAATTATGAACATGTGTAATAGTGATACATGTGAACCATATTGTTGCTTAGAGAATACGTATGATTTAGTAACCCTCAAATAAAGAATACTCCCTCCGTCCCAAAATAAGTGTCTCAACTTTGTACTAGCTCTAGTACAAATTTGTACTAAGCTCAAGACACTTATTTTGGGACGGAGGGAGTATGATTTAGTAAAATGCTCTTCTATATCTGTTCCCTCTGTTCTTAAATTTTCGGTTTTTGTTTCCTAGGGCATGAGCCAGCTTGAGTTGGAAGATGAGGTCCAAGATGATTTGAAGGCTGCAACTGGTGGATTCAGTAAGGAAACAGATGATGCAAACAGACTTAACCGTATTCTTCAGTTGACTGGGTTCAGTGATCCTGTATATGCTGAAGCGTTTGTGACAGTTCATCATTATGATATTGTACTTGATGTTACTGTCATAAACCGTACAAAGGAGACACTTCAGAACCTGTGTTTGGAATTAGCTACAATGGGAGACCTCAAGCTTGTTGACCGCCCTCAGAACTATACGTTGGCTCCTGAGTCAAGCAAGCAAATTCGTGCTAATATCAAGGTTTCTTCCACAGAGACTGGGGTCATATTTGGGAACATAGTCTACGAGACTTCCAATGTGATGGAAAGATCAGTGGTTGTCCTAAATGATATTCACATTGACATAATGGATTATATCTCACCTGCTACATGCGCAGATGTTACTTTCCGGAACATGTGGGCAGAATTTGAGTGGGAGAACAAGGTAATAGGCTTCTTTCTACAATTCAGTCATTGCAAAACCTCATCGCAAGATGTTCTCCTTCCCAATTGCAAAATCTCTAGCAGCTGTTAAATCTTTTAAAAGTATGCTCAATCAGACTTCTTACTTTGGTTGACTTCATGATGTTTGTCTAGTTTTGCTTTGAAAACTGTTTGGAATAAGGGTACTGTTGTCATTGTACCTGGTTGATATGCAATTTTATATACCTAAATAGTTGATCTACACCAACTCTAATTCTCTCAACATGCAACTATGCGAACTCACCATGCCACCATACATGGTAAAAGACCCACATTTGACATACACCATGCGTGCTACTCATATTAAATAAGTATTCCACAGCTAACTCGTACTCCCTCTGTTCCCAAATATAAGTCTTTCTAGCATTCCAACAAGTGACTACATACGAAGCAAAATGAGTGAATCTACACTCTAAAATATGTCTACATACATCTGTATGTTGTAGTCCATTTGAAATGTCTAAAAAGACTTATATTTAGGAACGGAGGGAGTATGTATTTTAGTTTTAGTTTCAATTCTCATATTGTCAACCTAATCATAGAACCAAATATAATTGAAACGATTGCAACCAATTCTCACAACAATGCATGATGCATCATCTCTAGTTTATTGAGTTGTCTTGTCATACTCCTTTTATCGTGTTTATGAATTTGTTGTTGCTCCTTATTTCAGTTTATATAATAATTATTTCCTTTTTGTCCAGGTTGCCGTAAACACAGTAATTCAAGACGAAAAAGAATTCTTGAATCATGTTATCAAGTCAACAAACATGAAGTGTCTAACACCACCGTAAGTTGCAGTACTTCCATCTTATTCCATGTGTTCTCTTGCTTATCTGATTACTGATGGAGTTACCTACTTCTGATACGGTAACCTGATAACAGGTCTGCACTTGATGGTGAATGCGGTTTCCTTGCCGCAAATCTTTACGCAAAGAGTGTGTTTGGAGAAGATGCTTTGGTGAACATTAGCATTGAGAAGCAAGTTGATGGCAAGCTCAGCGGTTACATCAGAATAAGGAGCAAGACCCAAGGAATTGCGCTCAGCTTGGGAGATAAGATTACCCTCAAGCAGAAGGGAGGCAGTTAAGCTGTGACGCGACCTGTCGCAATTGTGTCATGTAGGAGATCGACTTTGCCAGTTTCATACTACCGGTACAGTGGGCTAGTAAAGATGATTTTAATGTACAAAAGTTTAAAGAGAGGGATGAGAAGAGGAAGCTCGCAAGGAAGTCAGTCTTGAGAGTGAAAATGGATCTTCAACTATTATGCTCGAGAGATGCAATGATCTCTCCCAACTCCCTTCCATGATGAGGCATTTTTTTGGGGACAAAAATGGTGGTGTAAGAATAGATGTGAAGTTTGTGTTGTTTATTCTTGATATCAGCGATTGAGATATTGTATTGCGGGTTGTGCTTTTGTCATTCAGCCTTACATGTTCTAGCATTGGCGTGTTTCTGGTCTCGCTCGTTACTTGTCTTTCAGCATTTCATGTTATATCCTCCTTTCGCTCGCTGTAAAATTCATGTGTTATCTCAGATCAATAATCCTACACTCACGGGCAAACAACGGGCTTTTACGGAGACTTTAGTGCTAATTAACTTCTCTGCCCCCTGATTTTCAGGGAGGGTGGGGCCCTTCCTCCCCTTAATCCCAATTAAACTCCCTTAATCTCAATTAAACTGTGCCCCATGTGACAGTCTATGATAGCCTGTAAAAAACGTCCGTGCAAAGCCCCTCACAGATTATTGGGCTAGCATATTTATTGTGTTGGACAAACATGAATCTTGGTGGAAGGCAATACATGTTTATTCGTGTATCTATCTATATCTGTACCCATAGTAATGGATTTAGATCGTTTCTAAAATTATCTGGGTATGAATAGATGGAACTCTTGAATATAAAGAGCACTAAACTTATTCTTTTGAGAAACAACAATCTTTTTATATTTTTATTTATTTTATTAAAAATAGCCTTATACTGTATTTGTTAACTTACTATTTTGCTCGATAGAGATCGAGTTTAGAACATCTTTGGAAACTCTTGGGCAAATTGGATACTCAACAATTAGATTTTGCTATGATTTGATTTTTAGGAGGCCATTACATGTGTATTATTGAGATTGGAGGCTATGCTTTATATTTATTATTTAGAATTTTAGCACTCTGTGTATTTCATTAATTGATTTTCTTGCATTTCCATTCCACTGCAATAGCAGGTTCATAAATATTTTACCCTCGAAACAAGCTTTCGCCCCGCTTTATGTACAGCAACATCGGAAGAAGTACACGGCTAAACGATACAAGCTTATGAGGTAATCATCTTACAAAGCCGATCCTGAGGTACACGGCATACGCAAGACGCACGCGACTACTGACAAAGACCATCGAGAGAACTAAACATAGTCCACGCTACGACCTAGCACACCGAAGCTCCACGACAACGCATCCAAGAGGGAAAACGGCGCAGAGCATCGCGTTGCCCAGTCCACACGTGACAAGTGTCTTCACCCGGAGCTCTGACACGAAGAGAAGAACCACGGCGACGTCTTCAGGAACAATGTGGCACCCTCGGGTGTCGCCATCGTCGGAGCCACGGCACAGAGCTTTCGCTCGGCAACTCATCCGTGTCACTACGAGGTCGCCACGCAAAGCACGACTATGTCAGAACTCCAGATCCGGATCAGGACGCCGCCCCTCCAAGAGAGAGGGCACATCCGAGCTACCCGCCGCACCACCTCCCGTTGCCCACACAAGCTGGGAGGAGAGCCGCCACCACCACAATGAAGCCCGCCGAAGAGCAATCCTGCGAACCACCATCCGGAGCCACCGCCCCGGCATCCTTGTCGCCTGATAGAGTATGTCACTTACATCATGAAAGGGCTGTATATCGACTAGAGGGGGGGGGGTGAATAGGCGATTTTTATGAAAGACTTCAAAACATAGAAGTTTCGAAGACAAACGATAGAACCGATCCTATTTATATGCAGCGGAAGGTAGACTACACTAGACAAGCCATAGTCAAGTATTCAATGAAGTGAAAGCATGAAGACTAATAGCAGCTAGGCAGTATGGATCAGGATGGAAGATTGTATGAAGCCAGTCAGAACAAGTAGTCACACAGTGAAGTCAAACAGATAAGGCAAGCAGGCAATGACTTCACAAAGACAGACATTGAGTGAAGAGAGGGAAGGGATAGAACCAGTAGCTTGGGGAAGACAGTGATTTGTTAGACCAGTTCCAGTTGCTGTGACAACTGTACGTCTGGTTAGGGAGGCTGAGATTTAACTCAGAAGACCGCGTCTTCACCTTATTCCCCTTGAGCTAAGGACACCCAGTCCTCACGCAATCACTCTGATAAGTCTTCAAGGTAGACTTCCAAACCTTCACAGACTTCGTTCACCGGCGATCCACAATGACTCTTGGATGCTCAGAACGCGACGCCTAACCGGCTGGAGGATTCATAGTCCTCAAGTGTAACAAGTCTTTAGATCACGCGGACAAAAAGACTTCAGTGATGCCTAACACTCTTTGGCTCTGGGTGTTTGGGCTTTGTCCTCGCAAGGATCTCTCTCTCAAATGCTTCGGAGGTGGGTTGCTCTCAAACGACAAAAGCCATGTACTAACTCTGAGCAGCCACCAATTTATGGTGTAGGGGGTGGGCTATTTATAGCCATTAGGCAACCCGACCTGATTTGTCCTAAGTGGCCCTGGGTCACTAAGGAACTGCCATGTGTTCCAACGGTCAGATTTCAAACACACGCGACAACTTTACTTGGGCTACAAGTAAAGCCGACTCATCCAGCTCTGGATAAGATTTGCTCTCATTGTCTTCGCTCGAGGACATATGATTTGGTTGAGCATCACTTCAGTCACTCTGACTTTGTTCACTTGGACCCCACTTAACAGTACGGTGGTTCCTATGGCTCAACAAAGAAGAAAAGGAAACAACGAAACATCTAAGTCTTTGTGCTCCATAGTCTTCACACAATGTCTTCTCTCGTTATAGTCTTCAATATGAATATCTTCTTATACCACCATTGTCGTCAATGTCTTCATACATTTTTAGGGGTCATCTCCGGTAGGTAAACCAAATCAATGAGGGACTACTACCTGTGTTATCCTGCACTTCTCACAAACACATTAGTCCCTCAACCAGGTTTGTCGTCAATACTCCAAAACCAACTAGGGGTGGCACTAGATGCACTTACAATCTCCCCCCTTTTTGGTGATTGATGACAAACTGGTTGAAGTTTTCAACGAGGATAAAAGTATGTGAAATTGTAAAGGATAAAGGTATTGTCGTCATAAGTAGCAAAAGGCTCCCCCTGAAGATGTGCATACAAGTAATTTGCTTTTGAATGCAAATGCACATAGCAGGTTGTACTTATGGAGATCCTCTTCAACTTATGAAGACAATTCATCATGCATAATTGATATGTTAAATATAATGATATGCATAATGAGAAATGGACGTCTGCAAAATGACTAAGTGTGGAATTTATCGTAGCACATGCGGAATTTATCATCGCATTACAGAGTACCAGAAAACGTAGCAGACGACCATCAAGTTCAAGTGTTACAACTCAAAGAACCAAATATAACAAAAGCGAGAGTTGTAAACACTAGGCAAAATATAAAGCACCCGCCCATATGGACCCGCTTGAAGACTATCAACTCATATGCTTCTCCCCCTTTTGTCAGTAAGGACCAAAAAGGTTTGAAGACACAGAGCCTCTACCCGTTCCCAGAGGAGTAGGAGAAGATGCAGGGTCGGCGTTGGCGTTTGGCGGTGGAGAAGAACTTGGAGCAGTGTCGACACGCGCTGAAGGAGGAGGAGGTGAGGTAGCATCATCTTGATCATCGATCACTCTGGCATCCACCGTTGCAGCGGAGGAGGAATAGTCAGAGTCTTCAAGAGATGGAGTTCGATGCAAGACAACATTCCTTGGGGGAGTGGTGTCAAACTTGAATCTTTCAGTGAAGCCATCGTCTTGAAGATCTGCTTCAGCACTCAGCAATGTCAAACTCTTCCATGACCTCCGACAGGTTTCATGTGCAACAAAGGCATTCTTGGTGGCAAGGTTGCGAATACGATTGACGTCCACCAAGAAGCTTTGCATCTGGCACTTCAGCCAGTAGTGATGCTTATCCTGTTTCTGATGTAAGGCAACGAGAAGTTCTCGGTCATTGAGAACACGAGATCGCTTCCGAGGCCTTTGGGCAATGGTGCTCTCAGTAGCTTCAGTCTCTGCATGGTGAGGTAAGCGAGTATGTCCAGCCAGAGGATAAACGAGTGACTGCTAGAACTCCTTCAATGGGCTGAGTGAAGCTTTGGTGATCAACATTGTGAAGATAAACAGGCTCTTTGGCAGGCTCTTGGTATATGGCTTCAACTGACATATCAACCTCTGGCAAGAATATGAGATGGTTGCGAGTAGAAGGCTGATAGTTGATAGCTGAATGAAGCTTGATGAGACGCATGACCCATGGAGCGTAGAACTTAAGTCCAAAGAGATCAGAGCCTGATACATCCAACTGCCTGATAAAGAAGTCTTGAGCGTTGAAGCTGATGCCATTGAAGATATAGAAGACCAATGTCTTCATTGTTCCTTCAAGTTTGGCTGATGAAGAGTGTCCTTTGACAGGCCATAGAGTTCGCCTGATGATATGATATATAGTGCATGGCAGATACTCAAGGTCTTCAACAAAGAACTCCTTTGGGCACTCAACATCGAGTGGCAAGGGCTTCATCATGCTCAGCATTTGGCTCATGTTGGGCTTTGGCTTCTGAAAGATACTCTCCAAAGCTTTGCAGTGTCGTTGACAACCAGGTTCATATAGTTCTCCTGGAGTGGGCAGGCCAGTTAGCTCAGTGATGTCAAAGGCTTTGGCTTCATGATGGACATTTCCTATCATCCACTCAAGGACCCATGTCTCCGGATCCCTGTTGTAGCCGTGAATGTGGAGGGTTGCATAGAATTGCAGAAGCAGCTCTTCATTCCAATGCTCTTTATCAGTCACGAAGTTCAGTAATCCAGCATCACGAAAGCAATCAAGGGAGTTCTTCAAGGCAAGGCAACCCAATAATGGCTTTAGTGTCAAGACGCATATGTGGGAAGATGCGCCCTTGATCATAGAGAACACGTGAATAATAGCTGCGCTGTTGATAGCTCCAGAACCTATCTGATGAAATCTTTGGTGTGGAATAGGGGTTCTTGGCGCTATCAAAGAAGGTGTTGTGCGCAATGAAGCCATTATCATTGAAGGACCCTGGCGAAGTGGCAGTACCTAGAAACCTGGGTAGTCTTGGCTTTGGCTTATGAACCTGAGGCCTGTGCTCGACGTGGTAATCAAATTGAGGACCAGCAGCAGGCGGAGGAACCAGAAGAGGCCATTTGACAGTGATGAGCTGGTGATCGTTGTTGTATGCTTGCTCGATAGTATGTGGCCTTGGAGGCGGAACATGAGCAGTGGCATTGACTTCAGGCTGCTGATTTGTGTCAGGTGCAACATTGGCTTCAGGTACCACATTGAATTCAGGCGCCATATCAGCTTCAGCCATGACAAGGTCATTGGCTTCAGTGGTGGTGTTGGTGGCCGCCTCAGAATGTGTAACCTCCACTTCAGGAGCTGGAGGGTCAGACACGTTCTCTTCGAGAACAACTTGGTTGGCAGGGGGTGTGGCAACACGTGCTTCTTCTTCTCTTGCTTCTTCTTCATGGTCATCGGCTGATGCAGCCGAAATATCTTCAGCCGCTTTGGCTTCAGACTCAGGGATGTTCGCAGTTGGAGAGGCTTCAGGAAACACTTGCCGTGAAACAGATTGGTGCACATCTCCTTCTGGAACACTTGATGGATCGACTTGAGGCCTTGGTCCTTTGCGAAGCCTGTGGAATGCTGGCGACGCTTGTGGAGATGGAGTTGGTTGGGCCTCAAAGTCTTCGTCTTCAAGCACCGAACTGGTGACTTGAGTTGGGGGAGTTACTGGTGATTCTGCCTGACGGTGGGAGTCTTGTGGGCGATCAGCCCACGAATCATCCTGATCAATTGGCGTCAAAGAACGACCAATGCTGATGCGTTCGCTGTTCGTGAGAACAGGTGATGATACCACATTATGCTCGATCTGAGGAAGGACTTCATCATCTTCAACATTGTCGTGGCGACCAATGTCTTCAGCTGCGGTGGGGTCAACAGCTGGAATATCTTCAGGAGCCTCTGTGGTAGTAGGCTCATGAACAATCATGCGACGTTCTTGTTGTGTAGATGCAGGACGAGCAATAGAGATTGGCTCGACGACAAGGGGCTCTGTGGGAGCAGCCCAGACTTTCTTGATCTTGCGTTTCTTGGTGGGTGGAGCATCATCAGTGGTGTTCTTTGTTTTGCACTTGCGGGCTTCAGCTTCAGCGACCTTTGTCTTCTTGAGTTCTAAAGCAACTATGGGGACCTTAGGCTTCGAGCTTGTCATGCTGGCAGGGAAGACAATGCGAGGTTCTTCCTGCCTTGATGCTTCAGCTGGGGCCACAGTTGGCTTCTTCTTCTTGGCAGCCATCCTGGGGTCGATGCCAGGACGCCCAAGGGCCTTGCGCTTCTCAGCTTCATTGTACGCTTGAACACACTTGGCAGCCAAAGCCTTTATGCGCTCACGAGAACCTTTAGCTTCTTCACGCTTCTCGTGAAAGGCTTCCTTGAGCTCATGCATCATGACTTTGAAATTCTGGACATCTTTGACGCTGAGCTTGGCCATATGCTTCTTGAACAGAGCCTTTTCAAAATCAATCTTGTGCTTCAACTCAACAATTTTCTGAGCAAGAGCTAGCTCAGAAGCAATGGCGTCGTTGAATGAGACGCTCAGGCCAATTGGAAGTTGCAGATCATCGAATCTGAGATTGGGCGTGTCAAACCACTCATCAATGAAGTTGTTGATGACTGCCACGTTAAAGAGAGGCAAGTCATTGAAGATTTATGCATCTTGCTTTCTCTTTATCAATTGCTCAAGAGCGTCATCAGCAAGATCGTCGTCACTTGACAGATAAATGGCATCATTCTCGTTCCTCAGAACTGCAGCAGGAGTCAGAGCAGTATTGGGGTTGTGCATGGGCTTCTTCTTTAGCTTCTTGGGCTTGGAGATGCGAGAGTGATCTTCAGACTGCACACTTGGTGCAGGTGGAGCAGTGGCCAAAGGCTTCACTCTCGAAGCTGTTGGTGGAGTGGAAGGCTTCGAAGCCTTGGGTTTCTTCTTCTTCTTCAGCTTTGGAGGTGCAGGCGCTTCATCAGAGTCAGCGTCGTCTGTAGGTTGATCCACATCCGCCCCTTGAACCCTTATATGAGAGATGAGACCTTCTAAGTTGTAGAAGGGCCCAACAATATTTGGTTCAGCTTCGCATGTGCCATCTGCACGAGGCGCAGATGGGCCAGGGTTGAAGTCTAATCCCTAAGTTTTCTTGTTTTCCTTGGCCGAGTTCTTGGCATACTAGAGGTTGCGCTTGAACAAATTGTCGTCTCGACACCATAGCAATGACGATGGATTGGCATCAGCTGGTTGTGGCCCTCGGACCATGCAAGGATAGAAGCCTTGCGCAATGGCTTCAACTTTGGACCTGGGTGGAATATTTTTGTACAAAATGTCTCCCCATGGTCGCTTGATGGCAGTCTTCTCAGCATACTCCTGGGTCACAAACCTGTACTTGAACCACTGTTCTGCCCAATATCTTTGAATCCATTGGATTCGAGTTTTTCTCTGATTATAGTCCTCCTCTGGATCAGTCTGGTACATTTCATAGAGGTGAGGAGGCAAATCTCTGGAGGTGTTTCCACGGCGCTGTTTGCCACCCTTCCTAACAAATTTCTCAGTTGCCATGAGATTCAAACTGAAAGGCTTCAACATTGTCAAAGGCTTCCGTCTGCTGGTCAGACATGAAATGACTTCGGGAGAGTGAATGTGACACTGCAAGAATTCTGCAAATGAATGCAGACTATGAGAACCAAGGGATTCTCCCACGGACATGTACCTGTGACATCATTAGAGGTGCGAGGGAAGGGGAAGAGGTCATATGCATTCTCAGAAGATTTTGAAGATAAATCAGTTTAGAAGACATTTACCTCATAGCGCGAAGACATTCACTTATATGTTGAGAGTTGGTTCCAGATTTGTATGAATCCAAGAATAGGTACAAGTGAGGAATCTAACTACGTGTGAAGCATAAGTGAATATACTAGGCAAAGTATGAGATGAAGACAAGGTAGATCTAAATATGTGGAGGCAGAAACTTATTTTGGTAGAAAGGATGAATCTATCGGATCAAAAAGACGGTAAAAAGAGGGTTTTAATTTACCACACGATGAACTGCTAGATGGAGAGAAAGTGGAGGCCGAGCAGTTCGATCTTCCATGCCCTAACTTGGCGACTGATGGGCCTCGAACCCCTCGTTGGTTACACCAAGTGGAAGGTGTAAGATGCAGTAAGTAGAAGTGTTTTCCCCTAGCAAAGATGCCAAGGATCGAATCCCCAGAGACTCCTAGGTTCAACAAGTAGGTGTCAACTGCTAACGGCGCAATTAGCAATCAACATGGACCTGCACACAGATACAAATAACTTTGCTCCCAACGAGTACAGAGAGGTTGTCAATCTCTCCGGCCTTGTAGTTCACAAAGGGTTAAAAGCAATATGATAGTAGTGATAGATAGTGTTTTGCAATAGTAAGTAAATAGCGAAAAGTAAATAGTGGATGTGATCAATGATGGTAATATGGACCGGAGTCTCATGATGTTCACTAGTGATGTCTCTCTCCCAAAAGACGATAAAATAGCTATGTGAGGTAAACAAATTACAGCTGGGCAATTGACAGGACCACGAACGCAAACCAATGCTGACTACATTGCAAGAAAGGTTGAGGTTCAAAGCATGGGCGGTACGCCAAAGTAAGTAGACCGAAATCCATCAATATCTACTACTAATCATCCACCTTGAGATATCTATCCAGAACATCTCGCTGGTATTAAGTTGCGAGTCCCACCCATAGTGTAAACTCAATGCAACAGACAACTGCATTAAAAGAACTTTGCGTAAAGTAAACAATCCTTGCACCCGCGGGCACAAGCACCGTTGTTTTCCCCCTTGTGGGAACAACACATCCCCTAGACTCATGTTTCTGTCACTCAAGCTAGTCATCGAGGGGCATGAACCCACAATCGAGCATAACGTTCCCTCTTGGAGTCACTACTTACTACTCGGCCAAAGCAATAAATAACAACGGAGAACATGAAAGAATTACTTATGAACTAAAATATAAAAGAGGTGAATCAAATATATTACTCAAGATCAATCTGAACATAATCTCATAATCCATCGGATCCCAGCAAACTCAACATAGCAACAGCATAAGGATTACATAGATGCCTCGATCATGTAGGGCAGCTCACGAGGACTAATTAGTGAAGCACAAGAACGGGAGGAGAACATCACATAGCTACTGGTCATGGACTCATGGTCCAAGGGAGACTACTCACGAGTCATCCGGAAGGCGTCCATGGTGGTGGAGAAGCTCCCGGTGGTGATCCTCCCCTCTGGCAGGGTGCCGGGAAGAGTTCTCCTGGCGCTCCCGATCTTGGAAGCGGCGGCGGAGGCAGAACAGAGATGGGATCGCGAAAAGAAGTCCTTTTCTGAGGGTTACGGAGGACCATTTAAATATATGCCAAAGTAGGGCACCGGGGGAGCCTCGGGGGGCCCAGGCGCCCCCCCCGGCGCGGCCCAGGGGGGGGGGGAGCGCCCACAGGGCGCCTGGAGCCCCTGTGGCCCCCCCAGGCTGCCCTTCGGACGCAGTGTTGTTTCCGGATCGCTGATTTTTTATATAATTTTTCTGGATTTTTCTGGGCAGTTCTCGAAACGTGAAAACCTGAAATACAAAAACAGCCAAAAACAGAAACTGGCACTGGGGTGCACTGGATTAGTAAGTTAGTCCAAATATGATCAAAAGTGTATGGAAGTGTATGAATATCATAGCAATATCACCCAAAAGTGGCATGGAGCAAGCTGAAATTATAGATACGTTTTGGACGTATCAACATCCCCAAGCTTAATTCCTGCTCGTCCTCGAGTAGGTAAATGCTAACAAGAATAATTTCTGTGGTGACATGCTATTGACCATATAGGACTTTCTCATAGTCATATGACAAAAGCTTACTGAGACAATGATTCTAAAGTAATTAAGTTGTCTCAAGAGAAAATCACAAATGACTGAAAGTTTTACAACATGAAACTGAAACATCCAAAAGATTTGCAATGAACATGATGTGCAAATATGATAAAGTGATATCTAGCTTGCCCCCTTTAGTGATGCAAAACATAAATGCAAGGGCACCTTCAAGGTTTAAGTGATGACTAGATACAATCATTTCAGAATAAACGATATCACAATCATGCAAAAGACAATGCTACTTTGGGACAATGCACATTACACTCAGAATGACAATCATGCTCTCAGTAGTTGGTGCTTCAACATAAAGGTAAAAGAAAGGTTAAGTGCTAAAGCTTTTTATTTTGAAAACATGGAAGCAATTGTGTCAACGGTAGTAGTACTTCATATGTGTCATGCATAAAACATCTTATAAGTTGCATGCCTCATGCATCGAATACTAATAGTGCTCGCTCCTTGTCCTAATTAGCTCGGATCCCCATGGGTTATCATTGCATTGCATATGTTTTAACCAAGTGTCACAAAGGGGTACCTCTATGCCACCTGTACAAAGGTCCAAGGAGATA
>LR738711.1:364587108-364731211 GCA_902687465.1 Secale cereale
GATTTCTCGTTTTTGATAGATCTCAACTTGAGGACATCCATACCGGGACAACATAGAAAATAGATGATGGACTCCTCTTTAATGCATAAGCATATTCTCATAAGAGATTGAGGATTAAGGTCCAAGCTAAAACTTCCACCATGATGCATGGCTTTGGTTGGCGGCCCAATGTTCTTCTCTAACAATATGCATATTAATTCAACCCACGGTAAATCACCCTTACTTCAGACAAGACGAACATGCATAGCAACTCACATGATATTCAACAAAAGTGTGACAGTTGATGGCGTCCCCAGAAACATGGTTATCGCTCAGCAAGCAACTTATAAGAAATAAGATACATAAGCAACATATTCTTTACCACAATAGTTTTTAGGCTACTTTCCCATGAGCTATGTATTGCATGGTTAGTTTGCTTAGTGCAGGTGGAGGTTAGCAAAAGACTGGGAGCGACCAACTAAGAGAGCAATGACGGTCATAATCGTGCAGAGCGACAAAGCAATATTGAATCAGGCATGGTAGTTATATCGCTACTTAGAAACAAAAGATCATCAAGGCTTGACATACTTTCTTTACAGTCTTGAATATGCGTGAGCATACGCCAAGTCAATCAAAATAAATTCTCGAAGGAAGATATTACTAAACCATACCATACCATAGGCAAACAAACCAAGTTGGTACTCCAATAACACATTGGGAACCCCCCAGCTATTTGGGATTAACCATAAGAAAACCTGAACTACTAAGCACCATCATGAAAGTAGCATCTTTATCATAGACACATTAACCCATGCAACGGAAGCAAACTGTCTTAATAAGGTGAGCATGGTAATTAAAGAGAGTTCAAGCAACCAACTAAATAAAAGCTCTTGAAAAGATAAGCATGAATACTAAGAGCAGAGTATGATAGTAGCTATTAAAAGACAAAGAACACACACAGCATAGATAGACATGAAAATTCTATGTAATGTTCTAGGTAGAAGTGGTGCGTGTTTCTCTCCCACATAAAGGAATGCTGGGTCCCGATTCGTTATGAAAAACTAAAAAGAAAACTAAAAGCAAGACGCTCCAAGCATAGCACATAACATATGAAGTGATAAAAATATAGCGAAACGAAAGACGAACTGATAATGTTGATGGAGAAGGGGATGCACGGGGGCATCCCCAAGCTTAGACTCCTGAGTCTCCTTGAATATTTCTTGGGGGTGCACGGGGGCATCCCCAAGCTTGAGCGCTTGACACTCCTGAATCTTTTTATCATCTTCCCTCGCACACTTGAAAACTCCCTTCATACATAACTCATCATAATCTGATTAGCGAGGTTAGTACCCTTAATAAAATAATTATACCTTGCTGAAAATAAGGATATTCTTGAAGTTCTACTGTTTCTCAAGATTTCCAAAAGGTTTTTGCAAATAAAAAGCAAGTTCTTAATTTGCAAAGTGAAGGTAAGGCAAAACAGGACAGAATCTGTGAAAAACAGAACAGCACGCAGTAATTGACCTGTTCGGGATACTTCTGCAACTCAAATAAAAAAACTCAGAACTGACGCACGAAAGACAATTATATAGAAAACGTTGTCGAAAAAATTCAGACCAAAAAGATGATCTGGTGATTTTATACGAATTTTGCTATCCAAGGACAGAATCTGTTTCCTAGACAGCACCTCACAACTTTTGAACTTTCTAGCAATCGGAGGCTATACTTGGCACAAATATGAAAAGCAAAGATACAATGATGATGCTACAGCAGTAAACAACATCAAGACACAACAAAAGCAAAAATTTTATTCATGTGGGCTGCCTCCCAAAAGCGCTTTCTTTTATGCCTTTAAGCTAGGCATAATGCATAGATCAAGTTGTATCAATTGAACCATCATCAAGATCATCAAAAAGCTCTTCAATAATACAACTAGTCTTAAGTGGACTCAAAGGCCTCATAGAGATACTTCTAGGTAGAAGACCAAAAGGATAAAAGTCAAGGGAAGATTCATTTATAAATTCATCAACGATAGGTGTTTCTTCCAAAGTCTTTACAGTTTCAACCCCTTTGGCAATAGGTGGATTGCTTTTAGAACGGGGAGCCTTTGGAACGTGAACAAACTTAGGCTCCCTCTTTGCCGGAGTTTCTACCTTTTCGGTTTTGATCGAGGAGAAAGTAGTTCCTAAGGTATCAAATATTTCCTCAATCTTGTCCATCCTAGAAGAGTCAGAATCATGGAATTTGACGGTCTCCAAAATTTTGAAAATTTTATGCATGGAGCTATCAAGTCTATTCAAATTCCCTTGGATCTTTCGATCCAACTCATTCATCTTATTAGTGCTTGGCATCTCTAGCTCTATTTTTTCAAGTTTTTTCATAATGTGAGCTAGGGTGATGTCCTCTCGAATGCTAACAACAGGGGGACTCCCAACAAGATTTTCAATAATACTAAGAGACTCCCAAACTGGGGCCTCTAGGAAATTTCCATTGATAGCAGTATCTAGAATAAACCTATTCCAAGAAGTAATTCCAACATAAAAATTTCTAAGTAAGATAGTAGTAGGTTGCTTCTTGGTGGCTTTTTTTTGTGAATCATTAATTCTATACCAAGTATCTTTCAAACTTTCCCCACCTCTTTGTTTAAAGGTGAGAACTTCTGCCTCGTCAAAGACAAAAGGACCCGACATAATTACAACTTAAGGAACAAGATAACTATTTTTGTGATTTTCGATAAAAGGAACTAAAGCAAAAATAAAAAGTAAACTAACAAGACTAAAAAGCAAAGGTAAAAGATAGCATGCAACTCCCCTATCCTGAAGAGTGGAGTCCCCGGCAACGGCGCCAGAAAATACTCCTTGATGGGCCTCGAACCCCTCGTTGGTTACCCCAAGTGGAAGGTGTAAGATGCAGTAAGTAGAAGTGTTTTCCCCTAGCAAAGATGCCAAGGATCGAATCCCCAGAGACTCCTAGGTTCAACAAGTAGGTGTCAACTGCTAACGGCGCAATTAGCAATCAACGTGGACCTGCACACAGATACAAATAACTTTGCTCCCAACGAGTACAGAGAGGTTGTCAATCTCTCCGGCCTTGTAGTTCACAAAGGGTTAAAAGCAATATGATAGTAGTGATAGATAGTGTTTTGCAATAGTAAGTAAATAGCGAAAAGTAAATAGTGGATGTGATCAATGATGGTAATATGGACCGGAGTCTCATGATGTTCACTAGTGATGTCTCTCTCCCAAAAGACGATAAAACAGCTATGTGAGGTAAACAAATTACAGCTGGGCAATTGACAGGACCACGAACGCAAACCAATGCTGACTACATTGCAAGAAAGGTTGAGGTTCAAAGCATGGGCGGTACGCCAAAGTAAGTAGACCGAAATCCATCAATATCTACTACTAATCATCCACCTTGAGATATCTATCTAGAACATCTCGCTGGTATTAAGTTGCAAGTCCCACCCATAGTGTAAACTCAATGCAACAGACAACTGCATTAAAAGAACTTTGCGTAAACTAAACAATCCTTGCACCAGCGGGCACAAGCACCGTTGTTTTCCCCCTTGTGGCAACAGCACATCCCCTAGACTCATGTTTCTGTCACTCAAGCTAGTCATCGAGGGGCATAAACCCACAATCGAGCATAACGTTCCCTCTTGGAGTCACTACTTACTACTCGGCCAAAGCAATAAATAACAACGGAGAACATGCAAGAATTACTTATGAACTAAAATATAAAAGAGGTGAATCAAATATATTACTCAAGATCAATCTGAACATAATCTCATAATCCATCGGATTCCAGCAAACTCAACATAGCAACATCATAAGGATTACATAGATGCCTCGATCATGTAGGGCAGCTCACGAGGACTAATTAGTGAAGCACAAGAACGGGAGGAGAACATCACATAGCTACTGGTCATGGACTCATGGTCCAAGGGAGACTACTCACGAGTCATCTGGGAGGCGTCCATGGTGGTGGAGAAGCTCCCGGTGGTGATCCTCCCCTCCGGCAGGGTGCCGGGAAGAGTTCTCCTGGCGCTCCCGATCTTGGAAGCGGCGGCGGCGGCGGAACAGAGATGGGATCGCGAAAAGAAGTCCTTTTCTGAGGGTTACGGAGGACCCTTTAAATATATGCCAAAGTAGGGCACCGGGGGAGCCTCGGGGGGCCCAGGCCCCCCCCGGCGCGGCCCAGGGGGGGGGGGGCGCCCACAGGGCGCCTGGAGCCCCTGTGGCCCCCCAGGCTGCCCTTCGGACGCAGTGTTGTTTCCGGATCGCTGATTTTTTATATAATTTTTCTGGATTTTTCTGGGCAGTTCTCGAAACGTGAAAACCTGAAATACAAAAACAGCCGAAAACAGAAACTGGCACTGGGGTGCACTGGATTAGTAAGTTAGTCCAAATATGATCAAAAGTGTATGGAAGTGTATGAATATCATAGCAATATCACCCAAAAGTGGCTTGGAGCAAGCAGAAATTATAGATACATTTTGGACGTATCAGCGACGGAGAACACCTACGGCGGCGGCGGAGAAGACGATGTCCGCGACCGGCGTGAAGACGTTGTCGACGAGGTCGCGACAACTAAGCGCTTCGTCGCCGGCGTCGTCGAGAGCTAGCGGTGGCGCTAGGGTTTGTCGAGGTGAAGAGGTGGTAGAAGAGTTTTGACCATGATGGGACGGGCATTTATAAGGAGGGGAGACGGCATAGCGCAATTACGCAGGTGCCCGTGGCGGTTCTCATCTAAGGGACACGTGGCGGACATGTAACACATAGGGAGTTGTTCCATGTTCCCACGCACGTCTGGACTGTCGGGGTGGTCGTTCCGGCTTCTCCGGGTTTCAGGCAATACGGATTGAGAATTAAAAGCATATTTAATGTTTGTCTCTGTATCTTCTGCTGACAAGGACGCAGTGAAGACATTCGACGGTTCCAACAGAATGCATATGATTTGGATAGATAGAGTTTGAGGTAGAAAGCATAGAGAGGTTAGGGTCCGATCACATTCACTTAGTTCAAAAGATTCAAATAAGAAGACATAGCTATAAGTGAATGCTGTAGAGGACAGAACACAAGTCTATATATGTATATATATATATCTGAGTAAGATCAAAATGACAAAGAGAAGACACATATGAAGATAAATCAAATGCGAAGATTTTGCAAATGTAACGCCAAGAGAAACACTTCAAGCAAAGATTTGGTGGTGGCGTTACCCACCGTATAGGAAGTATTAGACCTAGACACGGTGCAATTATCGTGGCGCTCCGAAGTCAAATTCCGCGTTAATGTATTCACACTCAGAATGTAAGTCTTCATTGATTGAAGATATACTTTACTTCGTGTGTTGCACATCTAAGTCATCAACATGCATAAGTGTTAGGATGTGTGCCTGATTACAGGACATTCGAGGATTCCAAGATATTTAGCTCACACCACAACTTGCAAAACCTTTTCTCATCCAAGGGCTTTGTGAAGATATCTGCGAGCTGCTCTTTAGTGTTGACGTGTATGATATCAATATCTTCCTTCATGGCATGATCTCTGAGAAAGTGATGACGAATTTCAATGTGCTTTGTCTTCGAGTGCTGAACTGGGTTGTTGGCAATCTTGATGGCGCTTTCATTGTCGCAATAGAGTGGCACATGCTTCAGATGGACACCATAGTCCTTGAGAGTTTGCTTCATCCAGAGAAGCTGAGCGCAGCAAGATCCAGCAACAATGTATTCAGATTCAGAAGTGGAGAGTAATACACAGTTCTGCTTCTTTGAAGACCAACAGACAAGTGATCGTCCCAGAAAGTGACATGTGCCTGATGTAGACTTGCGATCAAATTTACCTCCAGCATAATCAACATCTGAGAATCCAACTAGATCAAACTCTGAGCTCTTTGGATACCATAATCCTAGTGTTGGGGTGTAAGCCAAATATCGAAGAATTCGTTTCACAGCTAAGTGATGCGATTCCTTTGGTGCCGCTTGGAATCGAGCACACATGCAAACACTAAGCATAATATCTGGCCTAGATGCACATAAATAAAGTAAAGAACCAATCATGGAGCGATATACCTTTTGATCGAAATCTTTACCATTGGCATCGGGACTCAGATGACTTTTAGTTGGCATAGGCGTCGTGTATCCTTTGCAGTCTTGCACACCAAACTTCTTCAGGCAATCTTTGATGTATTTCTCTTGAGATATGAAGATGCCGTTGCTTTGCTGACGAATTTGAAGACCAAGGAAGAACTTCAGCTCACCCATCATGGACATCTGATATTGCTCTTGCATCATGTGAGCGAACTCATCACTGTATCTTTTGTCAGTGCAACCAAAGATAATGTCATCCACATAGATTTGGCAAACAAACAGTTCACCATCATATGTCTTCGTGAAGAGTGTGGGATCAAGGGAACCAGGTTTGAAGCCGTTGCTCTTCAGGAAGTCTTTGAGTGTGTCATACCAAGCACAAGGGGCTTGTTTGAGGCCATACAATGCCTTGTTGAGCTTGTATACCATATCAGGATGTTTTGGATCTTCAAAGCCAGGTGGTTGTGCAACATACACTTCTTCTTCAATCTTGCCATTGAGAAAGGCACTCTTCACATGTAAGGGCATATTTAGCCAAATGGTGTTTTGGTGATTGATGACAATACGTTTGCAGACTAATCATGTGTTCTAAGCTCTTTCAGATACATCTCACAAAGGCACAAGAAGATTAGATGCCCCTCGGAATCTATGGAAGACGGTGTTTCCTTTTGCTTAGTTTTTGGTGGTTGTGAGTAATAGGAAAGCCGTACTATTAAGAGGGGATCCGCTTTGGTAAGGTTTGGGTGGAATCAACACGTACACTTGTTTATTGCACCCACCATTCCTTCCCGCCACAATAGAGTTCTTCTTTCCCATCTTCTCTAGTTCTTCCTGGCTCCAGTGGTAGTATTGCGGATCCCAGCGGTAGTAACGTCTGTAAGCCTCAAGCGGTCTGCGGTAGTACCGCCTCACTAAGCGGTAGTACCGCTTGGTGCGCACTGCAGTAGTACCGCTGCTGATCCGTGCTACCACCGCCTCGACTCGCGAGCGAGTTTTCGTGTCGAGTTTTGCGGTACTAGGTGCGGTAGTAGGGGCGGTAGTACCGCTCTGGGTCCCTACCCCTTTGGCACGGTAGTACCGCTTGTGAGGCAACGGTAGTACCGCTCAATAAGCGGTAGTACCGCTCCCTCAAGCGGTAGTACCGCTCTGTGCGGGGCTGAGTGGGGGATAACGGTTGGATTGTTCCCCCCACTATATAAAGGCTTCTTCTTCCTCCTTGTTGAACCACCTCTTCCCCCACATACTCCATTGTTGCTCCAAGCTCCATTTTCGCCCGATCTCCCTCCCTAGCCAATCAAACTTGTTGATTTGCTCGGGATTGCTTGAGAAGGCATAGATCTACACTTCCACCAAGAGATATTTGATTCCCCCCACTAATCCCTAGCGGATCTTGTTACTCTTGGGTGTTTGAGCACCCTAGACGGTTGAGGTCACCTTGAAGCCATATTCCATTGTGGTGAAGCTTCGTGGTTTCGTTGGGAGCCTCCAATTTAGTTGTGGAGATAGCCCCAACCTTGTTTGTAAAGGTTCGGTTGTCGCCCTCAAGGGCACCACTAGTGGAATCACGGCACCTTGCATCGTGTGAGGGCGTGAGGAGAATACGGTGGCCCTAGTGGCTTCTTGGGGAGCATTGTGCCTCCACACCGCTCCAACGGAGACGTACTTCCCCTCAAAGGGAAGGAACTTCGGCAACACATCCTCGTCTCCACCGGTTCCACTTGTGGTTATTTCTTCCCTTTACTTGTGCAAGCATTACTTGTTTATCTCCTATAGCTTGCTTGTGAAGTTGTTATCTTTACTTTCTATTAGTTGTCATCTTAGTAGCATATCTAGACAACTTACTTTGAGGATTAATTTAAAGTGGTTAAGAAAGGCTAAAAAGTGTTAGTTGCCTATTCACCCCCCTCTAGTCAACCATATCGATCCTTTCAATTGGTATCAGAGATTCGTCTCTTTTTAAGGACTTTACCGTCCAAAGAGTATGGGTGACAACGTAGTCGAGACGGAGGATCATTCCGGTGGAACTCCGTCCTTGCCTACGTCCGATGGGGGAGCCTCGGTCTCTTGTGAGGAGTTCAATGTGTCCTTGACCACATTGAAAGAGTCACTGGCGACCGAGGTAAAAGGCATGTTTAAAGATTTGCTTGAGGGGCTTAAATTATCCACCGCACCGTTGGAAGTGGTTCGTCCCGCTACCAACGTGTCGGAGGCTAATCCCGACAAGGGAGAAGCTAATAGTGAACAAGCCCCTGTTACTAAGAATGGGAGTGGGATTTTTGCCCAATCCGCTCCTCCTACTCACTATGGAGGACCCGTTCCTACACCGCATTTAAATTCCGTTGGGCCTCCTCCCAAGTTCATAAAAAATTCTGATTTTGCTACTTGGGTGTTTCGATTCAAACGTCATATAAATCATTGTTCTACTAATCTTTGGAGAATCATTGAGTAAGGTTTTTATCCGCGTGATCCCGACAACATGACTCCAAGAGAAACTGCGGATCATCAATTCAACGAGTCCGCTCTTTGCATTCTTCAAGATGCTATTCCTCTAGAAGACATTGCACATCTTCGACCCTTCACTGTGGCCAAGGAAGCTTGGGAGCATGTTGGCACTATGTACAAGGGAAACACTAGTATTCAACGCTCTAACTATGAAGTTGTGCAAGATGAAGTCGATGAGTTTGCTATGATCGAAGAAGAAGATCCTCGTGAACTTTATCGGAGATTAACTACCCTTGCGGTCTCTCTTCGAGATCATGGCAGTAAGGACACGGATGACAATTGGATCAAGCGCAAGTTCCTCAAGGCCATGATGCCCTATCATAAGGCCATGTCATCTGTCATCCGTCAGAGACCGGACTTCCACCACTTATCATCAAATGAAGTGTTGGATGAGTTCGTTGCCATGAGGATCTTGGACATGACCGCCGACAATGCGGTCTTAAGAGCTCAACGATCGAAGAAGCCTAACCTTGCTCTGAAGGCCAAGGCTTGTGTGGAAGAAGAGGAGGTGGAGGATGATGATGAGTGTAGCCCCGTGGACACCAAATATGCCTATCATGAGCACATGGCTCTTGCTTCAAGGCAATTTTGGGGCAACAAGAAGAACACAAGACCCAACTTCAACAGGAACAACTCAAGTGGGAACAAGGGCAAGCAACGAGTGAGGACATGCTTCAACTGTGGAAATGTAAGCCACTTCGTTGCGGATTGCCCATATGAGAAAAGAGAAGACTTTGGAGGCAAGCTTATCCGGAAGGACAAGTCAAAGTCTTATCCCAACAAGAACAACTTCAACAAGAAGACTCCTCCTAAAGGGTTGGTGGCCCAAGAAGAATATGTTGAGGATGATGATAATTATGAAGATGATGAGATGGTCACCATGGCCACAATTGCTATTGCTACTACTCCGCACTCATCCCTCTTCGACTCACCAAATGAGAACATCACCGCCAAGTGTCTCATGGCCAAGGCCACCAACAAGATAACCCCAAACATCAATACTACTATCACTTCTAATCCTTCATTGACGGATTGTATTGATGAGAGTAAGGGAACTAAGGAGGGAGAGAATGAATTTGAGTTATTCATGAACAACCTCAAGGGAAAACCCAAGAAGCATTTTGTTGCTCTCTTGGAACAACTCGGTGAGGCCAATGACATGATCGAGGCTCACGAGGAAACCATTACTAAAATGGAAGGACATAGTCGAGACTATGCCGATGAGATATCGGATCTCTCTAATGCCCTAGAGGAAGAACGTGGTCTTCGTTTGGCTCTTCAGGAGTCACACAACGATGATCATGTTAAATTAAAGAAAGATCTTGATCATGCCTTAGTTGTCTCTCGTGTGCTTAATTCCGAGAAGGCAAAACTTGGGGTTGATCATGCTAAACTCAAAGAGGAGTTTGTTATACTCGACAAGGCTCACAAGGCCTTGAAAAGTATGCATGCTTCTCTCAAGGAGTCTCATGGTCAACTCCAAGTTTTGCTAACCAAGAAAAAGGCTGTCTTTCCTCGCATGGTGTTAATTGATAATGCAAATGCTACTAACCCATGTTGCGAGCATGTGCATCTTGTTGAAGAAAATGCCAAGTTGAAGAAGCAACTTGAGAAAGTCCTTGTGACATGCATACAAGGTGAGAAGAACCTCAACAACCTTTTGAGCAATCAAAAGGAGGTTGTGGCAAAATAAGGAATTGGGTTTGTTCCTAAGCCCAAGAAGAAGAAGAATGACAAGATCAAGCTACCACCCCCTCTCCGACAAACTTTTGTGAAAGGAGGAGAGGGCGCATCAAAGAAGAAGAAAACGGAGAAAGGTGGTGGTGTCAAGAAAAACTCCACCATACCATCAAACATAGTCGGCGACTTTAATCCTTCATATGTTTTATGTCGTGCTAGTGATGGTCATGTGTTTGCAAAATTTGTTGGTTCTTCTTATGTGTACATTGAATGGTCCATTTGGGTTCCTAAGACCCTTGTTACTAACCTCAAAGGACCCATTACCAAATGGGTACCTAAATCCAAGCATTGATCTCTTGTAGGAGTTTGCTTCCGGTGGGGGATCATGGTTGCTCGATAGTGGAGCCACAAATCATATGACCGGAAGCAAAGACTTGGTGGTGGACGTGCATCTAGGTTCATCTATGGCCACCAACGTCGAATGGGGTGATGCTTCATCTTCTAAGGTATTGGGGCTTGGCAAGATTGTTGTCTCTCATGATCTCACGATCGAGAAAGTCATGCTTGTTGAGTCCCTTGCATACAATTTACTTTCTGTTCGCCAACTTGCACTCATGGGCTTTGCTACATTCTTTGATATTGATACCGTGGCCCTCTTGTGGAGCAAGACTCTTAAAGTAGCCTATGTTGGGCATGTCGAGAACGGTCTTTATGTGGTTAACTTCTCGAAGCAACCCACTAAGGTCGCGACATGCTTAATGGCTAAAGTTGATGTGGGATGGCTTTGGCATCGCCGTTTGGCCCACGTCAATATGAGATCTTTGCAAAGTCTTCTCAAGGGGGACCATGTCCGTGGACTAACAAATGTTAGCTTTGCCAAAGATCGTGCTTGCAGGGCTTGCATTGAAGGAAAGTTACATGAGACGGCTCACCCTCCCACGACTATCATATACTCAAAGAGACCCCTAGAGCTCCTTCACATGGACCTATTTGGGCCTCCATCTTTTGATAGTCTTGGGGGTAGAAAGTACTGCTTGGTGATTGTGGATGATTACTCAAGATACACCTGGGTATACTTCTTCAAGAAGAAGAGTGAGACCCAACAAACCGTCATCAACTTTGCAAATGAAGCTCAACGACAACATGAAGCAAAGATTTTGATGATCAGAAGTGACAACGACACTGAGTTCAAGAACTACACCCTGGATGAGTTTCTCAGTGATGAGGGGATCAAACATCAATATGCAGCTCCCTATACCCCTCAACAAAACGGTGTAGCGGAGAGAAAGAACCAAACTCTGATGGATGCGGCAAGAACCATGATGGCGGAATTCAAATCTCCATACAACTTTTGGGCCGAAGCCATCAACACCGCTTGCCATGCATCAAATCGGCTCTATCTCCGCAAAGGCTTGAACAAAACTCCATATGAGATACTTACCGGTAACAAGCCCAATCTCAAGTACTTCCGGGTGTTCGGGTGTAAGTGTTTCATCCTCAAGAAAGGTGTTCGGTTGTCTAAAATTGAATCTAGAGCTCACGAGGGCATATTTGTTGGTTATGCTACAAACTCTCATGCTTACCGTGTCCTCAACAAGTCCAATGGACTCATTGAGGAGACGAGTAACGTAGAGTTTGATGAAAATAACGGCTCCCAAGTGGAGCAAAGTGGTACTTGTGATGTAGGTGATGAAATTCCTCCTCAAGCCATAAGAAGAATGGATGTTGGATATATCCTACCCATCGAGGAACCCCTTGTGGCCGAAGGAGAAGGACAATGTTCCACTCAAGTGGAACCATCACCAACCCAAGACCCACACGCTTCCGAAGAACAAAGTGAAGGCCCTCAATCGGACGAACAAGGCCAAGTGCAAGATCAATCACAAGATGGTGGGGAGCCACCAAATGATGCACAAGGCCAAGTTCTGTCCTCCGAGCATGATCAAGGTCAAGAGGAAGCTCAAGATCAAGATCTAGCTCCTGACGACGCTCAAGATGATCAACTCAATGCTCCTTAGTTATCTCTTGAAGAGCAATTGGAGCGTCGTGCTGCAAAAGTTACCTCCAGGCTTGCTTCCAGAGAACATCACATGAAGAACATTCTAGGAAGCATCAAAAGGGGGGTAAGCACTCGTAGACAATTAGCAAACTATTGTGCTCATCAAGCTTTTGTCTCCTGTGTTGAACCTCAGAAGGTTTATGAGGCGCTCGAAGACCCTGATTGGCTTAATGCCATGCATGAAGAACTCCATAACTTCGAGCGCAATAAGGTGTGGCGTCTGGTGCCAAGGCCAAAGGAGAACCATAATGTCATTGGAACCAAGTGGATCTTTAAGAACAAGCAAGATGCTCATGGCATTGTCATCCGCAACAAGGCGCGTATGGTGGCTCAAGGCTACTCCCAAGTCGAGGGTATCGACTACGGTGAAACCTTTGCCCCCGTTGCTTGCCTTGAATCCATTCGTTTGTTGCTTGCCTATGCTTCCCATCATAACTTTAAATTGCAACAAATGGATGTGAAAAGTGCATTTCTTAATGGTCCTATTAATGAGTTGGTGTATGTTAAACAACCCCCGGGGTTTGAGGATCCTAAGCTCCCCAATCACGTGTACCAACTCGATAAGGCACTCTATGGCCTTAAACAAGCCCCACGTGTGTGGTATGAGCATTTTACCGAGTTGTTACAAGATCGTGGGTTTGAAATTGGGAAAATCAACCCCACTCTTTTTACTAAGAAGGTCAAAGGGGAGTTGTTTGTATGCCAACTATATGTTGATGATATTATCTTTGATTCTCCTAACAAAGCTTTCAATGATGAGTTCGCCGCACTCATGACCACACAGTTTGAGATGTCCATGATGGGAGAGTTGAAGTACTTCCTTGGGTTTGAGATCAAGCAAAGAAAAGAAGGAATCTTCATCAAACAATCCAAGTATACTCAAGACATGCTCAAGAGGTTCAATCTAAGTGATGTCAAGCCGGCTACTACTCCAATGCCAACCAAGTGCCAACTTGACATTGATCCCAATGGTAAAGCGGTGGATCAAAAGGTATATCGCTCTATGATCGGTTCCTTGCTTTACCTTTGTGCATCTAGACCGGATATTATGTTGAGTGTGGGAATCTGTGCACGGTTTCAAGCCTCACCTAAGGAAAGTCACTTTGTGTCTGTCAAGCGAATCTTTCGATATTTGGCTCATACCCCAAACTTTGGCTTATGGTACCCAAGAGGAGCAAACTTCAACCTTGTAGGTTTCTCTGATTCGGATTGGGCGGGAGACAAAGTGGATAGGAAGTCCACTTCCGGAGGGTGCCAATTCCTTGGTTGGTCTCTCGTTAGTTGGTCTTCCAAAAAGCAAAGTTGTGTGTCTCTCTCGTCCACCGAAGCAGAGTATGTGGCAGCTGGCAGTTGTTGTGCTCAACTCTTATGGATGAGGCAAACTTTAAAGGATTACGGTGTCACTTGTGACAAAGTGCCTCTTTGGTGTGACAATGAAAGTGCCATCAAGATTTCTCTCAACCCGGTGCAACACTTCAAGACGAAGCATATAGAGATTCGGTATCACTTCATCCGGGATCACATAAGGCAAGGAGAGATCGAGCTTCACTATGTCAACACTCATGATAACCTTGCAGATATCTTCACGAAGCCGTTGGATGAAGCAAGATTTCGCGAGTTAAGGCATGAGCTAAATATCATCGATTTGAGCAATGTGGCTTGAGACTTTGCACACACTCCTCACAATCAATATAGTTATCTTGTCTAGATGTAGGCATGGACATAGGGGGAGCATTGTTCTCTCAATGAACTCTTTCTCCCCCCATTATGCATAAATTGATCTAGTCTTTCATTAACCATCTTTGATGGTACTAGTGCTTCAAGGACGAGTTTTGGTCATGGGCCCAAGGTTAAAATCTTCGCGGCGCCATACCTCTAGACTCAAACATAGGTGACTTCGGTCACCGCCCTCTCTTGTAGAGGGGTCTCTTGCCTCTTGCTAGTGTGTGTGTGTGAGTGGTGGTTTGTTTTTCTCTCTTTGTGGGTTTATTTTTGAGCTTTGCCTTGAACCTTTTGTTGCCGTGGCGTGCTGGGCAGTACTACCGCTGGTGGTGCGCGGTACTACCACTTATAAGCGGTACTACCGCCCACCAGCGCGGTACTACCGTTGCGGGGAGGTACGTGGGGGTTATATCGGGGCAGGGGGAGGTTTCTCTCCCCCATACCCATTCATTTGCCCCCCTCGTTCCTCTCTCTCTCTCTCTCTCCAGCAGTTCGTCGCCGCGGGAGGGCTCCAGCGGATCTCCTCCTCCGAGGTGTTCCTCTCCTTTTCCTTCGGTGGAGTCGATCCCCATCAAGTCCCCTTGCCATGCATGCCGGTATTGCCCCCGTTCCTCTTCTCCTCTTGTCTCTTTTTCAGATCTTGTGTTTTAGGGGCAATAGTGTTTGCATCTTTAGATTTTTGGCTAAATCTAGGCTTGAGTAGGATGGAGAATGCAACTAGACTATCTAGATTAGAGTATGATAGAAATAATTTTGAATTTGATAGGCCGGTAGTGCCGGATCTGACCACGATAGTAGGAAATCGCTGTTTCCCCGTCTCGAGCGGTACTACCGCTCCCTGGAGCGGTACTACCGCTCGGGCGGTACTACCGCTTACCAGCTCACGGTACTACCGCGGTGTGCCTAGTTCACACATATTTCTTCATTCCTTGATCTTCTTTTGTTGGGCTCATTGGCTTATGCTCGTTCTTTTTGGTTGGTTCGTCTGTTTTTGTGTTTGGTTCCAGGTGATGAACATCCTGAGCATCAGGCTCGCCGTATCAACCCCAATCATGCAACCTCAAAGTGCTAACTCACATCTGAGTCTGCTGGAGGTTCCTCGAGTGCTCCACCTCCACCTCAACAGAAGAAGAAGGCTGTGGCAAAGCCAAAGGGCAAAACTGTGACACAAATGAGTGGCAAGGAGTTCTGGGCAAGGCGTCGCCGCAATCCCTATGAGGTTGATCAAGAACCCAATTTGGTCAACCGTTCGTTCTGGAATCGCTTTCAGTTTGCTGTCTACTTTGATGTGCTCAAGGCTAAGAAGAATCTCTTTGTCAGTGTTCGCTCCATCGACATGGAATACCTGGAGAAGGATCCGGTGTATTTTGGCGAGGCTCTTCAGATGTGCACTCAGCTCAACATTCTTCAGATCATTCAGTTCAACAAGGACTTTGATGCAGATCTTGTGGCTCAATTCTATGCCACGGTCCATCTAGGGACGGATGAGGACAGAACTCTGACATGGATGACCAATGGCAAACTGTTGTCTGTCAAGTGGAAGGCGTTCATGGAGTTACTTGGGGTGGAAGACTAGGGACTTGAGACACCAGTTGGCTTTCGTCCTCATCAGAACGAAACCTCCACTCACAAGCAAGCTCTCTGGCCTTACTGCACTGTGAAGGTCCACCCTGAGACTAAGAAGGTAACATATGAGTTGTCTACCTATCTGGATATCCTTCACCGCATATTCCGTGAGACTCCTTTCCCTCAGATTGGGAATCATGATATGGTTCACTCCTATCTTGTGGACATGCTTCTCTTTTGCCAACATCAGTTAGAGAGGAACACTGGTGAGACCCTGGATATTTCACATGTGATGTGGTCTGAGCTCTTATCTGCTATTTCTGAACGCAAGTGCCTGATCTATGGACCTTTCATCATGCTGCTGATTGAGAAGGCTTGGGATCATGTCTATCCCAACGCATTGCTGGAGACTGGAGAGTTGGTGTCTCATGAGATCAAGCGTCTGAGGCGGAAGGACAACTGGGGCACTCATGCTTCCAAGACTGGAGGCTCATCCTCCGCTGCTGCTATGGAGACTGAGGAGGCTGAGGTTGAGGCAGATGATGATGATGACTATGAGCCATCTGGTGCAGAGCCCTCGTGGGCAAAGAAGCTCAAGAAGAAGATGAATAAGCTATTTTGCATGGAGTCTCATGGTCAGTACATGACTCATGTGGCAGATAAGAAGGCCAGGGGATGTCACAAGGAGCTCATGCGTCAGTTGGGTGCGACTGTGGCCAGTGGCTCTGAGGAGCAGGTAACCGAGGAGGAAGAGTGCATCAAGGAGCATTGCCCATGGACAGATTCCGATGCCGAGCCGTTTCAGGTCGACGACGACGAAGACGATGACCCTGCTGCGATCTGATGTTCGAGACCTTCTCGTGCTCTCACCTGGAGCCGTAGCTTAGCTCTCTGCCCTTTTGGTGTCTCGATGCCAAAGGGGGAGAGAGTTTAGGGATTTGTGCCTTTGTGTTTCTGTCCCTTGTGTGCTTTCCGTTTCTTGTGGTTTGGTTGGTTCTTCGTGAGACCTAAGTTCCTGTCATATGGTGTGAGACATATGCTACCCTATCTTATTTATGTACCTGGTACTCTCTAGCATGCATGATTATCTTACTATGTACTATGCTCTCATATCTTACTTAGGTTGTTGGTCTCTAAAATATAGGGGGAGTGTTGATCCTAGCATGTGTGTCGTGCAGTCCAAAGCACTTATCTAGATAGCACACATCTAGGGGGAGCCCGTCTATATTTTAGGGGTGTGGATTTTGCATTTACGTTATGTCATTATTCCTTTTGTACAAATCCCGTTTTGTCATCAATCCACCAAAAAGGGGGAGATTGTAAGGGCATATTTAGCCAAATGGTGTTTTGGTGATTGATGACAATATGTTTGCGGACTAATCATGTGTTCTAAGCTCTTTCAGATACATCTCACAAAGGCACAAGAAGATTAGATGCCCCTCGGAATCTATGGAAGACGGTGTTTCCTTTTGCTTAGTTTTCGGTGGTTCTGAGTAATAGGAAAGCCGTACTATTAAGAGGGGATCCGCTTTGGTAAGGTTTGGGTGGAATCAACACGTACACTTCTTTATTGCACCCACCATTCCTTCCCGCCACAGTGGAGTTCTTCTTTCCCATCTTCTCTAGTTCTTCCTGGCTCCAGCGGTAGTACCGCGGATCCCAGCGGTAGTACCGCCTGTGTGCCTCAAGCGGTAGTACCGCCCCACTAAGCGGTAGTACCGCTTGGTGCACACTGCGGTAGTACCGCTGCTGATCCGTGCTACCACCGCCTCGACTCGCGAGCGAGTTTTCGTGTCGAGTTTTGCGGTACTAGGTTCGATAGTAGGGGCGGTATTACCGCTCCTAGCGGTAGTACCGCCCTGAGACCGCGGTAGTACCGCTCTGGGTCCCTACCCCTTTGGCACGGTAGTACCACTTGTGAGGCAACGATAGTACCGCTTGTGAGGCAACGGTAGTACCGCTCAATAAGTGGTAGTACCGCTCCCTCAAGCGGTAGTACCGCTCTGTGCGGGGCTGAGTGGGGGATAACGGTTGGATTGTCCCCCCCACTATATAAAGGCTTCTTCTCCCTCCTTGTTGAACCACCTCTTCCCCCACATACTCCATTGTTGCTCCAAGCTCCATTTTCGCCCGATCTCCCTCCCTAGCCAATCAAACTTGTTGATTTGCTCGGGATTGCTTGAGAAGGCATCGATCTACACTTCCACCAAGAGATATTTGATTCCCCCCACTAATCCCTAGCGGATCTTGTTACTCTTGGGTGTTTGAGCACCCTAGACGGTTGAGGTCACCTCGAAGCCATATTCCATTGTGGTGAAGCTTCGTGGTTTCGTTGGGAGCCTCCAATTTAGTTGTGGAGATAGCCCCAACCTTATTTGTAAAGGTTCGGTTGCCGCCTTCAAGGGCACCACTAGTGGAATCATGACACCTTGCATCGTGTGAGGGCGTGAGGGGAATACGGTGGCCCTAGTGGCTTCTTGGGGAGCATTGTGCCTCCACACCGCTCCAACGGAGACGTACTTCCTCTCAAAGGGAAGGAACTTCGGCAACACATCCTCGTCTCCACCGGTTCCACTTGTGGTTATTTCTTCCCTTTACTTGTGCAAGCATTACTTGTTTATCTCCTATAGCTTGCTTGTGGAGTTGTTATCTTTACTTTCTATTAGTTGTCATCTTAGTAGCATATCTAGACAACTTACTTTGACGCTTAATTTAATGTGGTTAAGAAAAGCTAAAAATTGTTAGTTGCCTATTCACCCCCCCTCTAGTCAACCATATCGATCCTTTCATCACATCCATTTGATACAAAAGGATGTTGTGATGGTTTGCATAGGCTAGCAGTGTGCAAATAGCTTCAAGCCTAGCCACATGAGCAAATGTTTCATCAAAGTCAATCCCTTCAATCTGAGTGTATCCTTGAGCAACGAGACGAGCTTTGTTTCTGACAAATTGACCATGCTCATCTTGCTTGTTGCGATATATCCATTTTGTGCCTATTATGTTGTGCTTGCGGGGGTCAGGACGCTTGACAAGTTCCCATACGTTGTTCAGCTCAAACTGTTGAAGCTCTTCTTGCATAGCTTGAATCCATTCAGGTTCCATGAAGTCTTCAGCAACTTTCTTGGGTTCAGATATCGAGACAAATGCAAAGTGCCCACAGAAATTTGCTAGCTATGTTGCTCTTGAACGAGTGAGTGGACCAGGTGCATTGATGCTGTCAATTATCCTCTCAACTTGTACTTCATTTGCAACACGAGGATGAACTGGACGAAGATTTTGCTCTTGCTGTTCATTGTCATCATGAGGAGGATTGTCTTCAGGCTGAGCATTGTCTTCAGGTTGATTGGGAGCAGAAATGATGAGTTCCTCGTCAGGATGTGCTTCAGAAGGCATGATTTCACCTGTTCCCATTAGCTTGATAGATTCACTAGGTGGAGCTTCATCCAGCACATTTGGCAGGAACTCTCTTTGCGAGCCATTCGTTTCATCAAACCTCACATCCACAATTTCAACCACTTTATAGAGAAAGAGGTTGAAGACTCTTTAGGAATGCGAATCCTTTCCGTAGCCGAGCATGAAACCTTCATGTGCTTTTGGTGCAAATTTTGATTTGTGATGTGGATCCTTGATCCAGCACCTAGCTCCAAATACCCTGAAGTAACTGACATTTGGCTTCTTGCCAGTAAGGAGTTCATAGGAAGTTTTCTTCAGAAGCTTGTGAAGATAAACACGGTTGATAACATGGCATGCTGTATCAATAGCTTCGGGCCAGAACTTTCTTGGTGTCTTGTATTCATCGAGCATCGTTCGAGCCATCTCAATTGGGGTTCTGTTCTTGCGCTCCACGATGCCATTCTGCTGAGGTGTGTACGGAGCAGAGAACTCATGAGTGATTCCCATTGTATCCAGATAAAGATCAAGGCCGGTATTATTGAACTAGGTGACATTGTCACTTCTGATCTGCTTGATCTTGATGCCATAGTTGTTCATGGCACGGTTGGCGAAGCGTCTGAAGACATCCTGCACTTCAGTCTTGTAGAGAATTATGTGCACCCATGTGTATCTTGAATAATCATCAACAATGACGAAGCCATAGAGACAAGCTGTAGTGGTGAACGTGGAGTAGTGAGTAGGGCCAAATAAGTCCATGTGAAGCAGCTCGAAGGGTTGGGATGTCGTCATGACTGTCTTCGAGGGATGCTTGGCCCTAGTCATCTTCCCAGCTTCGCAGGCACCGCACAGATGATCTTTCTTGAACTTGATGCCCTCGATGCCTACGACGTGCTTCTTCTTCAAGAGAGTGTGCAAGTTCCTCATGCCGGCATGTCCTAGCCTCCGATGCCAGAGCCAGCACTCTGAAGCTGTTGCTAGAAGACATACGGCCATCTGTGGTCCTGCTGAGAAATCTACCATATACAGATCATCTTTCCGATATCCTTCAAAGACTAGAGACTTGTCAGATTCCATTAGTACAAGGCAACGATATTTTCCAAATATCACAATCATGTTTAAGTCACAAAGCATTGAGACAGACATTAAGTTGAAACCAAGGGATTCAACAAGCATGACTTTATCCATGTGCTGATCCTTTGAGATTGCAACTCTACCTAGACCCAATACCTTGCTTTTACCAGTATCAACAAATGTGATGTGACTCTTGTCAGATGGACGTAAGGTTGAGTCCATAAGAAGACTTCGGTCACCAGTCATATGATTAGTGCGTCCGCTGTCCATAATCCATTCTGAAATCTTTGGTGTCATACCCTACAGTGCAGTTAGGGGGATAGGCTTCACGAAGAGTATTGTGAAGCATAAATGTTTGACAAGCAAGCGGATTGTGAAAGCTTAGATCCAAGTTATGACTGATAGGATGATTGGCAAGCGATTCAGAAACAAAATACATAGTAAGACCATTTTGGGCATTTGATCTTGTGCCCTACAAGATGTTTTAGGTCCCCAGCTATAGTATCAGACGCCTTTGATTTTTGGCTGGAGACCTTTCCCTGCAAGAGATAGTTAATTCTTCTTAACCACCCACATCTTCAGGGGTGGCTTAGAAGCAATGAGTCTAAGTGCAGCATCTGAGAATTTTGGCTTTGGAGCCCAAGCAAATAGCCTTGCAGGAGGAGAATAATACTCATATGAATAAGCAGAAAAGTTCTTTGTTTTGTGAATGTAGCGGTTTGAGGAAACACGCTCATATTCATGGGTCTGAGTACAATTTCCCTACAAAACATTGGCGTTAGGGTGACTCAGGTGAGTCCTCTGTCTGTATGAAGCCTTAGGACCGTATGAAGCCTTTGGTCTGGGGTTTGTCTTCTTCCCAGGTGGTGTCATGATGACATTTACTGGAAGCTTCTCAAGACAACTTTTGGGAACCCAGATCTTCTTCATAGGTGGCCCGTTCCTGCAGTTAGTACCAATATACCTGGCAAACACTTCACCATTCTAATTCTTAAACAGTTTATAGTTTGCATCAAAGGATTCATCAATGATAATAGGATTAGCACAAGTGAAGCCAGATAAGGTAGACGAATCCACTAAAGGTTCCTTTGCAACAACCCATGTGGTTTTGGGGTACTACTCAGGCTTCCAGTATGAACCATCAACATTCATTTTCCTCTCGAACCCTACACCCTCTTTCCTAGGGTTTCGGTTCAGAATCTGCTTTTTGAGGACATCACATAACGTCTGATGCCCTTTGAGGCTTTTGTACATCCCTGTTTCAAGCAAAGTCTTCAACCTAGCATTTTCATCAGCAATAGTAGTGGTATCCTCAGCAGAGGGGTTAGTTACCACATCAGCAGTTGAAGATATTGCAACAGTAACAGCGGTAGAACATTCAGCAATAGATGTAGCGTTATCACGCTCAATGCATTTTAGGCATGGTGGTTCAAATCCTTCCTGAGCGGAGCTGATCTGTTGAGCGTGGAGTGACTCATTTTTTTTGAAGATCTTCATGAGCCGCTTTCAATTTCTCAAGTACTTGCTTCCTTTGAAGATAATCGTAGGAAAGCTTTTCATGAATTTTTGAGAGCGATTCATGACGACTCTCAAGTTCCTCGTACTTAACATGAAGATTTTTTATGTCTTCAATTAAGGACTAAGAACGGGTCATTTCCGCGTCCAACAGGTCATCGCTTTTGTCTAACAGCTTTTGAATATGTTCCATAGCTTTCTGTTGTTCAGTGGCAATTTTAGCAAGTGTTTTGTAGCTGGGTTTGGATTCACAGTTGGAGTCATCTTCACTAGATGTTTGAAAGTAAGCATCGCGTGATTTTACCTTGGCACCGCGTGCCATGAAGTAGTAGGTGGGAGCGGAGTCGTCGTTATCATCAGTGTTGGTGACGGAGCCATTGTCTTCAGCGTTGAAGATGGACTTGGCAACATAGGCTGTGGCTAGAGCTAGACTTGCAACAGGAGAATCAGACTCCTCCTCAGACTCCACCTCCGCTTCTTCTGAAGCAGACTCCTCCTCTGAATCCATCTCCTTGCAAACAAACGCGCGAGCCTTGCCAGATGAATTCTTCTTGTGTGATGAATACTTCGATGAAGACTTGGAAGAAGACTTTGAGTATTTCTTATTTTTCTTGTCATTAGAATCATATTCCTTGATCTTCTTCTTCTTCTTCTTCTTCTTCTTCTTCTCATTGTCCCATTGAGGACACTGAGAGATGTAGTGACCAGGTTTCTTGCACTTGTGGCATGTTCTCTTCTTGTGGTCATGGGTAGAAGCTTCATCATTTCTTGAGCTGGGCCCTGAAGACTTTCTGAAGCCTTTCTTCTTAGTGAATTTCTGGAACTTCTTCACAAGCATGGCAAGCTCATTTCCAATGTCTTCAGGATCACCAGAACTGTAGTCAGATTCTTCTTCAGATGAGGAAACATCCTTTGCCTTCAAAGCGCGAGTTCGGCCATAGTTGGGACCATAGATGTCACGTTTCTCAGATAGCTGTAACTCATGTGTGTTGAGCCTCTCAAGTATGTCAGACAGATCGAGAGTCTTGACGTCAGGGCGTTCTTGAATCATCAGGGCAAGGATGTCAAATGAGCTGTCAAGTGATCTCAGGAGTGTCTTGACGATTTCATGCTCGGTGATCTCAGTGGCGCCAAGTGCCTGAAGCTCATTTGTGATGTCAGTGAGGCGATCGAATGTGAGCTGGACATTCTCATTATCGTGTCTCTTGAAGCGATTGAAGAGGTTGCTAAGGACACTGATCCTTTGATCTCTCTGGGTTGAGACGCCTTCGTTGACCTTGGAGAGCCAGTCCCAGACTAGCTTCGACTTTTCCAGAGCACTCACATGACCATACTGTCCTTTGGTCAGATGACCACAGATGATGTTCTTGGCCGTGGAATCCAGTTGAACGAGCTTCTTGACATCAGCGGGGGTGATACCTTCACCAGTCTTGGGAACACCATTCTTGACGACATACCAGAGGTCCACATCAATGGCTTCAAGATGCATGCGCATCTTGTTCTTCCAGTAGGGGTATTCAGTGCCATCGAAGACGGGGCACGCAGCAGAGACCTTGATTATCCCTGTAGTCGACATAGCTAAAACTCCAAGTGGTTAAACCGAATCACACAGAACAAGGGAGTACCTTACTTTGCTACCAATTGAAAGGGTTGTATATCGATTAGGGGGGTGAATAGGCGATTTTTATGAAAGACTTCAAAACATGGAAGTTTCGAAGACAAACGATAGAACCGATCCTATTTATATGCAGCGGAAGGTAGACTACACTAGACAAGCCATAGTCAAGTATTCAATGAAGTGAAAGCATGAAGACTAATAGCAGCTAGGCAGTATGGATCAGGATGGAGATTGTATGAAGCCAGTCAGAACAAGTAGTCACACAGTGAAGTCAAACAGATAAGGCAAGCAGGCAATGACTTCATAAAGACAGACAATGAGTAAAGAGAGGGAAGGGATAGAACCAGTAGCTTGGGGAAGACAGTGATTTGTTAGTCCAGTTCCAGTTGCTGTGACAACTGTACGTCTGGTTAGGGAGGCTGAGATTTAACTCAGAAGACCGCGTCTTCACCTTATTCCCCTTGAGCTAAGGACACCCAGTCCTCGCCCAATCACTCTAGTAAGTCTTCAAGGTAGACTTTCAAACCTTCACAGACTTCATTCACCGGCGATCCACAATGACTCTTGGATGCTCAGAACGCGACGCCTAACCGGCTGGAGGATTCACAGTCCTCAAGTGTAACAAGTCTTTAGATCACGCTGACAGAAAGACTTCAGTGATGCCTAACACTCTTTGGCTCTAGGTGTTTGGGCTTTGTCCCCGCAAGGATCTCTCTCTCTCAAATGCTTCGGAGGTGGGTTGCTCTCAAACGACAAAGGCCGTGTACTAACTCTGAGGAGCCACCAATTTATGGTGTAGGGGGTGGGCAATTTATAGCCACTAGGCAACCCGACCTAATTTGTCCGAAGTGACCCTGGGTCACTAAGGAACTGACACGTGTTCCAACGGTCAGATTTCAAACACACGCGACAACTTTACTTGGGCTACAAGTAAAGCTGACTCATCCAGCTCTGGATAAGATTTGCTCTCATTGTCTTTGCTCGAAGACATAGGATTTGGTTGAGCATCACTTCAGTCACTCTGACTTTGTTCAATTGGACCCTACTTAACAGTACGGCGGTTCCTATGACTCAACAAAGAAGAAAAGGAAACAACGAAACATCTAAGTCTTCGCGCTCCATAGTTTTCACACAATGTCTTCTCTCGTCATAGTCTTCAATATGATTATCTTCTTATACCACCATTGTCGTCAATGTCTTCATACATTTTTAGGGGTCATCTCCAGTAGGTAAACCGAATCAATGAGGGACTACTACCTGTGTTATCCTGCAATTCTCACAAACACATTAGTCCCAACCAGATTTGTCGTCAATACTCCAAAACCAACTAGGGGTGGCACTAGATGCACTTACACATCATAGCGCACTCAACCAGAGCAGGAGAAGCGACGACACTCCATCTACTCCTAGCCCGGCATTAGTCCCCGAGTTTGGGTCGGCGCCTCCACCGTAGGATGCACTAACACCTGCATCCCCAGCCAATCCCGGTGGACTTGGGGGGGCTATAACACCCCGAGTGTCATGCTACAGTAATCTCCCCCCTAATGGTGGCCATGTCAGAGGATAACTATTGCAGATTGCCACTTGTCCAAAAAGCGAAGTCAAATTCAAATTTAAATTGCAAATGAAATTATTATTTCTCTGAGCGGTAAATCTAAAATGTTCGAATAATTCTATAATTCCCTCTGATCATTGTCATGTTGAAACCAACTTCATTGGACTCACAAATGAATTCCTAGTAAAATAATAAGTGGTCCTACAACAATTATTTTGGCTTTATTAAAATAAACAATTATTTATTTTACTCGAACTGCCTCCAAACTTTGTGTGTTAGCGCCTAAATATACAAAGTATTTATGGGCCAAGTTTTAGGTTGAACAAAATTTAATTGCTATTTATTCAAAATGCAAAGCAGAGTAGAAAACTGAAACAAAATAAAAGTAAAAATGAAAGGACCTAAGCTACTGTGCAAGTGGGCTCTAGTGCCTACAGTAAGGCCTGGCCCAATTCGGCCAGCCTTTCGACCTCCTCCCGCAACAGGAGAAGGCCGAGGCGCCATGGCCGCCGAGCGCTCGGCTATGCGCACTGCTGCGCCGTAGAGGGGGTTAAGAGCAGCCCCTGCCCCCTCTTCCTCTCCCCCGAAACCCTAGCATCACCCCCAGATCCCCTTCCTCTCCCTCTCCCTCTCACACCCGAGACCTCGTCGCCGCGCCTTCGTCGATCCCGCGGCCACCGACTCTGCATCGCCATGTCCTTGAGGTTCTTCGTCGACTGCTTCATCATCTCCACCACCGGATCGAGCCCGGGGAGCCACACCGACAACGTCCCCATCTTCTTCGCCCACAGCCTCTGCGGCCACCATTGTCGATCTCAACCACCGGCGCATCTCGGCCTCGGCGAGCTCGTCCACGGCCTCCTCGGTGTGAGCCTCTACCCGTTCCCCCTTTCTGCCCCTCTCCCCGACACCGTTTGCCGCTACCCAAGCTCTGGCCGTTGGCCGCGATGCGCGCCCGCGCTTCGCGCCACGGCGCCCATACGCGCCCCGCTGTGCCCCTGGCCGCGTCCAGCCGGTTGTCCCCTGGCTGCACCCCCGCCGCTCCCGTCGTCGCGCGCTGCACCCGCCGCCGCGTCTGCCTAGCCGCCTGCTAGCGCCCGCTCTCGCCTCTCGCCGCCGCCCCGCTGAACCACGCCCCGCCGCCGCCCGGGCCCGTGATCGCGGCCAACCACCGTCTCGCGCCGTCCCGGCTCCGCCGGCCACCTCCGCACCGCTGTCGCTGGGCCTCCGGCCACGCCGCAGCGACGCCCCGATTGCCTCCCCCACGATCCCGGGTGGGATCGGCCTCCATTCGGGCACTAGCACCACACACGGGCGCCGCACCCGTGCCCGTTATGCCTGCCCCGCATGGCCTTTGGGTCCCACCCCCTTTTTTTGATAAAAAATTAATAAAAAATTGTTTTAGAAAAATAAATAAATAAATATAAAATTAATTAATTAAATAGTTAATTAACTAACAATTAACTATGCTTAATTAGTCTAATGAACTAGGTTAGTTTATTTAAAACTGTTAGTTAATCTGTACCTATGACAGACGGGTCCCACCTGTCAGGTTTGACTAGTCAACTGGTCAGCTGGGTTTGACTTGCTGATGTCATGGTGATGTCATGCTGACATCACCTTCACTATTCTGGATAATGTTTGTTTTAAATATATAAATAAATTCCAGAAAATCCTTTAAACTTTGGAAAATCATATAAAATAATCCGTAACTCGGATGAAAAAGTTTTATACATGAAAGTTGCTCAGAACGACGAGACGAATTCGAATACGCGGTCCGTTTGTCCGTCACACATCTCTATCATACCGAACATGGAATAATCCTCCTCCGGTTTGTTTGTCCGAAAATGCCTAACACTTGGAAAACATTCCCGGATGTTATTCCCCTTCACCGGTATCGTGTAGCACCGCGTTAGAGCACCCTAGCACTGCGGTTGACATGTCGTGCTTCCTTGTTACATATGTATGCTTTGTATTTATTGTTTCTTCCCCCTCTTCTCTCCGGTAGACCGCGAGACTGATGCTACCTCGGTGATCAACTACGGTGTTGACGACCCCTCCTTCTTGCCAGAGCAACCAGGCAAGCCAACCCCCTTTCATCATTCCGATATCGCCCACTCTCTTCTCTCTTATGCTTGCATTAGAACTGCTACTACTTTTTGTATGATCCTATTCTGATGCATAGCCTGTTGTTGATACCTGCTTTCATACCTTACATGCTTATACTAAACTGCTTAGTATAGGCTGGTTAGAGATCCATCAAAGACCCACCTCACCACTTTGTCCTATCTGCCTCGCTCGATTATCAAAAGACCTGATCAACGTGATCGAAGACCAGGACCCGGCACGGCACATCACTCCCCCCTAGCTGCTCGACAATACTGGGTTACTATCGAGTGCCGAGGGTGATACCTCAGCAGCACTTCTGATGTTAACCTTGTAGGTTAGTTCATCGGTTATGGTCATCGAGGGTGATTCCTCTTTCTCCACTCCTGATAACGACACTGTCGTGCAACTCCTCCAGTGTGGACCTCGAGGGTGACTCCTCTTTCATTCACCTTGACGATAAACATCAGGTGCAATTCCATCGAGGGTGACTTCCTCAGGTTTCCCTTTGGTGTTAGACACACAGTTACTATGGTTACTATGACTTTACAACTGTTACTTGGAAAGGCGGGTCGACCCTGAGGGGTACCCGCGAGTGATGTGGAGACGGGTTGACCTGGAGGGTACCCGAGAGTTGAATATGAGGCGTGACCGGGCATTCTTAGCCCTTGCCGCAAGTCCTCGAGATGGGGCGACAGGGTCACATCTTTCGTGAGTCTTTGCTCATTACCGCGTTCCCAAGACACTAAACGTTTTGGATATTTGATCCAAGGGGCCTCTGGCCTGATAGCGCTAACCATCACGTGGGCATAGTATGGGCGTTCTGCATCGTATGCATCAGCCGAAGCTTAATTGACGTCATTGCGATTGAGCGGCGCGCGCCGGGTTGGACTGGTTATGCACCTACCTTTTTAAGGAGGTAGCTAGGTCTGCTCACCGGCTGCCCATGCAACGTGCATGAGTTCCCGGGGCGATTGGCCCATGACCCCTGGGGGCATAGGGTTTAGTCAGACGAGGATGACCTCTCTATTAAGCCTAGGTCGGGTTGCAGCGTATTGTTTGGCCGAGGGCGGTCATGACCTGATGGTGTGTCCGGTCGGAGTTAAGAAAGCGTGGTGGATAAGTTGGTGCACCCCTGCAGGGAAGAAAACATCTATCGATAGATTGTCCTACGATAACGGACACTTGGAGTTGTATCCCGATCGATACAACTAGAACTGGATACTGAGACATGAATGGATATGTGGCTCCGGGATTGCTTCCTCGCAGGGAGTCAAGGAAGGATCTCTGGGCGTTATTGCTACAACATGCTTAATAATTATAATATGTTTTTCTGTACTCTCTTCTATTGCTGCAAGATCGGTGGTTTCCAGAAGATGCTAGTCTTCGATAGGACTAGCTTCTCCCCCTCTTATTCTAGCATTCTGCAACTTAGTCCATAGATCCTACCCTTTTCATTGATACCAATGCATATGTAGTATAGATCGTTGCTTGCGAGTACTTTGGATGAGTACTCACGGTTGCATTGCTACCCTTTTTTCCCCTTCTTTCTTCTTTCTGGTTGATGCAACCAGATGGTCGAGTCCAGGAGCCACAAGCCACCTTTGACGACTGCTACTACCCCGATGGAGGCTACTACTACGTGAAGACCGCCGACGACTAGGAGTAGTTAGGAGGTCCCAGGCAGGAGGCCTTGCCTTTTCGATCGTTGATGTTTTGTGCTAGCCTTCTTAAGGCAAACTTGTTTAACTTATGTCTGTACTCAGATATTATTGCTTTCGCTGACTCTTGTGTATTCAAGCTTATGTATTCGAGCCCTCGAGGCCCCCCGCTTGTAATATAAAGCTTGTATTATTTTATTTGTGTCTAGAGATGTGTTGTGATATTTTCTAGTGAGTCCCTGATCTTGGTCGTACACATTTGCGTGCATGATTAGTGTACGGTCAAATTGGGGGCGTCACAAGGACACAACCCTGAGACCGCCAACGAGCTAGCCCCGGACCCTTGGCCAGGCCGGCTCACACGACGCCATGTCCATGGTCACCGACGCGGATCCGCGCACCGACACACTACTACCACAACCACCACCATCGAGCACCATACCCGCGAGAAGACTCGTGAGCACTTCCCGGCCGAGACCGACCACTCCTACCTGAAGCACATGCTCCGATCTGGCCCAGGCCCTGACTGGCCCGCCCGAGCGTGAACCCTAGATCTAAACCTACTCGTTGGTCCAGATCTCGGAGAGGGAGGACGCCGTTGCCGCCACCTGCGCTACCAACCGGAGCCCAATCGTCAGATCCGTGATGTTGTGAGCTCAATCGGCATGCACCACCACTGCAAACCGCCCGCACTTGACTGGAAAGGACCAACCAGAACCCCAACGGTGCCACGGGCGAGCCCCTCCAATCCTGTAGTCTGATACTCGGATCGACAATAGCAACCACTTGGAACACTGAGAGACGCCTACCCGAGGAGTTTAGTCCACGGACATTCCACACAAGCAACTTCATAGGTTCTGTAGCCATGAGATTATCCCATAAACACTACCAAGCTGGGGTGGGGGGGGGGTGGGCGAGTTATGCCCTTGCCTCCTCGTCCGACCTAGTTTCCTGCATCAGCAAGACCGCCGACTGCCAACCGAACAATGCGAGAACCGCAACTATCAGATCGTCTGTGATAGCTTGGCTTATTAGGGATGATAGACTACTCATAGCAATAAGGAATTCCTTCTTTTCCGGGAGCCCATTCGGATAGAACTCCAAAGTTAAGCGTGCTCAGCTTGGAGTAATTTCAGGATGGGTGACTGACCGAGAAGTTGCTCCCGGGTGCACATGAGTGAGGACAAAGTGCACAAAAAAGACTAGTATTGATCTGTGGGGCCAGTCTAGATCCCGCCAGGAGTAACGACCACCGGCGGGTGTGTCTGGGGCGTTACAAGTTGGTAATCAGAGCCTTCCCCAACCTAGGAGCCCCTGCTTGATCGAACCGTTGCCGATGTTGAGTCTAGAAACAAAAACTATGTTGAGTCTTAGGAATATATATATCGGAGAGTAGGAATTCTTTTACTCCTTATCCCATTCGTCGCTCTGGTGAGGACTCCTAACGTAGACGTTTTGACTTCCATATCCTCTTTTCACTATTTGTTTTGGATCACGCGGGTATTGTTGGGATCGTTCCGATATCTTTGTGACGATAATTCTATCTTGGTGCCTCCCGTCTGTTTGGATTGGACCCGAGGAGTTGAGCTCCGAGGTGTTGTCGTCACAGTTGTATCGTTGCAGTTCCGGAATACCAGAGGTCGCCGACATCTAAAACTCTTCCATGCATGTTTGGTGGTTAGATAACCCCGACGTCACCAGTACTGGGGGATAGTTTGGGAGTATTGCCACAACTAGTAAAGCGGATGCTTTTCGAAGGTCTGAGGTACACGTTTTCCGAAGGTGCCTGCTTATGTATTGACGGATGTATACAACTGGATGTAGGGATTGTTAGTTGGGTGAGATATTTGTGCTTCCCGTGTATCCCCAACACTAGATTGTATAACCAGAAAGTTTTGGGAATTAGTAGGTGGGAATTCAAGTAGCTCTAGGATTTCTTCCGACAAATACATGATATGAGGCTGGGATCCAACGTCTAGTGGTTCGCTTGTCACGGTCGATTTTATAGTGGTCTCGTTTCGTCTTAATGAATCCTTGGCTATGCCGATTTGAGGACGCTTCGTAGTCATTCGTGATGTCGGCTGTAACGTCGTGCCCAGGGGGGCTCATCACGAAAACTTTGGATGTAATCTCTATCATATGTTTGTTTCGGCTTATTCTACAAGCCAAATCCTTTGTTTTGTTTTGAGTTGTGGTATTCGAGTTTCTTCAATGTCAAGTGTTGATTTCATACCTTTCCTAAGTGGTGTTCTCATATTTCTATGGAGTGCTAATCCTTCTTGATCATCGAGATTGTTATGTTAAATTCTTTTCAACCGGCGTGCTTCTCTTCAAGTTAACCCGATCCTTTCAATATGTGCAAGACCAATTTTTGTTTTTTCTTCATTCATCCCAAGTTATATTTGTTTTCCCCACCCTCCCACCCTTCTTATTCTCGGAGCCAGAAATTCTCAAATGAAATATCCATTATATTCATGTGATGTTTCGTCATTCTTTTCCTTCAATGTCCTTATCCGGTGATTCTCAGGAAGATGCTAAGGAAGCTTCAAGTTTATCATTATCCGTTCTTGTTTCTTCTTCGGTGGACTAAATTGAAGCTTTGGGGTTGATCGTATCTCTTCCTATTATTTCACGTATTTTTCCATGTTGGAATTTCTTATCGAAGGCTCTATTTGTTATTCGCCTCTCTCTATTCATATCCGGAGTGTACAAGATATCTCAGAAGATTCACATTTCCATTCTTAATCCGTTCAAGCTATTTCGAGGCTGTTACCTCATCCAAGCCATTTAATTCAATCGGTGCAATCTCTCTTTTAACATCGTTCAACAATGTTTCTTCTGAGTGGGCCCTAACCCACAGGTCTTTTCCCAGGATCTTACCTGACTCTTCTAATTTTTCCGGAGTTTCTCAAATTCTTTTCAAAGTGTGACATAAGAATGTATTCCATGAGTCACATGCCTCTCCAAGATCGCTTTCAAATTCTTTCATCGTTGGTTTAACCTTTACATTCTTCATTCTTTCAGAGTATGTCAAAATTCTTCATGCTGATTCTCGTTGTCATTTTCAGGTTTTGAAGACCGAAGAAGAATTTCTCCTAAATCTTGGTCCGTTCTCTTGAAGATTCATGGTTCTAGCTTCATGACATCCTCATTATTGTTTTCGATTGTGAGAATTCTTTTCATACCCATCCGAAGCATTTCATGAGTGTTTTGTGTTGTTTATATGGAGGTCATCATTTCACAATTCTTCATTCTCAATGTTCTACTCTTGTTCTCAAATTCTTCTGGTGCATCATTCAAGTATTCTGTACTCTGCTCGTGATCCATTCGTTCTTTTGTATCTAAGTTTCCTCAAGTGCCTTTGTTCTTTTTCTAATTCTTCCCGGCGATTCATTCTCTTTTCTTCATTTATTTCAATTCTTACGGTGGTTCGTTCAAGATTCAGTTTCCTTTGTTCCCATATCATTTCACTTGTTCTTTCAAAACCCTATTGGTGGCCCATTGAGTGGCCCTATTTCTCTCCTTTATCATTTTCAACGCGAATAAGTAGTATGCCAAATCTAATACATCTCATCAATTCAAATTGGTGAAGGATACGCATAACATAATTCTTATTCTTATTTCATCCAAGTGATTAATTCCTTTGTTTGGAGTTTGTTCATGATGAATAAACTATAGGTTCAAAGTGTTTCATCTTTCTTTCCGGAGCTCCAAGTTATTCCAATTATATCATTTCAAAGCTCCATCTAATTATTGCAAGGCTTCAATCTCATTCTTTCATCCTTCACTTCTCATCCTTTTGTTACCAGAGTTCTTCATGGTGGTTCATCATGATTTAATTCATCCTCGAAGTCTTCATCAAGATTCTTATTGGAGGAGCTCAAGTATTCTTCATCTTGCATTTTGAAGTGAAATTCTTGCTCCCTTATCTTTTGAGGTGGTGTTATGTCATTCTTTATAATTTCCTTCATGTTTCATGATTCACAAGTTATCAAGAATGAGATATTTAAACCCATCATTTTCTCTGCGTTCAAGAGATCTTTCAACCCATTAATCTCTTCATTGGAGTTATTTTGGGTTATATTTCACCTAAAGCTTTCCCTAAGGATTGTTGCCATTTATGGTGCTTATAAATGACCCAAGTTCTTGATTTATCCTCCTGGTGAAATAAGTTTTTCGTCTCCTTGTTGATCTCAATCCAAACAATTGTTTTCCATTAGTGGCCAGTTGTCACCTCATAAATTTTGAGATGTTTTCCGTAAGCCCACATCAAGCTTGTTCTTTTTTTGTTGATTTTTTTACAACTCCGTTCAATCTTTCTTTGTCATGATGCTTTTCAAATTCAATTATGGAGACGTTGTCCTTTACTTCCTCGTTCTTTTCTTTCCAACGATCTATATTCTATTCTTTCATTCCGGAGGCATTGTGATGCTGCTCTCTTCGACCCATCATCTCGTTTTGTCAAGATCATGTTCTTTTTCTTTCTGGTCCATTTAACATCACTATCGTGTCCTCCATTCAAGTTCTCTCATCTTATCAAGTTTTGCCTCTCCTTTCAATCGGAGTGCCGTCTGAAATCTTTCTTACCCCTTGTGCCATTCTTTCAATTGTTCCAGAGGCAGTCTGTTGTTGATTTCATCAAGCATCATCCCATCTTCTCGAGTTCACATTCATTCCTTCCATTTTCAGTCGGAGTGCTGTCCGAATTATTTCATTCTTATTCCTTCTCTATCATATTTTAACCGAAGTGGTTCCAGTGTCTATCGTGTCACCTAAGCTCGTCATTCTTGTCGTGTTCCTCGTTCCTCTTTGTTAACGGAGTGTTTTCAATCTTGTTCATCTCTGTTGTATTCTTTCTTTCAAGTTATTCAACCCTCCAAGGTTCGTGGTTCCACTCATTTGTCGAACAAGCAACTTTGTTTTACCTCTTCCTTTTCCGTTTCTCTCCGGTGCAATTCCTAGGATCTCGGGTCGAGATCCTCTATTAGTGTGGGAGAGTTGTGACGCCCCAAGACCGACGCTCCATATGCCTTCCATGTATTCTGAGTTTTGCTGTGTGTTTTATTTTCCTTGTTGCATTTCATCTTGGCATCATGTGCATTGCATCCGCATGTTTTCATAAAACTCGTAGCCGTTCGAGGTTGCTGCTTCTTCCTTGTCTCTATTGACCTTCTCTCAGACCAACCAGACCTTTCTCTGCTCTCTTGTCTTCTCTGAGGCCCCTTTGTCTTTGTCGACCTCTCTCATACCCCCCCTCGTGCGCATCCGAAAACTTCCTCGAACCCGAACCGGGCTGTCGTTACCGATGGGTCCGGATCTTCCCCAAACATCCCTAAAATATCTTCATTTTATTTATTGGACTCACTAGCCTATTTTCTCGGACCATCTAATTACGATCGAAGGGTCCAACTAGACCTAAGCCTAGCCCACCTACTATATATAGACCCCTAACCCTAAATTTTGGGATCAATGTCCCATCCATCCGTGTCCGCCGCCATCCACCTACCTTTCTTCCTCTGATCCCCTCATCCCTCCCGATCCATCTCCACCCAACCAAATCCCAGCCGACCCCTCCCTCGATCTGCGTAGCGATCCAACCAGCGCTTGAGCCCGAGATCCTTCGATCGGAACCACCAAGAGAACCCAGCCGCCGGCGACCAGGACCAGCACTCAGGCCATCCCTCTCCTCCGCGCATCTTCCCTTCCCTGATGATCTTTCTCATATCTCTCCCTTCCCCTGTACTTGCCATAGCAGGAGACTGCCATGGCCTCCCGAGCGCAAGTCAAGAAGCGCCGCCACCGGGAATGGACCCGCAGCTCTGGATTCGTCAAGTTCCGTCCCTCGCCGGAGTCCCTACAGCCCTCCGCCTCGCCTGCCTGCTGGAGCTCCAAGCCGAAGCCGTTGCATCCTCCAGGGCGCTACCGTTCAAGCTCATCATCCTCGGCCCTGGGCTGCTTCACGTCCGCCCACCCGCATGCCCCGTTGACCCCCTCGTCCGAGCAGAGACGAGACGACCACACCTCGCTCCTTCCTGGGTCGATAGGAGACCATGGCCTCGACCCATGCTTCTCTTCGTCCAGGTGACCCGCGCTCGGCCTCCTTCTGCCTGAACCAAGACCGCTTCCCCACCGTTCTCGTCGTCCTAGCGCCGTCCGCCACCAAGACTGGCCGGATCCGGACAAACTCGACCTCCATCGCTCGGATCCATGCCTCCCCTGCCGCTGACCTTCGCATCTGCTTCCAGCGTCGCCGTTGCGCCAAGTCCAGCACCGCTGCATCCTCTGCTTCCAACGAGCCGTGCCCGCTCGTTGCCCCTCGTTGACTGATCTGGGGCTAGCACATACCTGGCCAGATGGGCCGGCCCGGCCCGGCACGGCCCGCCCTGAGTTAAACGGGCCAGGCACGGCATGGCCCGACCAGGCACACTTAGTAGTACATGGGCCGTGCTGGGCCGGCACGCGTGTTGACCTTCAAGGCCCAGGCACGGCACTACTATTAAACGGGTCAGCCCATCGGCACGTTTAGCCATCAGCCCACCTAATTTTGAGCCTATTTCCCCTATAAAAAATTAAAAATAAATTAATAAACCTAAATGGGCCGTGCCGTGCCGGCACGCGTGCCCAGCCTCTAGGCCCAGGCACGGCCTTAGGCGGGCCACGTGCCGGGCACGGCCCGATTAATCACGTGCCGGGCCGGCCCACCATGGGCCAGACACGCGTGCTAACGGACCGGCCTGCCAGGCACAGCCCATTTGGCCAGGTACGGGCTAGCATGGACGAGTGCCAGGCCCAACTCACCCGCGCCAAGACCCCCCCGCCTCTGTCGCTTCGCTTTGGCCTGCCTCCTCTTTGTGGGCCTCTGCAACGAACAACCCAGTGATGAGCAGCCCAGCGCCCAACCAATTCGTCCTAGTGTTGTTTTTTTTCTTGTTCCAGCGAATTCGTCTAATTATCCAGAGGATGCTGTTTTACAGAAAACCCTTGTACTTCATGCATTTAATAACTCCACAACCATGCATTTGTTTAAAATAAAATATATATGTAAATTGCTTAGAATTTTGTGTAGATGAATAATTTTCAACTTTCATCCCTGTTAAAATGTTTAAACTTGTTGTTTGTTTAAATTTATGTAAATAACATGCTAAAATGGTTTATTGAATAACTTAATAACCGTAGCTCGGTTTTAAATAAACTTTATATGTAAATGTGGTGAAAAAATGCATAGATTAACTTGGTGCACTTTATTTCCCAGTTTAATAACTCTAAATTAAGTCTTAGGCAAAACAATATCAAATTTGAAATATGCACATGGGGATTTTTCGGAATCGTTGTTTGTTAATTCCGGCCCCATTTAAATTGTTTACATAGCGTATTTTTAATGTGCTTCACCTCTTGCCATGTTACCCCTTGCCAAATCAAGAACATTTAAACTTGTTGGGTTCATAAACAAGATCGAACTAAATATGTGAATGTGGTATTTTGTCAATATGCAAATTGAGCTCCACTTAATGTGTATATTATTTGTTGCATTTTGTCATGCCATGAATCATTAAATCGGACATGCATCATACTTGTTTGTGCATCATATGCCATGTTTATGCTTGTGTGTTTACCATTTTGTTTGCTTCATTTCGGTTTGCTTCTCTTGTTAGCTTCCGTTTCGTTCCGGAGTTGTGAGGATTCGTTCAACTATGTCCGTTTGTCTTCTTCATGGACTCGTTCTTATTCCTTGCGGGATCCCAGGCAAGATGACTATTCCTAGATATCACCTCTATCTTTGCTTTGCTAGTTGTCTCGCTCTATCGCTATGTCGCATATCCTATCTATTTGCTTGTCAGCCTCCTACATTGCCATGAAACCTCTAACCACCCTCCTAGCAAACCATTGATTGTCTAAGATACACTTTTGCTCAGCCCCTCTTATAGCGTTGTTAGTTGCAGGTGAAGTTGAAGATTGCTTCATGTCGGAACATGGATATTTTGGAATATCATAACATCTCTTACTTAATTAATGCACATATATACTTGGCAATGGGTGGAAGGCTTGGCCGTTTGCTCGGTGTTTTGTTCTACTCATGCCGCCTTAAGAACCGATAAACCGGTGTTATGTTCCTTGATTTTGCGTTCCTAACGAGGTTGGGGTTTATGGGCCCCCTTGATAGTTCTCTTTGAATAAAACTCCTCCAGCAAGGCCCAACATTGGTTTTACCATTTGCCTAATAACTAAAAACTTGCATAGGGAGTAATTAACCCGAGGATTCTTAATCAACAACCCGGGCCAATGCTCCTCATGAGTGTTGGTCCAAATTGGGCAGCCTGTGGGGCCGCCTCGGGGAAAACCGAGGTATTTGGTATAGACCTATAGGCTGACCTATCCGATCGTGGCCTGAGACGAGATACACGCGGCTCCTGTCGGGTGTCAGCACGTGGAAGGTCTTGCTGGACTTGTTTTACCATTGTCGAAATATCTTGTGCACCGAGATTCCGAGTCTGATCGGGTTGTCCCTAAGATAAGATATTTTACTTTTGTTGATCGTGAGAGCTTGTGATGAACTAAGTTGGGACACCCCTGTAGGGTTATGATATTTCGAAAGCCATGCCCGCGGTTATGTGGCGGATTGAGTTTGTTAATATCCGGTTGTAGATAACTTGACACAAAAACTCAAATAAAATACACAAATTGTGTGCGTAGCCTTATGGTCTTTTTTCGAGTGAGTTCGGGAAGAGAACACGGCTGGGTTATGAATGACTCATAGGTAGACAGGATCACTTAGTGATCATTACTAGTTTGCGATCGTTGGCATAGCTTCTCATCTCACTCTGAAAGTTCGTAAGCTAGCCACCTCATATATGCTTAGCGCTTGCTGCCACCCCACTTGATAACTTCTCCCCACCTAAAAGCTTTGGTAGTTTCGACACCCATGAACAACATTACTGAGTCCTCATGACTCACGGTTTACTACACAAACATGTGCAGGTACAACTAAGTTCGATGCAGGTGATGGCCAGGATATCCAATGGGAGTTCGATGAAGAGCGTGGGCGTATGTACGTGACATACCCCGATGATCAGTAATGGTTCCTACTAGGGCCGATCGGGCATAGTATGGGTGGTTATCTTTTCATTTGGTTATGTTTGTAGTCGAACTATGTGTGTACTCTGAATGATGTATAAATAATTTGATCATTGTGTGAAGTGGCAAGTGTAAGCCAACTATTTACTTACTTGTTCATTTACATGGGAATGTGTGAAGATGACCCTTCTTGCGATCATACCAAAATACGGTTATGCCTCTAAGTTGTGCCTCGACACGTAGGAGATATGGCCCCATCTTGGGCGTTACAAGTTGGTATCAGAGCCGACCCTCACAGTTACACGGATGTTTGCGAACATTAATTTTTTTGTTTTTGCCACTCTAGATTTTGCCAATTTTTATGCCACTCTAGATTTTGACATTTCACTTTTACCACTCTTAGTCTTTGACAATTATCACAATTGCCATTCTCGTGGCAAAAGAAAATTTTTCAGAGTGGCAATTGTGAAAATTATAAAAAGTTAAGAGTGGCAAAAATGAAACAAAACTATTTTGCTTTTGGCGGAGAATGGCAATTGTGATAATTGTCAAAAGCTAAGAGTAAAAAAAGTGAAATGTCAAAATCTAGAGTGGCATAAGAAAAATTGGCAAAATCTAGAGTGGCATAAACAAAATTTTCCCTTGCGAACACATGCGCGGTCATGTTGTGCATGACGTTTGTGACCCGTCGTGGCACACGTTATGGCACATGTGCCGGACTGGATGCATAGACGTATGTGCGAAGAAGGAATGTTCCTATGGCCCGACGAGGACGTCGGTTCCTCTAAGTGGGGGTGTATGTGAAAGACTAACTTATTAGGGATGATAGACTACTCATATGAATAAGGATTTCCTTCTTTTCCGGGAGCCCATTCAGACATAACTCCAAAGTTAAGCGTGCTCAGCTTGGAGTAATTTTAGGATGGGTGACTGACCGGGATGTTGCTCCCGGGTGCGCATGAGTGAGAACAAAGTGCGTAGAAAAGACTAGTATTGATCTGTTGGGCCAGTCTAGACCCCGCCAGGAGTAACGAACACCAGCGGGTGAGGGAGTCCTGGATTACGGGGTCCTCGGGCGTCCGGGCTACGTAATGTGGGCCGGACTAATGGGCCATTAAGGTACAAGGAAGACTTTCCCCCGTGTTCGTATGGGACTCTCCTTGGCCTAGAAGGCAAGCTGGGCATGCAGATATGAAGATTACTTTCCCTGTAAACCGACTTTGTACAACCCTAGCCCCCGCCGGTGTCTATATAAACCGGAGGGTTTAGTCCGTCAAGGCAACCATAATCATACATGCTAGACATCTAGGGTTTATTTATTACGATCTCGAGGTAGATGAACTCTTGTAACCCCTATACTCATCAAAGTCAATCAAGCAGGAAGTAGGGTATTACCTCCATCAAGAGGGCCCGAACCTGGGTAAAACATTGTGTCCCGTGCCTCCTATTACCTTCGATTCTTAGACGCACAGTTCGGGACCCCCTACCCGAGATCTGCCGGTTTTGACACCGACATTGGTGCTTTCATTGAGAGTTCTACTGTGCCGTCGTCGAAAGGCTCGATGGCTTCAGCAATCATCTACAACAATGCTGCCGGGAAGAAGATTTTTCTCCCTCACCAGATCTTCGTGTTCGGAGGCTTCACACTGCATGCCAACTCGCTTGGCCACCTGGAGCAGATTGATAGTTACGCCCTGGTCACCAGATCAATTTTGGAAACCTGAACTATGTTGCCGATATCCGAGGAGACTTGATCTTCAAAGGGTTCGCGGCTCCAACCACCGCTTTGACCTTAGATCCGGAGCGCGTTACCCAGTCCGAAGACGGGAATCTCGAGCCCGCCGGACTATCTGCGGCCATAAAGCTCAACATTGGAGAACCAAAGAGGATACCATCACCGGCAGGTATCACAAAGCCGGACTCTTCTCCGGACATTGGCGCCAAACCCTCGGAGTCCGCGTCTTGCGAGTTCGGCCATGGAACTTTGGTCCCCATCCAAACCTTGCTCTTAAACGAGGCTCTGGACTTAATGCAATCCCTTGCCATCACAGAGGAACCACTTCCGAATTGCGCCCAGCCCGAACTAGGGGCTGAAAATTGGGAACTTTACTTCCCACCCACCACCCACTTTATAGCCACTGTCGAGGATCTAACGGACATGCTCGACTACACCTCCAAAAACATCGACGGTATAGACAACGATGTTAGAGAGGAGCAGGCCCAAAACCTGCCGTTCACCGGACGCTGGACGGCCACTTCCTCATACAACGTGTACATGGTGGACACACCTAAAGAAGTCGACGACAATGATAAGAAGGATCCAGTTGAGGAGGAGCCTCCTGAGATACCGCCGAAGCGCCAGCATCAGCGGCGTCGCTCTAAATCGCGTCGCGGAAAAGACATCGATACCAGGACGGGAGAAAATGATACTCCGGAGAACGCCAAAGAACAAGAAGACCCCATCGAACCAACATCCGAACAGGATGATCGGGATGAGGGGCAAGTCAACCCTGACGAGCAAGCAGGGAACGAAGACTCGGATGATAGCAGCTATCTACCACTCTTCGAGGACGACGTAAGCCTCGGCGATGAAGATTTTATCGTGCGAGATGAACCCCTTGAACAAGAGCGCTTTAAGCGCCGGCTAATAGCCATGGCAAGAATCCTAAAAAATAAGCAGCAACAGCTTCAAGCTGACCAATAACTTCTCAATGACAGATGGACTAATGTCCCGCCAGCCAAAGAATACGGCCTTGAATGCCCAACAAAGAGTTACACGAAGCGTAAGCTGCTCCCCCAATTCGAAGATGAAGCGCGGGAGCCCATACCACCCGCGCATAACACGGCAAACGGACCTGACCGACCGCCACGTGGCCGGGACAGAATGACAGCTCAGGCCGAACACCAACCCGCACCACCTCGCTGGAAAAGCAGAGAAACAACAACTCAGGGGTACACATATGACGTGTGACAGGACCTGGAAAATAGAGCAGGTCAGACCAGATCAATCTATGGATCGCGAGGGCATGCCCCGGCACGAGAGGACGGTTACCAATCCTGGCGCGACAAGCAAAACCACGCTCGAGCCGAAAACCGCATACGGACTTCATATGAACTGCGTCATGACATAGCCTTATACAGATGTGCCACACACCCCCTATGCTTCACCAATTAGGTAATGGAGCACCAGTTCCCAGAAGGGTTTAAACCCGTGAACATCGAACCATACGACGGCACAACAGATCCCGCAGTATGGATTGAAGATTTTCTTCTCCACATTCACATGGCTCGCGGTGACGATCTGCACGCCATCAAATATCTTCCCCTCAAACTTAAGGGACCAGCACGACACTGGCTGAACAGCCTGCCAGAAAACTCTATTGGTAGCTGGGAAGACTTGGAGGACGCATTCAGAGACAACTTCAAAGGCACCTATGTTCGGCCCCTAGACGCCGACGACCTTAGTCATATAACCCAACAACCCGGGGAATCGACCCAACAGCTATGGACAAGGTTCCTAATTAAAAAGAACTAGTTTGTGGACTGTCCTGACGTCGAAGCCCTCGCGGAAAACCTAGTGTCCGAGACGAGTGGCTCGCCCGGCACGTCGGCCAAGAGAAACGGAAGTCCATGGCAGCCCCACCACACTTATGACCCGTTTTTGCGCGGGAGAGGATAGCTGGCTCACTCGTAGAAGCAATAGCACCAGCGACCCTAGCACCTCTGAAAACAGGGACGTCAATGGCAAGCCACAACACGAAAAGCACAAGCGTCGGAACAATAATGATTGAACCCAAGGCACGACGGTCAACGCCGGATTCAGCGGCTCCATACCAGTCAACAAAAGAAGCCATTCAAGGCAAACAGAGATGGCCCGTCCAGTCTAGATAGAATCCTTGATCGACCTTGCCAGATTCATGGCACCCCCGATAAACCAGCCAATCATAACAACAAAATTTTTTTGGGTCTTTAAACATGCCGGTAAACTCAACGCCAAACACAAGGAGAAAGGATCGCCCAGCGACGACGATGGCCAAGAGCCTCATCAACCGAACACAGGGGGACGGAAGCAATTTCCCCCCGAAGTAAAAACTACGAACATGATATATGTCACACATATCCCTAAAAGGGAACGCAAGCGTGTACTATGGGACATCTACACCATAGAGCCGGTCGCCCCAAAATTCAACCCATGGATGGCTTGTCCGATCACATTCGATCGAAAGGACCACCCAACCAGTATCCGTCATGGAGGTTCAGCAGCACTGGTCCTCGATCTAATCATTAATGGATTCCACCTCACGTGAGTCCTCATGGACGGCGGCAGCAGTCTCAATATACTTTATCAAGACACTGCCCGCAAAATGGGCGTTCGTCAAGAGTCAAGCCCACTAAAACTACCTTCAAGGGAATAGTACCTAGTGTGGAGGCCATTGCACGGGCTCAATCACACTGGAAGTCGTCTTCGGTTTGCCGTACAACTTCCGAAGCGAGGACTTGACCTTCGATATCGTCCCTTTACACAGCGGCTATCACGCACTGCTCGGACGCGCCGCTTTCGCCTGCTTCAACGCGGTTCCGCATTACGCCTACCTAAAGCTCAATATGCCTGGTCCACGTGGCATCATTACAATCAACGGAAGCGCGGAGTGCCCCCTTCGTACTGAGGAGAATACCGCGGCCATCGCGGCTGACGTACAAAGCGGCCCTGTCAAGCCGCACACCTTATCGGCTACTATGCCGCTGGACTTTATTGCGCAAGGCCAGACAGTTCCGCATACCGACAGCCCAACAAACCTAGGGCTGGATTAGCACTTTCGCCTCCATCGATTGCCACGTACAACAACAAAATTCCTATTGCGCATGCATAACTATGCACTCAAAATACCTTGGGCATCAGCGGAGGCAATACATAGGACATGCCTATAGCACGGTTCGACCTTATGCGGCCCTCCCCTTTCTCTAATCATCTTTTTGCTTTTTATCATAGGTAAAATCAAAACCTACTCATCCTATGGACTCACAAAAGACTCTCTCCAAGCCTGGTTCCGTATAGATAGCCGAAGACCATTCCCCTCAAGGAATCTTTCTTGCTTAGGCAAAAGCGACGCAGACGTGCGGCAGGAAGGTGCAAGGGATTTTGTAGACCACAAACTTCCCTCAAAGAACCTGTATAGAGCTTTTCCCTTAGCACTAGAGCCCCAACATGTAAAATGACCTTGGTGATTATGGTACCCTCTGTAAGACTACGCTTTGACGTATCAATCAGATTATAGTGAACCAAATTCTTATTCGGCATCGTCTTTACTTAAATGTTGTCTATTCAGTTGTCTCACGAACACACCTCGGAACAAATTGCCAAGGGCTTTATAAGGTAACATATGTGTTGCCAAACAAAAAGTCCGAACAACTTAACAACACAATTTGGCGTCCCGAGCTCGACAATATATGCATCAGTTCGGAATCATGTCTTTGGTCAATAGTTGGGTTGCCCGGCTCCTGTGTTTGCTACCTTATGTTCCGTCCAATCGGCTAGGGTAGTAAAGGGAGAACTACTGCGATTGTGTTTCTGGTTCGCTCGGTTAAGCACCTCAGTAGAGAAAGCCGAAAACTAGCTGTCATGATGTGGCGAGAGCTGATCAGCCGCTCGGCGACTTATTACAATCTTTAGCGAGTTTTTCCGTATTACACGAAGGACTGTTTCCCCGTCACATATGTAACGCACCCACATTGGGGGCAGCCGCGTACATACTAGGGGCTACTTTGTAGACCCATCGTTAAGATCCTATGGCTAAGTGAGAGCAATAAAACCAAGTAGTCTGATTGCCTGGTTCGCTGCACTGATACCTCCTTCATGGACTAAGACGTTGGGTTAAGTGTATTCATGTGCAACTCCGAACACCCCGGTAGTATCTACATGGGGGTTGAAGCCGACGACCGGGAACTCTCAGGTATAAAAACAGTCGCACAAGAGGATAAAACTCTTCATAAAGAAAAGGATACATTACAGAAGACTTAGTTCATGATACAAACTCCCGAACAGTTCGGACTCGTTCATTCGAACACTACATCCTTGGAACATTGGCCTTCTATAAGGCGGGCACTCGTTAGTACGTCCTCAAAATATCGCTCTAGTGTGCGGTGGTCCTTGCTTTTGGGCGGACCCTCAACTGCCACCTTTTCGGCCTTCATCTTCGCCCAATGCATCTTTACACGGGCAAATGCCATTCACGCCCCTTCTATACAAGACCACCTCTTGACATTGTCGATTCGAGGCAGCCCATCGACGAGACGCTGTACAAGGACAAAGTAGCTGTCTGGAATATCTTCGGCCGACCACAACAGGACTATGACGTCCTTCATGGCTGCGCTGGACATCTTATGTAGCTCCACCCATTGAGCCATCTGGTCATTTAGTAGTCCGGGACGCTTGTGCCCCGCAAACTGCGACCAGAAGAGCTTCTCCGTCGCGTACCCCTCCTGGGCCTGGAAGAATTGGGCAGCGTCCACAGCACTCTTTGGCAGATCCGCATATGCGCCTAGAGAACCCCATAGTCGATTAAGTAAGGCATACTTTTAGTCCCCAAATTTCTTCGCGCGCTATCAACCGCTATCTGTCGAGCTTGACGAATTTCTAGAAATGGCTTACCAGCCGCTATCTGTCCAGCTTGACGAATTTCTTCGCGCGCTGCGCGGGATTCGGACCGCGCCTCCGAAGCTTCTTGAAGGGCCTTGGCGAGTTCGGTCCCCTTATCCTTATTTTCTTTTTCCAAGGACTCGCACTTGGCGGTGATGTTCTTGAGCTTTTCCTTCGTCTTGGTCACCGGTTCCTCAAAACGGTGCCGAGCGGCCTGTTCGGCCATTAAATCCGCAGCCGCTTTATTAGCAGCCGATACGTCCATTTGGCATCATGCTTATATGTTGATATTTATTGCATTATGGGCTGTTATTATATGTTTTGTCACAATACTTATGCCTTTTCTCTCTTATTTTACAAGGTTTACATGAAGAGGGAGAATGCCGGCAGCTGGAATTCTGGGCTGGAAAAGGAGCAAACTCTGGAAACCTATTCTGCACAACTCCAAAAGCCCCGAAACTCAACAGAACTCTGTTTCAAAAAATATAAAAACTATCTGGCGAAAGAAGATCACGAGGGGGGCCACCTGCTGTCCACGAGGGTGGGGGGCGCGCGCCCCCTCTCTGGGCGCGCCCCCCTGTCTCGTGGGCTCCTCGAAGGCCCCCCGATGCCCATCTTCTCCTATATGAGGTGTTTTGACCTGGAAAAATCATAAGGAGGCTTTCGGGACTAGACCCCGCCATCTCGAGGCGGAAACCAATCTAGGGCTCCGGCAGAGCTGTTCTGCCGGGGATACTTCCCTCCGGGAGGGGGAAACCGTCACCGCCATCATCACCAACAACTCTCCCATATTGGGGAGGGCTATCTTCATCATCTTCACCAGCACCATCTCCTCTCAAACCCTAGTTCATCTCTTGTATCCAATCTTTGTACCGAAACCTCAGATTGGTACCTGTGGGTTGCTAGTAGTGTTGATTACTCCTTGTAGTTGATGCTAGGTTGTTTATTTGGTGGAAGATCATATGTTCAGATCCATTATGCATATTAATACCCCTCTGATCATGAACAATATTATGTCTTGTGAGTAGTTACTTTGGTTCCTGAGGACATGGAAGAAGTCTTGCTATAAGTAGTCATGTGAATTTGGTCTTCGTTCGATATTTTGATGAGATGTATGTTGTCTCTCCTCTAGTGGTGTCATGTGAACGTCAACTACATGACACTTCACCATTATTTGGGCCTAGAGGAAGGCATTGGGAAGTAATAAGTAGATGATGGGTTGCTAGAGTGATAGAAGCTTAAACTCTAGTTTATGCGTTGCTTCATAAGGGGCTGATTTGGATCCATATGTTTCATGCTATGGTTAGGTTTACCTTAATACTTCTTTTGTAGTTACGGATGCTTGCATTAGAGGTTAATCATAAGTGGGAGGCTTGTCCAAGTAAGGACATCACCCAAGCACAGGTCCACCCACATACCAAATTATCAAAGTACCGAACGCGAATTAGATGATCGTGATGAAAACTAGCTTGACGATAATTCCCATGTGTCCTCGGGAGCGCTTTCCTTCATATAAGAGTTTGTCTAGGCTTGTCCTTTTCTACAAAAAGGATTGGGCCACCTTGCTGAAACTTATTTACTTTTACCTTTTATCGCTTGCTACCAATTACCTTATCACAAAACTATCTGTTATCGATAATTTCAGTGCTTGCAGAAAATACCTTACTGAAAACTGCCTATCATTTCCTTCTGCTCCTCGTTGGGTTCGACACTCTTACTTATCGAAAGGACTACGATAGAACCCCTACACTTGTGGGTCATCAAGACTCTTTTCTGGCGCCGTTGCCGGGGAGTGAAGCGCCTTTGGTAAATGGAATTTGGTAAGGAAAAATTTATATAGTGTGCTGAAATTTATTGTCACTTGTTACTATGGCTCATAATCCTTTGAGGGGCTTGTTCGGGGTATCTTCACCCGACCAGAAGAGGAAAGAGTTGCTCCTCAACCTACTGCACCTACTGAAAATGTTTGCTTTGAAATTCCTTCGGGTATGATAGAGAAACTGCTTGAAAATCCTTTTACAGGAGATGGAACACTGCATCCCGATTTACACCTAATCTATGTGGATGAAGTTTGTGGATTATTTAAGCTTGTAGGTATGCCTGAGGATGTTATCAAGAAGAAGATCTTCCCTTTATCTTTGAAGGGAGATGCATTGACATGGTTTAGGCTATGTGATGATATTGGATCATGGAACTATAATCGTCTGAAGTTGGAATTTCATCAGAAGTTCTACCCTATGCACCAGGTTCATCGTGATCGTAATTATATCTATAATTTTTGGCCTCGTGAAGGAGAAAGCATTGCTCAAGCTTGGGCGAGGCTTAAGTCAATGTTATATTCATGCCCCAATCATGAGCTCTCAAGAGAAATGATTATTCAAAATTTTTATGCTCGGCTTTCTCTCGATAATCGCTGCATGCTCGATACTTCCTGTTCTGGCTCTTTTATGATGAAGACTGTTGAATTCAAATGGGATTTATTGGAAAGAATTAAACACAACTCTGAATATTGGGATCTCGACGAAGGTAAAGAGTCAGGTATGACCCCTAAGTTTGATTGTGATAAAGATTTTATGGATACCGATGTTTTCCGTGAGTTTAGCACTAAATATGGACTTGACTCTGAGATAGTAGCTTCTTTCTGTGAATCATTTGCTACTCATGTTGATCTCCCCAAGGAGAAGTGGTTTAAATATCATCCCCCTATTGAAGTAAAAGTAGTTGAACCTGTTAAATTTGAAGAAAAGACTATCACTTATAATGTTGATCCTATTATTCCTACTGCTTATATTGAGAAACCACCCTTCCCTGTTAGGATTAAGGATCATGCTAAAGCTTCAACTGTAGTTCGTAAGAGTAATACTAGAACACCTACACCCTCTGAGCAAATTAAAGTTGAACCTAGTGTTGCCATGGTTAAAGATCTCTTGGTAGAAGATTTAGATGGACATGTTATTTACCTCCAAGAAGAGTCTGCTAGAATAGCCAAACCCAATGCTAGGAATAAACACATACGTTTTGTAGGCTTGCCTGTTATCTCTGTTAAGATAGGAGATCATTGCTATCATGGTTTATGTGACGTAGGTGCTAGTGTGAGTATTATTCCTCTTACCTTATATCGAGAAATTGTGCATGCCATTGCACCTGTTGAGTTAGAAGGGATTGATGTTACTATTAAGCCTGCTAATAGAGACACTATTTCACCAGTTGGGATTGTTAGAGATGTTGAAGTCTTGTGTGGGAAGGTTAAATACCTTGCTGATTTTCTTATTCTTAGTTCCCTACAAGATGAATTTTGTCCCATTATTTTGGTAGACCCTTCTTGAATACTGTTAATGCTAAGATAGACTGCGTGAAAGATATTGTTACTGTTGGGTTAGGGGATATGTCTCATGATTTTAACTTTGCTAAATCCTGTAGACAACCCCTTGATAAAGAATTACCTAGTAAGGATGAAATTATTGGTCTTGCTTCTATTGCTGTGCCTCCTAATGATCCTTTAGAACAATACTTGCTAGACTATGAAAATGATATGCATATGAGTGAGAGAAGGGAAATAGATGAAATATTCTTTAACCAGGGACCCGTATTGAAAAACAACTTGCCTGTTGAAATCCTAGGGGATCCTCCTCCACCCAAGGGTGATCCCGTGTTTGAACTTAAACCTTTACCTGATAATCTTAAGTATGTTTATCTTGATGAAAAGAAGATATATCCTGTTATTATTAGTGATAACCTTTCAGAGCAGGAAGAAGAAAAATTATTGAAAACTCTGAAGAAGCACCATGCTGCTATTGGATATACTCTGGATGATCTTAAGGACATTAGTCCCACCTTATGCCAACACAAGATAAAATTGGAAGAAAATGCTAAATCGGTTATTGATCATCAGCGATGGTTAAATCCTAAGATGAAAGAAGTGGTAAGGAAGGAAATACTAAAGCTTCTAGAGGCATGTATTATCTATCTAGTTGCTGATAGCCAGTGGGTAAGTCTTGTCCATTGTGTCCCTAAGAAGGGAGGTATGTCTGTTGTTCATAATGATAAAGATGAAGATCCCGCAAAGAATAGTTACAGGTTATAGGATGGTAATTGATTTCCGTAAGTTAAATAAAGCTACTAAGAAAGATCATTACCCCTTGCCATTTATTGATCAAATGCTAGAAAGGTTATCCAAACATACTCATTTTTCCTTTCTAGATGGTTATTCTGGTTTCTCTCAAATACCTGTGTCAAAAGGGGATCAAGAAAAGACCACTTTTACTTGCCCTTTCGGTACCTTTGCTTATAGACGTATGCCTTTTGGTTTATGTAATGCACCTGCTACCTTTCAAAGATGCATGACGGCTATATTCTCTGATTTTTGTGAAAAGATTGTCGAGGTTTTCATGGATGATTTCTCCGTTTACGGAACTTCTTTTGATGATTGCTTAAGCAACCTTGATCGAGTTTTGCAGAGATGCGAAGACACTAACCTTGTCTTGAATTGGGAGAAGTGCCACTTTATGGTTAATGAAGGCATTGTCTTGGGACATAAATTTCTGAAAGAGGTATTGAAGTTGACAAAGCTAAAGTTGATGCTATTGAAAAGATGCCATGCCCTAAGGACATCAAAGGTATACAAAGTTTCCTTCGTCATGCCGGGTTTTATAGGAGGTTCATAAAGGACTTCTCCAAAATCTCCAGGCCTTTGACTAATCTCTTACAAAAAAATATTCCTTTTGTCTTTGATGATTATTGTCTAGAGGCATTTGAAATACTTAAGAAAGCATTGATCTCTGCACCTATTGTCCAGCCTCCTGACTGGAATTTACCCTTTGAGATTATGTGCAATGCTAGTGATTATGCTATAGGTGTTGTTCTAGGACAAAGAGTTGATAAGAAATTGAATGTTATCCAGTATGCTAGTAAAACTCTAGATAGTGCCCAGAAAAAATTATGCTACTACTCAGAAAGAATTTTTAGCAGCTGTATTTGCTTGTGATAAATTCAGACCCTATATCGTTGATTCTAAAGTGACTATTCACACTGATCATGCTGCTATCAAATACCTTATGGAAAAGAAAGATGCTAAACCTAGACTTATTAGATGGGTTCTCTTGCTGCAAGAATTTGACTTGCATATCATTGATAAAAAGGGAGCTCAGAACCCCGTTGCAGACAACTTGTCTAGGTTAGAGAATATACTTGATGACCCACAACCTATTGATGATAGCTTTCCTGATGAACAATTAGCTGTCATAAATACTTCTCGTACTGCTCCATGGTATGCTGATTATACTAATTATATTGTTGTTAAGTTTATACCTCCTAGCTTCACATACCAGCAAAAGAAAAAGTTCTTCTACGATTTGAGGCATTACTTCTGGGTTGACCCACATCTTTATAAAGAAGGAGTAGATGGTATTATTAGACGTTGTGTACCTGAGCATGAACAAGAACAGATCCTATGCAAGTGCCACTCCGAAGCTTATGGAGGACACCAAGCGGGAGATAGAACTGCACATAAGGTATTGCAATCCGGTTTTTATTGGCCTACTCTTTTCAAAGATGCCCGTAAGTTTGTCTTATCTTGTGATGAATGTCAAAGAATTGGTAATATCAGTAGACGTCAAGAAATGCCTATGAATTATTCACTTGTTATTGAACCATTTGATGTTTGGGGCTTTGATTATATGGGACCGTTTCCTGCCTCTAATGGGTACACACATATCCTAGTTGCCGTTGATTACGTTACTAAGTGGGTAGAAGCTATTCCAACTAGTAGTGCTGATCATAACACCTCTATTAAGATGCTTAAAGAGGTTATTTTCCTGAGGTTTGGAGTCCCTAGATATCTAATTACTGATGGTGGTTCACACTTTATTCATGGTGCTTTCCATAAAATGCTTGCAAAGTATGATGTCAATCATAGAATTGCATCCCCTTATCACCCACAGACTAGTGGTCAAGTAGAACTAAGTAATAGAGAGTTGAAATTAATTTTACAAAAGATAGTTAATAGGTCTAGGAATAATTGGTCCAAGAAACTTGATGATGCATTATGGGCCTATAGATCTGCATACAAAAATCCTATGGGTATGTCTGCATATAAGATGGTTTATGGAAAAGCTTGTCACCTACCTCTTGAGTTAGAACATAAGGCATATTGGGCTATTAAAGAGATCAATTACGATTTCAAATTTGCCGGTAAGAAGAGGCTATTTGACATTAGCTCCCTTGATGAATGGAGGACCCAGGCTTATGAGAATGCCAAGTTGTTTAAAGAAAAAGTTAAAAGATGGCATGACAAAAGGATACAAAAGCGTGAGTTTAACGTAGGTGATTATGTCTTGCTATACAACTCTCATTTAAGATTTTTTGCAGGAAAAATTCTCTCTAAGTGGGAAGGACCTTACGTTATCGAGGAGGTCTATCGTTCCGGTGCCTTAAAAATCAACAACTTCGAAGGCACAAATCCGAAGGTGGTGAACGGCCAAAGAATCAAACATTATATCTCAGGTAACCCTATAAATGTTGAAACCAATGTTATTGAAACCGTAACCCCGGAGGAATACATAAGGGACACTTTACAGATTGATTCAGCCTCCTAAAAGGAAGAGGTATGTGATACGGTAAGTAAACCGACTTCAAGACAGTTCTAAAGGCAATTTTTCTCTATTTTGGAATATTTAGAAAAATAGAAAAATAAGTAGCATCCCGGTAGAGACGCGAGCCGTCCACAAGGGTGAAGGGCGCGCCCCCTTCCCTGGGCGCGCCTCCCTGCCTCGTGGGCAGCTCATGTGCCTCCTGGACTCCGATTTCTTGTACGTTACTCCTTTTGGTCGGTAAAAAATCATTATATATACTCCCGAAGGTTTTGACCTCTGTATCACGCAAAAATCCTCTGTTCTTGTTTCGAGCTGTTTTCTGCTAGGGTTTGCGAAGCCAGGCACCATGTCATCTCCCTCCTCCAACAACGAAGGCAACGATGCTTGGCTAATGAAGATAGATCTGAAGAGGGAAGGACCCGAGGAGACCCACAAGGAGAAGAAGATCAAGAAGGAGGTGGAAGATCCGGCTCCGGCATTGGGAGAAGAAGACATCCATCAACCTCTTCCCAACCTCTTTACCTCAACTGAGATTGAAGCTTTCAGGATGATTGAGTTAGCTCAAATTAAAAACAAGCATCTCACAAGTGAAAATATTTTGTTGAAGGAATATATAGCTACACTCAAAGGTATTATCCGCAAGCTGGAGGATCTTCTACGCTCGATATATGATGATCTGACGTCACTACTTTCAACCCCATCATCACCACCACCGAAGAAGGAGACATAATCATATGGGTATGGGCACTCCCCTTGGGAACTGCCAAGCTTGGGGGAGTGACCCCGGTATCGTATCACCATCACTCCTATCTTTACAACTTTTTAGTTCGATCCTTTTGGTAGTATCTTGATCTAGTAGAATAAAGTTAGCATGATCTAGTTGTGAGCTTTTGCGTTATGATCTTTACCTTTGTAATTGAGTCCGTGAGCTATATAATAAAGATTAGTGTTGAGTCAAGGGCTTGATTTCCTCACTTGGGTCATGATAAAAATAAAGAAAACATAAAGAGTATCCAAGAGATCTGTGACACCCCGAGACCGGTGCGCCAGGTGTCAGACAGTTATTCGTCGCCATTGCCATGTCATCTGCTTGCGTGTTGCATCTTGCCTTGTCATTGTGTGCATTGCATCATCATGTTTTCAAAACTTGCATCCGTTCGGTTTTCCTCGTCCTCTCCGTTGTCCGTTCTGAGCCCATACCCACTCACACGCGCCCACGGTGCCTCCGAATATTTATTTTGTGAGTGACAGGAAAGCGTTCTTGTAATGGGTTGAAACTTGGCGTGTGGTCTTATTATAGCATAGGTAGACCGCCTGTCAAGTTTCGTCGCATTCGGAGCTCGTTTGATAGCCCACCGGTTAACCGTGTTAACCGCCGGAGGCCTTTTCTCTTTTGGCCCAACACCCCTTTCTCACAGCCCACCAAGCCCATTCTAACCTCTCCATGCTCTTGTCCGTTCGATCACGATCGCATGGCCGCGAACGGCTCCTCATTTGGACACTCCTAACTCCCTCTACCTATAAATATGTGCCTCCCCCTCCATTTTCGCACAGATGAAACCCTAGCCTCTTCCCTCGCGCCGCCGGACATGTCCACCCGCGCCGGACATGTCCACCCGCGCCGGACATGTCCAACCTCCACCTCACTCCGCCCAATCAGGAAGTGCCACGTCAGCTCCACTGCCGCCCACAGCTACTCCCGCGCCGCCATGTCGCCTCCTCCACCTCCCACCGCGCCACGCCCGCGGAGCCCGCGTCCGGCCCGCCCAGGCCCGAGCCGCAGCTCCTCCGCGCCTGACGCCAACGGCCGCTGCCCTTCGCCTACGTCTCCCCCGCGCGCCCCGCCGCCGCGCCGGACCTGCTCGCGCCGCCCGACCGACCCTACTCCGGCGCCGCCCCGCTCGCCGCCGGCCATCGCCGCCGTCCTCGGCGCCGCATCGCCCCGCGCTCGCCTCTTCCGCAGGCCGCCGGCCGCCCTTCTCGCCTGATCCGGCAGCCTCGAGGCCGGATCCGGCCGGTGCCGCCCCGATCCAGCCGCCGGCGCCGTCCTGAGCGCTCGCCGGACCACCGCACGTCGCCGCCGCTTTTGCGTCGTCGCGGGAGACGACGACCGCGCCCGAGCACGTCGCGCCCTGCACGGGCCTCCCCAGCGCCGGGCCTCGGCCTCACCTCGCCCCCGTGGGCCTCCCCTGACCGCCGGCCCAGCTGCTCGCCTCGGTGGGCCGCACCGCTCGTGGGTCACCCCGACCCATCACCTCCCTCCGCGCCCTGGGCCGCCCCCGCCTCCGTTGGCCTAGTCTGCCTCCCCCTCAACTGGGCCGAGCCCATGGGTGAGCAAACCCGCTAACTCTCGCCCTGTGCGTAGTATAGTTGTTTGCGCTCACCTTTTCCTCTGTGTTTTTTTACTAAGTCTCAGAAATCAGTATTAATGTTGCATCTTTGCATAGTGATAACTTTTTGTGTGCTTATCCGTTTTGAGTGAATACTATGTCAAAATGATCGTGGTGATATGCTCTACACTTTGTTCCATTGTGCCATGCTTGTTTGACTTCATCTAGATGCTTTAAACTCTGTTGCAAGAGTGCTACTTGTTATAAACTACTGCTACTTGTTATTTTGTTGCCATGTTTGAGATATGATAACTTGGTGCATGTTTATCCAAATGATGCATATGATATGTCAAAATGTTCATTATGAAGTGTACTACATGATGGTTGCTGGAGCATGCTTGTTTGAGTTCATCTTGCCATGTTAATCTCTGTTGCAAAAGTGCATTTGGTTGTTAAGTGCTGAAACTTGTTATGAGATGCTGATTTCACTTGATCATTGCTATTGATGTGTTGTCTTCATGCCACATGTTTAGTTGTTTTAGAAGCACCATTATATGGTCTTCGCTGTGGTGCATTTAACTTTCCATGATATGCCTTGAGGTGACTTAAACATGCTTGTAAACATGCCATTCCAACATAACTGTTTTATACTTAGTGGAATTTGTACTAAGTCTGAAATCTGTCATATCCTGATGCTATGTTTGCCTGATGCCCTAGGCAAATTCATGTTAGTTTTGGGGTGGCCATTGATCATTCCTTCTTGTACATGTTATTGTCTATCCATCCATGCCTTCACTTGCTCATATGGGTTGCTGTAGCTTATTTATTTCTTGCTCTCAAGTTGCTATAAATTATAACTGTCAGGTTTTTATCTTCATGTTCAATTTGGTGTAGCTTGTTGCTATTGATCCATGCCTCCTATGGAGTTGCTCCAATGGAGTTGTTTGCTGTAGGATATGTCTACTACATATCCATGCTCTTTATATGCTTGTTAGAGTTGATATGCATGTTGTTTTGTGCCTCCGAAGGCAGCATCGTGATGATTTTTTTGCCTTCCCAGATTTTGACCAAGTCTGGATAATTTTATTGCAACTTGCCATGCTTGGTTAATTGTGTTCCAGCAAGCTTTTGGGTGTGTTCTAAGTTCCTACTTGTTAAGTATCATGTCTACTTCAGATCCATGCTTATTGTTACCATGTTTGGGTGCTGTAGCATATATATATATCTTGCTCCAAAGTTGCTAAGTGGCTGTTAACTTCAGCTTGTTGTTATATCTTGTTTCATGTGTATCTTTTAGCCCGTTGCTCCGTTTTGGGTGTGCCTTATATGAAAATTGTGTGGTTTTGCATGTAGAATCATAATATCATGTTGTTTTCATGTTTGGAGTGTGTTTGCTTGATGTTTGGGTGCATCTTGCACCGTTGCCATGCTTGTCTTGATTTGCTCATACCTTCTAGACCGTAGCTCCGAATTAAACAAACTTTATATGAAACTTGACTAGATTTTCGTGTAGATCATCGTGGTGCATGTTAACCTACTGCTTAACAACTTTAACTTAAGGTTTGTTCAGATCTGGACTAATTTCAAACTATGCATATGAGGACTTACCGGATTTGTTATATGTAGTTTCCGGCCTCATTTAAACTTGTTGACTTGTGTTGTTTTTGAGTGCTTCCTGCCTTGCCATGTTTTGCATCATATATGGACTTGTCTTGCATCCTACTTGGTTGAGCATATTGTCATGTTCTTGTGTTGTTTTTCTGTGCTTCCTACCTTGCCATGTATTGCTTCCTATATAGACTTGTCTTGCATCATACTTGGTTGAGCATATTGTCATGTTCTTGTGTTGTGTGTTTACCGTATTGCTTGCTTCTTCTCGTTAGTGCTTGTTCCGTTGCGATCGTGAGGATTCATTCGACTTCGCGTGCTTCGTCTTCAAGGCTTCTTCTTCGTCTTCTTCATGGATCCGTTCTCCTTCCTTACGGGATCTCAGGCAAGATGACCATACCCTTGGATACCTTTACTATCATTACCATGCTTAGTTGTCTCGATGCTTTCGTTACATGTCGCGCTACCCATCATTATTGTCAGCCTCTCCTTGCTGCCATGAAACATCTAACCTTTGAAACCTTCCTAGCAAAACCATTGTTTGGCTATGTTACCCGCTTGCTCAGCCCCTCTTATAGCGTTGTTAGTTGCAGGTGAAGATGAAGATTGTTCCAGGTGGGAACTTGTTGTTGGAATATCACAATATCTATCTATCTATTATTATTATTATTATTATTATTATTATTATTAACACACCTATATACTGGGCATGGGTGGAAGGCTTGGCCTTTTGCTCGGTGTTTTGTTCCACTCATGCCACCTTAGGCGCCGATAAATCGGCATTATGTTCCTTGATTTTGCGTTCCTTACACGATTGGGTATATGGGGACCCCTTGACACTTCATCTTTGAATAAAACTCCTCCAGCAAGGCCCAACATTGGTTTTAATTTGCCTCATAATAATAACTTAATTAATTAATTAAATTGCATAGGGGGGACGCTCCCTCAAGATTCTTTTCTACATAGCAGGTGCCAGTGCTGATGGTGTTGGTCCCAAATGGGGAGTATGCGGGGCCACCTTGGGGAAACCTGAGGGCTGGTTTTACTCGTATAATCGCCCATCCGGACGTGGCCTGAGACGAGATACGCGCGGCTACTATCAGGGTGTCGGCACGCCGGGAGGTCTTGCTGGACTTGTTTTACCATTGTCGAAATGTCTTGTGCACCGGGATACCGAGCCTGATCGGATTTCCCTAAGATAAGGGGTAATAATTATTATTACTTCAGCTGATCGTGAGAGCTTGTGATGGGCTAAGTTGGGACACCCCTGCAGGGTTATGATCTTTCGAAAGCTGTGCCCGCGGTTATGTGGCAGATTGGAATTTATTAATGTCCGGTTGTAGAAAACTTGACAGAGGATCCGAAGTAAAACACACAACTGTGTGAGTAACCGTGACTGTATCTTTTCACTTTGAGAAGAGAACACGGTGGGGTTATGTTTGACTCGTAGGTAGATCAGGATCTTTAGCGATTACTACTAGTTTACGACCGGTTGCATAGATTCTCATCTTATTCTTGTACTCGTAAGTTAGCCACCATATATTGCTTAGCCGCTGCTGCAACCCCACCACTTTACCTCTTCCACCTATTAAGCTTTGATAGTCTTCTTACCCATGGTTATGGGATTGCTGAGTCCTCGTGGCTCACAGTTACTACAACAACAGTTGCAGGTGCAGGTTTCCGATGGCTTGACGTGAGAGCGTTGTCATTGTGTTGGAGTTCTTTCTTCTTCTTCTTCTTCTTCTTGAGTCTTGGGTTAGGTCCGGGTCGGCAGCCTGGGATAGCAGATGGATGTCTTTGTGCTTTACTTGTTTGCATCCGTAGTCCGATACCTTGTATTGATGTTGTTGTATTCATGTGACTTGTATGTATTGTTGTATCCCCCATGTATGTATGTAATGGTACGATGTAATGATATCCATCTTGCTAAGCGCCCGAAATGCGGTTGTGCCCAAATCACGTAAGTGTCACGTGATCGGGATAAAATCGCATCTTGGGCCTGACAAGTTTTTATCAGAGCCTCGACCGACCATATGAGCCCCCTTGATTGATCGTAGAATGGCCGTTGTCTAGTCTAGCAGAATTTTTTTTCGGAGTCTAGTTATATCGGAGAGTAGGAATTCTTTTTACTCCCTTGCCCCTTCGTCACTCTGGTGAGGAATCCTGACGTAGGTGTTTTGGATTACTCCTCTCCCCCTTCAATTTTTTTTAGGATCACGTGGTTAGTTTTCGTTCGTTGCATTGTTAGTTCTTTCATCTGGTGCATCTCTCGTCAAGTGGATTCAACCCTCTTCTTCTTTGCAAGGTCAAACCTCAGTTCTTTTCAACCGACATTGTTTTCCCCGTCCGAAGTGGACTTTCTTTTTCCCACCCACCCTTTTTGCTTCTCAGAGCCGAAGTCCTTAATCGAGTATCATCCTACTCGTGTGAAGTCTTTGCTTTCTTTCATCAATTGTTTCAACGGGTGGATTCTCATCTCGTTCGTCCTTCTTCATGTCTTTCTTTCGGTGGATTCAATTCAAGTTTTCGGTGTTCATCATATTCTTTTCCCTCGACTCAGATATACTCCCCTTGCTCGTTCGCCTCTCGCCATTTAATTATTCCGGTGTTCCAAAGACATTCAAGGAGATTCGTCTGTGTTCTAATTAATTCGAGGTTTTCACCTCATTCGAGTCATTCTATCATTCCGGTGCATCATCTCCTTTCGATCCTTTTCAACGGTGTTTTTCTCTTCGGTGGGCTCATAACCCACATGTCTTTTCCCAGGATCTTACCCGACTCTTCTATTTCCCGGAGTGTTCCGAAATTCTTTTCTAGTATGACGTAAGTATGGATTCCATCAGTCATTTGCCTTCTCCAAGACCGCTTTCAAATTCTTTCATGTTTGGTTCAACCTTTCCTCTTTTAATTCTTCCGGAGTATCTCAATAATTTTGGTTGTGTTTCTCGTCGTCATCTGAAGTCCGAACAAGAGCTTTCCTCCGAATTTTGTCCGTCCTCTCGGAGATTCGTGCTTCTAGCTTAATGCTATCCTCTCGAAGTATTCCGTTTGTTATAATTTCTTTTCCTTACCATCCGGAGTAGTTCATGAATTCTTTCCTTGTGTTACTCCGAAGGCCATCATTTCATAAAATTTCTTCGTTCTCAATTTTCAACTTCGCCTCCAAATATTCTTCATCGATGCCTCTTCATTCGTCTCACATTCTTTCCGGCGCTTCGTTCAAGTATTTTTTAATCAGTTCGCAATCTCTTCGTTCTCGTCATTCAAATTTTCCTCAAGTGCTTGATTCTTCCCGGCGATTCATTCTCTTTTCTTCATTCTTTTTTCTAATTATTCCCAGTGGATTATTCTCCTTCTTCATTCCATTTAAATTCCTTACGGTGGTCATTCTCTTTCTTCACTTGATTTCAATTCTTCCCGGTGGGCCGTTCCTTTTCTGCACTCAGCTTTAATTCTTTACGGTGGTTCGCTCAACAGTTCTTTTTCGGTGTTATTATATCAATCCATTCTTTTTATTCCAATGCTACCGGCGTTTCATGAAGATTTTCCCAAGTTCGCGATATATCTCTCCTTAATCCTTTTCAACGGGAATAAGTAGTATGTGAATCCATTGTCCATCAATTTAATTGGTGAAGGATAAGCATAACATAATTCTTATTTCATTCTCGTCAAGTTGATTAATTCCTTCCTTCAGAGTTTATTCTTGATGAATAAATTCTAGTTCCTAGTGCTTTCATCTTTTCTTTTCCGGAGTTCAAATTTTCTCAGTTATCTCGTCGGAGGCCCTTTCTAAATCATCGCAAGGCTTTAATCTTATTCTTTTCGTCCGTCACTTCTATATCATCATCCATTCGCTACCGGAGTTCTTCATGGTGCTTCTTCATCATATTTCTTTTGGATCAAGCTCAAGCATTATCCTCTTGTCTCTCGAGTGCTAATAATTCTCTGTATTCTTTCGAAATGGAGTTTTGCATTCGTTCTTCATTCTCATCTATTCAATCTTTCGGTTGCGGCATAATTCACCTCAAGTCTAGAGATGTTTAAATAATTCCACGACAAGCTTATTCTTTTGTTGTTGATTCTTCAACAAATCCATTCAATCCTTCGTTGAAGATTCTTTTTCAAATTCATCCGTGCTAGAAGTTGTTGTTCTTTCTCCTTTCTTTCATTCCATTATTTATTTCTTTCGGAGGCTTTGTATTGTTCATCTCGTCATGTTTTCGTTTCATCTTCTCAAGTTCTTGTTCCATTCCTTCCATATTCTACCGGTGTGCTATTTCTTTCAGTTACAGCCGGAGTGCTGCCCGGATTCCTTCGTTCGAACTGCTTTTCTATCTCTTTTAACCGGAGTGGTTTCGAATTCATTCTTGTTCTTTTAGCTATTGTTTCGTGCCTTTCAACCACCTTCATTCTCATCGTATACTTTGCTCCTCTTGGTTAACAATGCCTTTGCAACTTCGTTCATCTCCGTTGTATCCTTTCTTTCCCGTTGTTCAACATCTCAACGTTCTTTGGTTTCACTCTTTTGTCCTCGAAGAACTTTGTTCTTCCTTTTTACCTTCCGTCTCGGTCCTAAGATCTCGGGACGAGATCTCTTGTTAGTAGGAGAGTGTTGTGACACCCCGAGACCGGTGCGCCAGGTGTCAGACAGTTATTCGTCGCCGTTGCCATGTCATCTTCTTGCGTGTTGCATCTTGCCTTGTCATCGTGTGCATTGCATCATCATGTTTTCAAAACTTGCATCCGTCCGGTTTTCCTCGTTCTCTCCGTTGTCCGTTCTCAGCCCAGACACACTCACACGCGCCCGCGGTGCCTCAGAATATTTATTTTGTGAGTGGCCGGAAAGCGTTCTCGAAATGGGTTGAAACTTGGCGTGTGGTCTTATTATAGCATAGATAGACCGCCTGTCAAGTTTCGTCGCATTCGGAGCTCGTTTAATAGCCCAACGTTTAACCGTGTTAACCGCCGGAGGCCTTTTCTCTTTTGGCCCAGCACCCCTTTCTCACAGCCCACCAAGCCCATTCTAACCCCTCCATGCTCTTGGACGTTCGATCACGATCGCGTGGCCGCGAACGGCTCCTCATTTGGACACTCCTAGCTCCTTCTACCTATAAATATGTGCCTCCCCCTCCATTTTCGTGAAAATGAAACCCTAGCCTCTTCCCTCGCGCCGCCGGACATGTCCACCCGCGCCGGACATGTCCAGCCTCCACCTCACTCCGCCCAATCAGGAAGTGCCACATCAGCTCCACCGCCGCCCACAGCCACTCCTGCGCCGCCACGTCGCCTCCTCCACCTCCCACAGCACCAGGCCCGCGGAGCCTGCGTCCGGCCCGCCCAGGCCCGAGCCGCAGCTCCTCCGCGCCCGACGCCAACGGCTGCCGCCCTTCGCCTACATCGCCGGCACGCGCCCCACCGCCACGCCGGACCTGCTCGCGCCACTCGACCGACCCTACTCCGGCGCCGCCCCGCTCGCCGCCGGCCATCGCCGCCGTCCTCGGCGCCGCATCGCCCCACGCTCGCCTCTGCCGCAGGCCGCCAGCCGCCCTTCTCGCCCGATCCGGCGGCCTCGAGGCCGGATCCGGCCGGTGCCGCCCCGATCCAGCCACCGGCGCCGTCCTTAGTGCTCGCCGGACCACCGCACGTCGCCGCCGCTTCTGCGTCGTCGCGGGAGACGACGACCGCGCCCGAGCGTGTCGGCCCCCGCACGGGCCTCCCCAGCGCCGGGCCTCGGCCTCACCTCGCCCCCATGGGCCTCCCCTGACCGCCGGCCCAGTTGCTCGCCTTGGTGGGCCGCACCGCTCGTGGGTCGCCCCAGCCCATCACCTCCCTCCGCGCCCTGGGCCGCCCCCGCCTCCGCTGGCCCAGTCCGCCTCCCCCTCAACTGGGCCGAGCCCATGTGTTAGCAAACCCGCTAACTCTCGCCCTGTGCGTAGTATAGTTGTTTGCGCTCACCTTTTCCTCTGTGTTTTTTTACTAAGTCCCAGAAATCAGTATTAATGTTGCATCTTTGCATAGTGATAACTTTTTGTGTGCTTATCCGTTTTGAGTGAATAATATGTCAAAATGATCGTGATGATATGATCTACACTTTGTTCCATTGTGCCATGCTTGTTTGACTTCATCTAGATGCTTTAAACTATGTTGCAAGAGTGCTACTTGTTATAAACTGCTGCTACTTGTTATTTTGTTGCCATGTTTGAGATATGATAACTTGGTGCATGTTTATCCAAATGATGCATATGATAGGTCAAAATGTTCATTATGAAGTGTACTACATGATGGTTGCTGGAGCATGCTTGTTTGAGTTCATATTGCCATGTTAATCTCTGTTGCAAAAGTGCATTTGGCTGTTAAGTGCTGAAACTTGTTATGAGATGCTGATTTCACTTGATCATTGCTATTATTGTGTTGTCTTCATGCCACATATTTAGTTGTTTTAGAAGAACCATTATATGGTCTTTGCTGTGGTGCATTTAACTTCCTATGATATGCCTTAAGGTGACTTAAACATGCTTGTAAACATGCCATGCCAACATAACTGTTTTATACTTAGTGAAATTTCTACTAAGTCTGAAATCTGTCATATCCTGATGCTATGTTTGCTTGGTGCCCTTGGCAAATCCATGTTAGTCTTGGGGTGTCCATTGATCATTCCTTGTTGTACATGTTATTGTCTATCCATCCATGCCTTCACTTGCTCATATGGGTTGCTGTAGCTTATTTATTTCTTGCTCTCAAGTTGCTATAAATTATAACTGTCAGGTTTTTATCTTCATATTCAATTTGGTGTAGCTTGTTGCTATTGATCCATGCCTCCTATGGAGTTGCTCCAATGGAGTTGTTTGCTGTAGGATATGTCTACTACATGTCCATGCTCTTTATATGCTTGTTAGAGTTGATATGCATGTTGTTTTATGCCTCCGAAGGCAGCATCGTGATGATGTTTTTGCCTTCCCAGATTTTGACTAAGTCTGGATAATTTTATTGCAACTTGCCATGCTTGGTTAATTGTGTTCCAGTAAGCTTTTGGGTGTGTTCTAAGTTCCTACTTGTTAAGTATCATGTATACTTCAGATCCATATATATATATATATATATATATATATATATATATATATATATATATATATATATATATATATATATATATATATATATATATATATATATATATATATATATATATATATATCTTGCTCCAAAGTTGCTAAGTGGCTGTTAACTTCAGCTTGTTGTTATATCTTGTTTCATGTGTATCTTTTAGCCCATTGCTCCGTTTTGGGTGTGCCTTATATGAAACTTGTGTGATTTTGCATGTAGAATCATAATATCATGTTGTTTTCATGTTTGGAGTGTGTTTGCTTGATGTTTGGGTGCATTTTGCACCGTTGCCATGCTTGTCTTGATTTGCTCATATCTTCTAGACAGTAGGTCCTTATCACAAGTGGCAATATAAAGTGACGTTCTTCTGTGCTAAGACTTTGTGCACTCAACCATAAAAACACATGACAACCTCTGCTTCCCTCTGCGAAGGGCCTATCTATTATTCTTGCCTTATAAGAGTCAAGGTGAACTTCACCTTTCCTTTTCACATTTTATCCTTTGGCAAGCACATTGTGTTTGAAAGATCCTGACATATATACCCACTTGGATGTAAGTTTTCATGGTCTATTACTGTTGACATTACCCTTGAGGTAAAAGGTTGGGAGGCAACACCATAAGCCCCTATCTTTCTCTGTGTCCGATTAAAACTCCATAAACATAAGTATTGCGTGAGTGTGAGCAATTGTGAAAAACTATATGATAGTTGAGTATGTAGGCTTGCTGAAAAGCTCTTATATTGACTCTTTCCGATGTTACGATAAATTGCAATTGCTTCAATGACCGAGATCATAGTTTGTTGGTTTTCAATGAATTTTATGATTCATGCTTGATATTGTGCATGAATTGTTACTTTAGCATAAGAATCATATGACAATATGACAATATATATATATATATATATATATATATATATATATATATATATATATATATATATATATATCCGGTCTATTCTAATAACATTATGAGAATAATATTCTCATAACACTTCCGAACTGCATTGCAAAAATGCATTGGAGAACTATGCGGACTGCTTCCGTCTTCTGCTGTGCACCACATAGAGGTGCAGCAGGAAACATTCATCTAGCATCGTTTCTGGCTAGTTTGACTGATTTGTACTGGTTCATTCGTGCTTGCGCTGATTTAATTTGCGGTTAAGCATTGAATTCTGCGAGAAAACGATGGAAATCCTTGGATTTTGGCGGATCTGCGTCCGTTCGTCCGCCTTTCTCTGTTTCTCTGTTCTCCCCAGTGCGGATCGAAATTGCTGCGTTTTGTTTGTAATGTTCTGTTGTTTTCGGCATTTACGGGCTGCTTTTTGATCTATCCGTATAAATTGGAGCGGATTAAGTTGTTATTTTGGAAGAATTTTAAGTTTTCTGTCCACGTTTTTTCGCGGCGCGACTGGCTCTGGTCGTTTATCAAAAGATGTTCTTTGAGTTTTTTTGCATTATATAGTTGTTAGAACTGCATCGCAGGCTGTGTGTTTCGTGTGTGAATCGCGGTCAAGAGCGGTGGACTGCAGTAATATGCAAATGCGCGTTTGAATTTTTTGTAGTGCGGCGAACTGCATTAATATGCAATGCGAGGCTGTGTGAACTGCATTACAGCCACCGGGGTGTCGGGGGACTAGTTTGATTAGTTTTTTTTGCTTTTGTCAAGCACGGTGGACTGCAGCAATATGCAATGCGGAATGCATTTTGTTATGTAACCGCACTACTTTATTTGTCGTTTTTTTGTGTTGTTTTGTTTTACATATATATATACTGGTGGGTCAATTGGCTCCCCTCCCACCTTATCCCTGGCGGCTCCCATCTCATCTTATCCGTGGCGGCGCCACTCCTGCTCGATCTGTTTTTTCTCCCAACCAGATCTGTTTTTCGCCTGACAATGGATTGCGCGTGCGGCTTCCTGGCAAGGGTGGAGCCGATGCTGGAGACATGCGTTTTTTCTGAAGGTTTGGTTCGGAACCAGAAGCAGCGGCACAACGCTCTCTGTTCTATTCTATATTCTTCAGGTATTGGATTTCGGGCTCCATTCGTCCATCAGTTGACTGACGATGATGTCAGTGTTTCATGGGTATGTATTTCTCGGATATTCTTTTTCATGTGTTGTTTGTAGTTAACGCTACCTGAATTTTTGTAGGAGTATTAGTTTTCTGAAGAATTTTTTTTGCTACCAAGTATAAGCGAACTGCTTTTCCTGTAGTAGTTTTTTTATGAACATTGTAGGAGCAGCAGCAATGTTTGTCTAGTCAATATTATTTCGTGTTGACATCAATATTTTTTTATGAAAGATTGTAATCTTTTTCTTAGTTGTTCTTATATTTTTTTCTGTTCTTGTTGTTTTTCTTTGCAGAAATTCCCTTCTGGTCTAGTGAGGGTAGCAGAAAGCTGTGTTAATTTGGTGTTGGTCAGCAAGAATGGATATCATGATGTTGATGTTATGTATTCTGTTGGCTCTGATGATTGTTTGGTTCTCAAAGACGGCTGGAAGGAATTTGTGGAGGAAGCTGGTCTTCAGGCAGGGGATGTTGTGATGGCTATGTTTTTTAGGCATGCAAAGTGTTTGGAAATCAAGTTAAATTTGCTTTAGATCAGTCTCGCTTGAGCAGCAGCAGCATGAGACATTTTTGTTGTAATAATCTGACATTTTTTTTGCGTGGCTTCTAGTGTTTTTTCTTATGAGAATTCTGACTATAAGTGAACTGCCTTTTTACATATAGTCTTTCATGTGCATCCTATGAGCAGCAGCAGTTTCCTTTTTTCTTAACCCACATACGGAACTAGAGTTTTTTTAATAAAAGAGCACTGCATCAACCTTCTTAACAGGGAGCAGTTTTGTGAAAGTATCGTCTATGTGAACTGCTCTGATAGTTTTGTTTTTTATGTGTATCCTAGATGCAGCAGCAGTTTTGAAGCAATATACATACTGAAAACAAAGTACTGAGAACTGCATATATTTGATAGATAGAAACGACGGTTCTGGGGTCATAATTAACATAGTACATCATCAAGCAAACTAACGCAACACAAGCAAACATTGTCCCAAAGCAAACTAGAACGAAAGCAAACTAATCTACATACGCAGAGGAAACTAAATCGAGCACTTGCGACAGGAATCGTTGGGTTTCAGCATCTGTCCTGCTTCACCAGTTCCACCCGTTGGAGTTGGAGGTGGAAGTTGATGCCCCCTTGCCCCACCCCCTCTTGGAGGACCTCGGGCGCTTCCTTGTCTTCTCTGTTTCAGCGCGCACGAGGCCTTTCTTCATGGTGCTGATTCTGTTCCATATCTCGAACGCAGCGTAGGCGTCCTTGGCAGCATACTCGACGTGCTTGGTGCTGAGAATGGAAGTCCACAGGCTGTGGTCGTGGTCTGTCATCTTCGTCTTCATGTCTGCGTACTCGTCGTCGATGATGGCAGCAGCTACATCGCCCAGCGAGTCCAGTGGCTTCGTTCCATCAGGCACCCTCCAGTTCGTCTGGATGTCGACGAAGTTGGCGACGTGGAGGTCGATGGCTGCGAGCTTCTGCTTGTCCTGCTCGATGGCGAAGCCAGCGAACTCAAACCTAGGGAAAGTGAACCGCAAGTTATACCTTTCGGAACTGCATACACGGGCATATAGAACTGCAACGCGTACTCGGCAGAGAGAATTGCTTACCTTGGGTCGTCGAGGAACCTGTCGAAGTTGACGCATCTCTTGCCCAATGTACCACATACCTGGAAAACAAGCACTGGCTGGTACTTGCCGATGGATAGTTGAACCACGGCCGCCCTGCGGTGGTCGGGTGTGTACTCCACGTCGATGCCGACGATCTTCTGGCGGTGCCGCTGGAGTAGTGTCTTGAATTCTTCGACGTACGTCGCCATGGCGGCGACGTCGGTGGTGTAGATCACCTTCAGCTTCGTGTTCCCGTGCGCATGCACGACGTCGTAGGTCCTGCTGAACCCCATTGCTGCAAAGAGGACGAAGAGGAGGAGGAAGGCGCAGCGTCGTGTGTTTGTGCGGACGGTCTGTTCGATGGAGCGCGGGATTTAAATGGGAGCGGCAGCAACTTCTGCCGAGGCCACGATCTCGTCTCCCAACCGTGGTGGCGATCGTGGGTTCGTGATGATCGTTGCAGTTCGTGCGGCGTGCAACCGTCGGGATAGAGGAGGGGCGGTGCGCGGGCGCTTCGGGTGATAGTGGGCGCATTTATTTTAGGGCAGGCGAACCGAATCGTCCGCCGTAAGCGAACTGCATCGCTTCAGAAGCGTAATCGTCCCCCGTAAGCGAACTGCATCGCTTCAGAAGCGGAATCGTTTTTGTTTACATTTTTTTTGCACTAAGCGCACTGCACTGTGTACTCGAAGGTTACTGCACTGAAGCTTTTAAACGCACCACGCACGGACTGCAGTGTATTGTTTATACTAGCCTGACTCTATATTTTTTTCTTTTCTATCTGCTTTTCTGTACTGATTCACGTTCTGTTGACACCAGATTTTGGCACGGCATAAAAAGCAAATAAGATGGCTTCAAATGGAAAAGTGCTCAAAGTGAAAAAGTTCCGTATTGTCGAGGTGAACATTTTTGATGTTTGGGCCATCGTCATCCGATCTCATCTCGAGTGCCAAAACTATGCTCAAAGCACTGAGATTTTATATCTAGATCAGTATTCGGCAGATTAGACCACCAATACTGTCTCACATGGAAAAACTTTCTACACGAATTGTCTTCGTCTCGTCGAAACGGTCGATTTTGATATAGAAATCGTCCCAATCTGAGTTCGTATGCAAAAGTTACAGCCATCCGAACACAGCCCTGTCACAGAGCCAAAAGTGGCGCGCCCCACCAGCCATGTGTCTGATGGGTAGCGCGAATAACAGCCTGTATTGCGTGACCGTTTTGGCCTAAAAGATGGCCTCAAATCGAAAAACGTTCAACATGAAAGTTGTTCGTCTCGTCGAAACGGTCAAGATTGCTTTTGGGCTCTTTTCCATCCGAGGTCGTTTACCACCTCAAATATTACCCGCAAGGTACAGCCAATTTAAACCGAACAGTTTTGGAAAGTTCGGATAAAACCAATCCGAATTTGGCTAGGGTTTGGACGTGAATCCAAGCCTTTTCCTTGCATGGGAAGTCCAGCCGCCTCTTATATACTCAAGGGGTGATGGCCGATTGAACAACACACAATCGATCAATTCATCTACCACTTTTTATCTTTTACCTTTTCTCCTTAACCCTAGTTCTTCTTCTTCCTCGTTCTTCGTCTGTTCTTCTTGTTGCAGGGCGGCGAACCTCGAGGCCCTAGGGGCGATCAGGCCGACCTAGGGCAGCCCATAGCCGCCGCGCGCCCTGACGGGGTCCCTCCCGGGCGCGTGGGGTTTCGGGTCTACAAAAGCACCCGCCGGATTGCCTGCGTACCGCGCTTCCGGACGGGTCTCCTTCGACGTGAGCTGCGGTGCATCACCCCCGGCGTCGAGGGTACACGGTGACGTGTTCGTGTGCGAACACGTTCATGGTCATATTCTATACGAGCAAGAGAACTGCATTCTCAAAAATGACATTCCGATGTCGGGTTTTTCATACAGAAGAGAACCGCATTCTGAGAGTGGAATTCTCATCTTATTTTCTTTTTTCATATAGAAGAGAACTGCATATTATTACACGATAACGATATATATAAATGATGAAGTTAATATGTTTTTTTTAAATGCAAAACTGCATATGTGTTTTGATCTACGCCCTTTTCCTGGTGCTTCTTCTCAGATTGTGCACTGCATTTGTTTCAACGGTTGTTGCTGCTTCTGTCTTGCTCTTGTTGTTCGCGTTACCCCTCGTAACGGGACCGTGCGACCACGACGCTTGCCTACGCGCTGGATTATGCGTTCTGTCTCTCCCCTTCGTTTTTGATGATGGTTCTTCGATTTCTTCATCTGCTTCTTCTTCTTCCTCGTCTTCTTCTTCTTCTTCCTCATCTTCCTCCTCGGTTTCATCAGCTTCGATCGCTTCCTCACTCTCTTCTCTGTCAGCATCAGCTTCGATCGCTTCTTCGTCCTCTTCTTCATCTTTTTCCTCTGTTCTATTTGGACAAGTTCTCGCGTTATGCTTCTCTCTCTTGTTGCAGACGCTACATAGCCTTCTCTTTGGCGTATCATCTTGTTGGTCAGCTTGGTGATTTGTGGTGGCATTTTCAGCCTGGATTTTTTTCAGCCTATCCTCACATGTTCTTGAGTTGTGTCCCGCAATCTTATTGCATGATTTACACATCCTTACCCCCAGTGGTCTTCCTTCGCTGTCCAGTTCCGGCTCAGGCCTACTATTTTTTGCAGGGCTTTTTTCATTTGCTGTAGCTTTTTTATTGGCTGACTTGCTCTCTTTCTTTCTCCCTTTTGTGTTTGAAACAGGCGGGGGAAGAATTGTGTCATCCATATTATGAACTGCACCATCAGCAGCATTTCCCTGCTCCTTTCCTTGGACTTCATCCCGCGCATCCATTATCTTCTCTGCCTCTTCTTCTTCTTCATTTATTACGTTCACTTCTTGTATGAGTTTTCTCATCCCAGCTAAAGCTCTGTTGTACCCTCTATCCGACTTGACACCTCTGTTCGCCAGGTCCATTGCAGTTTCTGCAAGTATTCTCCTACGGCAGAACATCGAACTCCCATCCGGAGCAGTTTGCTCATAGTCTCTGCGGTCAAAAGTTGGATTTTGGCGTGCGTTCCGTGTGTATCTCTTCAATATGTACTGTTCAGGTATCTTGTCCACCCGCAGCTGATCCAACATGCAAATGATGTGCACGCAGAACAGGCCTGCAACAAAAGAAATTTTTTTGGGTTACTCGTGCCAGCAAACTTCACATAAATAGGCAACATTTTTTAATTTTTTTTGGTTTTGTGAACTGCATTATAAATAGGTCCTGTGTCTGCTGCTATAGTGAACCTCACTATATATTTTTTTGTTTTTAATCTTTTTTTTGCTACGAGCAATAAGTGAACTTCATTTTGTTTTACGTGTGCTTATTTTTTTGTTTTCCTGTATCACTTACCTGTGTGTGTCCACAGCTTGCATTCGCATTCGTAGATACCGTTCGTCACATCAGCAACCACCTGGAACTCGTGTCTTGCCCAATCAAAATCATCAGACCGGTTGTAGTGGCGCACCAAATATTTCGTTGGGTTGTCAGTGGACTGCTCTGATCTGAAGGCTGTGCTACGGTAGTGCGTTTGCTTGAAGTCAGCAAAGACCGCCCTGGTGTAAATCTTGGAGAGCTGAACCTCGAATCCAAACTGAGTAGTAGTCTTTATCTCCGTCTGTGAAACAAAGAAAACCAGTTAAGTAGTTGTCTTTTTTGCAGCAAAAATCAAGAAAGCGAGTATTTGTTTTTATTAATTGCTGATCCATCTCTGAAAAATTTGTTCTGTTTTGTATACCTCGTTAGCTATGGTCTCCGTGTGCTCGACGCCCTTCCTTGTCTGGATGCACCTGTCCACCTGGGACGCAAAGATGTACAGGTCGTGTCTTTCCTTGACAAAGTTCCTCTTCAAGATCCGGTTCATGCTTTCACTTCTCTGTGTCGACGTCATCCGTGCACAGAACACCTCCTTGTAGTAAGCCGATATCCATTCTTTTCTGTCTGCCCACAGCGCCTTCATAATCTCATCATTTTGCAGGTTATACTTTCCCATGAGCTCACGCCAAGCGCGTTCAAACTCTGATGGCATCAGTGGGTGGTTGAGAACGGATGTTAGCTCATCCTTGAATTTCTCATAGGCTTTGTACAGCAAGGACAGGTGATCCTTGTATTTTTTCAGTATATGCCAACGGCATAACTTGTGCAGCGTGCCTACGAGCGTACTTTTTATCACGGCATCCATGGAGGGGCATTGATCTGCATTTTTTTGAAAAAAAAACAAGCATCGAGTTATTGAGAGAACTGCATATCCTTTTTCTGTTTTTTTTTCATTTTTTTTCATTGGATGCAAGAAATGTACTACAAAACTTGGCAGTGAACTGCATTGTTATTTAAGTTCACTCTTTTTTTCAGCATACCTGTGAGTATGCAGATTGGCCGCTTGTTGTTCATGCAACGCAAGAACGTCCGGAACACCCACTCGAAAGTCGGTATTGTTTCGTCTCTGATGAGAGCCACAGCGAATATTGTACTTTGGAGGTGGTGGTTGACTCCAACGAAGACGCCCAGAGGCATGTGGAACTTGTTGGTCTTGTATGTCGTGTCAAATGTGACACAATCTCCAAAATCTTCGTACGGTCCCCTGCAGCTTGCGTTCGCCCAGAATATGTTGCGCACACGGTTATCGACATCTTTGTCGTAATCATAGAAGAACTCTGGGTTTATTTGCTGCATCTTCTCAAAGAAAGCCAGGAGTTTCTTCACATCGTCCTCTGTTTCCTCCCTCGCGAATTGGTGCTTCCTGTAGTTCGAAATAATAATATACTTTGCAGCATTAGGGACATACAGAAAATGCACAAAGCGAACTGCATGAAATAGACGAGATATCGTTTTTTGTTTTAGTGAACGTACCTGTTCACCCAGTCACGGCTGGTGCGCCCCATAAAGTGCAGTCCTCCTGACATCCTCGACAGGGTTGACATCCTCTGCGTGTGCGTGAGGTTGTCGCTCTGCATGTCCTTCACTAGTTTATCGAGCAACGGGTCATCCGTCTTATGCGAGTGCATGTGCAGAAGCATAGCCGGGCTGTCAATCATCCTGTGGTTGTGATTGAGCTCAATCTCTGCTATCACAAACACATCCTTTATTTTTTTCAATCTCATCCCCGCCTTGCAGCCAGTCCTCTTTGATATTTTTCCCCGCTTTCTGTCATAATCAGTGACAGTTTGTTTGCTTCTGCCTTCCTTTGAGCACACGATGTATCTGTTTGTTCTGTATCCGCCGTTTTTGCGTGTGCCGAAGCCTGCATGCCTCGCATACGTGTTGTAGAATTCTCGCGCCGCATCTTCTGATGTGAACTGCATACCTTTCACAGGCACAAGTTCTTGGAGCATGTTCTCATCCTGCACACATACAACACGGAATGTTTTTTTTGTTAATGAGAATGCACAAGCTGAAACTATGCGTAATAACTGAACTGCAGTAGCAGGGCAAGGATGCTTACGTGCGTGTACTGTTTTTCTTCTAACGGTGTTTGCATCTCACCGATGTTTATTGGGCATGGAGGGGTGACAACAGACCTGTGTAATTGAGGATCGCGAGGAGGCAGGAGTGTGGAGAACTTTACTTTTTTGGTTGCCTGCGGCCCTCCTTGATTCTGCTTCCGATTCTTTTGTTGGGCAGTAGGCGGCCTTGGTGGAATTCCACTGTCCCTTTGTCGACGAATCGTTTGCACATGGACCTGCCAAACTTGCTGGGTTTCAACATCGGCTTCTGGAGGTGCTATATCATCCGTTCTGATCTGCTGACCAAATGTTTCAAAGACACGCGTGTACCTTGGCTGCATAACTGTTATGATTTGCTCCTCGTCATCATCCTCTTCCTCATCATGTTTCTGCGCTTGTTCACCCATGAAGACCAGATCGTCGTCGTCCTCCTCTTCATCCTGCGGTTTTCTTGTTTCACTGCCTTCTCCATCTCGAATGATGTTTGGTTCGCTGTTTTCATATTTATCCTCTACATCTTCCTCCACGGAGTAGGCAGTTCTGTTTGTCGTGTTAAAGAAACCCCTAGGTAATTCAGGTGTTATCCATCCAGGCATCTCCCACTCTTCTCTTCCAATGCAGTTCAGGGGCTCAGGGTCGTAAATGATTCGAGGCATCTTCTGTTTTTGAGGCATAGCGAATTCCTGCAGGTTATTAAGCCAAAGCTTTTTTTATGCATGTCAACAATGAAATGAACTGCATCTTTCGTTCTATATATCATTATATTTTTGCAAACGGTAAGGATTTGCACTTTCAATGTGTCATTCTACAGCAGGGGCACTGCTAGTTAAGGTGAAGAAACAATGCACTTCAGGTCTAGTAACAGCGCTCTACTTTTTTAGTCAATGTGGACTGCAATTTTGATCCATACAGCGTCTTTTATTTTTCGAACTATCCTTTTCTGATTTTCTACTTTTTGGAGACACACGTGACTGGAGTCGACGCAAGATTGGGGACTGCATGTGTATAAAAACGGCACTTCAAACTGGATGGGGGGGTTGGTATGTTGATTTCTTACCTTATATGCAGTTCCCTCCTTCTGCAGATGCAGCTCTTGCTGCTGTTGTCGTGCAGTCCACCTCCGCTGCAGGAACTCATGCGCTTTTTCCACCTTGGCCATTGTTGCGGGAGAAGGCTGGACGTGAACCATTGCAGTTCGCATCCAGGACGAATGCGATGTAGTAGTCGACGTTGCAGTTCGCTTCCCCCTGTCGTGCACGGCTGAGGCTAGATGCTTCAGGTGCGGACCCTCCAGGTGTTGTTGGGGCGAAGGTGAGGTGCGGCGTCGCTTCCTAAACGCCGCCGCGGAAATTTCGTCCCCGACGGACTGCATCGCCGGCCGTTTTGGCGGGCGCTCCGCTGCCGCTACAAGGCGGGGGGAGGTGGTGGAGGTGAGGTGCAGGACGCCGGCCGCCGGCCGCCGTGCGCTCCGGCGCTAGGAGGCGGGGGAGGGGTGGGGAGAGGACGCCTGCCGCCGTCCGCCGTGCGCCCCCGCGCTAGGATGCGGGGAGGGGTGGGGGAGGACGCTGCCCGCCGGCCGCCGTGCGCTAGAAGGCGGGGAGGGGAGGGGGAGGACGCGGGGCGCCGGCCGCCGGGGCGCTCCCGCGCTAGGAGGCGGGGAGGGGTGGGGGAGGACGCCGGCGTCGGGGCGCTGGTGCTAGGAGGCGGGGAGTGGAGGGGGAGGGGTGTTATGAGAATAAGGCCTTTTGTTAGGAGAATAAGGTCTTAAGGGGTGTTATGAGAATAGATCCACCATATATACATATATATATATATATATATATATATATATATATATATATATATATATATATATGTTGCTGTTATGAGAATGATCATGATGCCCTCATGTCCGTATTTTGTTTTTATCGACACCTCTATCTCTAAACATGTGGACATATTTTTTGATATCGGCTTTCGCTTGAGGACAAGCGAGGTATAAGCTTGGGGGAGTTGATACGTCCATTTTGCATCATGCTTATATGTTGATATTTATTGCATTATGGGCTGTTACTATATGTTTTGTCACAATACTTATGCCTTTTCTCTCTTATTTTACAAGGTTTACATGAAGAGGGAGAATGCCGGCAGCTGGAATTCTAGGCTGGAAAAGGAGCAAACTCTGGAAACCTATTCTGCACAACTCCAAAAGCCCCGAAACTTCATAGAACTCCGTTTCAGAAAATATAAAAAAAATCTGGCGAAAGAAGATCACGAGGGGGCCACCTGCTGTCCACGAGGGTGGGGGGCACGCCCCGTTTCTCGTGGGCCCCTCGAAGGCCCCCCGATGCCTATCTTCTCCTATGTGAGGTGTTTTGACCTGCAAAAAAACAGAAGGAGGCTTTCGGGACCAGACGCTGCTGTCTCGAGGCGGAACCGAGGCGGAAACCAATCTAGGGCTCCGGCAGAGCTGTTCTGCCGGGGATACTTCCCTCCGGGAGGGGGAAATCGTCACCGCCGTCATCACCAACAACTCTCCCATCTTGGGGAGGGCTATCTTCATCAAAATCTTCACCAGCACCATCTCCTCTCAAACCCTAGTTCATCTCTCGTATCCAATCTTTGTACCCAAACCTCAGATTGGTACCTGCGGGTTGCTAGTAGTGTTTATTACTCCTTGTAGTTGATGCTAGTTGGTTTATTTGGTGGAAGATCATATGTTTAGATCCATTATGCATATTAACACCCCTCTAATCATGAACAATATTATGTCTTGTGAGTAGTTACTTTGGTTCCTGAGGACATGGGATAAGTCTTGCTATAAGTAGTCATGTGAATTTGGTCTTCGTTCGATATTTTGATGAGATGTATGTTCTCTCTCCTCTAGTGGTGTCATGTGAACGTCGACTACATGACACTTCACCATTATTTGGGCCTAGAGGAAGACATTGGTAAGTAATAAGTAGATGATTGGTTGCTAGAGTGACAGAAGCTTAAACCCTAGTTTATGCGTTGCTTCGTAAGGGGCTGATTTGGATCCATATGTTTCATGCCATGGTTAGGTTTACCTTAATACTTCTTTTGTAGTTGCGGATGCTTGCATTAGAGGTTAATCATAAGTGGGAGGCTTGTCCAAGTAAAGACAGCACCCAAGCACCGGTCCACACACATACCAAATTATCAAAGTACCGAACGCGAATCAGATGATTGTGATGAAAACTATCTTGATGATAATTCCCATGTGTCCTCGGGGGCGCTTTCCTTCATATAAGAGTTTGTCTAGGCTTGTTCTTTGCTACAAAAAGGATTGGGCCACCTTGTTGCACCTTATTTAGTTTTACCTTTTGTTGCTTGTTACCAATTACCTTATCACAAAACTATCTGTTACCGATAATTTCAGTGCTTGCAGAAAACACCTTACTGAAAACTGCCTATCATTTCCTTCTGCTCCTCGTTGGGTTCGGCACTCTTACTTATCGAAAGGACTACGATAGATCCCCTACACTTGTGGGTCATCAGCAGCCGCCTAGCTTATCCTTGCCTGCTCCGTGGCTTGGGCAAGCTCACCCCTAATGGTCTCCACGACGGCAGCACCATCTGTACATACACGCATAATGTAGCTCTTGAAATTCCACAAAGCACGGACGTAAAACAGGCACACAGTAAGATGTATCTTATACCTTGCGCCTGGTCGAGCCGCGTGTTAACAAGGACTAGGTCCTCATCGGCTCGCTCCAGTTTCCATTTGAGTTTGGAACTTCCACTAATTGGGCAGTCACCGCTAACAGCGAAGCCTATTTTAATACAAATAGAAAGTATGTTACCACCTGACAACTGATTATCGATCCTTTGCTCGCTTTTCTTTCAAAAAACCGAACATAGTCTCAGGGGCTACTATCTATATATAGGCATATTTCTCGTACAAATGATCAAAAACATTATGTTGCGTACCTCGAAGCCCGCTAGCAGGCTGGAGAAGGCTTCGTTCAGCCCGCTCTTGGTGGACTGAATCTTCTCAGACACCGTACCCATCAGGATGCGGTGCTCGTCTAGGACAGATGCACTTTGGAGTGCGTCCGCTATGGTATTTCGCGCCTCCGGATTGGCAGAGGTAGCCACTCCCTCTTCTCCTGCAGGGGGTCTCTCATTAGACTCCAAAGCCCTACGGACCTCCGGAGTAGTATGAGGCCGGGGGTCGGATTAACCGGGGCTCCCGTCGGCTGTCTTCATGGGGTCTGTACCCCGTAGTCCTACGACAGCCGAGGCATTACCCTCTTGCGCCGTTAAATGCCCCCCGCGCCTCTTCAAGGCTTTGGGAGGGCCTATGAGATACCTCCTCGGCGTCATCCGCCCTAGGTGGCGGGGAAGCCAATGGAGGCGACTCACTCTCCATCATCTTCGGTGCCAGGTCCCACGAGGATGAGGATAGATGGGGAAGATCGCGGGCTGGCTAAAAGATAGAACTTAGAGTTATCATCATGGGTCATAGACATCGGATAAACTGAAGGATCCCGGGCTACTTACGAGTCGGCTTGGAGCTTGGTCTGGCAACGATGCTTTGGGATGGCCTCGGCGTCTGACTCCGAGTCATTAGGGAAGATGATTTTGTCCCTCTTGGAGGCTTCAACCTCCAGGTCTTCGGAGGCCGCCCTCTTCTTGCCCTTGCGGGGAGGATCTTCCTCTTCTTCCTCCTCTTCGTCATCATCGTCGCCCCTCGACATTGCGTCCGAAGTGCCCTTCTCTTTCTTCTTCTTATTCTTGTCCTTCTTAACCGGCGCCTGGTACGGCGCTGGGACCATCATCCTCATTAGTAGAGGATTGGCTGGGTCTTCGGGGAGTGGAGCCGGACACCGCATCTGCTCCGCCTTCTTGATCCAAACCTGTTTGGGGATGGGCTACTCAATACTTCTCCTCTGGAGCGACGAACCTATTAGTGTTCGGAGGTTTAAGAATTTATCTTGGTGGTCGGATGGTTGCAGTCAAGGCCGGTGTCGTCTGATGACTTTGGCCACGTTTTTTTGCTTCTTAAAAAGAAGCTTCCAAATCCCCTGATGCGTCGTGCCGTAGAACCGCTATAGGGTCTGCGCCCTTCCGGATTGAACTCCCATATCTTGAGGGGCCGCCGTTGGTAGGAAGTGCGCGGCGAATCAGCATCACTTGGATTACATCAGCAAGGGTAATGTCCTTTTCTCTCATACTCTTGATGTGGTTTTTGCAACAACAGCACCTCAGGGACCGCCCCCCAGTCCGGACCCTTATTGGTCCAGGATGTGAGCCTCAGCTGGGGTCCGTATCTAAAGGCTGGAGCGGCTGCCCATTTGGAGCCACGAGGTTCTGTGATATAGAACCATTCCTGTTGCCATATCTTGACGGTGTCCACAAAAACCCCCTTTCTCCAGTTAACCTTGGGGAGCTTGCTCACCATGGCGCCACCACAGTCCGCGTGTTGCCCGTCAACCACCTTCATCTTCACATTAAAAATCTTGAGCCATAAGCCGAAGTGTGGAGGGACGCGGAGAAAGGCTTCGCACACGACGATGAACGCCGAGATGTGAAGAAACAAATTTGGGGCCATATCGTGAAAGTCCAGCCCATAGTAGAACATGAGACCCCTTACAAAGGGGTGAAGGGCGAATCCAAGTCCGCAGAGGAAGTGGGGGATGAACACCACCCTCTCGCTGGGCTCCGGAGTAGGGATGACCTGCCCCAGATTGGGAAGCATGTGCTTGATCTCCGCGGTTAGATACCGCGCTTCCCGCAACTCCTTGATGTTCTCCTCCATGACGGAGGAGGCCATCCATTTGCCTTGAGAGCCGGCCATGGTCGGAGGAGTTGCAGAGGGAAGAAAAGCTTGGAACTTGGGCGCTAGAGCTCGAGGATGGAGAGGCAGAGAGAGAATGAGGCATGGGGTGGAAGAGTTGGATTCTACCCGCTTATATGGACTGCGAATATCAAGTGCCCCTCCCTCAAGCCTTAAAACTCGCCTGTTCCCAAGGGGTCATGCGAGTGGCACGGTTAGATTACCAAAACTCGTATTGATGGGAATCCCGCAATAAGGGGACAAGATCTTTGATTTGAAAAGATGTGTCAATGGGAGTTGCGTATTAAATGCAAGGCGGGAGGCCCGAAAAACGGTTCGAAATGGCAGAGCCGAACATGACTTTTCGCCGGAAAAAGCTGTCGTTGGATATTTTTTTGTGCTTTTGTGGTCAGGAGGTTAATCTATTATATACAGAGCCGGATATAAATCTCTTGTCCAGAGGACTACTTTGGAGTATTCGGAGGAGGAACCCGCCTTGCGATGCCGAAGACAACTGGCATGCCGAACTCATCATCATCGGAAGCCTGGTTCAGGGAGTCCTCGGGCGTCCGGGCTATGTAACATGGGCCGGACTAATGGGCCATGAAGGTACAAGGAAGACTTTCCCCCGTGTCCGGATGGGACTCTCTTTGGCATGGAAGTGAAAGCACATTTGCTCCCTGGGTGGTTTTGGTAATTAATGACAACATACTTTGTGGTTGGACTAATGCTTTTGTCTAGTATGTTTCAGGAAATCCAATCACATTGGTATGGCAAGATGACTGAAGAAGTGGACCCCTCAAAGTGCTAAGGCAAGCATTGGCAAAAGCTCAAGACTCCATTTTCGTTTAGTGATCCAAGATCACATTGAGTCCATAGGAAAAGCCAATACTATTAAAAAGGGATGAGGTTGTGTTGATGATCTGGTTGCTCAAGTGCTTAGTGATTTAGCTCCTTCAACTATCAGCACCTTTCACTACTATACACACCCATAAGTAATCTCGGACAAACCGATTCTTCCAACTCAGTCCCACCGAGATGAACCACTTCAGCCATATTCCAAACCCTAGAAAAATCGGTCATTCCGAGTTTGAGATCGGTCTCACCGAAACTGGACTGCCAACCTTCTGTAATCATTTGACATCATATCGGAATAACCGAGTTTGCTGTTTCGGTCTTACCGAGATTGTCAAGCTTCTGTCTTGGCTCAAATCGGTCTCACCGAGATTGCATTTCCGGTCACACCGAAACTGGCATGTTCCTGTCTTTTCTCAAATCGGTCTAACCGAGTTTTCTTTCTCGGTCCCACCGAAAAACCCAACGTTCATATCTTTTACACTTTCGGTCTCACCGAGATGGTATTTTCGGTCCCACCGAAAACCCCAACGTTCACTATATTTGAACTTTCGGTCTGACCGAGTTTTCACTTCGGTCTCACCGAGATTGCTCAATTATGTGTGTAACGGTTGGATTTTGTGTGGAGGCTATATATACCCCTCCACCCCCTCTTCATTCGTGGAGAGAGCCATCAGAAAGTCTACCACTCCTACTATACACTTTCTGAGAAGAGAACCACCTACCCTTGTGTTGAGATCAAGTCATTCCATTCCTACCATATGAAACTTGATTTCTAGCCTTCCCAAGTTGCTTTCCACTCAATCCCTTCTTCCACCACAGCCACATCAGTGAGGAGAGTTGAGTGTTGGGGAGATTATCATTTGAAGCACAAGAGCAAGGAGTTCATCACCATCAACAACATCTATTACCTTTTGGAGGGTGGTGCCTCCTAGATTGGTTAGGTGTCGCTTGGGAGCCTCCGTCTTTGAGATGTGGAGTTGAACCAAGAAGTTTGTAAGGGCAAGGAGATCGCCTACTTCGTGAAGATCTACCCCGAGTAAGGCTAGTCCTCCGTGGGCGTAGGCCATGATGGAATAGACAAGGTTGCTTCTTCGTGGACCCCTCGTGGGTGGAGCCCTCCGTGGACTCGCGCTGCCGTTACCCTCCGTGGGTTGAAGTCTCCATCAACGTGGATGTACGATAGCACCACCTATTGGAACCACGACAAAAATCTCCGTGTCTCCAAACTGCGTTTGATCTTCTCCACCTCTCTTTACTATATGTGCAATTTACTTTCCGCTGCCCATTCTCTAGAATTGCATGTGTAGTGTGCTACTTGACTTGTGTGCTTTGCAAAAACTGTCAAAATCTGTCCTTGATAAAAGACAGAATTTTTATCTTGTCGAGTAGTCTAATCACCCCCCTCTAGACACTCTCACCTTCTTCGATCCTACAATTGGTATCAGAGCATTGGTCTCCATTGCTTTGGTTTACACACCATTGGAGGAAGATGGACGTGTCTACGGATGGGAGTGTTAGCCATAGAGTGCCTGTTCTTAATGGAAGGTTCTATAACTCATGGAGGTCTGAAATGCTTAGTATCTTTAAGAAGTACAATTTGTGCAAATATGTTGAGACCCCCTATGTGCCTCCATTTGATCCCTTGCACCCTACCATGGATGAAGAGCTTGATTTGCTTCGTAACCTTAGAACTGTGAATCTTATCATTAGAGGGTTACCCAATGAATTGCTTAATCTTGTTACAAACTTTGAGTGTGCCTATGCTATGTGGAAATTCTTGGAAGAACTTTATCCGGACTACTCTTTGAGAAGTCTTGATGAAATTCTACACAAGACTATTGAATTTGATAAATTGCACCCCAATGATCCCAACTTTGATAAATGCTTCTTTGAGCTTCGTGATCTTATGAAAAAGAAGGGTGATCCCGCTCTAATCAATGTTATAATTAGAAATGCTCTTGCATTGCATTCCGAAGACTATTGTCACATTGATCAAACTAATGCAAGTACTTATCAAATTGACCTAGGTGTTGATGATGAACAATCTATGGGTCAATATGATGATGAGCATGAGCATGATGATGATTACTCCGATTCGGACACCGAGCTAGACAAGGTCATGAAGAGTCTCAATCTTATGGCAAATCTGAGAGACTACATGTCCGGCGGAAAAGAGTGGATTCTTGATAGTGGATGCACCGATCACATGACCGGAGACAAAGACATGTTTCGAGAGCTTGCAAAGAACGATGGTCCACGCAAGTATGTGACTTTTGGAGACAACTCCAAGGATAAGGTACTTGGCCTTGGTAAGGTGGCCATATCTCATGATAGCTCTATTCAAAATGTCATGCTTGTAGAATCTCTTGGATACAATTTACTTTCCGTGTCTAGATTAGCTGACTTTGGATTCAATGTGCTATTCACCAAAGTAGATTGCCAAGTCTTTCGTCGTGATAATCAAAACATGGCTTTTACCGGTATCCGTAGAGGTGACCTATATATTGTTGATTTCACTAAGAAAGCCCAACCTAGAGCTTGTTTCATTGCTAAATCCTCTAAAGGTTGGTTATGGCATAGAAGGCTAGGACATGTTGGTATGCGCAATCTAGACAAGCTAATCAAAGGTGATCATATTCTTGGTGTTAAAGATGTTCTCTTTGACAAAGATAGACTTTGTAGTGCTTGTCAAGCAGGAAAACAAGTTGGTGGAAGTCATCCCGTGAAAAACATCATGACCACAAGGAGACCGCTTGAGCTTCTTCATATGGATCTCTTCGGTCCCAATGCTTACAAAAGCCTTGGTGGTAACTCCTTTGGTCTAGTCATAGTTGATGATTATTCCAGATTTACGTGGGTATTTTTCCTTGATGATAAATCGCAGGTTCAGAGGATCTTCAAGACCTTTGCCAAAAAGGCCCAAAATCAATTTGAGGTGAAGATCAAGAAAGTTCGGAGTGACAATGGAACGGAGTTCAAGAACGCCAATGTAGACTCTTTTCTCGATGAGGAAGGGATTCTACATGAGTTCTCGGCTACGTACACTCCTCAACAAAATGGAGTTGTTGAGAGGAAGAACCGAACGCTCATAGAGATGGCGAGAACGATGCTTGATGAATACAAGACACCGAAGCACTTTTGGGGAGAAGCGGTCGAGACAGCTTGTCATGCTATCAACAGGCTTTATCTTCACAAGCTCCTCGGCAAGACATCATACGAGCTCCTCACCGGTAACAAACCCCAAGTGGGATACTTTCGTGTCTTTGGTTCAAAATGCTATATCCTTGATAAGCATCGTCGGTCTAAATTTGCTCCTAAATCTCATGAAGGCTTTCTTCTTGGTTATGGATCAAACTCCCACACCTACCGTGTCTACAATAATTTCACCCGAAAGGTTGAAGAGACGGTAGATTTGAAGTTTGATGAATCTAACGGCTCGCAAGTAGAGCAAATGCCTATTGATGTAGGAGACAAGGACCCATCGGAAGCTATCCAAGATTTATCTATTGGGAAGATCCGTCCCATGGAAGTGAAGGAGAGTACCTCATCTACATATGTGGAGCCCCCTACCTCACGTCAAGATGATCCTCAAGGCAACATGGAGGCCTCCACAAGTGGAACTCACCAAGATGAGGAAGTGCTACAAGAAGATCCACCACAACCTCCTTCTCCACCACCTCAAGACAACACCAACAACAATGAAGAAGAAGAAGAGGAAGATGAAGATGATGAGGAAGCTGAGCCACAACATCAACAAAAGCTATCCCGAGTTCGAGCAAGAGTCAAGAAAAATCATCCCGTGGAACAAATGATGAACGACATCAACTCCGGGAGAATTACTCGCTCTAAAACTCGCTTAGCTAACTTTTGTGAGCATTACTCATTTATCTCTAGTATTGAACCTATGAAGGTAGAAGAAGCACTTGAAGACCCGGATTGGGTGAACGCTATGCACGAAGATCTACACAACTTCGAGAGGAACAAGGTATGGACTTTGGTAGAGAAGCCCAACGATGATCAAAACATCATTGGAACCAAATGGGTGTTTCGGAACAAGCAAGATGAAGATGGACAAGTCATCCGCAACAAGGCTCGTCTCGTAGCTCAAGGTTACACACAAGTCGAAGGTATGGACTATGGTGAGACCTATGCCCCCGTTGCTAGACTTGAGTCCATTCGCATTCTTCTTGCTTATGCCAATCACCATGATATTACTCTCTATCAAATGGATATCAAAAGTGCTTTCCTAAATGGTGAAATTGAAGAAGAAATATTTGTGAAACAACCTCCCGGATTTGTGAATCCTAAAAAGCCTAATCATGTTTACAAGTTGCATAAAGCTCTTTATGGTCTTAAACAAGCTCCTAGAGCTTGGTACAAATGATTGACTAGTTTTCTTCTTGAAAAAGGCTTTGAAATTGGAAAGATAGACTCAACGCTGTTCACGAAAAGGGTTAATGGTGAACTATTTGTGTGCCAAATATATGTTGATGATATTATCTTTGGTTCAACTAACCCTCATTTTAGTAAGAAGTTTGGACAGCTCATGTCGGAGAAGTATGAGATGTCCATGATGTGTGAACTCAAATTCTTCCTTGGGTTGCAAATCAAGCAATCTAAGGAGGGTACCTTTGTCTCACAAACAAAGTACACCAAGGATCTCTTCAAGAAGTTCAACATGCAAGAAAGCAAAGGTATGAGTACCCCCATGCCTACTAGTGGACATAATGACTTGACAAAAGATGGAGAACCCGTTGATCAAAGGGTTTACCGATCTATGATTGGTTCTCTACTATATCTTTGTGCTTCTCGTCCTGACATAATGTTGAGTGTATGCATGTGTGCGCGATATCAAACAGCCCCTAAAGAATGTCATCTTAAAGCTGTTAAAAGGATAGTGAGATACTTGATACACACACCAAACTTTGGCATTTGGTATCCTAAGAGGGCCTCTTTCGACCTTGTTGGCTATTACGACTCGGACTATGCCGGTGACAAGGTTGATAGAAAGTCAACTTCGGGTACATGTCAATTCCTTGGTCGATCCCTTGTATCTTGGTCCTCCAAGAAACAAAATTCGGTATCTTTATCCACTGCCGAAGCAGAATATATTGCTGCTGGTTCGTGCTGTGCTCAATTACTATGGATGACACAAACGCTTAAGGATTATGGGATACATGTGAGACGTGTTCCCTTGCTTTGTGACAATGAGAGTGCAATCAAGATTGGACACAATCCAGTGCAACACTCTCGAACAAAGCATATTGAAGTTCGTCACCATTTTATTCGTGATCATATTGCCAAGGGTGACATTAATCTTAAGCATGTTCGTACTGACAAACAACTTGCTGATATCTTTACAAAACCTCTTGATGAGAAAGTGTTTTGTCGCTTGAGGAGTGAGTTGAACATCATTGATGCTTCAAACTTGGAGTGATAACTCCATTTGATGCATGCAAGGCATGAGCCTCTTGACTAATCCTTGATATTTCTCTTATGATGATGATCATATGTCTTGGACACATTTGCCTCCTTGTATTGCATCTAACTCCTTGCAGGTACTTGGACGATCTACATTCCACAAGATTACCACACACTCAAATCATGAGTAATCTTGTCATTGACCAAGTATCTAGTCCTTTGGGATGTTGAGTTCAAGGAACAAAATTCCACATATCCTTTTTGACACCTTATACATCTAGTATTTCACTATTGTCATCTTGGATATCCTCGAGTATTTCCTTGCTTGCCTAACCTATGTAGGAAGATGAACTACACAAGTAGAAATGGCGCTCCAACTTCACATTCAATGAGCACCTACATCAAGCTTACCTACATGAGTAAAGCAACAACAAGCCCAAGGTATGTTCTTCACATCTTTAAGAAGCTTTACTCAAAGTCATGAGTACAACCAGCTTCATAAGATGTGATCACATCAAATGCTTAATCGAAAAATGGCAACCCCATTTTGAGATTAAACGATGAGTATGACCTATGATCAAATGTCCTCATTTGACTCCTAAGTCAATATACTCAAACATAGGTGACTTTGTCGCCGACCTTTTTCTAGATGAAGTACATATGCTTTTGGAGTTTTTCTGTTTTCTCTTATGTTCTCTCATTGAGTTTTTCTTTACACAAAAAAAAAACTTCATCTAGGAATCTTTTTTTATTTCTTTTCTTATGTTTCTTTGTGAATATCCTTCTGGCTCTGATCAATTCCTTGAAAATCTTTCAAAATTCATTGCAAATCCTTTGAAACATTCCTCGCAAAGTGAGCTGAATTATTTCTGTATTTCCTTGGAATTAAGCTCGGAGTCACCGATTTAAAATTTTCGGTCTAACCGAAAAGGATTCACCGATCCATCTAATTCGGTGTCACCGATTTATCTTCCAGGACATAAACTTCTGCAGCTCCACTCAAATTTAAATCTTAAGGGGGAGAAGACTCAAATTTAAATTCAAATTGTTTCTCTATGAATGTTCTTATTTGCCCTGTTGTGATTCTTAAGGATCCCACTTCTCTCTTTCTTTCTTTCCATCTTTCCTGCCCTACCTAGTTTGCTGTCCTTTTCGGCACTTGATGTCAAAGGGGGAGAAGACTTAGGGGGAATAGGGGGAGTAGGGGGAGAAGAGAAGACTTAGGGGGAGAAGAAAATTAATCTTATCTTAAGGGGGAGAGAATCACATCAAAGCTTTGCCATATTTTACATTGGACATCATTCTCAATTGGCATCATTCTTTTGATTTTGCTCTTTCCATCACACCCCTTGTTCTGAGAGAACTCAAAGGGAGAGGAATCTTCACAATTGATATCTTTATGGAAAGCAAAATCTCTCAGAGTTCATTGAAAATCTTTTAGTTTCGGAGACATGTTTGCTGATTCAAGCTTGTGCTCAATATGAGACACTCTTTATACATGTCCTCCCTGGCTTGGTACTCTTGATGTTCTTGCAGTTGGTTGAAGGAATACTCTTGTGTTACCTAGCCTTGTTTTCCCAAGTTTATCCCTTCAGGTACAATGCCAAGGAACCTCAAGGTAAGTATATGCATCTTGCAGAATGTGCATGATGGTGACTTGCTTGTAAATACTTGTTTGCAAGAAATCACCATGCACATATGCATTATCACTCACTTCCTTTCATCTGCTCTGATGCATATAGCCAAGCTGCATGTAGCACATCTTGCTTATCTCTCTTGTGTGCTTGTGGTAGTCCAAAACCATAATCCATGAAAATCTTGCACACTTGTGGGGGAGCCTATGTACTACATGCTTGTCAAAGCTTTCATGATAATTCTGTCTTTCTTTCAATAAGCTTTGATGTCTTGTTTAGTATAATCTTAGTGTGTTGCCATCAATTACCAAAAAGGGGGAGATTGAAAGCACATTTGCTCCCTGGGTGGTTTTGGTAATTAATGACAACATACTTTGTGGTTGGACTAATGCTTTTGTCTAGTATGTTTCAGGAAATCCAATCACATTGGTATGGCAAGATGACTGAAGAAGTGGACCCCTCAAAGTGCTAAGGCAAGCATTGGCAAAAGCTCAAGACTCCATTTTCGTTTAGTGATCCAAGATCACATTGAGTCCATAGGAAAAGCCAATACTATTAAAAGGGGATGAGGTTGTGTTGATGATCTGGTTGCTCAAGTGCTTAGTGATTTAGCTCCTTCAACTATCAGCACCTTTCACTACTATACACACCCATAAGTAATCTCGGACAAACCGATTCTTCCAACTCAGTCCCACCGAGATGAACCACTTCAGCCATATTCCAAACCCTAGAAAAATCGGTCATTCCGAGTTTGAGATCGGTCTCACCGAAACTGGACTGCCAACCTTCTGTAATCATTTGACATCATATCGGAATAACCGAGTTTGCTGTTTCGGTCTTACCGAGATTGTCAAGCTTCTGTCTTGGCTCAAATCGGTCTCACCGAGATTGCATTTCCGGTCACACCGAAACTGGCATGTTCCTGTGTTTTCTCAAATCGGTCTAACCGAGTTTTCTTTCTCGGTCCCACCGAAAAACCCAACGTTCATATCTTTTACACTTTCGGTCTCACCGAGATGGTATTTTCGGTCCCACCGAAAACCCCAATGTTCACTATATTTGAACTTTCGGTCTGACCGAGTTTTCACTTCGGTCTCACCGAGATTGCTCAATTATGTGTGTAACGGTTGGATTTTGTGTGGAGGCTATATATACCCCTCCACCCCCTCTTCATTCGTGGAGAGAGCCATCAGAAAGTCTACCACTCCTACTATACACTTTCTGAGAAGAGAACCACCTACCCTTGTGTTGAGATCAAGTCATTCCATTCCTACCATATGAAACTTGATTTCTAGCCTTCCCAAGTTGCTTTCCACTCAATCCCTTCTTCCACCACAGCCACATCAGTGAGGAGAGTTGAGTGTTGGGGAGATTATCATTTGAAGCACAAGAGCAAGGAGTTCATCACCATCAACAACATCTATTACCTTTTGGAGGGTGGTGCCTCCTAGATTGGTTAGGTGTCGCTTGGGAGCCTCCGTCTTTGAGATGTGGAGTTGAACCAAGAAGTTTGTAAGGGCAAGGAGATCGCCTACTTCGTGAAGATCTACCCCGAGTAAGGCTAGTCCTCCGTGGGCGTAGGCAATGATGGAATAGACAAGGTTGCTTCTTCGTGGACCCCTCGTGGGTGGAGCCCTCCGTGGACTCGCGCAGCCGTTACCCTCCATGGGTTGAAGTCTCCATCAACGTGGATGTACGATAGCACCACCTATCGGAACCACGACAAAAATCTCCGTGTCTCCAAACTGCGTTTGATCTTCTCCACCTCTCTTTACTATATGTGCAATTTACTTTCCGCTGCCCATACTCTAAAATTGCATGTGTAGTGTGCTACTTGACTTGTGTGCTTTGCAAAAACTGTCAAAATCTGTCCTTGATAAAAGACAGAATTTTTATCTTGTCGAGTAGTCTAATCACCCCCCCTCTAGACACTCTCACCTTCTTCGATCCTACAGGAAGGCAAGCTGGGCGTGCGGATATGAAGATTCCTTTCTCTGTAAACCGACTCTGTACAACCCTAGCCCCCTCCGGTGTCTATATAAACCGGAGGGTTTAGTCCGTCAAGGCAATCATAATCATATGGGCTAGACATCTAGGGTTAGTCATTACGATCTCGAGGTAGATCAACTCTTGTAACCCCTATACTGATCAAAGTCAATCAAGTAGGAAGTAGGGTATTACCTCCATCAAGAGGTCCCGAACCTGGGTAAAACATCGTGTCCCCCGCCTCCTGTTACCTTTGATCCTTAGACGCACAGTTTGGGACCCCCTACTCGAGATCTGCCAGTTTTGACACCGACAACGGGTTTGTTCGGGGCATTACATCGTCATTCAGCGGTTGAGAGAAGAGGTGGATGTATGCATGTAGCGCGTCATCTCCTATGGTATCACCTTCATGGGCAAGACAGAGCCTACGTATGAGCACTTGTTGCTGTTTGCTGGCCATCGAGCCATTCCTCTTCCTTTGGCTAGGCGCATACTCTGTCACGGTCTGGTGATCATTAACTGCCTGCATAGAGCGCCCGTTGCACTTGGGTGCAAAAAGTGACAAGACGAGCGCATGCAGCAGGCTGGGATGCCAGAGGTCCATGTGGCCCTGCCCATCGCGAGCCACCGCTATCGCATCCTCCGATAAGCTGACCCAAAAGGTGTCCCAAGCTAGCCTTTGCCCACTGTTGTTGCATGGTGTATGTTCTACTAAACCCTCCCCCAAGTCATACTGGGTCATGGTAGATGAGATGGGGACCTGGGAGATCAGTGGGAGCGAAGCTTGCATGTGATCCACACCTTCATGCGTCTAGGCCTGTTCCACATGCTGGACTTTAACGCCCATGACACGGCTATATCTCCTACGTGTCGAGGCACGACTTAGATGCATAACCGCATTTTGGTATGATCGCAAGAAGGTCATCTTCACACATTCCCATGTAAATTAACAAGGAAGTAAATAATTGGCTTACAATCGCCACATCACACAATGATCAAATTATTCATACATCAATCAGAGTACACACAAGGTCCGACTACGGATGGATCCAAATGAAAAGAAGATAACCACCCAACTATGCTCGATCGGCTCTAGTAGGAACCATAACTGATCATCGGGGTATGTCACGTACATACGCCCATGCTCTTCATAGAACTCCCAGCGGAGCTCCTGGCCATCGCCTGCGTCGAACTCAGTTGAACCTGCACCTGTTTGTGTAGTAAACCGTGAGTCACGAGGACTGAGCAATATTGTTCCCGGGTATCAAAACTAGCAAAGCTTCTAGGTGGGGAGAAGTTATCAAGTGGGGTTGCAGCAAGTGCTAAGCATATATGTGGTGGCTAGCTTACGAAATTTCAGAGTGAGATGAGAAGCTACACCAATGATCGTAAACTAGTCATGATCACTAGATGATCCTGTCTACCTACGAGTCATTCATAACCCAGCCGTGTTCTCTTCCCGAACTCCCTCGAAAAGAGACCATCACGGCTACGCACACAAGTTGCGTGTTTTATTTGAGTTCTTGTGTCAAGTTATCTACAACCGGATATTAACAAACTCCAATCCGCCACATAATCGCGGGCACGACTTTTGAAAGATCATAACCCTGCAGTGGTCTCCCAACTTAGCCCATCACAAGCTCTCACAATCAGCAGAGGTAACAACTCTTATCTTAGGGACAACCCAATCAGACTCAGAATCTCGGCGCACAAGATATTTCGGCAATGGTAAAACAAGTCCAACAAGACCTCCCCACATGCCGACACCTCGATAAGAGCCTTGCGTATCACGTCTCAGGCCACGATCGGATGGGACAAACTATAGGTGAATACCAAATACCTCGGGTTTCCCCGAGGTGGCTCTGTAGGCTTCCAGTTTGGACCAACACTCATGAGGAGCACTGTCCCGGGTTGTAAATTAAGTCCTCGGGTGCTAGCCGGTCCCTATGCAAGTTTTAGTTATTAGGCAAATGGTAAAACCAATGTTGGGCCTTGCTAGAGGAGTTTTATTCAAAGCGAACTATCAAGGGAGGCCCATAAACCCCAACTGCGTTAGGAACAAAAAATAAAGGAACATAACACCGGTTTATCAGTTCTTAAGGCAGCATGAGTGGAACAAAACACCGTGCAAAATGCCAAGCCTTCCACCCATTGCCAAGTATATAGGTGCATTAACTTGAATAAGAGGTATTGTGATATTCCCAAAATATCCAAGTTCCAACATGGAGCAATCTTCAACTTCACCTGCAACTAACAACGCTATAAGAGGGGTCTGAGCAAAAGCGTATCTTAGCCAATCAATAGTTTGCTAAGAAGGTGGTTAGAGGTTTTCATGGCAATGTAGGAGTCTGAAAAACAAATAGATATGCAACACGACAATAGCAATAGATCGAGACAACTAGCAAAGCAAAGATAGAGGTGATATCAAGGAATAGTCATCTTGCCTGGGATCCCGCAAGGAAGAAGAACGAGTCCATGAAGAAGACAAGCAGACGTAGTCGAATGAATCCTCACGAACGCATCGTTACCGAAACTAAGAAGCCACGCCGGAAAGAAGCAAACAACAAGATAAACACACAATCATAAACTTGGCATGATGCACGATCAAGTATGATGCATGTCCGTTTTAAATATGCATGGCATGGCAAAATGCAAAATGCAACAAACAACAACACAACTTAAGTGGAGCTCAATATGCAAAGTTCGCTCTCATTTATAAACAAGACTAGATTAAAGGTTGGTTAACATGGCAAGAGGTGAAGCATGACTAAACTAACTTTTTAAGCAAGTTAAAAGGGGCCGGAAACAACAAACAACAAATTCAGAAAATCCCCACATGTCATTTAGAAATTTTTTAATGCAAGCAACAATTTTAACCAATTAAATGTTGTTATCATGATGGGGATGACATAATCAAGTTTTATGCAATTTTTGTGAAATGTTGGCATTTAATATGATATGGAGTATTTGTTGCCATGACGGAAAGAAAGGGGTGCCATAGCGGCGAAAACGGAAACAATGCCACGGCAATGTTCCGGTTCCGACAACTCGTTGAGATGCCGATGCAAAATAAGGGTGGCGTGAGCGAGTCAAGCAAGATGGTGGGGTGCTCCCGGTTACCGGGTTCCCACGGGTTGGCGACAAGGCATACGAGCGTCGTGCACAAAACAAGTCGGGCACGGTGCAAACGTGAGCATCTCATACAACATGCATTTGTTCTCGGAAGGTTGTCCCGGCAGTTATACCTTTGAAGCGTGTGTTTCGGGGTGGTTTGAGTTCGTTGAGGGAAGTAGTCGTTCGCGGACGTCGTGGAAGTAGTGGTACACGTTTCATAGATGTTCGGGGTCACGACGATTAACTTGACACATCACCAAGTGTAGTCGTACTCGTTCGAAGATGAACTTGACGAATCCGATGACTTCGGGCATCATGGTACTTGGCGATATCCGTGTGTAGAGGTACTTGGCACTTTCGCATAGTAGATCTTGAGCTGGTCTTGGCGAATCCTCGGGGTGGTTGTTGGACTTGACGAATCCAGGGGCGTTGGTCGTACTCGGCGTGTAGTCGGCGAAGATGGTCTTGACGAACCCGTGCCCGTTTTGGTAGACAACCATGGTCATCGACAATAGAACTTGACGACCTTTGGTCTTGGTGTTACTTGGGTTGGAGACACACGACAGTGCTAGCTATTTATAGGTCGTCGAGGTGCACACAAGCTAGGGGTGCCGGTGGCCTAAGTAGAGGAAGTCAGCACACAGACACGTAAGCAGAGGGAGGTAGCTTCTCAGCGCAAGGGAAGGCAGCGACGCAGGCGAGGAGGAGTTTCAGCGGCCGAGCTCCTTGGGAGGCGCGGCCATGCGCGACTGCTAGAGATCCTCGAGCAGAGAAGAAGCCGGCGGTGGTTGGGCATCAGGGACCTCGAGGTCATGGGGATGGCCTACAACAGAAGGAGGCACGGGCGGCAGGACGACGGGGAGGCGGACGGGGCGGACCACTGTCAGGACCCCGATCCTAAGTCACACCGATCTAGCTTGTAACACATCATATCACTTTGCGGCCTCACGCACGGTATCCCCACGGGTGCCACCTTACCTGGCCCGGGACCGTTTGCACATTTTGGCACACGTATATGATAGTGTCGCTAGCATCCATATGACGGAGAACCCGGGCCGACATGGCTATTTATAAACCAAAAGTGGCACTAAATTACAGAGACATGCATCCATGACCCAGCAACGAATGTGTCGGTCATCAACGTATGAACCCAAGTCGTAGCAAGCTACATGGACTTAAAGGAACAACGCGTGACATTTCCCCTAAGGGACAGACATAGGAATGAAGAAGGACACATGCCGGCCAGCCTACGTGTTCCGGAGCAGTAGCAAGCTACCAAGGCTCAGTGGAAGCACTAGGAGGCATTTCCCTGTAAGATAGGCTACCAAAGGTATACAACTAGGTGTCGGATCCCACACATACCAAGCATTTCAATCATACACACAATATGCTCAATATGTGCAAATACAACATTGCATCACAACAGAACTCTATGACTCAAAGTACTTTATTTAAGAGGCTCCAAAGAGCCATACATAACATATCCATACAGGTAGGGGTCACATGACCCAACACTCAAGTCATACAATCATACAAGCAAAAGCGGAAGCTAACATGTCTGAGTACAGACAACTTGGAAATAAAACAGGCTTGGTGTAGCCTGACTATCTACAAGGCCCTTCACAAGCTCAGGATCTCCGTCTGGGTAGCAAGCTACTCGTCGACGTCAACGTCTATGTAAAACCCATCAGAAGGGGCAGGGTTCTCCTCTGCAACAGTTATTAAGCAAACATGAGTACAAAGGTACTCAGCAAGTCTTACAACAGAACCTATCATACATGCATCATTCTCAACAAGGGTAGTGGAGTTCATAGCTTCAAGCTAGCTTTGACTATTGGCTAACCTATACTACAACTCTCAGCAGATTGCAAGATAAGACTACGTACACGAGTCCTCTACTCACCACAACAATACACCACCATGGATCCTCTTCCGTTATCCTACTGAAGCACCATCCACGACACTCACACTTGTCTTGAGGCTTTTAGTAGTATCCATCAACTTGTCTATGAACTATATAAGTAACCAAGTGGTCCGTACCGCGAACAACGGCTATTCGAATAGATTGGTAACCATGCAGGGGTGTACTTCTTCACACACGCTTCCACCACTTATCGCCGTTTACTCGACATGTACTCGGCAACCTTCAAGCGGAAGCCCAGTGAGGGTGTCGGCCACAACCTGATTAACTACACAAGTCCCTAGTCCAGGTTTATCACCTATTTGGGTTCCATCCGTGGGGAGATCCGACCGGGGTGTCGCTCACGGCCCCAACCGATGTCTACAGGGTTCCCAAGTCAACAGACGGGCGACCAGTACACCGTGCCACGTACCTGCCACATCACAGCCCACCCCGAGGGTCAGCGCTGTGCACGACCACCAATCTTCTACTAACACCAGAAACTAGTTGCAACTCCTGGCAGAGGACAAGGGCAGTTAATAAGCCGAGAGGGTTCATTGGTTTCGGGCCCAATGCATGGTAGTAGCCGATCCTTGAACCACACATACAGATCTAAGGTCCTATGGACGGTTCCAATGAAACAACCCACCATGTACTCCTACATGGCCTTTCATCGATACCTTTACCAAACATGTTCCACACTTCCCTCTCTTTATCGAGCATAATCATTTCACTCTGATCCATCACCCAGATGAACCAGACCTGACACAACTCTAGGCATAGTAGGCAACATAAAAAAATAGCATGGTGGAACACACATCACATGGCTCAGTCAACTCCTACACATGCTAGTGGGTTCTAACTATTTACTGTGGCAATGACAGGTCATGCAAAGGAATAGGGTTCAACTACCGCAGCAAGTAGCAGTTCACACGCTGTTGCCTTATTGCAGTAAAAGAGAGCAGGAGCGAGAAGATGGGTTTGTATCGGAATGATCAATGGTTGCTTGCCTGGCGGAGTGTTTGTCGGGTACTGCTCTTCAGTTGGATACGAAGAAGTATCCTCGGGAGCAGGACCTACCACGGAGAACACCGACGATACAATCAATATACAAACAAATGCAACAATATGATGCATGCTCATGACATGGCAAGATGAATGTGTTTTGGGCTAATGCAACTATAAAGAGAAAGGTTTGAGCTCATTTGAATCAAAGATTCAAATTTATACCCAAACTATTATTTATTAAAGTGCATTATCATGTTTTAATGTGAACAACAAGGTTAACTTGCTCAAACATGCATGAAACCAGTGCCATTGGAAAGATTGGATTTTTCTGATCAATTTTCATATATAAATCTTTTCCATTTGAGCTACTGTTGAATTTATATGATTTTTTGAAGTTTAAAGCATTTTTTGGAATTTATTGAATTGCTTTAAATCAATTAATCCCAGAAAAGCATTTACTGCGTCAGCAAGACATCATGCTGACGTCAGCAGGTCAACAGACCTGGTCCAAGTCAGACCTGACTGGTGGGTCCCGCGTGTCAGTGTCATAGGGGCTAACCCCGATCAAAACTGGAGCTGACTGGGTATGAGCACGCGGAGGGGCCCACTGTCAGTGGCTGTGGTGGTTAAACTATACGTCATTAGTCCCTAACTAAGTGGCCACGTCAGCCCGCCAGAGTTTTGCCGGCGGCGACCATTTCGCGCGGTGGAGGCTCGCCGGAATTGTTCGGGCTCACGCTACGGAGCACCATTTCGTGCGCGGTTTGCGGCTACGGAGAGCTGGCGGTGTGGCGCAAGCGGTTGTGGCCGCGTGGTGCGCTGGGGCGTCCTGGAACGTCGCCGGCAATGACCTTGGCGGTCGCCGGAGTCGGGTGAAGTCGAACCCGAAGCTACGGGGCACGGCGAGTGTCGGTGTATTTGGATCGACACCTATGGGATCACAAGAATCCCTACTATGGTTGCGGGGCGCGGGGTTGAGAGAAGAGCGGATCTAACGATCAGGACACGGTTCCTTTACCCAGGTTCGGGCCGCAAAGATGCGGAAAACCCTACTCCTGCTTTGGTGGATTATATGTTGGTGTTCTTCAGCTAACGAGGATCTCCCAAAGAGTCGTGAGGGGTTCCGAAAAGCCAAATCCTCCTCCTGGTCGCATCGGGCCTCCTTTTATAGGGAAAAGGGGTTGCCACAGTGGCACACATGAGGTGGAAAGGGTACAGTGATGCGAGGTTATCCCTCGCATTACAGGACAAAGTGCATTTAATGCGACCAGCTTAGGTGTCCTTGCTTTATCGGGGACAAGGGCAGACGCCCGTCTTGTCCGTCGCCGCTCCTCCTCGTGGTGACACGCGCCCTGGCCAGCGGTGCCTGAGGTGCCATGTAGGCAGACAGGCAGCTGAGGTGGCGCAACGACGGGTCTCCATGAAGATCTGTGGGTTGCCACGCAGGAGCCTGTCCAGCTGGTTGGGTCGGTGGAAACCCAGTTGGTGCGGGCCTGATGGTGGCCCCGTGGGTGTCCTCGGCAAGGGCCCTGCTGGGGCCCCGGCAAGGGTCTTGCCGTGGCGCCTGCTGTCATCCCCGGCAAGGTGCTTGCCGGGGGCCTTGTGGACCTCCTTGGCTGGGATCCCGCCAAGGGTCGTCGTCTTCTTACCTTCCATCTGATCTTGAAGGTCTTCACAAAGGTCTGCATGCCACCACGGGGATATCTCCCGAATCCTCCCCCCATGGGGGGGGGGGGGTGGACTCAAGGGTGATTCGCTTCGTAGGCGCGTGGCGAGCTGCCGCGGCAAGGGTCTTGCCGAGGCTGCCAGAGCCGGCCCCGGCGAGGATCCTACCAGGGGAAGCCGCTTTGTCCCTTTGCTCTTCGTGGTCTTGTCCTTGGTGTCGTTCCAGTCTCCATCAAGCTTCAGTCTTGCCCCGGCTTGCCTCCCTTGCCATGCTTGGTGCGATGGCGCCGTGGCTCAGACTGCCCGTGCACAGTCATAGGGGTACAAAAAGGGTACCCCTCTTTTTGTACACCGACAGGAGCCCTCGGGCCTGGGCCACACATAAGCGCGACACGTTGTTGGGCCAGGCCCAGAACGGTGCGCAGGCAGGTGGGGTGGTTCTCACCGTGGTAAAATTTCCGCGTGCTGCGCCTCCCACGGCCCGCGCGCGCGGTGCGGGTTGGAGGGGCGTGCGTGACATGGGCGGCATGCGTGGGGCGGTTTCCGCACGCATGCGTCATGTTGCAGTAAATGCGAAAGGAGGCGGCCCGCGCCTTCCCCATAAACGGGGGGAGGCGTGGGGGCGTGTCCCGCTGACTGGATGGGGCCGAGGTGCGGTCTGCTAGGCGTCCACTCCCACGATCACGGGGTGGGGAGAGGTCGCCTCACCCATCCCTTCGGTCCCGCACGTTCGCCACATGCCTCCCATGCGTTCGAGGTGGCGAGCGGTGGTGGCGGGAAACCGAGCCGTCGTTGGTTGGGGCGGCGGGTCGGTCCCAGCCCCTCTCGCCTTCTGCGTCTTGATTGGTCGAGCGGGGCGGTCGAGCTCCAGCCCCACCCCTTTATAAAGGGCGGAGGGAGGGGACGGCGCTCCGCACTCCTCCATCTTCTTTCTTCTTCAGCTTCTGCTCCTTTCTTCTATCTGCCATGAAGAAGGAAAACCCCGGCTCCTCAACGGCGGCGGCGAGGGTCGCTACTCGACAGCGCGTCCCCCCTTCTCCTGCACCCGTAGTGGCCGAACCAGCTACGAGGGGAAGAGGGAGGGGGCGGGGCCGTGGGCGAGGCCGGGGTGCTCGGGGAAGAGGAAGACGGGGCGGCTCGCCGGCCTCGCCCCCGCCAGTAGCTCCTCCCCCAGTGGAAGGTCATGTTGGAGATGACCCCTGCGAATTCTTCATTAGGATGTGGGGGTCGCTGCGCCGTCGCCTTCGTTTCCCGACCCCGTTTGCGCGGGAGATGGAGGCGAACCCGCCGGAGTCGCTGCGGCTGCACATGAGGGGTTGTGGGATCAGTGGCATGCGAGCCCTCGTCGACTTCCCCGCCCCTCATGTGATGTATCTTCGCCGAGGATGGAAGAGGTTCGCTCGCATCCACAGCCTGACGGACGGGCTCACCCTCCACTTCAAGCTGATGGGGGATGGCCACCTCTCCGTCAAGGTCTTCGGGCACCTCGGAACTCGCGCGAGGTGCTGCATGGAGAGCTCCTCCTCCGACGAAGACTCCTCCTCGAACGAGGGTGACGAGGAGGACAGCGACAGCGACGATGAGGGCGGGGGACGACAGGATGACGGGTCCGACTAGGTGTCGGGCGCCGCTCCTGGTGGCACCAGCGACCCCATCATCCGTGTCGCCGGCTCCTTGAACTTCTCGGGGTCATCTCCTTGGCGGCTGGCGTAGGGAGGCTGCGGAAGAGGAAGAGGAAGAAGGTGGTCGGCAAGGTCGTCATGTCGGAGTACGCGGGCACCGATGCCTTCGTCTCCTAGTGACGTCCTGCCGCCTCGTCTTCGAGCTCAGCTTCCAGCACCGTCATCACCGACCAGCCCTGGGGAGGCCGCCGAGATGCCTTCTCGGTGTCTTCTGCCACCCGTAGCTTGCCTAGGCGCCCCTTTTGCCCTTCTCGCCTCCTTGACCTACCTCCTCAGGAGAGGGACAAGAAAGGCATTACAGGCATCTTATCTCTTTTTAGTCTGTAAGCCTTCGGGCATTTGTAAAGTTTAAAACTTGTAATCCCCCTTATTCATGTTTTTCATTCCCTATGGCTGTACCTGAATGGAATGTTTTTAATGAAAAAGGAATGTCTGTCGGGTCCTTTGTTCGTAGGTAAAAACCCACAACAGGGAATAAATCCCTGATATCCTTAAGATAAACATTTTCTCGCCCGGCAACAGGCCCTGCCGTTTCCCTACTTCGCTCGACCTTTCTCACGCCCTTGGCGGAGGCAGGGATGAAGCGGGCCTAGGCTCCTCGTTTTATCCTTTTGCTGCCGTGACTACGACCAAACTTGGTCCCAGGGACGAGCCTTAGGACCTAGAGTTATGGGAGCACGGTAGCTTAAGGAAAAGAACGAGGTTTCACATACCTCAGTCCATAACGGAATGCACGACAAGGGAAAAATGACTTATCTGAAACTGCAGCCCCCGGCAACCTTGGTCTGCCGCAGGCGAATTCTTGCTCTTGTAGCCCCCGGTAACGCTGGCTTGCCGGGGCCTAAGTACTGATTTGTTCTTCTCTCCTCCCTCCAATTGGCCTCGGCAAGGATGCCTGTGCGTCCTGTAAACCAAGGAAGACAGAGGGAAGACAAAGAGTCAACCTCTAAGCTAAGGGTTAGCCGCTGCTAAGCACTATCAACCCTAACCAAGGACGAGACTCGACTCAGCATGCATGCTAAAACTCAGGGCGCCAGAGCTTCATTTATTTATGCTCAGGGTCTGCGCCTGGCTTTGTACAAAGGGTCACATGCCTTGCCGGCAAAGCTTTTACAAAAGGGTGGCTTGCCGAGAGGCCCGGCAAGCCGCGCCTTATGGGCAAAACTTGCGAAGATGCTCGATGTTCCAGGAGTTACTCACCGGAACGGCATCATTGGTCTCCAGGCGGACTGCGCCAGGCCTGGTGACTCATATTACCCGATAAGGGCCCTCCCACTTTGGTGTCAACTTGTTCGTGTTCCCGGCCGATTGAACGCGCCGGAGAACAAGGTCACCTTCCTCAAAGCTTCGGGCATGAACCTTGCGGCTATGGTAGCGGCACAAGCCTTGCTGGTAGCGCGCTGCTCTCACAGCCGCCCGAAGGCGATCTTCCTCAAGGAGCATCGCATCATCTTGCCGCAATTGCTCTTGCTCAAGCGCATCATAAGCGAGCACTCGAGGTTACCCGTATATGAGTTCCGTGGGGAGAACTGATTCTGCTCCGTATATCAGGGCAAAGGGAGTCTGGCTGGTGGCTCGATTTGGCGTCGTCCTGATCGACCAAAGAACCACCGACAATTCATCAATCCAGCGCCTCCCGCTCTTGTGCAGCCTGTCAAAGGTCTTTGTCCTTAATCCTCGCAGCACTTCAGCATTTGCCCTCTCAGCTTGACCATTGCTTCGGGGGTGAGCAACGGAAGCGAAACAGACCTTGCTGCCGAGGTCTTGGGTATATTGCATGAAGGTGCGGCTTGTAAACTGTGTGCCGTTGTCGGTGATAATCCTGTTGGGTACACCAAAACAGCACACCAGCCCCTTGAAGAACTTGACGGCTGACTGAGCTGTGACCTTTCTCACCGCCTCCACTTCTGGCCACTTTGTGAACTTGTCGATTGCAACGTACAAGTACTCAAAGCCCCCGACGACGCGGGGGAAAGGGCCCAGTATGTTGAGCCCCCAGACCGAGAAGGGCTCCTGGAGGGCAGTGGGCCAGAAGAAGCCTTGCCGGAATGCCTTGCCGGCAAGGGCTCTTGACCCTATGTGGGATCCACATATGCCTCCATGTATTTCCGCCAACAGCTCCAGTCCTTCCTCTCGAGGGATGCACTTCAATTTCACACCGTTCGGTCTTCTCCTGTATAGGACGTCATCGACGAACTGATAAATGGCGGACCGACGAGCTACTTTCTCCGCTTCTTCCTGCTCCTCAGGAAGTTTCCCAGTCTGAAGGAATCGGACGGTATGCTGCACCCACGCTGGAGCCTGGGGCTCGACGGTGAGGACTAAAGGCATTTCCTCCGCCAAGGGAGTGGCTATCTCGACGGCAAAAGCTAGACGCTCCACCGGAGTTAGCCCTTTGATGGCGGGCTCAGTGTCCCCGGCAACATCCTTCCCGGCGGCTCCGGGGAGCTCGGCGGGAAAGTACTTGCCGGGCCCTGACTTCCTCCTCTTGTTCTCCTCCGTTGATGGATCAACGGGTGGCTGAGAAAGCTGGAGCGCAAAGGTACCTGGTTCCATATGTAACTTGAGAGCAGGGCGCTTTGATAGGTAATCGGCGATGTCGTTCTCCGCTCGGGGAACGTGCTCCGCCTGTATACCGTCAGAGCGCTCTTCCAACTTCCTCACTTCATCGACGTAGGCCTTCATCAATGGGCTCTGGTAATCCTTGTTGACTTGTTTGACGACAAGCTGTGAGTCGCCTCTGACAATGAGCTTCTTGATTCTGAGGTCCGCCGCGATCCTAAGACCGGCAAGAAGCCCCTCGTACTCGGCAGTGTTGTTCATTGATACCTCCCTAGGGAAGTGCATCTGGACTATGTACTTGAGGTGCTCTCTGGTGGCGCGACCAGCAGTACGCCAGCCCCGGCGCCCTGCAAAGAGAAAGACCCATCAAAGTACATGATCCAGTTGCAACTTGCCTCTTTGCCGGGGAGAGCAGTTTCTTGGACTTCTTCATCAGGCGTTGCGGTCCATTCTGCGACGAACTCTGCCAGGACTCGGCTCTGAATTGTCGAGGTGCTTTCAAACTTGAGGCCAAAGCTGGACAGCCCCAGTGCCCACTCCACAATCCTTCCCGTTGCATCTGGATTGTGTAATATCCGTTGGAGAGGGAGGCGAGTGACAATAGTGATCTCGTGAGCCTGGAAGTAGTGACGCAGCTTCCTCAAGGCCATAAGAAGGCCGAAGAGCAGTTTCTGCACACCGGAGTATCTTGACCTAGCCCCCTGCAAGAGGGAGCTAACGAAGTAGACCGGGTGCTGCATCATCTTCTTCTTCGGCTGCACTCCAATCGGCTGTGTTGTCTCTACACAAGTGGCACCAGGCTCCGTTGCTGCTATCACCTCATCATCGATTTCTCTCTGCGCCACCAGTGCAGCACTGACCACCTGGTTCGTTGCCGCTAGATATAGCAGCAATGATTCCTGTGGTCGAGGCGCAACCAGTATTGGCGTGGAGGAAAGATACTTCTTCAGATCCTGTAACGCTGCTTCGGCTTCCGGCGTCCACTCCATTGGGCCCGCCTTTTTCAAAATCTTGAAAAAGGGGAGGGCGCGCTCAGCAGACTTGGAAATGAATCTGCTCATGGCGGCAACGCAGCCAGCAAGCCGATGCACATCCTTGACCCATTTGGGTTCTTCAATCTGCTCTATAGCTTTGATCTTGTCCGGATTGGCTTCTATCCCATGCTGTGACACAAAGAACCCGAGAAGCTTACCAGACAGAACGCCGAAGAGGCACTTCTCAGGGTTCAGCTTGAGGTTGATCTTGCGCAGGTTCACAAATGTTTATTGTAAATCCGGTACAAGGGTTGCCCTGTCCTTGGTTTTGACCACTATATCATCCATATAAGCCTCCATATTTCTATGGAGCTCGGGTTCAAAACCAATCTGGACCGCCCTTGCAAATCTCGAGCCAGCACTCTTCAACCCAAAAGTCATTCATACGAAACAGTACGTACCACATGGGGTGATGAATGCAGTCTTCTCTTCGTCTTCTCTCGCCATGAAGATCTGGTGGTAGCCGGAGTAGGCGTCGAGGAATGATAGCAGGTCACACCCTGCCATGGAGTCAACAATCTAGTCTATGCGCGGCAACGGGAAGGGGTCCTTGGGACAAGCTTTATTGATATCTGTGTAATCAATACACAACCTCCACTTCCCATTTGCCTTGCGCACTACCACTGGATTGGCCAACCACGTTGGGTGGAGCACTCCTCTCACCAAACCCGCAGCTTCCAGTTTTCGGATCTCCTCGGTGATGAACTCCTGCCGTTCCAAAGCTTGCTTCCTGACCTTCTGCTTGACGGGCCGCGCATGAGGGCAGACAACAAGGTGGTGCTCAATCAACTCCCTGGGAACGCCGGGGATGTCGGACGCTTGCCAGGCAAACACGTCGACATTCGCCCGCAGGAAGGTGAGGAGTGCGTCTTCCTATTTGTTGTCAAGGGCGGAGCTTATGGTAAAAGCCCCTCCCGTGCCGTCCTCCTTGATAGAAACCTTCTTGGTTCCTGGTGGCGTAGCCCTTGATCTCTTGTTTCTATCGGCGGAGCTCTCTAGCACGTCCTCGACGGGAGCGCGACACTCCGAAGAGGTGTGCTTGCCGGAGTGGGTGCCTGAGGTCTCTCCGATCTTCTTCTTTCCGGTGGAGCTCTCAGGCACGTCCTTGACGGGAGCACAGCACTCCAAAGAGGTGCGCTTGCCGGAGTGGGCGCCCGAGGTCTCGCCGGTCTTCTTCTTCTTCCCTCCCGGGGCTCTAGTGGCATGAGCAAATGCCCCCGTAGCGGTAGTTGCTGCAACTGCTTGCTGGTACAATTGGTCGGCGCAAATCAGCGCGTCTTTCTTGTCGGAGGGGATGGTGATGATCGTCACGGGCCCTGGCATCTTCAGGGTGTTGTAGGCATAGTGCGATGCCGACATGAACTTGGCCAGCGCTGGGCGGCCAAGGATCCCGTTGTAAGGCAGGGGGATCCTGGCGACGTCGAACACGATCCTCTCCATCCTGTAGTTCAGATCACTTCCAAAAGTCACGGGCAGTGTGACTTTCCCCTTTGGTTGGCTCCTTCCTGGGCTGACCCCTTGAAACGTGCCCGTCTCCTCAAGGTCTCCATCAGGAACTTGTAGCTTCTCGATCACGGTGGACGAGAGTAGGTTTAGGCCGGCCCCGCCATCGACTAGCATCTTCATCACCTTGAGGTTGCGTATTGTTGGTGAAACCAACAATGGCAAGCACCCGACAGCAGTAATGCGATCAGGGTGATCCTCGGCGTCAAAGATGATAGGGGTGCTGGACCATTTCAGCGGCTTTTGGGCACCGGGCGACGGCTCTGCCGCAATAATCTCTCATGCCCACTGTTTAAGCTGGCGGTGAGAAGCATGCAGCAAGGTGCCACCATCGACGCACATGGCGTCCGTGGCCTTCTGAAACTCGTGGCCGCCGGACTCGTCGTCCTCTTCGTGATCGTCGTCTTCAGGTCTTCTATCACGGCCCCGGGCTGGCCTTTCTTGCTGTTTCTCCTTGCCGCGACGGCCTGCTTGGCCGTCATGCTTCTTGCTGGATCCCTCAGCGCCGTCTTGGCTCTTCTCCTTGTCCCGCCTCTCATATTCAGCTCTTTGCTTCTCAGCAAGGAGCTCAACCTGGTGGCAGTCCTGGAGATCATGGCCCTTGGTGCGATGGATCTTTCAGTACCGTTTGCCGGAGTTTCCTAGCTTCTCGGCGGCCGCCAAGGCTCGGCAGGCGACACATCCGGCAATTTCCTTGCCAGGGTCACCCGCCTTGGTTTTCTTGGCGGAGCCGGCGTCATCAGATCCCTCGACGGCAAGCACGGCTTTCCCCTTGCGCTTCCTGTTACGGTTTCGGCCCTTCTTCGCTGGAACAACGGTATCTTCGTCCGAGGAATCGGTTTCCGCACCGGCACTTTCGCCGGGGTACTTCCTTCCCTCTTCGGCCCGGGTACACCTGTTGGCAAGAATGTAAAGTTCTGCCACGCCCTTCACCTTGGTCATCACCAGCTCTTCGCGCATCTTGCGTTTGCGCACGTTCTGGTGGAACGCGCTGATGATGGCGGCAGGGTGAACATCGGGGATATTGTACTGTACCCGACTAAATCTCTGTATGTACTTGCGCAGAGTCTCGCCTTCCTTCTGGGGTATGACATGCAGGTCACTCGCTTGTCCATGGGCTTGATGGCCTCCGGTAAAGGCGCCAACAAACTCATGGCACAAGTCGGACCAGGAGGAAATAGAGTCTACTAGCAAGTGCATCAACCACGACATGGCGTTAGGTTTAAGAGCTAACGGAAAGTAATTCGCAAGCACCTTATCGTTGCGGGCCCCAGCAGCTTGCATTGCGATGGTGTAGATGCCGAGGAACTCCGACGGGTGGGTCTTGCCATTGTACTTCTCGCCAACGTCAGGTTTGAAGGTGCGGTGAGAGGGCCACTGGAACTGCTGGAGCTCACGGGTGAAAGCCGGACAGCCCACCTCGTAGGGTAGACCTCCAGGGCTTCCCGGTGCTGGGAGGTCCGCAGCAGGCCCTGCTCACCTGTCTGACTGGTGGCGCGTTTCACGCCGGCGCTCGATGGTGGTTCGAGCGTCTTCATGGGCTTGCTCCTGAAGAACATGACGCTGGTCGCCGCGGGTCCGCGGGTCGGACGACGCTATGGAGATGGTGTCGCCCGCGACGTCTCGACGGGTCGACGCACGCGGCACTGGGCAAGGAGGGGGCGAATGCACCGTAGCCACGGCGCTGCCAGCCCTCCCGCCCACGGTGCGTGGGACCCCGTCGGAGCGTCGGCCCGGGAGCTCCGTTGGATTTAGGTCGTCCCTATTGGCGACTGCGACAAGGCTTCGGATGGTGGCTCTCCATTCGTCGAGTTTCCCCGTAACGGGAGGAAAGTCGAGGAGCAACTGTGCGCGCACCAAAGCTTCGGCTGGTGTCGGTGGTAGCGAAACCTGCACGGACTGTGACGCGCTTCGACCCCTGACCGTGTCAGGGGGAGCTCCATCACGATCCCGCGGTCGCCTATCGTCTCCACCAGCGCTTCGGCGAGCGGGCAGGCCTTCTACCTCCCGGGAGCGGCGCTCGGGGCTCTTCCCATGGCGACGTCCGGGGTCTTCGGGACGACGACACCGTTCGTCGCGCGCTGCTTGAGAAGAGCGCGCTGTTGGCGCCGGCGTGGGAGTTCTGGAGGGCCTCGCGTCGCCCTCGGGTGATGTGGCCACGGCCTTGGAGGGCCCCGCGCCACCCGCGGAGGGCCGGGTTCCATCTCTGGAACTCGCGATGTGCGGCCTGTTTTCAGGCGCACAGGCATCGCCACCTCCCAAACTCCGGCTATCGGGATGGCGTTGGTGTTCGCGAGCAGCGCCCCGAGTCCTTTCCGCGACTGGTCCACTGCTCGCCCGCGCCGGGACGGGCCGTCCGGCTTTCTACTGGCCAACCGCCACCGTCGTCTTCTTCTTGGGCGCCATGATGATGCAGAAGCGTCGAACTAACCGCTAGAGCCGATTCTCAGAACTGCGCCCCCTACCTGGCGCGCCAATAATGTCGGTGTATTTGGATAGACACCTATGGGATCACAAGAATCCCTACTATGGTTGCGGGGCGCGGGGTTGAGAGAAGAGCGGATCTAACGATCAGGACACGGTACCTTTACCCAGGTTCGGGCCACAAAGATGCATAAAACCCTACTCCTGCTTTGGTGGATTATATGTTGGTGTTCTTCAGCTAACGAGGAGCTCCCAAAGAGTCGTGAGGGGTTCCGAAAAGCCGGATCCTCCTCCTGGTCACCTCGGGCCTCCTTTTATAGGGAAAAGGGGTTGCCATAGTGGCACATAGGAGGTGGAAAGGGTACAGTGATGCGAGGTTATCCCTCGCATTACAGGACAAAGTGCATTTAATGCGCCCAGCTTAGGTGTCCTTGCTTTATCGGGGACGAGGGGAGATGCCCGTCTTTTTCGTCGCCGCTCCTCCTCGTGTCGACACGCGCCCTGGCCAGCAGTATGTGAGGTGCCATGTAGGCGGACATGCAGCTGAGGTGGCGCAATGGCGGGTCTCCATGAAGATCTGTGGGTTGCCACGCAGGAGCCTGTCCAGCTAGTTGGGTCGGCGGAAACCCAGTTGGTGCGGGCCTGATGGTGGCCCCGTGGGTGTCCTCGACAAGGGCCTTGCCGGAGCCCCGGCAAGGGTCTTGCCATGGCGCCTGCTGTCATCCCCGGCAAGGTGCTTGCCGGGGGCCTTGTGGACCTCCTTGGCTGGGATCCCGCCAAGGGTCGTCGTCTTCTTACCTTGCATCTGATCTTGAAGGTCTTCACAAAGATCCGCATGCCACCATGGGGATATCTCCCGAATCCTCCCCCCATGGGGTTGGTGGACTCAAGGGTGATTCCCTCCGTAGGCGCGGGGCGAGCTGCCGCGGCAAGGGTCTTGCCGGGGCTGCCAGAGCCGGCCCCGGCAAGGATCCTGCCGGGGGAAGCCGCTTCGCCCCTTTGCTCTTCGTGGTCTTGTCCTTGGCATCGTTCCAGTCTCCATCAAGCTTCAGTCTTGCCCCGGCTTGCCTCCCTGGCCATGCTTGGTGCGATGGCGCCGTGGCTCAGACTGCCCGTGCACAGTCATAGGGGTACAAAAAGTGTACCCCTCTTTTTGTACATCGACAGCGAGGCACGTGGAATGGTGCGTTGGGCTCCTGGGGATGCGGTGAGCTTGTTGGACACGGTGGTGTGGCCAGTGGGTGGCCGGAGCATCGTCGGCGACGAGCTCGGCAGCGGCGCGTGCGGTGAACGTGGTGCGGTGCATATTGTGCAGGAGAGAGTTAACAGAGAGGGGGAGGATGGAGCTGAGCTCACGGTGATTGCAGCAAGCGTCGAAGCGGGCTCAGGGAAGGATGGAGCTGAGCGGGGCGATGATGGCGATCTCAGCGGCCGGAGTTGGGGAAGACGGGGTCGGGGGCGACTCCAGAGCGGGCAAGCGCTCGGGGCTCGGCCTGCTCGACATAGTCGACGACGGCGGAGCGAACGGACACGGTGACACGGCACAGGGACGACGGTGGACACGGTTATCACGATGGCACAGGCGCGGCAGTGTCGGTCATGGTGCGGGGGGAGTGAAGGAGAGGAGCTGGGGAGGAAGAGGTGTGTCTGCGGGCTCGGGGGAGAAGTGGTGACTGACCCAGGGCAGCAGAACGGCGAGGGGAGGAGGCAGGGCAGCTGCGTGGCGCGTGCTGGTGCCAGCGTCGAGCACCTGCCTGCCTGCCTGGCCGAGCCAAGCAGCTCGCTAGAGCGGTGGTTGGGCTGGGCCGGCAGGTGGGCCTGCTAGGTGGGCGCGAGGTAAGTTTCCTTTCCCTCTCTCTTTTCTGTTTTCTATTTATTCTGTTTTGTTTTCTTTTCGAACTTTGTTGAATTAATAAAAATGCTAGAACATTTTTATAAATCATGAAACTAGTCATGCCCACTGTATATAATATGAACAGCATGGAACATTTTAGTTTATGATTATTTGGGCACATACATTATTTTATAGCATTTAAATGCCCAAATGCAATTACAATATGAATTAATCCAGAGACCTTTGGATGTCCTAGAAAATTGTGCACCATTTTTGGCAGAGGTTTAAAACCAAGGCAAAGATGATGAACATTTTTGAAGGGCATTTTGGGTACATTGGAAAAGATTTTATTAAACCCTAGTTGTTAGAAGAGGGGTGCTGGGGTTTCTGTCATTCCCATTTCAATTTTCTCTAGAAAGTAAACATGATGCACACTCTAGCTAGTCCTAATGCAAGCACTGACTAGGGATGTGACAACTCACCCCCACTCAAAAGAATCTCATCCTGAGATTCGGGTTCCTCCGGAAAGGGTGGGGTACTCAAGTCGAAGATGATCCTCCCTTTCCCAAGTAGCTTCACTCTCGAAATGATGTGACCATTGAATCTTGAGAAACTTGATATTATGATGTCGAGTGGTACGCTTGGTTTGATCAAGAATACGAACGTGGTATTCTCGATATGTGAGATTGTCCTGGAGATCAAGCATTTCGTGGTCCACTCCGCGGATAGGATCCGAGAAGCAACGCCTGAGTTGAGAAACGTGGAAGACATCATGAACTCTGGAAAGGTGCGGAGGTAGTTCCAATTGGTAGGCAACTTCTCCTCGTTTGGCAAGAATGCGAAAAGGACCGATGTAACGAGGAGCCAATTTGCCTTTGATACCGAAGCGATGGGTTCCCTTAAGAGGGGTAACCCGAAGGTAAGCCTTATCACCGACTTCAAAAGTCACAGCCTTGTGATGACTATCATATTGGCTCTTCTGGCGAGACTGGGCTGTTTTCAATTTCTCATGAACGATGCGAACTTGCTCTTCTGCTTCCTGGATCATATCCGGACCAAAGAATTGTCTTTCCCCGGTTTATGACCAGTTAAGAGGCGTTCGACACCTTCGTCCATATAGGACTTTGAAGGGAGCCTTGCCCAAGCTGGCTTGATAACTATTGTTATAAGCGAATTCGGCGAATGGAAGACACTTCTCCCAATCCATACCGAAAGATATGACAGAGGCTCGAAGCATATCTTCCAGAATTTGATTGACTCGTTCTACTTGACCACCTGACTGGGGATGAAAGGCGGTGCTAAAAGAGAGATGAGTCCCCATAGCATTCTGGAAAATTTCCCAAAATCATGAAGTGAAAAGACTTCCACGGTCTGAGTTAATCTCCAACGGCACACCATGAAGTGATACTATCCGAGAGATATACAAGTCTGCTAGCTGGCTAGCGGTTATACTCTCTCGAACATGCAGGAAATGGGCTACTTTGGAGAGGCGGCCGATAACGACGAAGATAGCATTATTCCCTTTCCTGGTCCTGGGAAACCCGGTAATGAAGTCCATACCGATCTTGTCCCATTTCCATTCAGGAATAGCTAAAGGTTGAAGGGTGCCAGCAGGCCGTTGATGCTCTGCTTTGACTCGACGACAAACATCGCAGTTAGCAATGAACTGAGCGATTTCTCTCTTCATCCTAGTCCACCAAAACCTCTGGCGTAGGTCCTGATACATTTTGGTGCTACCGGGATGAATTGTGAGAGGAGATTCATGAGCCTCCTTAAGGATCAACCGTCTCAGGTTTCGTACCTTAGGAACCACTAAGCGGTTTCCAAACAACACGACACCTTGATCATCAATTGAGAAACATCCCGCGACTCCTTTCTTGATGTTCCTCCTGATACGGGAGATTCCCGGATCAACCTTCTGTGCTTTGATGACCTGATCCGTAAGGGTAGGTTTCGCCACCAAGGTGGAAAGGAATCCTTGAGGAACAATGTGAAGGTTAAGCTTACGAAATTCTTCGTGGAGAAGTGGTTGCCCTTGTTGTAACATCAGGTTGTTACAATAAGACTTACGACTTAGTGCGTCAGCCATGACATTGGCCTTCCCAGGGGTGTAAGTGATTCCTAAGTCGTAATCTGTGAGCAACTCAACCCAACGTCTTTGCCTGAGATTCAAATCTGGTTGGGTGAAGATGTATTTCAGGCTTTGGTGATCAGTGAAGATTTCACAGCGATTACCAAGAAGGTACTGTCGCCATGTTATAAGTGCGTGGACTACAGCTGCAAGCTCTAGATCATGTGTAGGATAGTTATCCTCATGTGGACGCAACTGTCGAGATGCGTATGCGATCACTTGACGATCTTGCATGAGTATGCGACCTAGTCCTTGTCGCGAGGCGTCGCAATAGATAATAAAGTCCTTGGAAAAGTATGGTGGTACCAGTACGGGTGCAGATGTCATGCGTCTTTTTAGTTCCCGAAAGCTGGACTCGCACTGTGGGGTCCACTCGAACTTTTTATCTTTCTTGAGGATTTCAGTTAGAGGTTTAGCAACCTTGGAGAAATTATCGACGAAGTGTCGGCAATAGCTCGCTAAGCCAAGGAAACTCCTAACTTGCTTGACCGATTCAGGGGGAGTCCAATCAAGGACGGCCTGAACTCGCTCGGGATTGACAGCTATACCCTTACCAGAGATTACATGACCTAGATAGGTCACTTCTGGCAACCAGAATTCACACTTGGAGAATTTGGCATAAAGGCGGTGCTCTCGAAGTTTCGTCAATACCAGCCTTAGATGCTCGGCATGATCTTGCTTGTTTTTGGAGTAAATGAGTATATCATCGAGGTATACCACGACAAATTTATCCAAGTACTCCATGAATATATAATTCATTAGCCGGGAGAAAGTGGCTGGGGCATTGGTTAACCCGAAGGACATGACGGTGTACTCGTATTGGCCATAACGAGTAACAAAAGCCGTCTTGGGAATGTCCCCGTTCTTGATTTTGATTTGATGGTAACCCAACCTCAAATCCATTTTGGAAAAGACTGAGGATCCAGCGAGCTGATCATACAGGTCGTTGATCCTGGGGAGCAGATACTTGTTCTTTATGGTGACCAGATTGACAGGTCGATAATCTACAACCATCCATTCTGTTCCATCCTTCTTCTTGACGAAGAGGACGTGACAAGCCCAGGGAGAAGAACTAGGACGGATGAAACCCTTTTTCAAGGACTCATCGAGTTGTTTCTTAAGCTCAGCTAGTTCTAGGGTTGCCATCTTATAGGGTCTCCTAGAGATTGGGACAGTTCCTGGGACAAGATCTATCACGAACTCAACATCTCTCTCAGGTGGAACACCTGACAGTTCTTCTGGAAAGACATCCGGAAAGTCACGGACTACCGGGATATCTTCGAGTTCTGGTAGAGGGCTGGCATTAAGAGAGTAGAGTTGACTCTCAGCCATTCGGGCCTAAACATTAACTGTTTTGCCGGATGGGTGTGTAAGTTGAACGGTCCTAGTGTAGCAATCAATCTTGGCGTAATGAGCTGTCATCCAGTCCATACCCAAGATGATGTTTATGTCCGAGGACTTGAGAGCTATTAGTGATGCAAGGAAAACAAGTCTATCGACAATAATTTCATTCCCATGGCTTACCCTAGAGGTTTGCCATTTTGAACCAGGAGTTTGAATAACCATGGAAGTGGGCATGTCACAAAATGTCATGTTGTGCATTCGAGCATAGCTCTCAAATACGAACGAATGAGATGCTCCAGTATCGAAAAGAACAGATGCCGGATGGCAGTTAACAAGAAGCATACCAAGGATGACGTTAGGATCCTCATAAGCTTCCTCAGCAGAGCCATAGTTGACATGACCACGTGCAGTGGGGATTGGCTTGACATTGTTCACCTTGCCTGTTGGCTTACCACGGCCAACGGACCTTCCTGGTTGGTTCTGAGGACACTCACGCATGTAGTGCCCTGGTTCTCCACACTTGAAGCATGTCACAGTGCCAGTGCATGGAGCAAAGTTGGCAGGTGGTCCTCCATAAGTCTTGGCAGGTGCATACTGTTGAGTTGGGCGAGGCGCCTCGTAGGATGACCTCGGAGTGAACCTGGGGGGCAGAGCAGTGTTAGGATCCCACAAACGGCGCTTGTGAGAGCCAGAGCCGGATGAGGAACCCAAGTCACGAGGATGCTTGCGTGTGGCTTCAAAATCAGTCTGGCCCGTCTCAGCACTGATGGCTTTGTTCACCAACTTCTGGAAGGAGGTGCACTCGTGCAAGCGTAGATCACGGCGAAGTTCAGGGCTGAGTCCCTTACGGAACCTCGCCTGCTTCTTGGCATCGGTGGACACATCCTCGGGTGCATAGCGTGCCAAGTTTCCAAACTCGCGACTATAGCCATCCACGGTTAGCCGGCCTTGGGTGAAATTGAAGAATTCCTCCCGCTTGCGATCCATGAGACCTTCCGGAATATGATGTTCACGGAATGCCTCACTGAACTCTACCCAAGTAGTGAGCTGGCCAACAGGACGCATAGCTTCAAAGTTTTCCGACCAGAGGCTGGCAGGGCCCTCAAGATTGTAGGCAGCATAGGTAACCTTGTCAGCTTCGGCCACACGGGCAGAGTGTAGCCAGTGGGTGATACTGCGAAGCCAGTCATCCGCATCCAGAGGTTCAGCGGAATGATGGAACTTTGGTGGGCACATCTTGATAAAGTCATTGATTGACACCATGTCATTCCTCTGGCGGAACCCAGTGTTCTGCTCTATGCGTTCCAGCAGACAGTTGGTCTCTCTCTTGTCCCTTTCTGCCTCGAGCATAACTTCAGCCAAGGAGGGTTGTTGGGGCAGATTCTTATCTCTAGCCCCACTGGCCTCACCCTACTCCTGAGCAGCAGGAGTGCTGCGAGTGTTGACCATCCTAGGAAAACAAAACAATGGTTTAGACAAGGATGGAAAAACTTTGACATAGGAGTGCAGAATGTAATGGATGACACGGAATGCAGAGATGTTCATCCGTAAGACATGGTAATATAGAAACTGCCATATATACACCAGTGGTCATACACACCAAACATAGTTTAGTACAAGCCAAGGCTAAAGTACAACTGCGGGACGATACATCTCATCAGAGGCATTCCAAGATCCTATACATTATTTAACTACGCCTCCGGAACTCAATACAAACTAAGTCATATTCCACAAGACACGCATGACTGTGGAAATACAACTACTACGTTACTACTACTGCCACAGTCTAGCTTAGACACTCCCGTAGTAATCTTCGCAAAGATTACCTCCATAGCCTGGAAGTGGACCAGGTTGATCTTGAAACTCTCGAGCACTCGAAGGCTGTGGACCATAGGGACATGGATGCGGTCTAGGTCCCGATGCTGGTGGTAACCGACGCCCACGTGGAGGTGTAATACCCCCAACGTCACGCCAATCCATACGATCAGGCAGACGAGTCCGCACGGGGTACAAATCCCTTATATCCAGATATCTGGCGTGCACGGCAGGTGCAAGCCGTGTCAAAGTAGTCCAGTGGGCGGCTCGAGTGTTATAAAGCTCCATCTGGAGGGCACGGACCTCACGGTCCCTATCCTCCAGCATCTGAGTAGTAGTCTGAAGCAGTGGCTTCTCATGAGCGGCATCAGTATACAGACCAGTGTAGTAGCCTTCCTCTCCATGAAGTGAAGCTGGCATGTAACAGAACTCAGTGTTCAGCAGCAGGGCATGCCTAGCCCGGACGATGGTCATCATCGAGTAAGCGGCATCCTGCACTGCCATCTCGATGGTAACCCCGAGTCCATAAGACCAATGGATGGGGTCGGTAGCTCTGGGATATGAGGGGTATATCCGGACGGTGCAGAAATACTGACTCTGGTTGAAATCCCGGTACTGATCCTCCACAGCATACTCAGGATACCAACGATAGCCAGTCTCAGTCAACACACAGACTAGCATGGCCGTGTGACCTGGCACATTAATGCACCTAGTCAAACGGACCACCTGGTGAGGTGTGCGACCAGACATCTGAAACATGAAATAATGCAAAGGCATTAGAATTTCTGGAAGAAATCGGGCAGCATAACAACTGTAAATGCTCAAAAACGATTTTGAGACATCATACAAATGATAGCATAGCCACTCAACAACACCATATCAAGGTTCCTGGTCCAACTAATCATCATACTAGAAGGGTAGAAACTGAACTGAGGCTTGAAACCAACAATCCTAAGAGTCTACGGATTAGTAACACGTGAACCTAGTAAGGATGAGAGGCCTAGTCCTAAACCCCCGTAGAAAGAATGGGCTGACTCAGATCAGAAAGGCATAAGGTAAAGAAGTAAAAGAGCCTTACGTTCCCTTCCACAATCAATTCCCCTACATATAACTAAGAATTTTCTAGACTCAACATCGAGTAGTTTGGCTTGAGAAACCTACAGGCAGTTCGGCTCTGATGCCAACGCTGTCAGGACCCCGATCCTAAGTCACACCGATCTAGCTTGTAACACATCATATCACTTTGCGGCCTCACGCACGGTATCCCCACGGGTGCCACCTTACCTGGCCCGGGACCGTTTGCGCATTTTGGCACATGTATATGATAGTGTCGCTAGCATCCATATGATAGAGAACCCGGGCCGACATGGCTAGTTATAAACCAAAAGTGACACTAAATTACAGAGACAGGCATCCATGACCCAGCAACGAACGTGTCGGTCATTAACGTATGAACCCAAGTCGTAGCAAGCTACATGGACTTAAAGGAACAACACGTGACATTTCCCCTAAGGGACAGACACATGAACGAAGAAGGACACATGCCGGCCAACCTACGTGTTCCGGAGCAGTAGCAAGCTACCAAGGCTCAGTGGAATCATTAGGAGGCATTTCCCTGTAAGATAGGCTACCAAAGGTAAACAACTAGGTGTCGGATCCCACACATACCAAGCATTTCAATCATACACACAATATGCTCAATATGTGCAAATACAACATTGCATCACAATAGAACTCTATGACTCAAAGTACTTTATTTAAGAGGCTCCGAAGAGCCATACATAACATATCCATACAGGTAGGGGTCACATGACCCAACACTCAAGTCATACAATCATACAAGCACAAGCGGAAGCTAACATGTCTGAGTACAGACAACTTGGAAATAAAACAGGCTTGGTGTAGCCTCACTATCTACAAGGCCCTTCACAAGCTCAGGATCTCCGTCTGGGTAGCAAGCTACTCGTCGACGTCAAAGTCTATGTAAAACCCATCAGAAGGGGTAGGGTTCTCCTCTGTGACAGTTATTAAGCAAACATGAGTACAAAGGTACTCAGCAAGTCTTACAACAGAACCTATCATACATGCATCATTATCAACAAGGGTAGTGGAGTTCATAGCAGCAAGCCAGCTTTGACTCTTGGCTAACCTATACTACAACTCTCAGCAGATTGCAAGATAAGACTACGTACACGAGTCCTCTACTCACCACAACAATACACCACCGTGGATCCTCTTCCGTTATCCTACGGAAGGGCCATCCACGGCACTCACACTTGTCTTGAGGCTTTTAGTAGTATCCATCAACTTGTCTATGGACTGTATAAGTAACCAAGTGGTCCGTACCGTGAACAACGGCTATTCGAATATATTGGTAAGCCTGCTGGCGTGTACTTCTTCACACACACTTCCATAACTTATCGCCGTTTACTCGACATGTACTCGACAACCTTCAAGCGGAAGCCCAGCGAGGGTGTCGGCCACGACCTGACTAACTACACAAGTCCCTAGTCCAGGTTTATCACCTATTTGGGTTCCATCCATGGGGAGATCCGGCCAGGGTGTCTTTCACGGCCCCAACCGATGTGTACAGGGTTCCCGAGTCAACAAACGGGCGACCGGTACACCGTGCCACGTACCTGCCACATCACAGCCCACCCCGAGGGTCAGCGCTGTGCACGACCACCAATATTCTACAAACACCAGAAACTAGTTGCAACTCCTGGCAGAGGACAAGGGCAGTTAATAAGCCGAGAGGGTTCATTGGTTTTGGGCCCAATGCATGGTAGTAGCCAATCCATGAACCACACATACAGATCTAAGGTCCTATGGACGGTTCCAATGAAGCAACCCACCATGTACTCCTACATGGCCTTTCATCGATACATTTACCAAACATGTTCCACACTTCCCTCTCTTTATCGAGCATAATCATTTCACTCTGATCCATCACCCAGATGAACCAAACCTGACACAACTCTAAGCATAGTAGGCAACATAAACAAATAGCATGGAGGACACACATCACATGGCTCAATCAACTCCTACACATGCTAGTGGGTTTCAACTATTTACTGTGGCAATGACAGGTCATGCAAAGGAATAGGGTTCAACTACCACAACAAGTAGCAGTTCACACGCTGTTGCCTTAATGCAGTAAAAGAGAGCAGGAGCGAGCAGATGGGTTTGTATCGGAATGATCAATGGTTGCTTGCCTAACAAAGTGGTTGTCGGGTACTGCTCTTCAGTTGGATACACAGAAGTATCCTCGGGAGCAGGGCCTACCACGGAGAACACCGATGATACAATTAATATACAAACAAATGCAACACTATGATGCATGCTCATGACATGGCAAGATGAATGTGTTTTGGGCTAATGCAACTATAAACAGAATGGTTTGAGCTCATTTGAATCAAAGATTCAAATTTATACCCAAACTATTATTTATTAAAGTGCATTACCATGTTTTAATGTGAACAACATGGTTAACTTGCTCAAACATGCATGAAACCTGTGCCATTGGAAAGATTGGATTTTTCTGATCAATTTTCATATATAAATCTTTTCCATCTGAGCTACTGTTGAATTTATATGATTTTTTGAAGTTTAAAGCATTTCTGGAATTTCCTGAATTGTTTTAAATCAATTAATCCCAGAAAAGCATTTACTGCATCAGCATGACATCATGCTGACATCAGCAGGTCAACATACCTGGTCCAAGTCAAACCTGACTGGTGGGTCCCGCGTGTCAGTGTCACAGGGGCTAATCTCGGTCAAAACTGGAGCTGTCTGGGTTTGACCACGCGGAGGGGCCCACTGCAGTGGTTGTGGTGGTTAAACTAAACGTCATTAGTCCCTAACTAAGTGGCCACGTCAGCCCACCGGAGTTTGGCCGGCGGCGATCATTTCGCGCAGCGGAGGCTCGCCGGAATTGTTTGGGCTCGCTCTACAGAGCACCATTTCGTGCGCGGTTTGCGACTACGAAGAGCTGGCAGTGCGCCACAAGCGGTGGTTGCCGCGTGGTGCGTTGGGGCGGCCTGGAACGTCGCCGGCGACGACCTTGACGGTCGCCGGAGTCGGGTGAAGTCGAACCCGAAGCTACGGGGCACGGCGAGGCACGTGGAGTGGTGTGTTGGGCTCCTAGGGATGCGGTGAGCATGTTGGACACAATGGTGTGGCCAGTGGGTGGCCGGAGCATCGTCGACGACGAGCTCGGCGGCGGCGCGTGCGGTGAATGTGGTGCGGTGCATACGGTGCAGGAGAGAGTTAACAGAGAGGGGGAGGACGGAGCTGAGCTCATATCGATTGCAGCAAGCGTCGAAGCGGGCTCGGGGAAGGATGGAGCTGAGCGGGACGATGATGGCGATCTCAACGGCCGGAGTTGGGGAAGACGGGGTCGGGGGCGACTCCAGAGCGGGCGAGCGCTCGGGGCTCGGCCTGCTCGACGTAGTCGACGGCGGCGGAGCAAACGGACACGGTGATGCGGCACGGGGACGACGACAGACGCGGTTATCACGATGGCGTGGGCGCGGCAACGTCGGCCATGCTGCGGGGGAGCGAGGGAGAGGAGCTGGGGAGGAAGAGGCGTGTCTGCGGGCTCGGGGGAGAAGTAAGTGACCGACCCAGGGCAGCAGAACGGCGAGGGGAGGAGGCAGGGAGGCGGGCAGCTGCGTGGCGCGCGCTGGTGCCGGCGTCGAGCACGTGCCTGCCTGCCTGGCCGAGCCAAGCAGCTCGCTGGAGCGGTGGCTGTGCTGGGCCGGCAGGTGGGCCTGCTAGGTGGGCGCCAGGTAAGTTTCCTTTCCCTCTCTCTTTTCTGTTTTCTATTTATTCTGTTTTGTTTTCTTTTTCAACTTTGTTGAATTAATAAAAATGCTAGAACATTTTTATAAATCATGAAACTAGTCATGCCCACTGTATATAATATGAACAACATGGAACATTTTAGTTTATGATTATTTGGGCACCTAAATTATTTTATAGCATTTAAATGCCCAAATGCAATTACAATATGAATTAATCCAGAGACCTTTGGATGTCCTAGAAAATTGTGCACCATTTTTGGCAGAGGTTTAAAACCAAGGCAAAGATGATGAACATTTTTGAAGGGCATTTTCGGTACATTGGAAAAGATTTTATTAAACCCAAGTTGTAGAAGAGGGGTGCTGGGGTTTCTGTCATTCCCATTTCAATTTTCTATAGAAAGTAAACATGATGCACACTCTAGCTAGTCCTAATGCAAGCACTGACTAGGGATGTGACAACCACGGCCGGAGATGGCCGTTGCGACGACGAGGGGAGGCAGGCGAAGGCCGGCGAGACTCTGGACGGAGCCGGAGGTCGACGGAGCGGCGAGGGGCTTTATCGGAGCAGCGGCCTTGCGTGAGGAGGGAGGAGGTTAGGCGCTTTGAGGGAGAGCGGGAGATCAAGCGAGGGGAAGTGCCGGTGGGCAGAGGGAACGAGGGAGAAAGCGAGAGGAGCGGGTCGGACTAGGGTTAAGATAGGTGTGGTTGGGCCTTAGGTGGGCTTAGGTAGCGGCTGGACCTAGGGAGGTTGGGCCTTAGGAGAAAAATGAATGGGCCGGCCTGGGGGCTGAGGGGAGCAGGGGGACTGGCTGTGCTGCTCTCTTTCCCTCCAAATTCTTTCCTATTTATTTTCTAGAATAGGAAAAGCTTGGAGGAAAAGAATAGAAGGGGAGGAGTGGAATTCCAACACGTGACATGTTTTCCAGGAGACATAAAATATAGAGGATTTAATGAAAAATGGTTGGAAAGAGTTTAGAATATACAAATTCAAATAAGTTTGAATAAAACTCAAACTATTTGAATTTGGAAGCAATTTAAATGGAGACCAAAAGAGATGAGATAAGAACTCTAGAATATGGAAACAGAAGAGATTTAAAGTGCAAGTTTGTTTGGGTTGATTCCATAAGAACGGAATATTTATTGTAGCTCCCTAAAATATTGGGAGGATATGTTATAAAGAGAAATCACCACGTGAGTTCCCTTGATTTAAATGGATCGAAGATCCATGCAAATTATTTAGTTGAGTTTTAAAAATTAAATGACATGATGCAATGGAAATGATGCAATGATGAATGCAACAAACAAACAAACAAATCACACGGCGGAACTGAGAATAGTTGGAAGTATTCTGGAGCGTCGGTCTTGGGGCGTCACATGGACTGTTGTTGGCTGCATGCAGTACCTCTTGGTAGCTGTGGCATGGAATCCCGAGGAGGGCCCCGTTTGGTGGGTCTCGACCACCACGGACATATCCACTGTCCCTACGCGAAGCGCCAAAGCCGACCGTCCCGGATCAGCGGCAAGATGTCATTGGCCATACCCTGATCCGGGTCTGAGGCCAACTCCACCGCAAGACCTCATTTTGTCCGGCACGACTACGTTGGGGTAAAACGGAAAAACTTCACGGCCCAGCGCGCGACGCTTTTGACCCATTTTGTCCGTTTTATGTCTGGCCCGACCCATTTCCAGACCAAACTTGCGCTGGATTTGCGGTCAAAGCGGATAGAACCGGACGCGTTCTGCACCCTCTCCGTCCGCGCCCGTCCGGGGTGACCCCACTTGTCACCCACCCACCAACCCCCACCACTCTCTCTCTCTTCTCTTTCTTTTTCTCTCTCTCCGACCTCCCACGCATAGCTGCATGCGACGGCGAGCATGCGAGGCCGGAGCGCAGTGCGTCAGCCCGAGTGGGGAGCGGCGTAGGCACGGAGCGGAGCAGGCGACGCGGGGCGGAGCGCGGAGCTCGCGGCGGGCGGGGCGGAGCGCGTGCTGCTGCCAGCCGGCACGGCGTGCGGGCGAGCTGCGCGCGAGTGGCGTCACGGCCGGCACGGCGTGCGGCTACAGTGCGAGCGCGCGGGCGGGGTGGAGCGCGAGCGGCTGCGCGGCCAGCGTGGCGTGTGGCTACGGCGCGAGCGCGCGCGAAGCGCGCGCGGAGCAGAGGTCGAGCGCGCGGGGGCGGAGGGCGCGGGCACGGCGCTGCTGCGGGGCGGCGTGCGCGCGGGGGGCGCTGCGTGCGCCCATGCGGGGCGGGCGGCTGGAGCGGGCGCGACTGCGTGCGGGGCGCGGCGGGCGCGGCGGCGAGCGGGCGCTGCTGCCAGGGCACGTGCGCAGTGGCGGCGTGCGCGGGCATGTGGCGGGCGCCGGGCACAGAGGCGTTGGGCCGGCCACGACGGGGCGGCCAGGGTGCGCGTAGGCCAGCGCTGCGGGATGACCATGGCGGGGCACGGCTCGTCACAGCCTCGTCCACTGCACCGGCGTGGCGAGAGCACGAGCTCACGGGCGGGAAGGCACATGCGTGGGCGTGTGGCCGAGGCGGACGCGAGGCGGACATTTTGAGGTTAGTCTATGCGTTGGACGCCTCGAGCAAGAGCCGGACATGCGTGTCCGTTTTAGTCCCATTGCCATCTAAAACGGACAAAAAACTGTCCAAACGGACGTCCGTTTGGGGTCTTGCGGTGAAGTTGGCCTGATTCACGCCACCTTAGAAGCTTCACCGAGGCCAGCGACCCCACCCCAACTGCTTGGGGGGGGGGGGGAATCGCAGTTTGACTCAGGCCCAGCGCGGCTTCCCTCGTAGACCGCCTGGGCCTCTGTCAATCTTTCCACGTGTAGCCCCAGGGGAGGCTCTCCTAATGCTAGCTGGCCCGCCACACTTTGGGCGTCATCGATGCACCCGATGGTGATGACAGCACGACCAGTAGAGCGTGCGGCGTCCATCGCACACAAAATTTGAACTTGGTTGACCGGCTCCGGCGGCACCTGCCCCGCTGACGGGCCCGCCAACTGCCCACACGTAGACCCCACGCCCTGGCGTCGACTAGCCCAACGCCACGCGCCTGGGTGGCCAGCAGTCCCGCCACCATCTTCCTGATCCACATCGTCTTCTGACGGTGGCGGCAGTGGTGGTGAATGATGCTGCAGTGTCGGCATCCCTCCGGAGATCTTGAGAGGCTCCGCCTCCTGGATAATGTCGACAGGGTACAACAGTGCGCTGCTGAGTCATGGAAGATGAGTTTAATGGCGGTCGCTAAAACACGTCAATGTTGGATCAGTGAAGACGCAGTGCAGGAGATCTTTTCTCCTTTTTAGTAGAGATATGCTTTTTTTTAAAGGGAAACGTTTATGAGCGGCGGACCGGCCGAAGCTTGGGCCGGTCATGCGCGCGTCGTTCGATGAGATAGAATCCATCGCCCCCTGCTTGTTCCACGTAGCACTGGCCCACTCACCACTTCGCATCTACCTTATCTCTTCGCCGCACCTGCCCCTGACGCATCTCATCTCATCTCTTTCTCTCGCGTCTTCGTCTTCTATCCAGATCTTCCTCGCCACCTCCGCCCGGGTCGATGCCCTGAGCCTCGCGCCCGTGCAACCTGCCGTTGCCCCGTCTGTACCTTGGAGCCTGACCCCATTGACTCAGGCAGCATGCTAGACGGCTGCACCCTGGCTGCACCCTGGCTGCACTCTTGGCTTCGGTGGCAGGGAGGTTCCGCCGGCTGTGCTGTCCAATCCACCGCCTGATTCTAGGACTGGGCGGCGGGATCTGCAGACTCGGTTTGGTGGAGATGCAATCGTGGCGACGAGGAGCTGCAATCGATGGCGCTGCCAGGTGCTGGGACCGGCAACTATGTTGTGCCGGGACGGTGGCCACAAGATTTGGAGGCGACGGCGACAAGTGCTGCAACCAGCACCCACCGGTGCTAGAGACAGAGGCCACAAGTGCTGGAGAGCCGCAGCGACCGGCATTCAGGGTCGCTTGAAACCACGGTGACAAGTGTCGGGAGATCCGCGAGGGTCTATTTTGCTGGAGGCAGCCCCAATTTTTGTTACAATCGTCTTCTTTTTTTTTTGCTGGAATCAACCATTCTTTTGCTACCATGTTTCTGTTTTGCTGGAACCAGAGCATACCAATTTTGCTACTACCATAATCTGTTTTTGCTGGAACCAGCTTAAATTTTTGCTACCATGTTTTTGATTGGTAGAAGCAGTGAACCAATTTTTTCTACAACCATGTTCATTTGTTGTTGGAGCCAACCAAAAAAGTTTGCTAACATGTGTTTTCGTTTGGTGGAACAAGTGTACCAATTGTTTTTGTTTCAACTGTTTTGAGTTCTGCTACTATCGGTGTTGTCAATTGCTACATCCCTTCTTCCATGACGCGCCAAGACCCATGACTATGTGCTTTTTTGCTGCAACCATTGTCGATTTTGCCTCTACGGCGTTCAAGAATTGATACATCCGTTGTATGTTTTTGCTACTACCATGGATGCGCAGTCAACGGAATTTTTTTACGTTTGACGGCGGCGAAGCGTTCGGGGCGACATTCGACGGCGAGCAACGGGGCCAGGGCGGCGAGGGCGGCACTTTGAGGCCGGTCATGTGCTCGTCCATGAAGAGTGCGAGGAGGACGAACGAAGATCGTGCGGTTACGAAGCGTTTTATCGTGTGGTCCTGGTGCGACCGGCCCAAAGTTGGGCCGGCGCGCCAACGCCTATCAGCCGCCTTTTTTAAATCAAGGCTAAACGGAAAGAAGGTTTTCACTTCTAAAAATACAATGATATGGACTTTATAACCCCGGTTACGTGTAGTTTTGGGTCAAGTCATGTCTTTTTGTTGGCATATAAATAACGTAACATAAATTGTGAGGTTATGGGCTAATCTACATCATAATAAGTAACTCGGTCCCACCTGATTAACGGCTCGTAAAATCTAATTAATGTGGGAATTTCTAGGGAGTCTAGGATTAGTAGATATAGATATAGATATAGATATAGATAAATAGATAGATATATGAGTAGATAGATTCATGTAGGATTCCAAATGTCGTGACACATTGTTCTTGCGTTTTATTAGTCGTGGATATAAAAGGCCCTTAATAGTCCGGTCAATGAGATAGTGCATATTTGGGTGTCTTTCTTCGGCATTGTGTGCGTAGCTTTGTCTTCTTGTATGCTTTCTTGTGCTTCAATTTGGCTTGCTGCATGCTTCCTTGTATGTAGTCCCTCCATTTCAATTTACTCGTTGTGGTTTTAGTTCAAATTTGAACTAAAACCACGACGAGTAAATCGAAACGGAGGGAGTAGTTGCGAGCGAGGCCTTTTCGTTCATGGAAAGCATCCTGCTCATGCTTTAGTTGGTGGGAGGATGCTCTCGACAATTTCCTCTTGAAGCTTTCCTTGGAGGGGGCTTGGTGCACTCGCGGCCTGCTTCGACCATCTTTCCGACAAGCACTTGGTGTCTCGACCATCTTCATGGGAGAGTGTAAGTGGCTTGCATCGACATGATGCCCCATATTGTCATGTCTTGACGACTTGCATGCTTTTTGGTGCCCAGCCATATCACATGACATTCTGGAAGTATAGAGACTTGGGTTCATTAGGATGTCAGCCTCTTTGAGAGTTGTTCCTTTGATCATGTATTGATGACATGTCTGGTAATGTGATTGCTTTAGCACTTTTGTCTTGCTTTGGGGTTCTTTTCTATCTCGATATTGGTTTTGTCGTAGCCACAGAGGATGCCGCCTCTTGGGGGTGGCATGCTTTCTCCTACTTCGGTGTTCCCTCCTTGCCCGAGGGGTTCCTCACATCTCGTGGAGGATGTCGTCTATTAGAGGCGGCTTACTTTCTCCCGTGATTGCCCAACGTGGCTAGCCGCATTTTGCCTTAGTGGTGCTTTACGTCTTTGGGTATGCGGGTTTTGCCATGGTTTTGGGAGGGTTTCACCTCAGAAAAGTGAGCGCTCATGTCTTCCCATCCCCAATTGTTGATATGGGGGCATTTCATATCCCGGGGGATCCAAGGGCGGTTGTTCGCAGGGAGCACTATCTAGCTCGCCCGACTTGTTTGTGAGGAGCACTACCTGGCTCCCCAGCTTGTTCGTGGGGAGCACTACCTGCCTCGCCCGGCTTGTTTGCGAGAGCGCTACCTGGCTCGCCCGACTATTGGAAGGATGTCGCTTCTTGGAGGTGGCATACTTTCTCATGCGAGTGTCTCACTTGGTTGGCCTCACCTTGCCCCATGGGTGCTTTTTATCTTTGGGGAGGATGCCATCTCTTGGAGGCGGCATGGTTTCTCCCGTGAGTGCCCATCCTGGCCTCATATTGCCTCGTGGGCACTTCATATGATGGGAGATATGGAATTCATCTTTGAGGAGGATTTCGCCCTTAGAGGCGCCATGCTTTCTCCTGTGAGTTCCTGTCCCGGCCTCACCTTGCCCCATGGGCGTTTCGTATCAAGGAAGATACGGGAGTCATCACACTTCCCCTATTCCGGAAGTTGCAACTTGGCCCGCGGAGGAGCTCCGGGGTGGTGGGAGAATGCCATCCGTTGGAGGCGGCATGCTTTCTTCCGTGAGTAGACATCATGGGCTCACCTTGCCTCATGGTCGCTTCATATCTCGGAAGATAATGAACTCATCACACCCTCCTCTTTCGGAAGTTGTTATCAGGCCCAAGAAACATGTCTGGGATGGGGGGGGGGGGTGATATGCAATGTTCCACAAATGAGTCTCCCATCTGCCGCCAGTGGAGCGACTCGACACCGATGCCTAACTCTTTCATGAGTGAATGCCTAGCTTTTTCATGAAAAACGTCAATGTTTTGAAAGGATTTTGGTCCACGGGGTAGGTTCACTGTCGCTTTGTGCGACTCATCTAGGGCGCCTTGAGACTGGGTAACTAAGCCATGTTTTCCGCTCTTCGGAATTTGCATTCCTTAGGGGTCAGTCACTGTCGGTGTCAAAACCGGCGGATCTCGGGTAGGGGGTCCCGAACTATGCGCCTGAGGATCGATGGTAACAGGAAACCGGGACACGATGTTTTTACCCAGGTTCAGGCCCTCTCGATCGAGGTAATACCCTACTTCCTGCTTGATTGATCTTGATGAATATGAGATTACAAGAGTTGATCTACCAAGATATCATAATGGCTAAAACCCTAGGACTCTAGCCTATGATATTGTGATTCTCGTCTTTACGAACTAAACCCTCCGGTTTATATATGCACCGGAGGGGCCTAGGGTTGTATATGGCCATTTTGCAGAGGAAGGAAAGTACTACACGCGGACTCTAAGCTTGCTATTTTACACTTGTGGGAGTCCTATCCGGATATGGCAGACAGTCTTTAGTAATAATCTTCACGGCCCACTAGTCCAGCCCATAACGAGCGATCCGGCCACCTGAGGACCCCTTAATCCAGGACTCCCTCAGTAGCCCCTGAACTAGTCTTCGATGATGATGAGTTCGTCTCGCATACTGTCTTCGGCATTGCAAGGCGGGTTCCTCCTCCCGAACACATTGAAGCAATATTCCCTACACAAAGGTACTATGTCCGGCTCTGCATGGTTAGTACAACCCTGAGCCTGAAGGGCAAGGTATCGAAAAATGGATATGTGTCTTTATTGACAACTTTTGAGAGAAGCGTCACGTCTGTCCCTTTAATGTATCGAACGGTTTTTGTTGCTCCATTTTTGCATTTCGAGGTATATCCCCATTGGCACGTCTTGTCAAAATAGAGATCGTGACCGCTTATTACGGGATCCTTATCAATGTGACGTGAGCATCCAAACCGCGCCTTACGCACGACTACGTTGGGAACCGACAAGTTTTACGGCCGGTGTGGAGGGGGGGGGGGGCATTTAGCACCACCGCTTATAAAAGGACTCAGACCTCTCCCATTAACCCCAGGCTCTCCTCATGCCCTGGCTCTCCAATCTCCCTAGCCCCAGCGCCCACAGCTCTTGCGCCCGCAACTCTCGACTCCTCAACCACCTCCTCCCTACCCAGCCATGGCCGGATCCGGTTCTAAGGGAAAGTGGGAGGCTTCCACGGTCACGGAGAAGACCGTGAAGAATCTCCGGAGTGCGGGCTATCTCGCTGACGATATTGCGCACCGGGTTCCCGAAAAGGACCAAGTGATCCCCGTCCCTAAGGCGGTGAGAGGGTTGTCTTCCTCTCCCACTTTATCTGGGGGCTGGGATTTCCTCTCCACCCCTCTGTACGGGGTCTCTTATTTTTCTATGGGCTAGATTTCCATGATCTAGCCCCGAACTCAATTATCCACATATCCGCTTTCATAGTGGTATGTGAGGCGTTCCTCCGCGCCCCCCACAGTTCTACCTATGACTCAAGACCTTCAATCTGAAGCCGAAGGTGGTCGACGGGTAGCACGCGGAGTGCGGAGGATCCATGGTGAGCAAGTTACCCAACACCACCTGGCCAAAGGGGGCCTTTGTGGAGACGAACAAGGTCTGGCAGCAGGAGTGGTTTTACATCACTGAGCCCTGCGAGGCCAATTGGGCGGCGGTGCCCGCATTCCGATCTGGACCCCCGGAGAGGCTGACCTCTTGGACCGACAAGAGTCCGGATGGGGGGTCTCAGCTGGAGGTGCTAGCCCTCCAAAATCGCATCTCTGGCATGATTGCCAAGGGAACCCTCCTCACAAATGTGATTCACGTAATGCTCGTCCGCCTCGTCCTTCCCTGCCAACGCTGGGACTCCCATTTATGGGAGTTCAATCCGGAAGGCCCCTGGCCCTTGAAACATATATTCGGCACCACGCACGAAGACATCTGGAAGCATCTCTTCAAGTCCCAAAAGGGGTGGCCGGCGGAAACCGAGGACAAGGGCTTCAGCAGCTCGTTCACCGCTTCAGAGGTAATTTTTTTTCTGCCGAATACATACTCTGTCCATACTTCAATTCTAACAGGAGTTAGAGTTTTTGCATTCTATCTAGGCCTGGACGAAAAAGGCAGAGCGGATCAAGTGTCCGACTCCCTTCCCAGAAGACCCAGAGACGCCTCAGCTGATAGAGATGTTGGTTCCGACGCCATACAAGGCGCTGGAGAAGAAGGCCAAGAAGAAGGGCAAGGAGGTCAAGAGCGACCCCCGCCCTACAGGTCCCACAGACACAAGGTCCGGGAAACTGGCTCCCACCTCTCCCCCGAAGAAGAGGAGGATGAGGAGGAGGAAGAAGATGACTCCCCTGTCCAGGTGAGGGGGAGGAAAAGAGTGGCCCCCGCTGACGCAGGCAAGGCCGCGCCCAGGAAGAAGCTAAATCTTCCAGATAGTACGGACTCAACGTCCGAACCCAGCTTGCGAGTTCAGCCCAGGATTAAGCCCCTGGCCTAATCGTAAGTATTTAGACGATGACTACTTATGTTCGAATAATTTTTCTTTTCAGCACCTAATGTCACTTTGCCTTTATATAGTCCTCGGCATGACATCCCTGTGGCTTCAATATCATCGGGGAATTCCCTATGCCGGGGACGGTGGAGAGCGATACGCCTCCGCGGGGCTCGTCGCCCATTGTAGGGGATGCCGAGGTGTCCTCTCTACAAACTCCCACTGATCCAGCAGGTGGGAGTGGGGCGGACGAAAAGGCACCCGAGGTCAATCCCTCGGCCGACATCAACCAAGGGGGAACAATCCCCATGGTGACCAAAGATGGGGGGCCCCAGCAATCCGGGCCCCCGCTGAACACCGTTCCGGAGCCCAGTGCTGCTCTGGAATTGGGACATCAGCCCCCCATAGTGGGGGAGGGAGCAACCGCTCCACCGGCGTCCACCTTCAATCCGGAGGCGCCGAATACTCTGCAGGAAGCACTGCAAGGTGCTTCCATCGTAGAGGAATACCGCACTCTGATGAGTGCGTTCATGGAGAAGATTCAGTCCGTTAAAGGCGGTGTAACACCCCGAGAATCATGCTACAGTAATCTCATGCCTAATGATGCCATGTCATCATAATTAAGTTGCTAATCCTCACTGTGTTTTACACCAAGCTCAATTTCAAAATTTAAATTTCATGTCAAATTGTTAATTCTTCAAACAGTCAATTAAAAATGTTCATTGGATTGCAAATATTCATCAGATAATTGTCATGCTTTAACAAACATTTTGTTCAGTTTAAAATGCCCCTGAATACGAAAGGAGTACCCAAAACAGCCCCATTGAAGTCTTTTTGTTTATTCAAAATACAAACAAGTTCAATTCACTCCCAAACTTGTTGTGGCAGAGAGGTATGTTGCATACTAACTATTGAGACCAGCCCCACATTTTTCAAAAGTAAATTATTGTCAAAAGAAGTGCAAACAGAGTAAAAAAAAAGACACTAATGTGCACTTTTAGCCCAAATGAATAGTATGAGCCCCAGCCCACCAGGCGCCCTTTTCTCCCCTACCTCTATTCACCGAGGCACGCTGGACGCATGCGTGACGACCATGCCGCCCGGGAGCCACGCGTCGGCCATCCGGTCCTCCATGACGACAACAAGACCTCTCCCCCCAGCTGAAACCCTAACCCCCCCTCATCCCCCTCTCGCGTTGTTTCCTTCTCTCCCGCAAGAAGCTGAGTCGCCGCCGCTGTGAACCCCATTGTACTCGCGCCCAACCACCTCCCCGGCTCCTGAGGATCGGTCCAACTGCTTCGCCGTCATCGACTACGTCGACTATGTGGACGGTGACCTCGGAGCCACTGCAACGCGTGGATGGAACTCGTCTTCCACCTCGACGCCCGAAGCTCGCCGCCGTCAACTCGCTTCGCCCCGACTCCTTCAGGCCTCATCGAGCTGCTCGCCAGCACCCCTGTGAGCCCCGCCTCCTCCTTGCCTCTTCCCGTGCTCAGATTTGAGCTCGAGCTCCTCCACCTGCAACCACCGCACCTTGCTCTCCGCCATGTTCGATGGTCCCGATGCTTGTCTGTGCACGCTCGTCGGGTCCTAGTCGCGGCCACACCAATGTCCTGCCCCCGGAGCCCACGCCTATGCCCGCGCTGCATCCTGCTTTGCCGCACATCGAGTCTTCTGCCGCTGCTCCCTGTTGCTCTGCTCCAGCGACTGCCTCCGCCCGCCATGGCCTCGCCTTCGCAGCCTCCCTCTACCGGCTGCTGCTGCCGCCTCTAGCGCCGCTGCTGATGCCGTCTACTGCCACCACCACTTCCGCCTGCTGACCCGCATTGGCCGCGGCCCTCCTCCGCCCCTGCCCGCGTCGTTGCTGCCGCCTCCGGCGCCCCGCCCGCCAGCGCCGATCCGCGACCGCCCGTAGCCACCCGCGTGGCTGCGCCCCCTTCTCATCCCCCTCCACTCGCCGGTCGGCTGCCCATGTCACCGCAGCTCGCCGCTCCCGACGACCGTCCACGCATCCAGCGCGGCCGCCCCTACCGCGTGCTCCGGCGGCCACCCCTCCTCCGGCCGACCCTACCGCGTGCTCCGGCGGCCACCCCTCCTCCGGCCGACCGTGCCCAATCGTGCCGCTCCGCGCCTAGCCGCAGCAGTAGACTGGGCGGGTGCCCAGTCGGCGGGCACCCATCGCCCGTTACGCCCGGCGCCCGTTATGGCCCCTGTGCCTATGGCACGTGGGGCCCGCCCCTTAAAAAGAGTTTTTAAGAAATATAATAATAATAAAAAACTGAATAGAATTAATCAATTAATTAATGAACTTAATTAATCTTGTTTAATTAAATTAATTACATAATTAGTCTAATTAAATCAATTACATAATTAGTCTAATTAAACTGTTAAATTAATTACATCCTTGTTGACTGCTGACATCAGGCTGATGTCATAACCCTGTTGTCCTTTTAATTAAATATGTTAATCCCAAAATATTTTAAAAACTTTAGAAAACCATATAAAATAAATCGTAACTTGGATGAAAATGTTTTATATATGAAAATTGCTCAGAAAAACGAGACGAATCCGAATACGCGGTCCGCTTACTTGTCACATGCCTCTAACTATCTGAACATGGAGCATTCCCCCTCCGGCCATCTGTTTGACACAGATCCAGAATCGGGAATACATTCCCGGTTGAATCCCACCTTCACCTATTTCGTGCAGCACTACGTTAGGTCGACCCTAGTTGTGCTTATCATCTTCTCGTGCTCAGTGGTACCTCTATATTCTTTCTATTTATTGTTTCTCCCCCTCTACTCTCTGGTATACCTCAAGAATGATGCTACCTCGGTGATCGACTGCATCGACGATGACCCCTCCTTCTCGTCTGAGCAACCGGGCAAGCCAACCCCCTTTGATCATTTCGATATCGCCCATTCCCTTCTCTCTTATGCTTGCATTAGAACTGCTACTGTTTTTGTATAATCCTATTCTGATGCATAGCCTGTTGTTGATACATGCTTTCATACCTTAGATGTTTATACTAAACTGCTTAGTATAGGATGGTTAGAGATCCATCAGAGACCCCCACCTTGTACCTGTTTCCCCCGCTGGATTATCAGAAGACCCGATCAACGGGATCGAAGACCATGCCCCGGCACCGCACATCACTTTCCCCTTAGTTGCTCGACAATACTGGGTTACTATCGAGTGCCAAGGGTGATACCTCATCAACACTTCTAATGTTAACCTTGTAGGTTAGTTCGTCGGTTATGGTCATCAAGGGTGATTCCTCCTTCTCCACTCCTGACGACACTGTCGTGCAACTCCTCAAGAGTGGACCTCGAGGGTGACTCCTCCTTCGTTCACCTTAACGATAAACATCAGGTGGAATTCCATCGAGGGTGATTCCTCAGGTTTCCCTTTGGTGTTAGCACACAGTTACTATGGTTACTATGACTTTACAATTGTTACTTGGAAAGGCGGGTCAACCCTGAGGGGCACCCGCGAGTGATGTCGAGACGGGTTGACCTGGAAGGTATCCAAGAGTTGAATACGAGGCGTGGCCGGGCACTCTTAGCCCTTGCCGCAAGTCCTTGAGACGGGGCGACGGGGTCACATGATCGTGAGTCTTTGCTCGTTACCGCGTTCCCAAGTCACTAAACGGTTTTGATATTTGATCCAAGGGGGCTCTGTCCTGATAACACTAACCATCACGTGGACATAGTATGGGCGTTCTGCGTCGTATGCATCAACCGAAGCTTAATTTACGTCATGTGACTGAGCGACGCGCGTCGGGTTGGACTGGTTATGCACCTGCCGTTTTAAAGTGGTAGCTAGGCCTGCTCATCGGCTGCCCACGCAACGTTCAGGAGTTCCCGGGGCGATGGCCCATGACCCCTGGGGCATAGGTTTAGTACGGCGTGCTGACCTCTCTATTCAGCCTAGGTCGGGTTGCGGCGTATTGTTTGGCCGAGGCCGAGCATGACCTGATGGTGTGTCAAGCCGGAGTTAAGCGAGTATGGTGGGTAAGTTGGTGCACGAAGAAAACATCTATCGATAGCCCGTCCTACGGCAACGGACACTTGGAGTTGTATCCTGATCGATACAACTAGAACTGGATGGTGAGACATGAATGGATATGTCGCTCCGGGATTGCTACCTCGCAGGGAGTCGAGGAAGGATATTTGGGCGTTAATGCTACAACATGCTTGATAACTATAATATGTTATTCTGTACTCTCTTCTACTGCTACAAGAATGGTGGTTTCCAGAAGATGCTAGTCTTCGATAGGACTAGCTTCCCCCTTATTCTGGCATTCTATAGCTTAGTCCACAGATACTACCCTTTTCATTGATACCGATGCATATGTAGTGTAGATCCTTGCTTGCGAGTACTTTGGATGAGTACACATGGTTGCTTTGCTCCCCCTTCCCCCCTTCTTCCTTCTTTCTGGTTGATGCAACCAGATGGTGGAGTCTAGGAGCCAGAAGCCACCTTTGACGACTACTATTACCCCGATGGAGGCTACTGCTACGTGCAGACCGCCAACGACCAGGAGTAGTTAGGAGGATCCCAGGCAGGAGGCCTTGACTTTTCGATCGTGTTGCTTTTGTGCTAGCCTTCTTAAGGCAAACTTGTTTAACTTATGTCTGTACTCAAATATTGTCCGCTGACTCTTGTGTATTCGAGCTTATGTATTCGAGCCCTTGAGGCCCCTGGCTTGTATTATTTTATTTGTGTCTAGAGTTGTGTTGTGATATCTTCCCGTGAGTCCCTGATCTTGGCCGTACACATTTGCGTGCATGATTAGTGTACGGTGAAATCGGGGGCGTCACAAGTTGGTATCAGAGCCAACTGCCGATAGGAATCCCCCTTTCCAACTCCTTGGCCGAAGTCGAGTCTAGTCATTACAAAACTTTTACTAACATGACTGTGTGGCTTACGGGCCCACGTCGTCATTGGGTGGTATTAGGATCTTTTATGCCTCCTATTTACTCTGGGACTCTGATCTCTCTTCTATCCAGGTTAAATGATTTTGCTAAAATCTAACTTTAGGTTCTCGAAAATACTTTCTCCCGGAGAGCCCCTTCTGTCAAGATGGTCGCCTGCTTCATCAAAAGATTCTGGAGATAATATTCGATGTTTTTCGAGATTCTTCTGGCCTTCGTCTTCTGCAATTCCTTACCACTGTTATATTCATATGGATAACGAATTACACTTGTCATTCATACAATCAATTCTCTGTTGCTCTTGTTATTACAAGGTACCCCGAAACCTCTTCCTTTATTCCGTATATCGATTGTGCCACTGCTTTGCAGTTCATTGACGCATGAATACCCTTATGGATAATTCCTCTCATTTGCCGAGTATCGGCTCATCCCCATTCATGTGTTTCACAAGTCTCAAAAATATCGTTCGACCTTCGGAAAATCCTGAGAAGCCAATTGCTCTTGAAATTCTTGCTTACATTATGGTTAACCCCATAAGTCTAGTAATCTTATTGACATCTTTTGTCATTATCATTTTGAGTCCGTTGATTCAACATGTTGCGAATGCTCGCAATCCTCGATCCTAGAATTCATCCTTCCAGCTCAGACGTCATGTTGAACATGAGCTTGTTCTCAACCAATGGAATTGTCGTCAATTGCACCAATAAGCCTAATCAACTTGTCAATCCATAATCAGAGTGTTTGCTCCTGATCCCTTAAATTGAACATCATAATTCCTTCGCATTGGAGCTCTAAATTAGTCAGTTGTTTCTATGCTCCAATTCCTTTGCATTGTTTCTTTCTCTGGTTGTGTGCCGATGATCACATCAGCTCCATTATGGACTGTTTGATCCTTTGTTGAATTATTATCGGACATTGTCCTGCATATTCCATAACGTGCGAGTCTTTCCTCGGATACATAATACCTTTGGTAACTTGTATCCTCTGCTTTGTCAACCATGCTCTACTATCGAGATTGTGATAAGTACTCCTAAACGTTTGTGGTATATGTTCCTAAGATGCACTGATGGGTTGAACCTATACCCCATAAAGCCGAGCGAACCCGAAAGATTTCACGGATCTTACTCATCTGTTATTTCACCAGGTAGAATTTTCAACACCAATGCCATTTTCAAAACAAGAAGTGAATGAAAGGTCATACATTGAAGAAGTGGGAGTCGACCTTGAACTTGTGTTCATGCCCATGGACACGATGTAGATCTTATCATGGAAGCTTCTTGCAATAATAATTATCCTCTTGGTATAAGTTCACCTTATATTTGGGATTTGTTGTTTTGCATTCGTGGTTCCGACCATATTGTTCTTCCTTGATCCCATTTCACGGACAAGTTAGCAGATTAATACACCTATCCAACCTCTATTCCGCTCTACCTTCGAGTATACCCTCTTGTATCTCGAGAATATCACGGAACTACATAACTTCTTATGAGTTCTTCAGCAACTATTATCCTCGCCACTTCCAATCCCCCCGTGGGTTCTGAGTTATTGGTCACTCGAGAACACCGATAAGTGAATCGATTCCGCACTCCGATTCAATAACTCTAAGTAATTTTCGTTGCTTACGAGTTTAATAATCCTTCAAGTCATTCCTATCCTGATCGGCTATATCGTTATCATGCTAAATTTTAACTGTCCTACCTCGTCCTTATTCCCGGAGCACAATTTTCGATGATGAGCTAAGCCTACGTGGATCTTCCTCGTCATATCAATTCTCCTTGAACTACAAGCTTGATTTCGAGTTTGTGTCCTACCCGTGGTACCAATAACCTTCCGCTTCATCATTCCTTTAACTTGATGCCATCGCCGATCGATTACATCATCATGAAACCCCTCGACAAATATGTCGTGATCATCATCAATATTTTGAGCTCTTCGAGGTTATCAGTCAAATTCGTGATGAGAAATATCATCCTTGCCCCCTCGATGAATTGTTGTCGAGCCCGTGGGCCCTACCCTCATCTTTTTCTTGCTGAAATTGTACGACTTAATTTATAAGTTGTTTCCGATGGATCCTTCGTGAATCCAAAGTCTGACCTTGACGCGATGACCATGTCGATGCTATCCGGAAGCATGACTGTGGTACTCTGATCATCAACAAGAACATTCAAAGCACAATACTAAATGTTTCTTGATCGATTATCCAAACACCGTTGTATGGGTAATGTCATGAATTGTCTCTCCCCTTTTCTAAAGGGTTATCTACGTTATATCCTGTCGTGGATATCATGTTGTGCTTGTCCTTGGAAAGGTTATACCCCATGAAATATATGTTTAGACACATTTTCTTTTCCATTAGTTTGTTTAAACCGATAAGTATATTTTTCCTTTCCATTGGTTTGTTCAACCTTTCTTGTGATTTACATATAATCTAAGCAGTAATAATTCCCTGCTTATGTAAACACCTCAGTGTACAACCCTGTCAAATATAAGCATATTACTATTTTTGATGACATTCCGATAACACCGATGGACGAGAACTTTGCCTATGGGTCCGCCTCGTCTTAATGAGGGGGAAAATGGTTCTCTTCATCCCTCACTCTTGGTGCCTACATTGTTGCCGACATGGCTGACAAGATATCCTTTGACATGCCATGTTACCATGACCATGCAAGATGTCACCACTCGTCATACTCTTAACCCATATGGTGGGACCATAACCCACAGTTCCACAGGATCGAAACTTGACTCTCCTTTACACACATGTTCCCAAGTTACTCCTCACACTTGGCTTCGTCTGTAGATCACGAGCCCCCTTGATCTATTATGGTTTCAGATGCAATATTATTTCTGTTGCTCTGAACCCCTTTGACACTCTGTTTCGGCCATCGAGCGATGCCTGCCCATTGGAAACTTCTCATGGTACCTTCTTACTTTACTCTCGATATTTTCTTAAGTATCCATTCAAGAGTTACTTTCTACCACATTCCTTAGTTATCTACCAGATAGTCAACCTTGTAAGGTCCATTCGTCCGACGTTACCCCCTCTATTCTTTTGTAAGTACGATGGAGTTTCCGAAGAAACACGATGCCCTGAAGTAGAAAGTTGAGGAAATCAACGAAAGGGATCAACTTCTTCGAGAAGGGCAACCAAGACCGTGAAGACTCGCTAGGATTTCGTAACCAACTCTTTCTCCCTTAATCCACCTCTTAAATCTCGGGACGAGAATTCTTGTAGTGGAGGAGATTTGTAACACCCCAAGAATCGTGCTACAGTAATCTCATGCCTAATGATGCCATGTCATCATAATTAAGTTGCTAATCCTCACTGTGTTTCAAACCAAGCTCAATTTCAAAATTTAAATTTCCAGTCAAATTGTTAATTCTTCAAACAGTCAATCAAAAATGTTCATTAGATTACAAATATTAATTAGATAATTGTCATGCTTTAACAAACATTTGGTTTGGTTTAAAATGCCCCTGAATACGAAAGGAGTACCCAAAACAGCCCCATTGAAGCCTTTTTGTTTATTCAAAATACAAACAAGTTCAGTTCACTCCCAAACTTGTTGTGGCAGAGAGGTACATTGCAGACTAACTATATAGACAAGCCCCACATTTTTCAAAAGAAAATTATTGTTAAAAGAAGTGCAAACAGAGTATAAAAAAGGACAGTAATGTGCACTTTAGCCCAAACGAATAGTATGAGCCCTAGCCCACCAGACGCTCTTTTCTCCTCCTACCTCTATTCACTGAGGCACGTTGGACGCATGCGCGACGTCCATACCATAGGGGAGCCACGCGTCGGCCATCCGGTCCTCCCCGGCGACTACAAGGCCTCCCCTCCTGCTGAAACCCTAACCCCCTCATCCCCCCTCTCGCGTTGTTTCCTTCTCTCCCGAAAGAAGCTGAGTCGCCGCCGCCGTGAACCCCATCGTCCTTGCGTCCAACTAGCTCCCCGGCGCTTGAGGATCAGTCCAACTGCTTTGCCGTCGTCGACTACGTCGACTACGTGGACGGCGACCTCGGAGCCACTGCAACGCGTGGATGGAACTCTCTTCCACCTCGACGCCCGAAGCTCGCCGCCGTCAACCCGCTCCGCCCCGACTCCTCCAGGCCTCACCGAGCTGCTCGCCAGCACCCCTGTGAGCCTAGCCTCCTCCTTGCTTCTTCCCGTGCTCAGATTTGAGCTCGAGCACGTTCACCCGCAACCACCATAGCTCGCTCTCCGCCATGTTCGTCAGTCCCGATGCTTGTCTGTGCGCGCTCGCCAGCACCTAGCCGTGGCTATACCAACGTCCTGCCCCCAGAGCCGATGCCTACGCCCGCACTGCATCCTGCTTTGCCACGTCGAGTCTTCTGCTGATGCTCCCTATTGCTCTGCTCCCGTGACTGCCTCCGCGCGCCATGGCCTCGCCTTCGCAGCCTCCCTCTACAGGCTGCTGCTGCCACCTCTAGCGCCGTTGCCGATGCCACCTACTGCCACCGCCACTCCACCTGCTGACCCGCGTTGGCAGGGCCCCTCCTCTGCCCCTACCCATGTCGCCGCTGCCGCCTCCAGCGCCCCGCTCACCACTGCGCCTCCGGACGCCCCGCCTCCTCGCGGCGCGCACCGGCGCTGATCCGCGACCGCCCGCGTGGCTGCGCCCCCACTCTCCCCTCCACTCGCTGGCTGGCCGCCCACGTCACCGCAGCTCGCCGCTCCCAGCGACCGTCCATGCACCCAACGCGGCCGCCCCTACCGCGCGCTCCCGCGGCCACCCCCCTCCCGTTACGCCCGACGCCCGTTAAGGCCCCTGTGCCTATGGCACATGGGGCCCGCCCCTTAAAAAGAGTTTTAAAAAAATATAATAATAATAAAAACTACATATAATTAATTAATTAATTAATGAACTTAATTAATCTTGTTTAATTAAACTAATTACATAATTAGTCTAATTAAACTATTAGACTAACTACCAGTCTATGACAGTGGGCCCCACTGTCCAGTTTGACCCAATCAACATCCTGGTTGACTGCTGACATCAGGTGGATGTCATGATGATGTCATAACCCTGATTTCCTTTTAATTAAATATGTTAATCCCAAAATGTTTTAAGAACTTTAGAAAACCATATAAAATAAATCGTAACTCGGATGAAAATGTTTTATATACGAAAATTGCTCAGAAAAACAAGACGAATCTGAATACACGGCCCGCTTACTTGTCAGATGCCTCTAACTATCTGAACATGGAGCATTCCCCCTCCGGCCATCTGTTTGACATAGGTTCGGAACCGGGAATACATTCCCGGTTGAATTCCCCCCTTCACCTATTTCGTGCAGCACTATGTAAGGTCGACCCTAGTTCTGCTTATCATCTTGTCGTGCTCAGTGCACGCCGGGTTGGACTGGTTATGCACCTGCCTTTTTAAGGAGGTAGCTAGGTCTGCTCACCGGCCGCCCACGCAACGTGAAGGAGTTCCCAGGCGATGGCCCATGACCCATGGGGGCATAGGTTTAGTCCGGCGTGCTGACCTCTCTATTAAGCCTAGGTCGGGTTGCGTCGTATTGTTTGGCTGAGGCCGGGCATGACTGATGGTGTGTCCAGCCGGAGTTAAGCGAGCGTGGTGGGTAAGTTGGTGCATCCCTACAAGGAAGAAAACATCTATCGATAGCCTGTCCTACGGTAACGGACACTTGGAGTTGTATGTGGCTCCGGGATTGCTTCCTCGCAGGGATTTGAGGAATGATCTCTAGGCGTTAATGCTACAACATGCTTGATAACTATAATATGTTATTCTGTACTCTCTTCTACTGCTACAAGAACGGTGGTTTCCAAAAGATGTTAGTCTTCGATAGGACTAGCTTCTACCCCTCTTATTCTAGCATTTTCCAGCTTAGTCCACAGATACTACCCTTTTCATTGATACCGATGCATATGTAGTGTAGATCCTTGCTTGTGAGTACTTTGGATGAGTACTCACGGTTGCTTTGCTCCTCCTTTTCCCTCTTCTTTCTTCTTTCTGGTTGATGCAACCAGATGGTGGAGTCCAGGAGCCAGAAGCCACCTTTGACGACTGCTATTACCCCGATGGAGGCTACTACTATGTGTAGACCACCGACAACCAGGAGTAGTTAGGAGGATCCCAGGCAGGAGGCCTTGCCTTTTCGATCGTGTTGGTTTTGTGCTAGCCTTCTTAAGGCAAACTTGTTTAACTTATGTCTGTACTCAGATATTGTTGCTTCCGCTGACTCTTGTGTAGTCGAGCTTTTGTATTCGAGCCCTCGAGGCCCCTGGCTTGTAATATAAAGCTTGTATTATTTTATTTGTGTCTAGAGTTGTGTTATGATATCTTCCCGTGAGTCCCTGATCTTAGTCGTACACATTTGCGTGCATTATTAGTGTACGATCAAAACGGGGGCGTCACAGGCGGACTAAACGAAGTCTTCAACAGCCTACTGACAAGCTTTGTGGTACTCCTGGGAGTACGTACTCCCGCTCCTTATATACCATATAGATAAATTTTTTATACCTCTTTATTATTTTTAATATACTTCATTAGTAATTATTAGATGCCCCAAAATGATTTTCATGAAAAAATTCATGCGATTTTACATATTTTAAATATTTACGTATATACTGATGTTTTTGTACGTGAAAAAGGTATATTACAAAAAGTACGTCGCAGATGATATATTTTCACCAAAACTCATATTGGGGTATCTTAAAATATTTAATGAAGTATATTGAGAATGATAAATAGGTATAATTAATGTGTATATGGGGTATATTGAGGCTGGGAGTACATGCTCCCAGGAGTACAGAAGAGGAGTCCTATATATATATATATCTGGAATTCAAATATTTTAAATATTTACGTATATACTGATGTTTTTGTACGTGCATCTGGAATTCAAATAGTCACATTCCTATTGATTCAGTACGTAAAATTTGGCACAAGAAAATTAAAATATGAAGTCATAAGACAAGAAAAGTTGCAATTTATGTATATTTTACACTATATTTTTAAGTTTGTAATTTTACGTAACATAAAATATTTTTTACGGTGATTATATATTTTCTTACAGTCTCTTTTTACGTCGAAAATAAGACAAAACTTACGAAACGTAAAATTACGATGCATTGATGGTAAAAGAGAGTGGGGGTGAAGAATCACTATTCCTCACCCAGGATGACGAATAGTCAATCCCTATATATATATACATTAGCCCCTGATGCTTTGTCTGATTCTAGACAGAATCGGATGAAGGATCCTTATAACAGAGCTAACTTGTGTGCTATGTTTGTGAATAGGCTTCGCTATTAGCAGCCTCCGTCCAGGCCGCAGAGGTTTCCGTACTTAATCGGAAGCTGAAATTAACTAGCCGACGAAGAGCTCGATTGCGTCAACAAGCATTTTGATTAAATGCAAGGTATGCAGATTTTAAAAGAATTGAAATTTTAACACACTATATGTGTGAGCGTGAGCTTATTTGTGTTATATGTTTTGTGAAATAGCTGACGTAGCTACGATCGAGGCCCTTAAGGGCGAGCTTGTGAAGGCCAAGGAGGAGGCTAGGGCGAGCAAGGTAGCCGCTGATAAAGCGACTGCCAACCTGAAGGCCAAACAGGTCGTGCGTCAGTAGCACAAGTCTCGGGTGACCGAAGTCGAGGATGAGCTGTGAGATGCCATTCACAAATGCGAGGCATTGGAGCAGACGACTTCGGAACAAGCATCCGAACTCACCACGGCAGTTAATGCTGCCAAGGAGGCGTGGAGTTAGTCGCGCAGTCCTCACGAGGAGATCAAGCAAGCGTGTCAGATAGCAGATGGTAAGACTTTTCTCTTCCAGAGCATCTTCGGAGGTCGTAAGTACCTTGGGCTGACACGATTATGGAGTTCTCCAAGCGTATTTGCCGATCTTCCGAAGAGCATCGCTGCCGCCGCCGAATACTTCCGAGCCCAGGAGGGGAACAGCACGGAGAAGCTGTTGTGGTCGCAGTTTCTTGCGCCAAATCATGTGGTGCCCCTTAATGACCAAATGAAGCAGCTGGTCGAGCTGCATAACATGGCGGGTACGACCATGAATGATTTGATAGTCCGGCTATGGCTCGCTTATCCAATCCCAAGTAGCTACTTTGGATTGGTGAAGAAGCTTGTCGACGCGAGTCCGTGGGTCGACGCTATTAAGCATTCAGCCAGCATTGAGGGTGCACGGATGGCCTTCGCCCACGTCAAGGTGCATTGGGCAAAAATGAAGGCCACATAGATAGCAACTGCTGGCCCTACAGAGGGCGAAGATCACTTGAGGATAGAAAGGTACTTTGGCGACGTCCTAGAAGGAGCCCGCCTTGTAGAGGGCTAGTGATCAAAGGACGTAAATCTTTGAATGATTGTATTCAGATTGTAAGGACTAAGTTTTGCGCTTCTGTATTATAAGCGACTTTTTCCTCCTGTGCGGCTGTTTATTTAAATTTGAAAGTTTTCAGTCGTCGGCTTCAGCGCCCATGTAAATATTATAGGGGTGTTCGGCAATGCGCGTGAACACTCTTTATCCAATGTCTTGGTCCATAAAGGAGGTGTCTGCAGAGTGAACCAGTCAATCAGACTATGCGGCTTTATTGCTTTCACTTAGCCATAGGAGCTTTACTAGTGGGGCTAAGTACTAGCCCCTGGTGCGTGCAGGGCTTTCCGGACTTTAGCGCCCATTTTACGCGACTGGGTAAAGACCAGCCCCTTGTATAACACGGAGTGGATCGCTATCGATCGTAGTATAACACTAGGTCACCGAATCGCTTGACGACTCTCGCTTCATCATGACAGTCAGTTTTCGGCTTTTCAACTGAGGTACTTGATTGGACGAACCAGAAGTACAATGGCAGTAGTTCTCACTTTACCATCTTAGCCAAACAATGCGGAACGTAAGGTGGCAAGCCCAGGAGTCGGGCAACCCAACTATAGGTCAAAGACATGATTCAGAGTCGATGCATATAATGCAATATCCGGGACACCGAATAGTTCCCTATAGGTGTTCAGACTTTTGGAGGTGTGCGAGGCTAAATACAGCCCCTCGTATTAAGTCCAGGTATTAAGGCACACGCAACAATCTGACTTGGGGAGAGAACACATGTGGTAATAAAATAAAATCCAAGCAAATTGGAACCAAACTGCTTCTTTTATATCCTGTTTAATACGGCGAGCCGTGTGGTTACAGATAATGCCGATAACATCTTTGGGCATTTTACATGCCAACAGAAGAAAAGATAAAAAAAGAGAAAAGGTTTACACAGAGCCTGAATCTAAAAAGAAATCTTAATACGGGGCCCTGCTGCACGTCTATGCCGTTTTCTCCTTTGCAATACGTCCTTAAAGAGGAATTATGATGGCCGCGTGTAAAAAGGACAGAGGATTCTGGAAAACAATGTTCTTCACAGCCATAAACAATGTTGGTTCTTTTAAATTAACCTTAAAAAAGAAAATGTATTTTAGAGTCCAAATAGGGTCAAGCTGGACTATGGACTATTTGTATGCGATGCGCCCCCTGCGTGCCAAGGTATTTTAAGGGCATAATTGTGTACGCGAGGTACATATGCTACCACCTTATGGGGCAGTCGATAGGGGCGCAACTGCTAATCGAGCTCAGGTTCCTCTGAGCTGCCGCATTATAGTGTGGACCAGACACGTTTAGCGTGTCTGTGGTCTTGACAACCGATGAACTGCTCGGCTTGAAGAAGCCGCTTTGGACCTCGGCTGCTAGGGCCGCAGTGTCTTCCTTCGTACGAAGGGAGCGCTCCATGTTTCCGTTGATCGTGATGACACCAAGTGGTCTAGGCATTTTGAGCTTTAAGTAGGCATAATGTGGGACCACATTAAAGTGGGCGAAGGCCGTTCTTCTAAATAGTGCGTGATAGCCGCTTCAGAAAGGAGCGATGTTGAAGATTAACTCTTCGCTTCAAAAGTTATCAGGAGAGCCGAATATGACCTCCAATGTTAATGAGCCCGTGCAGCGGGCCTCTACGCCTGGTATGACTCCTTTAAATGTAGTGTTGCTGGGCTTAATTCTTGACGGGTCTATCCCCATCTTAGGTATCGTGCCTTGGTATATCACATTGAGACTGCTGCCGCCATCCATAAGGACTCGAGTAAGATGGTATCCGTCCATTATAGGATCGAGCACTAAGGCCGCCGATCCTCAGTGACGGATACTAGTTGGATGACCCCTACGATCAAAGGTGATCGGACAAGCCGACCATGGTTTGAACTTAGGGGCGATAGGCTCGACGGCGTAGATGTCCCTGAGTGTGTGCTTGCGCTCCCTCTTGGGGATATGGGTGATGGAGATCATGTTCACGGTTTTTACCTCTGGTAGCAATTTCTTCTGCCCCCCCCCCCCCCGCGTTCGGCTGGCGAGGTTCATTCTCGTCCTCGCTTTGAGGCCCTTTCCCCTTGCATTCGGCGTTTAGCTTGCTGGCCTGCTTAAAGACCCAACAATTTCGGTTGGTATGATTTGCAGGTTTATCGGGGGGTGCCATGAATCTGGCAAGGCCTGTCTAGTATTTTGTCCAAGCTAGATGGACTATCTCTGTTGCCTTTGAATGGCTTCTTCCGTTGACCGGGCCTGGAGCCACTGAATCCGGCATTCATTGTCGTGTTGTCTGTGCTTCCACTATTGTTTCGACACTTGTTCTTATTGTGCCGTGGCTTGCCATTGCCATCCCTGACTTCAGAGGTGTCAGGGTCGCTGGTGCTGTTGCTGCTACAAGCTAGCCAACTGTCCTTGCCTGCGCAAAAGTGAGTCATGAGTGAGGTGAGGGCTGCCATTGTCCTTAGCTTTTCTCGACCGAGGTGTCTAGCCAGCCACTCATCCGGGACACTGTGTTTGAATGCCGCTAAGGCCTCGGCGTCCGTGCAGTCAATAATTTGGTTCTTTTTAGTTAAGAACCTATTCCAAAGCTTGCGGGCTGACTCCCCGAGTTGCTGGATTATATGACTTAGGTCATCAGCATCCAGGGGCTGGACATATGTCCCCTGAAAGTTGGCCCGAAAAGCGTCCTCAAGTTCTTCCCAGCTTCCTACGGAATTCTCTGGGAGGCTGTTTAACTAGTGCCGGGCTGGCCCTTTCAGCTTGAGAGGTAAGTATTTGATGGTGTGGAGGTCATCTCAATGAGCCATGTGGATGTGAAGAATAAAGTCTTCTATCCATATAGCGGGGTCCGTCATTCCATCACACGACTCGATGTTTACGGGTTTAAACCCTTCTGGAAATTCGTGATCCATCACCTCATTGGTGAAGCACAGAGGGTGTGCGACACCCCTGTATTTTGCGATATCGTGGCGTAGTTCAGACGATGTTTGTGTATGGTGCTGGTTCCGAACTGGATTGTGACCGGGCTGTTTGGCTTGATAGCCGCCGTCTCATGTGTGAGCATGTTCCCTTGATCCGTAGATTGATCTGGCTTGGCCAGCCTTTTTATTCAGGTCCTGACGTAGATCGTACTTATGGCCCCGAGCCGCTGTATCCCTTCCTTTATGGTGAGGAGGTGCGGGCTTGTGTACGGTGTTGGTAGCCGCTTTGTCTCGTCCACGGGGTGGTCGGTCCGGTTGATTGGACTGATCATACTTCGGCGGAATTGGCGCCAGGGCCTCGTCGTCAAATTGGGGTAGCAGCTTACGCTTGGGATATCTCTTTGTCCGGCGTTCACGGCCATATCTTTCTTCAGCATCTAGAACTTCATTCCATCTGTCATTGAGCGTATCTTGTTTGGCTCTAAGCCGCTGCTACTGCTTCTTCAGGCTCCTTGCCGTGGCAATGAGTTGTTGTTGAAAATGTTTTTGTTCGAGCGGTTCTTCTGGGATGATGAAATCGTCGTCTCCCAGGCTGACGTCCTCTCCGGAGACAGGTTGATAACTGCTGTCTTCGGCATCGCTGTGGTCGACCAACGGTTTGGGATTGTATTCCCCATCTTCTCGTTCGTCCTGCTCCAACGGTGGCTCCACGGGGTCATCGGCTTGCTTCGGATCGTCATCGTCTTCGGTGACGGTGTTACTCTCTTTTCCTTTACAAGATTGAGATTGACACTTCTGACGTCGGTGTTTGGGAGGTTCATCGACAGGCTTATCCTATTCTGGATTGGTATTCCCGCCGCCTTCCTTTTCGTTGGGTGTGTCCATCATGTACACATCGTATGTAGAAGTGGCCGTCCATCGCCCAGTTGTGGGTGGGTTTGCGCTTAGATCGGCTTCGGCATCGTGGTCCATCCCATCGATGTCTTCGGAAGCGTATTCTAATAGATAGGTTAGATCCTCGACCATGGCTACCAAGTGGGTGGTGGGTGGGAAGCAAAATTCCCCGTTCTCAGCCCCCAGTTCGAACTGGGCATAGTTCGGCTGGGTGTTCTCTGCTAGGGAGAGAGATTTTAGTAAGTCCAACGCTTCGTCTAAGGGCGAGTGCTTGACATGTGTTCAGACATCTGCGGGGCTGAGTTCGGTGACAACCGCTCGATTGAGCCCAAAGGGCGCAGATCCCGAAAGTTCGGAACTTGTAATTGGAGGCGAGTCCGGAGCTCCAGCGGCGGGGAGAATCCCACTTAAGGCTGGGTCTATGTGCGGCTCAAGCCCCACTAAGTCTGCGGTCTCTGTGGTGGGGTTGATCTTCCCATCCTCGGATGAAGCGATCTGCTCCAGATATAGGGACAGAGCTGCTGCAGGTGTTGTCCCCTGGACGGGGTCCAATGACAGGTCTAAGTCGTGTTTATCGTGGTGGCAGGGAGCAGTCGCCATGGGTGCGAATCCGTCGAAGATCAAATCTCCGCGGACATCACCAACAAAGTTTAGGCTTCCAAATCTGATCCGATGACCAGGGGCGTAGCTGTCAACCTACTCGAGGTGGCCTTACGTGTTGGCACAAAGCACGAAGCCGCCAAAAAAAGCCGGCCGGGGAGAAAAATTCCCTCAGCGGTGGCGCCGTCATTGATCACAAAGCGATCCATTAATCCTTCTGTCCAAGTCACAGTGGAACTCTCAATTAAAGCACCAGTGTCAGTGTCAAAACCGGCGGATATCGGGTAGGGGGTCCCGAACTATGCGCCTGAGGATCAATGGTAACAGGAGACCGGGACACGATGTTTTTACCCAGGTTCAGGCCCTCTCGATCGAGGTAATACCCTACTTCCTGCTTGATTGATCTTGATGAATACGAGATTACAAGAGTTGATCTACCACGAGATCGTAATGGCTAAAACCCTAGGAGTCTAGCCTATGATATTGTGATTCTTGTCTTGACGGACTAAACCCTCCGGTTTATATATGCACCGGAGGGGCCTAGGGTTGTACATGGCCATCTTGTGGAGGAAGGAAAGTATTACATCCGGACTCTAAGCTTGCTATTTTACACATGTGGGAGTCCTATCCGGATATGGGAGATAGTCTTCAGTAATAATCTTCACGCCCACCAGTCCGGCCCATAACAAGCGATCCGGCCACGTGAGGACCCCTTAATCCAGGACTCCCTCAGTCACAGTTCCATGGTTAGAGGATGTCGTGTTCACGGTATCGCATGATCTAGTGCTTTAGGATTCTGTGCGTAGAGCACTAACCGTATCTCCCAGCTTCTTAGCTTTAATAACTCTTGGGGTGTGGCGGGCCGCTCCATCGGGCTTAAACGTTCGGCACGGGCATCCTCCTTCTGGGCTGCCGATCATTGGTTACGTCAATGTTTGTGATAGAGGCGAAGGTGTCCCCATATTTCGATGAACTAGCTATGAACGTGCGAAGATGTTGTGCCTTATCAATTGCTAAACTAGCTCCGAGAGGTTATAGATGTTGGGAAACATAGCATGCAATTTCAAAAAAATTCCTACGCTCACGCAAGATCTATCTAGGAGATCCATAGCAATGAGAGGGGAAGAGTGTGTCCACGTACCCTCGTAAAACGAAAGAGGAAGCGTTTGACAACGCGGTTGATGTAGTCGAACTTCTTCTTGTTCCGACCGATGAAGCACCGAACGCACGGCACCTCCGAGTTCCGCACACGTTCAACTCGATGACGTCCCTTGAACTATTTATCCCACAAAGTGTCGAGGTAGAGTTCCGTTAGCACGACGGCGTGGTGACGGTGATGGTGAAGTGATCCGCGCAGGGCTTCCCCTAAGCACTACGTGAACATGACCTGAGGCATAAACTGTGGAGGGAGGCGCCGCACACGGCTAACAGATGTTGTGTGTTCTAGGCGTCTCCCCCCTCATATATATAGGTGGTAGGGAGAGGGAGCAGCCAAGGGGGCCCCCAAGTAGGAGAAATCCAACTTGGGCCCTAGTCCAATTCGACTCCCCTTTCCATAACTCATGGAGGGGGAAGGAAAGAGAGAGAG
>LR738711.1:364731277-364749552 GCA_902687465.1 Secale cereale
GGGGGGGGGAGGGGAGAGAAGGAAAGGGGGAGGCTGAATCCTCCGCTTTCCTTCTCCCTTCCCCTCCTTCCTTCTTCTCCTATATCGGCCTATATGGGGTGCACCAGCCCACCAGGGGCTGGTCTGGCCCTCTCTTGGCCCATAAGTCCCATATCTTTGCCGGGGTGCCCAGAACCCCTTTCCGGTGACCCGATATGTACCCGGTACCCTCGGAACACTTCTGATGTCCGAATAACATCGTCCTATATATGAATCTTTACCTATCGACCATTTCGAGACTCCCCGTCATGTCCATGATCTCATCCAGGACTCTGAACAACATTTGGTCACCAAATCACATAACTTATATAATACAAAATCACCATCGAACGTTAAGCGTGCGGACCCTACGGGTTCAAGAACTATGTAGACATGACCGAGACACCTCTCTGGTCAATAACCAATAGCGGAACCTGGATGGTCATAGTCGTTCCTACATATTCCACGAAGATCTTTATCGGTCGTACCATAATGATAACATACGTTATTCCCTTTGTCATCGGTATGTTACTTGCCCGAGATTCGATCGTCGGTATCTTCATACCTAGTTCAATCTTGTTACCGGCAAGTATCTTTACTCATTCCAAAATGCATAATTCCACAACTAACTCATTAGTCACATTGCTTGCAAGGCTTCTTATGACGCGCATTACCGAGAGGGCCCAGAGATACCTCTCCGGTACTCGGAATGACAAATCCTAATCTCGATCTATGCCAACTCAATAAATACCTTCGAAGGTACCTCTAGAGCATCTTTATTATCACCCAGTTACATTGTGATGTTTGATAGCACATAAGGCACTCCTCCAGTATCTGGGAGTTGCATAATCTCATAGTTGGAGGAATATGTATTTGACATGAAGAAAGTAATAGCAGTAAAAACTGAAACGATCATTATGCTAAGCTAACGGATGGGTCATGTCAACATCATTCTCCTAATAATGTGATCCCGTTCTTCAAATGAAAACACATGTCTATGGTTAGGAAACTTAACCATCTTTGATTAACGAGCTAGTCTAGTATAGGCTTACTAGGGACACGATGTTTTGTCTATGTATAAACACATGTATCAAGTTTCCATTTAATACAATTATAGCATGAATAATAAACATTTATCATGATATAAGGAAATATAAAATAACAACTTTATTATTGCCTCTAGGGAATATTTCCTTGAGTCTCCCACTTGCACTAGAGTCCATAATCTAGATTACATTATAATGATTCTAACACCCATGGAGTCTTGGTGCTGATCATGTTTTGCTCGTGGAAGAGGCTTAGTCAACGGGTCTGCCACATTTAGATCCATATGTATTTTGAAAATCTCTATGTCTCCCTCCTTGAATTGATCATGGATGGAGTTGTAGCGTCTCTTGATGTGTTTGGTTCTTTTGTGAAATCTAGATTCCTGCGCTACAATTGCTCCAGTATTGTCAGAAAAGATTTTCACCGGACCCGATGAACTAGGTATTACACCTAGATCCGATATGAACTCCTTCATCCAGACTCCTCCATTTGTTGCTTTCGAAGCAACTATGTACTCCACTTCACACATAGATCCCACCACGACGCTTCGCTTGGAACTGCACCAACTTACAGCTCCACCATTCAATAAAAATACATATTCGGTTTGCGACTTAGAGTCATCCGGATCAGTGTCAAAGATAGCATCGACATAACCATTTACGAAGATCTCTGTGTCACCTCCATAAACGTGAAACATATCCTTAGTCCTATTCAGGCACTCCAGGATGTTCTTGACCGCTGTCCAGTGATCCATTCTTGGATTACTTTGGTACCTCCCTGCTAGACTTATAGCAAGGCACACATTAGGTCTGGTACACACCATTGCATACATGATAGAACCTATGGCTGAGGCATAGATAATGACTTTCATTTTCTCTCTATCTTCTGAAGTGGTCGGGTATTGAGTCTGACTCAACTTCACACCTCGTAACACAGGCAAGAACCCTTTCTGTCAGGCCCAAGATGCGATTCTATCCCGATCACGTGACACTTACGTGATTGGGGCACAACCGCATTTCGGGCGCTTAGCAAGATGGATATCATTACATCGTACCATTACATACATACATGGGGGATACAATAATACATACAAGTCACATGAATACAACAACATCAATACAAGTATCCGACTACGGATACAAACATGAAAAGCACAAAGACATCCATCTGCTATCCCAGGCTGCCAACCCGGAACCTAACCCAAGACTGAAGAAGAAGAAGAAGAAGAAGAACTCCAACAAAAGAACATCGCTCTCACGTCAAGACATCAGAAACCTGCACCTGCAACTGTTGTGGTAGTATCTGTGAGCCACGAGGACTCAGCAATAACATAACCATGGGTAACAAGACTATCAAAGCTTAATAGGAAGGGAGAGGTTAAGTGGTGAGGTAGCAGCAACGGCTAAGCAAAATATATGGTGGCTAACTTACGAGTACAAGAATAAGATGAGCATCTACGCACAACGGTCGCAACTGGTAGTGATCGCTAAAGATCCTGAACTACTTACGAGTCAAACATAACCCCACCGTGTTCTCTTCTCAAAGTGAAAAGAGACAGTCACGGTTACTCACACAGTTGTGTGTTTTACTTCGGATCCTCTGTCAAGTTTTCTACAACCGGACATTAACAAATTCCAATCTGCCACATAACCGCGGGCATGGCTTTCGAAAGATCATAACCCTGCAGGGGTGTCCCAACTTAGCCCATCACAAGCTCTCACGATTAGCTGAAGCGATAAATATAATATCATCACCCCTTATCTTAGGGAAATCCGATCAGGCTCGGCATCCCGGTGCACAAGACATTTCGACAATGGTAAAACAAGTCCAGCAAGACCTCCCGGCGTGCCGACACCCTGATAGTAGCCGCGCGTATCTCGTCTCAGGCCACGTCCGGATGGGTGATGCTACAGGTAAAACCAAACCTCGAGTTTCCCCGTGGTGGCCCCGCAGGCTCCCCGTTTGGGACCAACACCATCAGCACTGGCCCCCCTGCTATGTAGAAAGAATCCTCGGGTAGCGCTAACTCCCTATGCAATTTAATTAATTAATTAAGTTGTTATTATGAGCAAATTAAAACCAATGTTGGGCCTTGCTGGAGGAGTTTTATTCAAAGACGAACTGTCAAGGGGTCCCCATATACCCATCGTGTAAGGAACGCAAAATCAAGGAACATAATGCCGGTTTATCGATGCCTAAGGTGGCATGAGTGGAACAAAACACCGAGCAAAAGGCCAAGCCTTCCACCCATGCCCAGTATATAGGTGTGTTAATAATAATAATAGATATTGTGATATTCCAACAACAAGTTCCCTCCTGGAACGAACTTCATCTTCACCTGCAACTAACAACGCTATAAGAGGGGCTGAGCAAGCGGGTAACATAGCCAAACAATGGTTTTGCTAGGAAGGTGTCAAAGGTTAGAGGTTTCATGGCAACAAGGAGAGAGGCTGACATAAAGATGGGTAGCGCGACATATAACGATAGCATCGAGACAACTAAGCAAAGGCAATGATAGTAAAGGTATCCAAGGGTATGGTCATCTTGCCTGAGATCCCGCAGGGAAGAAGAATGGCTCCGTGAAGAAGACGGAGAAGAAGCCTTGAAGAAGAACCACGGGTAGACGAACGAATCCTCACGAATGCAACAGAACAAGCACTAACGAGAAGAAGCAAGCAATACGGTAAACACACCACTCAAGAACATGACAATATGCACTACCAAGTAGGATGCACGACAAGTCTACATATGATGCATAGCAAGTATATACAGGAAGCAAAACATGGCAAGGTAGGAAGCACAGCAAAAAAACACAAGTTTATATATGATGCATTACATGGCAAGGTACGATGCATGACAAATATATACAGGAAGCAATACATGGCAAGGTATGAAGCACAGAAAACAACATAAGTTTATATATGATGCATTACATGGCAAGGTATGATGCATGACAAATCTATACAGGAAACACAACAAGTCTATACAGGAAGCATAACATGGCAAGGTAGGAAGCACAACATGACAAGGTAGGAAGCACAACATGGCAACGGTGCAAGATGCACCCAAACATCAACCAAACTCACTCCAAACATGTTAACAAGATGATAATATGATTCTACATGCAAAATCACACAAGTTTCATATAAGGAACACTCCAAACGGAGCAACGGGCTAAAAGATACACATGAAACAAGATATAACAACAAGCTGAAATTAACAGCCACATAGCAACTTTGGAGCAAGGTAAATATATGCTACAACACTCAAACATGGTGATAAGAAGCATGAACATGAAGTAGACATATCGTACAGCAAACAACTCCATTGGAGCATCTCCATAGGAGGCATGGATCAAAAGAAACAAGCTACAACATTTTGATCATGACAATAAAAACCTGACAGCAATATTTTATAGCAACTTGGGAGCAAGAAATAAATAAGCTACAGCAAGTCAAATGAGCAAGTGAAGACATGAATGGATAGACAACAACATATAAAACAAGGAATGATCAATGTCCACCCCAAAACTAGCATGGATTTGCCTAGGGCATCAAGCAAACATAGCATCAGGATATGACAGATTCCAGACTTAGTGAAATTTCACTAAGTGTCAAAACAGCAATAACAACATGGCATGTTTCTGAGCATGTTTAAGTCAACACAAGGCATATAATGGAAAGTTAAATGCACCATCTCAAAGACCACATCATGGAGATTCTAAAACATCTTGGCATGTGACAAGGGGACAAACACAACAATAGCAACAAGCTCCTCAACTAGGCATCTCGTAACAAGTTTCAGAACATAACAGCCAAATGCACTTTTGCAACATAGATAAACATGGCAATATGAACTCAAACAAGCATGCTATAGCAACCAACATGTAGAGCATCTCATGATGAACATTTTGACATATCATTTGCATCATTTGGATAAACATGCACCAAGTTATCACATCTCAAACATGGCAACAAAATAACAAGTAGCAGCCGTTTATAACAAGTAGCACTCTTGCAACAGAGATTAGAGCATCTAGATGAACTCAAATGAGCATGGCACAATGGATAAAAGTGTAGAGCACATCACCACGGTCATTTTGACATGTCATTCACTCAATTTGGATAAGCACACAAGAAGATATCACCATGCAAACATAGCAACATTATGCTGACAGAAAAATGACTTAGCCATTTTACAGAGGAAAACTGAGCGAGATATACGTATGTGGTGCACTGGGCGAAGGATAGGGAGGAGTCTCACATTGGGCTTCGGCCCATTAGGCAGAGAAGGCAGGCCAGGAGCTGGGCCTTGGCTTGCGGGGAGACGGGCCAGGAAGCTGGGCCGGCCCGAGTGGCGCTGGGGAGGCCCAGCTCACGAAGCACTGGACGTCGGTCGTCCTCCTCCTCGTGCGCGCGCACGAGCAGGGAGGCAGGGGCGGCGGCAGCTCTGCTCGGCTCCGGCGACGGCGCTCGCCGGAGGAGCCGGCGGCGAGCAGAACGGGCACGGGGCGGCGGGATCCGGCGGCTAGGGACGGATCCGGCAACGCGAGCGACGGGGGAGCTGCAGCTCGATGAGCTCGGCGAGGGGGCGCGGTGTTGCCCTCCGGCGAGGTCCGGCGGGACCGGCTGAGGGGTCGCCGGCGGGAGATGCGAGCAGGGGCGGCGCTAGCATCCGAGCGGCGGGGTGCTGGCCGGAGGTGGCGAAGGCGGCGGGGCAGGTGAAACTCGCGGCGGCGGCGGCCAGTTCCGATGACTCGGGTGGCCGGCGAGGCGAGCGGGACGCTCGGGAGGCGCGTGGCCCGGCGCGGTCCGGGCGTGGGCCGGCCGTGGGCCGAGCGGGCCAGGCGGCGGCGGGGGATGTGGGCACGGGGGCTGGGCGAATGCGGGGGCGCCATGTGGCGGCCCCGCTGAGGTGGCGGCGCGGGATTGGGCGGAGCGACGTGGCTGCGGGATGGACATGTCCGGCACGGCGCGGACATGTCCGGCTGCGCGGAGGAGGACGGGGGTAGGGTTTGATCTGCGCGAAAATGGAGAGGGAGGCACCTATTTATAGCTAGAGGGAGCTAGGAGTATCCAAATGAGGAGCCGTTCACGGCCACGCGATCGTGATCGAATGGCCAAGAGCGTGGATGGGTTAGAATGGGCTAGGTGGGCTGTGAGAAAGGGGTGTTGGGCCAAAAGAGAAAAGGCTTCGGGCGGTTAACACAGTTAACCGTTGGGCTATCAAACGAACTCCGAACGCGACGAAACTTGACAGGCGGTCTACCTATGCTATAATAAGACCACACGCCAAGTTTCATCTCATTGTGAGAACATTTTTCGGCCACTCATAAAATAAATATTCGGAGGCACCTCGGGCACGTGTGAGTGTGTCTGGGCTCAGAACGGACAACGGAAAGGACGAGGGAACTCGGACGGATGCAAGTTTTGAAAACATGCTGATGCAACACACAAGATGACAAGGCAAGGATGCACACGCAAGCAGATGACATGGCAACGACAACGAATAACCGGCTGACACCTGGCGCACCGGTCTCGGGGGGTCACACATTCTTTGACTGATCCATTTTGAACTTCTTCAAAACTTTATCAAGGTATGTGCTTTGTGAAAGTCCTATCAGGCGTTTTGATCTATCTCTATAGATCTTGATGCCGAATATATAAGCAGCTTCACCAGGGTCTTTCATTGGAAAATTCTTGTTAAAGTATCCTTTTATGCTATTCAGAAATTCTACATCATTTCCAATCAACAATATGTCATCCACATATAATATCAGAAATGTTACAGAGCTCCCACTCACTCTTTTGTAAATAAATGCTTCTCCAAAAGTATGTATAAAACTGATGCGGGGCTAACCCGATTCTAGGACGATCTTTCACGAAATGGATGGATCCCGAGGATGAACAAGAAGAACATGAGGGAAAACACAAGGGGAACAAGATAAAACACTCAAATCAACAAGTTTAGGTCACACATCCACTAGACAATCAAACACACAAGATCACAAGGTACATGAACAACAAAGGGAAAGATACAAGCTAGAGTTCATCTCCGCGAGGAGGTCTTGAATCCGCGAGGGATCTTCTCCGAGGAGGTCATGAATCCGGTGTGGATCTTCTCCGAAGAGGGGCCGCAGTCACTCCTGGGAGTAGAACCACTAGATGAGCAAAGCTCTAGTCTAAAATGAGCTATCACATTTGCTAACCCTAAAATGGTGGAGGTGGAGGAGTATATATAGTCTAGGGCCATGAAGGGGTAAGTGAGGGGCGAAATAGGAACATGGGCCTCGGCCCAATACGTTGCACGCAGGTAGGGCCGGATGATCCGGGTGGGGGTTTGGATGATCTGGGCGATGGCGGCCCGGATGATGTGGGAGCAGGTCCGGATGATCCGGCTTCACGGTGAAGCTTCGGGTGTCTTCGGCGCAGTTACCCGGATGATCCGGGGGACGGCCCGAATGATCCGGACGGCCGGCCTGGCTCTAGCAGCCGCTCCGTCTTCTTCCCCTTTCTTCGTCTTCTCTTCCACGCTTCCCTCGCTGATGGTGCAGTCGTTCCTTGGCGCTTGCACTCCTCCTTAACATTCCTGAAGCTCCGACAATACCTATGCATGCACATGAGTGGAGTGTTAAGTAGTATACCATCCTCGAAGGGGTCAAGTGAACACGTGTAAATGAGAAGATTCACCTTTATGTATAAGAAGTAGAGGTTGCACGTGTCACTTGCCGAACGGACTCTTGCCATGGTGATGTCTATAGGGTGCTCCGCATCATCCCCTACCCCTTGGGAAAGATCTGACCTCAGATCAAAAAACAAATCACCATGGGAAAGAGATGGCGTCGCCGTGTAGAAGTGGACGATCACCAAGTACTCATCATCTTTAAGCTCGGCATGGGCACTCTCCTGAAAGTGCGTTATTTCGACTAGAGGGGGGGGTGAATAGCCGATTTTTGTGAATTCTTCACTGAGGAATTTGCTGTTGAGGAAATTCCTTAGCGAATAACTACTTGCAGCGGAATAAGTACTCAGAAGTAAACAGGACAGAACAAAAGTTTGGTCATCATGAAGAAATGAAGACAAACACAGAGTACAGAAAGCGTAAACACATGATAGCATAGGATGAAGACAAACATACTGAAGAAATTGAACTAAGGAAATTGAGAAAATCTTCAGTCAAAGTCTTCAAACAGATATGAACAAGCACTCAACACAGATATGAGGATATGAAAGAGTTGAGGAAATAGAACTAGTAAGCTTGGTGAAGACAATGATTTGTTAGACAAGCTCCAACTGCTGTCTCAGTTGTACATCTGGTTAGGGCGGCTAGGTATTTAAACCTGAGGACACACAGTCTCGGACACCCAGTCAAGGACACACAGTCCAAGACACCAAGTCCTCACCGTATTCCCCTGAGCTAAGGTCACACAGAACTCGTCCAATCACTCGTGGTAAGTCTTCAGGTGACTTCGGAACCTTCACAGACTAGGTCACTCGGCGATCCACAATTCCTCTTGGATGCTCTAGACCAAGACGCCCAACCGTCTGGAAGAAGCACAGTCTTCAAAGGTAACAAGTGTCGGATCCTCTCATGATCAATCTCTTCAGTGATGCCCAATCACTTTTGGGTTTGAAGGTTTTGGGTTTGGTTTCGGGTTTTTCCTCACTTGATGATTTTCGCTCAAAGTCCCCGGAGGATGGGTTGCTCTTATGACAAGTGTGAGTTTCTCTCGGAGCAGCCAACCAGCTAGTGGTTGTAGGGGGCGGCTATTTATAGCCTAGGGAGCAACCCGACATGATAAGACATAAATGCCCTTTAATGATATGACCGTTAGGTAGGTATATATTTTGGGATAGCTGGCGCGCAGCACAGCAACGGTCGGAAATTTGAGTATCAAATTCCTCAGGGCTATCATGTTCCTCACTGTGTAGGTAATCCGCACAGGCGAATTCCTAACTCCTCAGTCAAAACAAATTCCTCAGAGACCAGAAGAACTTCGTCTTTGTCACTGAAGAATATGACTGAACTGTATAAGATTTCCAATGGCTTCACTCGAAGGGATTGGTAGGTGTAGGATTTTGAGTTGAGCATCACATGGAAATTTTTCCTTAGTATTTCCTCGACCCCTTTAACAGTACGGTGTTTCCTATGACTCAAGAAAGGGAAAAAGAAACTATGAAAACAAAAGTCTTCACGCTTCATGTTCCTCAAGTGAATACCAAGTATTCAAGGTCACACCAATTTCTTCACTTTCAAAGTCTTCAGAAAGTCTTCAGAAATCCAAAGTCTTCAATCGAAGAACTTCATTTTTAGGGGCCGACTTTCCCTATAAATATCAAACTCCTCATAGACTTATGGACCTGTGTACACTCACAAATACATTAGACTCTTAACCTATAAGTCTTGAATACACCAAAATCACTAAGGGGCACTAGATGCAGTTACAATCTCCCCCTTTTTGGTGATTGATGACAATATAGGTTAAGTTTTTAACGGGGATAAACGTATGAAGTGTAAATACTGATGTTGAGGAATTCGATTGCAAGATATAGAAGAACTCCCCCTGAAGATGTGCATAGTGAGGAATTTGCTTTTGAAGCAGTGCACACTTGAAGAGTAGAATCATGGAGATCTCCCCCTATATCTTGTAATTCATACACACATTTGACATATAATATGAAGGATTTGAAATGCATGATGAAATATGGTGACTGATGTAATTCAGCATGCGTGCATAACATTAATGAGGAATAAGCATGCAAAAACACCACAACAAAAGTATCAGGTCACCATAGAGTTTAAGTTTACAACTCGATCCATAAAGTCATCAGAAGAACGAGAGTTGTAACTTAGCAAAAAAATGCCCATATATAGACCCGCTTGAAGACTAACTCAAATTTCTCCCCCTTTGTCATCGAATGACCAAAATGATCGAAACTGAGGACTAACGCCTCTGAAGAATCTCAAGATGATGAAGGAGCGCCATCGCTATTGGGGTCGATGGTTGAAGTAGGGCCTGCCGCAGTGTCGTCCAAATCTTCATACTCGTCAGTCTCGCGTGATGAAGAATAGGAGCTGGCCACCAAGGGAGGAACCTTGACCTTCTTGTATTTCTTCGGAGGAGGAGCAGACCAGTCAAAGTCATCCTTGAGACCCATTTTCTTCAGATCTTGTTCGCCATATAGATGAGATAGAATAGCCCAGGTGCGGTTGAGGGTTTCATGAAGGTAGTAATGGTTTTTCTTCACTTCATTATGTGTGGAGGTCATGTTGTGAAGAATTGAACCAAACAGACGCTTGACCCATTTGTGGTTGCGATCAACCTTCTGATGAAGACTGAGGAGAAGCTCACAATCAGTCATCACCCTGGGAGCTGTGCCTTGAGGATTTTGCTTGGGAGCGTTGGCGGCACAGTCATGAGTGGAAGAGTCATCATTGGTGGAGTAAGATGCAGCTTTGCGAAACTGGCCATCCAATGGACGAGTGCCTTCATCGAACACAGCAGTGGCCTTGCCCTTGTCATCAACTGATGAAAATGTCCTTTTGAGGACTTCAATTGGGGGCAAGTAGCTGCAATGATTGAGAGTGTCAGCTTTGTAGTTCACTGAAGACCTTGTCCTGATGAATCTCATAATCCATGGAGCATAAGGCTTCAGGTTGAAAGGGGACAATGCTACATTTGCCATTGTCCTCATGAAGAAATCATGAAAGTTGACGGGAACGCCATGGATAATGTTGAATAGCAGATTCTTCATGATGCCAACGACTTCTTCATCATTCGAGTCATGGCCCTTGATAGGACTCAATGTCTTCGTTAGAATGCGATAGATAGTCCGTGGCAGAAACATCAATTCCTTCACGAGGAATTTGGTCCGTGGGGCTTGACCTGGCTTCAAAGGCTTCATAAGCACTTGCATGTAGTGATTAGTGAGTTCAGTTTCTTCATACATGCAACATGCTGCTTCATTTGGAGGACTGAGAGGCAGAGCCTGAAGCAATTCAGAGGCTGGAGCTTTGTAGTGAGTGTTTTCAGACATCCAGTCCAGCACCCATGAATTCACATCTTCAGAATTGATAGTGATGTGCAGGGTTGCATAAAATTGGAGAAACAGTTCTTCATTCCAATCGCATATATCAGTGCAAAAACCCAACAGTCCAGCGTCATGAAGAACACTAAGGACTGGCACAAAACATGGCAGAGATTCCATATCCACGTGAGGAATATGCTGATGATCGAAGACTTTGTCTTTGTTGTAAAGCACCGAGGAATAGAAATTTGCCTGACTGGCAGTCCAAAAACGCCTCTTCCTTATGAGAGCAGAGTCATAGGGATTGAAATCAGTGAAGAACACATGCTTGCCGAAGAAATCAGCCTTCTTGAAAGATTGCTTCTTTGAGAAAGGATCCTTTGGATTGGGTTGAGGAGTATCAGTCAATTGCATCACAACCTCCGGATTTGCAATCTCAGGTTCTTCAGTCTGAGGAATTTCTGGTTCCTCTTTAGTGGCAGTCTTCATCGATTCAGCAGCAGCAGCAGTTTCTTCAACACTAGTGGCTGGAATGTCTTCATGAACAGACTGTGTGGGGTGAGTTTCCTCAGAGCCCAATGGAACAGTTGGCGCTGGAGAATGAGGAATTTGTTGCAGCGGCATGAACAAAGGAGAGTTGTGATGCTGAGAATCCCAGAATTCATCAGTCATCAAAGGAGTGGCATTCGCAGTGTCCACGTCCGAGTCTTGTTCTTCCAATTCTTCAACGCCGGCCTATTCAACAATAAACTGAGGCATAGACGAGGAGATGATTGGGGTTGAAGGGATATCATTCACTTCAATTTCTTCATCTGTCTGCTCCGAGGAAGCAGCAGAGGGAATGTATTCATCTGATTCACTTGGAATCACATAATTATCATCAAAAGGAACAAGGTCCTTTGATGGCATAGATGAAATTGGAATGGCATCAATTGGATTCTCAGCTAAGCTTGTCAAGGGCTTCATTTTCTTCGGAGCTGAAGAATCTGAAGCAGCTGATGCCTTCCTTTTCTTCACAGTCGCACGCTCTGCAGCCTTTGTCTTCTTCACATCCGATGCAGATGGAAGGATTGGAGTTGGAGTAGGCACATGACCAGCAGAGGAATCTGGGTCAATTTCTTTAGGCACAACTGATGCAGTTGTCCTGACTTCTTCACGATCTTCAGGCACAGCCTTTGGAGCTTTAGCTGGCCTGACATTTTCTTCAGGCGCAACACTAGAGGTTGCCTTGGCAATTTCTTCAGCGGCTGGAGTGGGGTCATCAGTCCTGGGATTTTCTTCAGCAGCCTGATGTTCTTCAGCGGTGCTGGAATGTCCTTCAGCAGACTGAGCAGATGCTTCAGCCTGAGGAATTTCAATGTGTGTCTTACGAGCAGCACTTGAAGAAAAACCTTTGGTCAAATTTACAAATCTGACTTTGGCGCCCAACCAGTCAGCGCGATATGCTTCAAATTCATCACTGAGGGTTTTGATTTCACCCTGAATCTTTACAAGTTCTTCAGTTGTCATGTTGACAACATTTTTCTTCAGGAAGCGCTCCTTCTTGTACTGCGCTTTCTTGGTCTGCCTGGCCTGTTCAAACTTCCATTTTTCTTTGCCTATGAAGGCGGTCAACATATGACTTTGGCCAGGAGTCAAGTTGAAGTCAGGCATAGGAGTGTTTGGGTCCTTATGCCAGAGATCAATAAAATCAAGGATCACCTTGGGATCCAACAACAGTGGTATTTCGCTTCCTTTGGCTCTAGAGGCCTTTTCTTGCATGTCTCTGATGATTTGAACCAGTTCTTCATCATCAGCTTCGTCATCAGACGACACTTGGAAAGCAACTTGTTTCTTATGAGGACTTGGGCGAGAGCCTCGTCCAGCAGTTGTCTTTTTCTTCAGTAGCAAGGGACCAGCTAAGGAACTTGGATCGCTGAGGAACTTGGGGCAGCTGAGGAGCTTGCAGAGGCTCCTGAGGCAATGGATATGCCCGCAGTCCTCTGACATGTGGCAAGATGCACTGCAGCAGATGCCTTTGTTGCAGCATCTGAAGACTTTTGCGGAGGAGCTGAGGACTTTGGAGGAGCAGGAGCTGTCTGAGGAATATTCCGTGAGGGCTTTGAAGAAACTGGCCGTGAGGGCATTGTTGAGGAAGAAGCACTTGGCTTGTGAGCAGGCTTATTAGCCATGGCCTTTTAGGCTTGGAAGCAGAAGCCTCAGCATAGGCAGCAGCAGCAGCAGCAGAGTCTTCACTAAACTTCCTCACTGCTTCTTTTGCTTGTCTGGCCAACTTGGCTTGGCGCTTAGCCCATTCTTCAGGAAAGTCCTCACCATGCTTGAGGCTTGTGGGATCAGCAACTTGGCCATGTGCCAGTGGAGGTCTTGGGCAGGGAGGATTGAGTGCGAATTTCTTCATGTATTTCGGAGTGACATATCTATACTTCCTCCACTCACGTGCCCATCTCCTCCCTATTCTTTGTATGCGCACTTTGCGTTGATTCTTGTCCTCTTTTCCGAACTTTGCCTCATCAGGAGTGCAATAGTCAGCATAGATGTCTTCAGGTATCTCAAAAGCAGTATTGACCTCAGGCCTCTTTCCTCCTTTCTGTGGCTTCTTTCCATCAGCCATTTTCTTCAGATGAGGAATTTGAACAATCGAATTCTCTGAAGAAGTATGCAACTTTCCTTCAAGGAACGCTGCAAATGAGTTAAGTTGATGAGAACCTAGTGATTCAGCAGTGGACATGAGTACCTGTGAACAAAATATAGTTGCGAGGAATTTGGAGAGGTCATATGCGTTCTCAGAAGGTTTTGTAAAAAGAACAAGTTTGAGGAATTTGACCAGATGAGTCTTGAAGAATTTGACTAAGCGTTCTTTGTCTTAGGTTCTAGAGTTGTATAGATTAAAAAATCCACACAATTGAGGAATCTTGAATAAAATCATAGCTTAGAGAAATCAAATCAAGAACAGATGATATGTGAGGTGTTTAGTGTGTGAAGATTTGACGAAGAAAAACACATTTTGAGAATTTTGAAGAAAACGTGTGAATCAAAGAGGGTAGTAAAAGTAACTTTTAATTACCCTGGATGAAGAACACGACGAACTGTGGGATGGAGAAGTGAAGTTCGTCTGTGCAGATCTTCCACGCCCTAACTTTGCAGAGGAAGACAGCTACGGCGGCGGCGGAGTGAAGAAGTCCGCGGCCGGCGCGAGTACGACGGCGACGAGGTTGAGGCAGTGAAGCTCTTCCTTACCGACGACGATGGAGTAGCGGCGGCGCTAGGGTTGGAGAAGCTCGAGCGGGAGAGTGAGAACGAGCGGAGTAAAAAGTGAAGTGAGGAAAGGGGAGGGGTATTTATAGCTGAGATAAAAAAACCGTTCGCCCAAAGAAATTGGACGAACGTGCCCTGACCCTTCTCATTCACACGACATGTGTCACCCACGCACTTTGTAGTGGAGATCGTGGGTGAATAGATAAGTATTGTCGTGGGATGCAGAATGATTTGAGCGGCAAAACCGAAAATTTTGGAAAGGATAAGTTTTAACGTTGCATTCACAATTTCTTCAGCTGACAAGGACACAATGAAGATTTTGAAAAAGTTTCAAATCAAACGCATATGAAGAATTTGTAAATGGAATGGGTTGAGTTTAGCATAGAGGGGGAAGGTTCCGATCACGTTCACTTAGCAGAAAGAGGCAACATGAAGAAATAGCAATAAGTGAATGATGTAGAGGACATAAACTCATATATATATAGCCAATGAAGAACAGCGACGGAAACAGTGAAGATAATGCAAAGTTGAAGAATATGAACAACCGAGGAACTTCAAAAACTCAATTTGAATATTTTCAACTTTTGTGGTGGCGTGACCCACCGTATAAGAATGATGATTTCAGACAGCACGTACAATTGTCGTAGGGTTTTGAGAATCAAATTCTTCATTTCACACTTAGAGCGTTATTCTTCATTGATTGAAAAAAAACAATTTCTTCATGTGTTGCACATCTAAGTCATCAATTTTGCATAAGTGTTATGATGAGTGTCCAATTCAAAGAACATTCGAAGATTCTAAGATATTTAGCTCACACGGAAACTTGCTAAATCTCTTCTCATCCAAGGGCTTTGTGAAGATATCGGTTAGCTGTTCTTCAGTCTTCACATGTTCAATTGAAATGTCACCCTTCAACACATGATCACGAAGAAAATGATGACGAATCTGAATGTGCTTTGTCTTCGAGTGCTGAACTGGGTTGTGAGCAATCTTGATGGCACTCTCATTGTCATAGAAGAGAGGCACATTCTTCACGTTGACACCATAGTCCTTGAGAGTTTGCTTCATCCATAACAGTTGAGCACAGCAAGAGCCAGCAGCAATATACTCAGCTTCAGTGGTAGACAGTGATACGCAGTTCTGTTTCTTCGAGGACCAAAAGACCAAAGATCTTCCGAGGAAATGGCATGTACTAGACGTTCATTTGCGGTCCACACGATCACCAGCATAGTCAGAGTTTGAATATCCAATGAGATCAAAAGCCGAGCCCTTGGGGTACCATAATCCAAGTGTTGGTGTGTGAGCTAGATATCGAAGAATATGTTTCACAGCCTTATGGTGTGATTCTTTCGGTGCAACTTGAAATCGGGCACACATGCAAACACTAAGCATTATATCTGGCCTAGATGCACATAAGTACAATAAAGAACCAATCATGGAGCGGTATACCTTATGATCGAAGTCAGTACCATTTTCATCAGTGCACCGATGGCCATTTGTGGGCATAGGAATTTTGACGCCTTTGCAATTGTGCATGCAAAATTTCCTCAGTACATCTTTGAGGTATTTCTCCTGTGATATGAATATAACATTGTGTTGCTGGCGAATTTGAAGACCTAGGAAGAATTTCAACTCTCCCATCATAGACATTTGATATTCTTCACTCATCATATAGGCAAAATCATCACTATAGCATTGGTCAGTACAACCAAAAATAATATCATCAACATATATTTGGCACACAAATAATTCACCATCATAAGATTTAGTGAAAAGAGTGGGATCAAGTGAACCGGGTTTGAAGCCTTTCTTCATGAGGAATTCCTTCAAAGTATCATACCAAGCCCGAGGGGCCTGCTTGAGGCCATAGAGAGCCTTATTGAGTTTGAAGACTTTGTCAGGATTCTTTGGATCTTCAAAACCTGTGGGTTGAGCAACATATACTTCTTCCTCAAGCTTACCATTGAGGAATGCACTTTTCACATCCATTTGATAAAGAATGATATCATGATGGTTAGCATAAGCAAGTAATATGCGAATAGCCTCAAGTCTAGCAACAGGTGCAAAAGTTTTATCGAAATCAATTCCTTCAACCTGTGTGTAGCCTTGCTCTACAAGCCGTGCCTTATTCCTTACCACAAGGCCATTTTCATCTTGCTTGTTACGGTAGATCCACTTTGTGCCGATGATATTATGCTTGCGAGGATCTGGACGTTTGACCAGTTCCTAGACGTTGTTGAGCTCGAACTGATGTAATTCTTCTTGCATAGCTTGTATCCATTCAGGCTCCAGAAATGCTTCATCTACCTTAGTAGGCTCTGTGATAGAGACGAAAGCAAAGTGCCCACAAAAGTTAGATAAATGTGAAGCTTTTGAGCGTGTGAGGGGACCTGGTATATTGATGTCGCTGATGATTTTCTCAATCTGCACTTCTTTCGCAACGCGAGGATGAGCTGGTTGTCGTCGAGGAATTTGATCAGCATTTTCCTCAGCACCATTTTCTTCAGCATTTTCTTCAGGTGCATCAGCTCGACGATCTTCAGGTTCTGGAATGAATTCTTCAGCAGATTCTTCGGTAGGAATGACATCCTCAGTAGCCCTGAATTTGATAGTTTCCTCAGGTGCTGGTTCATCTATCACAGTAGGCAGGTGCTCTCTTTGCGAGCCTTTAGTTTCATCGAACCGCACATCTACAATTTCAACAACCTTGTGAAGAACATTGTTGAAGACTCTGTAGGTGTGCGAGTCCTTTCTGTAACCAAGCATAAACCCTTCATGTGCTTTCGGTGCAAATTTTGAGTTGTGATGAGGATCTCTAATCCAACACTTAGCACCGAAGACTGTGAAATAACTCACATTGGGTTTCTTGTCAGTGAGGAGTTTAGAGGCAGTCTTCTTGAAGAATTTGTGAAGATATACTCTGTTGATGATGTGGCACACAGTATCAATTGCATCAATCCAGAAATTACGAGGCGTTTTGTATTCATCAAGCATAGTGCGAGCCATCTCAGCAAGAGTCCTGTTCTTGCGCTCCACGATGCCATTCTGCTGAGGAGTATAAGGTGCAGATAGCACATGAGTAATACCGAGTTCATCAAGATAGTCGTCAAGACCAGAATTCTTGAACTCAGTTCCATTGTCACTTCTGATGTGCTTGATCTTCACACCAAAGTTGGTTGCAGCCCTCGTGGAAAATTGTTTGAAGACTTCCTGCACTTCATGTTTGTAAGTAACAATGTGTACCCATGTATATCAAGAGTAATCATCAACAATAACAAAGCCATATACAGAACCATCATTTGAAACTGCAGAATAATGATTAGGAACGAATAGATCCATGTGAAGCAATTCAAATGGTCGAGTAATAGTCATGATAGTCTTTGCTGGATGCTTGGCCTTGGTCATCTTTCCAGCTTCACAAGCACCACGTAAGTGATCCTTGAGGAATTTGACATTCTCAATGCCAATGACATGCTTCTTCTTCGCAAGCGTGTGCAAATTCCTCATGCCTGCATGACCAAGTCGTCGATGCCATAGCCAGCCTTCTGAAGCTTTTGCAAGTAGACACACAGCTGGTTGAGGTCCTGTAGAGAAATCAACAATATACAAGTCTCCTCTCCTAAAGCCTTCGAAGACTATGGAGTTGTCAGATTCCATGATCACAGCTGATACGTCCAAAACGTATCTATAATTTCTGCTTGCTCCATGCCACTTTTGGGTGATATTGCTATGATATTCATACACTTCCATACACTTTTGATCATATTTGGACTAACTTACTAATCCAGTGCACCCCAGTGCTAGTTTCTGTTTTCGGCTGTTTTTGTATTTCAGGTTTTCACGTTTCGAGAACTGCCCAGAAAAATCCAGAAAAAATATATAAAAAATCAGCGAACCGGAAACAACACTGCGTCCGAAGGGCAGCCT
>LR738711.1:364755810-364812190 GCA_902687465.1 Secale cereale
GGGGGGGGGGGCGCCTGGGCCCCTCGAGGCTCCCCCGGTGCCCTACTTTGGCATATATTTAAAGGGTCCTCCGTAAGCCTCAGAACAGGACTTCTTTTCGCGATCCCATCTCTGTTCCGCCGCCGCCGCTTCCAAGATCGGGAGAACCAGGAGAACTCTTCCCGGCACCCTGCCGGAGGGGAGGATCACCACCGGGAGCTTCTCCACCACCATGGACGCCTCCCGGATGACTCGTGAGTAGTCTCCCTTGGACCATGAGTCCATGACCAGTAGCTATGTGATGTTCTCCTCCCGTTCTTGTGCTTCACTAATTAGTCCTCGTGAGCTGCCCTACATGATCGAGGCACCTATGTAATCCTTATGCTGTTGCTATGTTGAGTTTGCTGGGATCCGATGGATTATGAGATTATATTCAGATTGATCTTGAGTAATATATTTGATTCACCTCATTTATATTTTAGTTCTTAAGTAATTCTTGCATGTTCTCCGTTGTTATTTATTGCTTTGGCCGAGTAATAGGTAGTGACTCCAAGAGGGAATGTTATGCTCGATTGTGGGTTCATGCCCCTCGATGACTAGCTTGAGTGACAAAAACATGAGTCTAGGGGATGTGCTGTTGCCACAAGGGGGAAAACAACGGTGCTTGTGCCCGTGGGTGCAAGGATTGTTTACTTTACGCAAAGTTCTTTTAATGCAGTTGTGTGTTGCATTGAGTTTACACTATGGGTGGGACTCGCAACTTAATACCAGCGAGATGTTCTGGATAGATATCTCAAGGTGGATGATTAGTAGTAGATATTGATGGATTTCGGTCTACTTACTTTGGCGTACCGCCCATGCTTTGAACCTCAACCTTTCTTGCAATGTAATCAGCATTTGTATGCACTCGTGGGTCCTGTCAATTGCCCAGCTGTAATTTGTTTACCTCACATAGCTGTTTTATCGTCTTTTGGGAGAGAGACATCACTAGTGAACATCATGAGACTCCGGTCCGTATTACCATCATTGATCACATATACTATTTACTTTTCGCTATTTTACTTACTATTGCAAAACACTATTTATCACTACTATCATATTGCTTTTAACCCTTTGTGAACTACAAGGCCGGAGAGATTGACAACCTCTCTATACTCATTGGGAGCAAAGTTATTTGTATCTGTGTGCAGGTCCACGTTGATTGCTAATTGCGCCGTTAGCAATTGACACCTACTTGTTGAACCTAGGAGTCTCTGGGGATTCGATCCTTGGCATATTTGCTAGGGGAAAACACTTCTACTTACTGCATCTTACACCTTCCACTTAGGGTAACCAACGAGGGGTTCGAGGCCCATCAACAGCACAACGATGTTTGCCAAAAGCAACAACCATATCCAGATCGCAAAGCATTGAGACAGACATGAGGTTGTATCCTAAGGATTCTACAAGCATGACTTTGTCCATGTGTCGATCCCTAGTGATCGCAACCTTACCTAGACCCAATACCTGACTTTTGCCTTTGTCAGCGAAGATGATGTGCTTCACATCAGATGGTGATAAGGGAGCATCCATCAAGAGATTCTTGTCACCAGTCATGTGATTTGTACATCCACTATCGAGGACCCACTCAGTGGCTTTGGGTTGATCATCCTGCAGATGAATTAGTGCAGCTTACAAACTCATATACTTCATCAGTGAAGAATATGACATCAAATTATTAGATCAATTTAATCAAGCAATGCAACAGATAAAGCAGTATGAGGACGCGAGAAATGAGAGTTCATTTCTTTGAGATTAGCTTGCGTCCTTTCAGGCATTTTCAGGTCTCCAGCAAATTCTTCAGACGTTTGAGCACGTCTGGAGACCTGACCCTGCAGAAGAGATTAGTTCTTTTTCTTCACCACCCACATGTGAAGGGGTGGCAAAGAGTTCATCACTCTGCGAGCTCCATATGAAAAAGGTGGCATAGACGCCAGCCCATTTCGTTTCACATAAGAGGAGTTAGTATAAGCATATGAATAAGCATAGTAATTCTTCGAGGACTTATGAACATAATGGTTAGAAGAATAATGCTCATACTCATAGCCCTTAGCTCTTCCCTGCAAAACAGAGTTGTTAGCACGATGATATTCATATGAGGACTTTAATCCTTTTGAGGAATTTGATCCATATGAGGAATTTGGTCCATATGAGGATTTTACTCCATCTGAAGATTTTGATCCATATGAAGAATTGGATCTGGGGTTCCTATTCCTCACACGAGGTGTCATGAGGACATTCACTTGAAGATTTTCAAGATGCCTCTTAGGGACGCAGATTTTCTTCATAGGGGGACCATTCCTACAGTTAGTTCCAACATATCTAGCAAATACTTCACCATTCTGATTTTGAATAGTTTATAGTTGGAGTCAAATGACTCATCAGAAGAATGAGGAGATTCACATGTAAAGCCAGATAAATTGGATGGATCAACTGGAGGTCCCTTTGCAGCAACCCATGAGGTTTTGGGGTACTGCTCAGGCTTCCAATATGGACCATCAACATTAAGTTTACTCTCAAAGGCAATTCCCTCTTTCCTAGGGTTCCCGTTGAGGATCTGCTTTTTAAGAACATCACAAAGAGTCTGATGCCCTTTGAGGCTTTTGTACATGCCTGTCATGTACAATTCCTTCAGCCCTGCATTGTCAGTGATACTAGCAATGTCCTCACATGAGGAATTAGTGATAGCAGAGACAGGTGAAGAATTTGTAGCATTTGAACATTCAGGTGAAGAATTAGCAGTTTCTCGTTCAATGCATTTCAAGCATGGAGGAATGAATTCTTCCTGAGAAGCGCTATTTTGTTGAGCAAGTAATGAATCGCGTTCCTTCTGACGATCTTCATAACTCACTCTTAGCTTTTCAAGATCTTGCTTTCTTTGAAGAAATTCATAAGAAAGCTTCTCATGATCAGACAAGAGAGTTTTATGATGACCTTGAAGGTTATCATACTTGGACTGAAGTCTCTGAAGATTTTCAGTCAAGATTTTAGATCGATCCATTTCTTCACCCAACGTATCATTGCTCTCATTAAGCATTTTATGAGCCTTTTCCAAAGATATTTGTTGTTTAGTGGCAAGGGAATCAAGTTTGACATAGCTGGGTCCAAATTCATCACCAGATTCATCATCACTAGACTCAGATAGGTAGCATTCAGTTACCTTGGCACCTTTTGCCATAAGACTTGGAGCAGAGAAAGATGATTCTGGATCGAAAGTCATCGTCTTGAGAGATTCTTTGAAATCCTCAAACCAGGGATCATCACGAGTTCCATGACCTTCATAGACCTCAGAGAGACGGTCCCAGATAAGCTTCGCATGATCGAGATGCATGATGTTCCTGAACTGATTTTGAGACAGACAGGAGCAAATGACGTCCTTCGCTGTGAGGTTTAGGAGGGTGAACTTGTGAATGTCATCAACTTCTGCCATCTTGCACAGATCGGTAAGACCAATCTCAGTGACGGTCCACAGATCACTGTTCATCGCCATGAGACGCTTCTTCATCATGGCTTTCCATTTGGGATACTCGTGACCGTCAAAGATTGGGCAAGATACAGTCTTCATTCCTGTGGTCGACATAACTAAAACTCCAGGCGGTTAAACCAAAATCACACAGAACAAGGGAGTACCTTCCTCTGATACCAATTGAAAGTGTGTTATATCGACTAGAGGGGGGGTGATGTAATGCCCCGGATGTAACACTTTCCCCTTTTGGCAATATAAAACTTTGGCTTCATCAGTTCCATTCCGGGTTCTTTGTCTTTTCGGGTTTTCGTCGTTTTGTTGTGTGCGTGTGTGCATTCATCCATGTCATGTTGTCATGTGCATTGCATTGCAGTTGTGTTGTCTTTTGCATCCGGTCTCATTCGTTTCTTCCCGTTGTCCGTTTCGAGTTTCGACGCTCTCACACGTGCCCGTGGCATCCCCGAGTCCTTCTTTTGTGTTTGGCTGTGTAACGTTTCCGGCATGGCGTGAGACTTGTCGTGCGATGTTGTTTCGATACGTGTAACCCGCCTGTCAAGTTTCGTCGCGTTTGGAGTTCGTTTAGTACTCCAACGAGTATCCTCGAGGGCTAAAACTACCTCCTCTTTGAGGCCCAAGACCCCCCTCCAACAGCCCACCAGCCCAGCTTAACCCTTCCCATCATCTAGGCCGTTGAATTGTGATCGCATGGCCGAAAACCGCTCCTCATTTGGACTCTCCTAGCTCCTTGTGCCTATATAAACGTCCACCCCTCCATTTTTCTCGTCCGAACCCTATTTTTCTTCCTCCTCCCGCAGCGCCGGACGTGTCCGTCCCTGGCTGGACGTGTCCGCCGCCGACTCCGACCTCTCCGCAGCCACCACGTGGCACTGCCGCCGTCCCACCGCGCCGGCCCGCCCGACCCGACGTGGGCCCGCCGCCGCCGCGTCCTGGGCCGCGCCCCCCCGCGCCTCCTCCACCGATCTCCACCGCGCCCCGCTCCCGGCCGCCGCGCCGGAGCACCGCCCGCCGCCGCCGGGGCTCAGGCCACCACACCGTCGGAGCTCCACGGCTCGCACCGCCGCCGGCTCGCGGCCCATCGAGCCGCCGCCACCCGTCGAAGCTTCAGCCGCCTCCTCGCCGCAGGGCCCCTGCCGGCCACCTCCTCCGGCGGCGCCGCGTCCCCGCCGGCCGGCCAGAGGTCACCGCCGCGGGATCTCGCTTCGAAGCCGCCGCCGCGAAGCCTGCCCGATCCAGATCGATCGATCGATCCAGCCAGGGCCTGGAACCCTAACGGGCGGGATCCGCGACCCGCGAACCCGACCCGTGACCGTTGACCGCAGTGACCCGCTCCGTTGACCAGACCCGACCCGCGAGAGGTTGACCCCTCTGTTTTCTAATAAGTCTTTAGTGTTTTTCTTTGTCTGATGCATTTTTGTGATAGCAATATCTTTTTGTGTGCTTGTCCGTTTTGTGCGTATGATATGTCAAAATGATCGTGGTGACATGTACTATGTTTTGTTCCATTGTGCCATGCATGTTTGAGTCCATCTAGATTTCTTAATCTTCATGAGAAGAGTGCTACTTGTTATAAACTGCTGCTATTAGTTGTTTGATGCCATGTTTGAGATGTGATAACTTGATGCATGTTTATCCAAATGAAGCAAATGATATGTCCACATGTTCATCATGAGATGCTCTGCATGTTGGTTGCTATAGGATGCATGATAGAATTCTTATTGCCATGTTTATCTCCTTCGCAAAAGTGTATGTGGCTGTTAGGTTTTTAAACTTGCTACGAGATGCCTAGTTGAGGAGCTCGTTGCTATTGATGTGGTTGTCCCCATGTTGCATGCTTATATGTTTTGGATTCCCCATCATGTGTACTTTGCTGTGGTGCAAACCTTTTGCCATGCCATGCTTTGAGGTGACTTAAACATGCTCACAAACATGCCATGATAATATTGCTGTTTTAACACTTAGTGAAATTTCATTAAGTCTGGAATCTGTAATATCCAGATGCCATGTTTTCTTGTTGTTCTAGGCAAATCCATGTTAGTTTTGTGGTGGCTATTGATGATTCCTTGTTGTATATGTTGTTGGCTATCCATTCATGCCCTCACATGTTCATTTGGGTGGCTGTAGCATATTTAATTCTTGCTTCCAAGTTGCTATAAAATACTGCTGTCAGGTTTTTATTGTCATGTTCAAAATGTTGTAGCTTGTTGCTATTGATCCATGCCTCCTTTGGAGATGCTCCAATGGAATTGTTTGCTGTAGGATATGTCTACTTCATGTCCATGCTTCTTGTCATGATGTTCGAGTGCTGTAGAGTATATATTTCTTGCTCCGAAGTTGCTATGTGGCTGTTAATTTTAGATTTGCATTGTTTATTGTTTCGGATGTATCTTTTAGCCCGTTGCTCCGTTTTGAGCAAGTCCTATATGAAACTTGAGTGATTTTGCTTGTAGATTCATAATATCATCTTGTTAAAATGTTTTGAAGTATCTTGCTTGTTGCATATTGTCATGTTCCTTGTGCCGTATCTCTGTGTTTCCTATGTTGTCTTGCTGTGCATCCTAAGTGTATCTGCAGTGCTTCCTTAGTGCATCAGCCACACATCCTGTGGTTTGCGCATTGCATCTTGTTTGATTTCGTGCCTCGTGTGTTTTGTGTTGAGTAGAGCCGGAAGCCGAGACCGAGTACGAGAACGAGGTTACTACCGAGGTTGAGAACGAGGAGCCCTCTTACGATCCCATCGATGACTCGACAGGCAAGATGACCTGACCCAGATATCATTACTATCTTTGCCTATTGCTAGAAGTCTCGCTCTTTAGCTTATTGCCTCGATGCCCATGTTTTCCTGTCAGCCTCCTATTGTAACCATGTATCTGTCTAACCACCCTACCTATGCAAACCATTGATTGGCTTCGTAGGCTTCGCTCAACCCCTCTTATAGCATTGCTAGTTGCAGGAGAAGATTTGAAGATTCTTGCTTCACGTTGAAGCTTGTTGGGATATCACACTATATAAACTATTTAATGAAATCAACTATATATTGGTAATGGGTGGAAGGCTAAGCCTCTTGCTTGGTGATTTGTTCCACTCATGCCGCCCTAGGAACCGTATAAACCGGTGTTATGTTCCTTGATTTTGCGTTCCTCACACGGTTGGGGTTATGGGACCCCCTCAATAAACCGCTTAGCGCTAAGTCTTTTCCAGCAAGTCCCAACATTGGTACTATTTGCCTAATAACTAAGAACTTGCATAGGGAGTAATTAACCCTCTTCTTAATCAACAACCCCGGGCCAGTGCTCCACATGAGTGTTGGTCCGAAACGGGGAGCCTGCGGGGCCACCTAGGGGGAACCCGAGGTCTGGTAAAAACCTGTAGCTTCACCCATCCGGTCGTGGCTTGAGACTAGATACGCGCGGCTACTGTCAGGGTGTCGGCACGCCAGGAGGATTTGCTGGATTAGCCTTACCTTAGTCGGAGTATCTTGAGCACGGGATTCCGGGATACCCGGGCCTTCCCACCTTGGAGTTGCGACTCCGTGGATCGTGGGCTTGTCATGGGCCAAGTTGGAACACCCCTGCAGGGTTTTGAACTTTCGAAAGCCGTGCCCGCAGTTATGTGGCAGATGGGAATTTGTTAATATCCGGTTGTAGAAAACTTGACACCATGTTCAGAACACACTACCAGCGTGAGTACCGTGACGGTCATTTTCCAAAAGGGGTTCAGGAAGTGAACACGGTGGGGTTATGTTTGACGTGTTTAGTTAGAATCACTTCGTGATCACTTTATCCGCTCGTGGCACTTCTCTTCTCGCTCTTTTTACGTAAGCTAGTGCTAGTGCAGCTGCAACCTTTTATTCTTTCTTCAGCCTTGTTCCACACCCAAGGCTTGGATAGTTGTGTTACCCGGGAACGGGCTTGCTGAGTCCTCTGTGGCTCATAGATTCTACACCACACCAGATGCAGGTACTATGGTGAGCTATTCAGGTGACGGCACAGAGCTATACTGGGAGTACGACGAGGAACGTAGCCGTTACTATATGCACTATCCCGATGATCAGTAGTGGTTTCTACTAGGGGCGATTCGGACCTGTGGCTTTATGTATGTTTGGTATCTTTCATTTGGATCTTCACCCGTAGACGGGTTGTGATGTTATTTGAATGATGATTTGCTATGTAATGAATTGTGTGACGTGGCGAGTGTAAGCCAACTATCTCTTTTGTTTTCCATCCCCATTTTTTACATGAGATGTGCAAAGATACCGAACTTGAGATCATTCCAGAATGGGCTTATACCTTTAAGTCGTGCCTCGACACGTAGGAGGTATAGTCCCGTCCTGGGCATTACAAGTTGGTATTCAGAGCCTTCTCCGATCTAGAAGCCCCCACTGATTGATCGAATCATTGACGGTTGAGTCTAGGCACACACTTAAAAATGTTTTGAGTCCTATATATATACCGGATAGTAGGATTTCTTTTGCTCCTCAGCTCTTTTCACTCTGGTGAGGACTCCTGACGATTACTCTTGTCTCTTCTACTCTCAAAAATTGCACCAAATTTTTTTTAGGAATCTCGCGAGTATTGTTTGGATTGTTTCGATGTCTTTGTGATGAGAACATTGTTCTCGATGCCTCCTGTCATTTAGGGGTTGTGGCAGTGTCCCGGGGAGTTGAGCTCCGAGGTGTTGTCGTCACAAACATATCGTGGCAGTTCTAGAATACTTAAGACGGCCGACATCGAAAACTCTCCTATGCGGTTAGTGGCAAGATAACCCCGACATCACCCAGTACTGGGGAGGTAGTTCAGGAGTATTGCCATAGCTTGTATAGTGGATGCGTTTCGAAGGTCCGAGGTAGACGGTTTCCGGAAATAAATGGTTATGTGTTGAAGGATGGATACAGCTGGATGTAGGATTTGAGTTGAGTGCGCGGTGCTTCCCCTGTATCCCCAACACCTGATTGCATAACTGGAAATTTTCGGAAATTAATAGGTGGGTTCATCTAGTAGATCGTAGGCATTCTTCCAACGAATGCAGGATATGGAGTTCAGGGTTCTACATTGAGTGAAGTAGTTTTATGGCCGTTGTTGCGATCGGAAGTTGCATCTTAAAGGGTCCTTGGCTATGCTGATCTGGGGATTGAAAAACCCTTTCGTAACACGTTCCATAAGCTTTCAGCACGAATATGTCGAACGAAGCTCCTATCTTGTATTTGTTCTATCTGCACCTTGTTGTTTTATTTACCTTTTGTCTCCCAAGTGGCTTCTCGTGAAGATTGTTGTTATCATTAAATTGTGAATTTCATTCATTCCTCTTGTTCGAATGATTCTTGTGAAGACTATGTTGCAATTCTAGCCGTTGTTTCAGCTAATATCTTCTTTCAGTCAAATGGCTAATAGTGGTCATCTCTTTCAGGATGGCTCCTAAAAGGGTTCCCAACGCTAACCCATAGGGTGAAGAGGTTCCTGATCGTCCTCCTTCCCCTCCTCCTCCGTCTGAGGCCTGGAGAGCAATTATGCAAGTTACAAATGAAAACACACAGATGCTTATGCAGATGATGCAGCATATTCAAGCAAATCAAGCAAATCAGGGTGCTCATGGGAACCAAGGCAATTTTTTCAACCAACAGCACTTTGCTACGCTCAACCAGTTCTTGGCAAATCAACCAAAGGCATTCAGTTACTGCGTGGACCCTCTCGATGCTGAAGACTGGTTAACAGATATCAAGAAGCATTTCGAGTGCAGCAACGTAAGGCCCGAGGACTATGTGAAGTTTGCCGCCTTCCAACTCAAGGACCAAGCAGCTGATTGGTGGCAACAGTACAAAGACTCCAGAGCAGGGCGTGTAATCTCCTGGGATGATTTCTGCAAGGACTTTCGCTCTCACCACATTCCAACAAGTGTCATCGAGGGTATGCGTGAGCAATTTCGCAACCTGAAGCAAGGCTCAATGTCTGTCTACCAATATAATGTCAAGTTCCAGAACCTTGCCCGCTATGCCAAGCAAGACATCCCAGATGCCAAGAGCAAGATCTATCAGTTCCGTGGTGGTCTGAAGGATGAACTCCAACTTGCTCTCACCTTGTTCGAGCCTGATGAGTTTGATAAATTCTATAACATGGCACTTAAGCAAGAGGCAGCCCAGCTCAAGATGGAAGCTTCCAAAAAGAGGATCAGAGACGTTGTTCACTCCTCCTCATATTCTCAAGTGGTCGCGAAGCAACAGAAGTTTTGGCTTCCACCTCCTCCAGTGATCCGAGCTCCCTACAACAACAACAACAAGAACTCTGGTGGCCGTGCTTTCTCCCACCCACCCAACCCAAGCAACCAGTCAAAGAATTAGTTTCAAGCTTCCAAGTCAAGTGCTCCTTATCACCGTCCTCTCTCAGAAGTGGTTTGCAACAAGTGCACTCAGAAGGGTCATTATGCTAACAAGGGCCCCAACCCAAGGCGCCTTCCGCCTCCTCCACCTGTCAGCACTGCTATTGTCAAGCACAATCCCAAGCATGCAAGAGTGAATCTGATGAATGCAACTCAAGCAGAGAATTCTTCAGATGTGATACTTGGTAACTTTCCAGTTAACTCTATTCTTGCAAAAGTGTTGTTTGATTCGGGTGCATCATGTTCTTTCATGTCTCAACCATTTGCATCCAAGCATAATGTTGACGTCAAAAGCTTACCTCAGAAGTTGCAAGTTATTTCTTCGGGGAGACGTATGACTTCTAATATATATGCTCCGGATGTATCTATTCGCATGGGTGATTACTGCTTTCTGGCTAAACCGGTTGTTCTTGGCAACTCCGACATTGACCTTATTCTCGGGATGGATTGGCTTTCTCAGCATGATGCTCACATTAATTGTGCAAATAAGGAAGTCAAGATTACTCATCCTAACGAAGACGTGATTATCTTCGCCTCTCGAGATAACACAATCAGGCTATTCTCTCTCAATGACAAGGGCGAGATTAATGCCATCTCTCAAATTCCGGTGGTAAACGAATACGAAGACGTTTTTCCTGATGAGCTTCTAGGCATGCCTCCGCATCGTCAAGTTGAATTCGTCATTGAACTCGAGCCTGGTATTGAGCTAACATGCCGGCGTCCGTACAAGCTCCCCCCTGAAGAGTTGAAGGAGTTGAAGAAACATCTTGATGAACAAGAGCGTATGGGTCTGATCAGGCCTAGCACGTCTCCTTGGGGCCGTGGTGTCTTATTTGTCAAGAAGAAGGATGGCACGGAGCGCCTTTGCGTTGATTACCGGCCATTGAACAAGAAGACAATAAAGAACAAGTATCCGCTCCCCAACATCAATGAACTGTTCGAGCAGCTCAAAGGAGCTAAAGTGTTCTCAAAACTCCATCTCTGAATGGGTTATCACCAAATTCGCATTCGTGAAGAAGATATCCACAAGACTGCCTTCAGAATGAGCTACGGCTCATATGAATATACAGTCATGTCTTTGGGCCTCGCTAATGCTCCACCTACCTTCTCGAGAATGATGCACTACATTTTCAACACCTACACCAATCAGTTTGTGCTTGTGTATCTGGATGACATCTTGGTATTCTCCAAGAATGAAGAGGATCACGAAAAGCACCTCCGTCTGGTTCTCGACAGACTCCGCGAACATAAGTTCTATGCCAAGTTCTCCAAGTGCGAATTCTGGCTTGATAAGGTCTTGTATCTGGGCCATATCATCTCCGCTGACGGTATTGCGGTCAACCCCGAGAAAGTTGAAGTGATTGTCAACTGGGAACCTCCTCAGAACGTCAAGCAAGTCCGAAGCTTCCTTGGTCTTGCTAGCTATCGCAGAAGGTTCGTTGAGAATTTCTCCAAGATTGCCAAGCCTCTCTCCAACCTGCTGCAGAAGAATGTCAAGTACAACTGGTCTCCAGATTGTGATGTGGCATTCAAAACTCTCAAAGAAAAGCTCATCTCTGCTCCAGTTCTTACTCCTCCAGATGAGTCCAAGCCCTACGAAATATTCTGTGATGCTTCTCTTCAAGGACTTGGTGGTGTGCTAATGCAGGATAAGAAGATTGTGGCATACACTTCTCGTCAACTGAAGCCAAGTGAGAAGAACTACCCCACACATGATCTCGAGCTAGCAGCTGTGGTACACGCCTTGATCACGTGGAGACACTTTCTGTTGGGAAGAAAAGTCGACATCTTCACCGATCACAAGAGCTTGAAGTATATCTTCACACAGCCGAACCTGATCCTCCGCCAGACTCGTTGGGTTGAGATGATCCAAGAGTATGATCCAAGCATCGAATAAACACCTGGCAAGGTCAATGTCATTGCAGATGCCTTGAGCAGAAAGGCATATTGCAACAGTCTCCTTATCAAGCCGTTTCAGCCTGAGCTTTGTGAAGCTTTCAGGAAGCTCAACCTCCAAGTTGTTCCGCAAGGCTTTCTTGCAAATCTTCAAGTTCCTCCTACCTTGGAAGATCAGATTCGTGAGGCCCAACTCAGTGATGCTATGGTGCAGAAAGTGAAACATGGTATTGCAAAGGGTACTCCCAAATACAAGTGCTATCGCGTTGATGAGAGAGATACCTTGTTCTTTGAGGACAGACTTGTGGTTCCCAAGGGTGATCTCAGGAAGCTCATAATGAATGAGGCACATGATTCCCTCCTTTCGATTCATCCTGGAAGTTCCAAGATGTACCAAGACCTCAAGCAATCTTACTGGTGGACTCGCATGAAAAGGGAGATTGCCCAATTCGTGAATGAATGTGATGTCTGCAGAAGAGTGAAGGCAGAGCATCAACGTCCAGCCGGTCTTCTCCAACCTCTTCCTATTCCCGAGTGGAAATTCGACCACATTGAAATGGATTTCGTCACTGGGTTTCCTAAGTCCAAGAAGGGGAATGATTCTATCTTTGTGGTGATTGACAAGCTTACCAAAGTAGCTCACTTCCTTCCAGTCAAAGAATCCATCAATGCAGCTCAACTGGCAGAGTTGTACACTTCCAGAATTGTGTCCTTACATGGCATTCCTCAAGTTATCTCCTCAGACCGTGGAATTTTGTTCACATCCAAGTTCTGGGACTCCTTTCAGTCTGCCATGGGCACTAAGATCCGTTTCAGCACTGCATTTCACCCTCAGACTAGTGGTCAAGTCGAGAGAGTGAATCAGATTCTAGAAGACATGCTCAGAGCTTGTGTCATATCTTTTGGCATGAAGTGGGAAGATTGCATTCCATTTGCCGAGTTCTCTTACAACAACAGTTTCCAAGCAAGTGCCGGCAAAGCTCCGTTTGAAATCCTCTATGGCAGAAAGTGCCATACCCCTCTCAACTGGTCCGAGACTGGTGAACGTCAACTTCTTGGCAATGACTTGAGCTCAGAAGCCAAAGAAATGTGCAAAGTCATACGTGAGAATCTCAAGGCCGCTCAGTCGCGTCAAAAGAGCTACTATGACGGCAAGCATCGTGATTTGGCCTTCAATATTGGGGATCATGTCTATCTCCGTGTTTCTCCTATGAAAGGCACCCAAAGATTTGGTATCAAAGGAAAGCTTGCTCCTAGATACGTGGGCCCTTTCAAGATCCTTGGCAAAAGAGGCGATCTAGCATATCAACTTGAACTCCCTTCCAACTTGTCTTTCAATCTCCTAATGTTCATGATGTGTTTCACGTGTCTCAACTCCGCAAGTGCTTCAAGACACCTGAACGCACCATTCCGTTTGAGGAGATTGATCTTCAACAAGACTTGTCTTACCGAGAGCACCCCGTTGCTATTCTCGAAGAAACCGAGCGCAAGACCCGCAACAAGTCAATCAAGTTCTTGAAAATCAAGTGGTCACACCATACCGACCGAGAAGCTACGTGGGAACGAGAAGATCACCTTCGTTCCGAGTACCCTTCCTTCTTCCAGTCCTAGATCTCGGGACAAGATCTTTTCATAGTAGAGGAGAGTTTGTAATGCCCCGGATGTAACACTTTCCCCTTTTGGCAATATATAACTTTGGCTTCATCAGTTCCATTTCGGGTTCTTTGTCTTTTCGGGTTTTTGTCGTTTTGTCGTGTGCGTGTGTGCATTCATCCATGTCATGTTGTCATGTGCATTGCATTGCAGTTGTGTTGTCTTTTGCATCCGGTCTCATTCGTTTCTTCCCGTTGTCAGTTTCGAGTTCCGACGCTCTCACACGTGCCCGTGGCATCCCCGAGTCCTTCTTTTCTGTTTGACCGTGTAACGTTTCCGGCATGGCGTGAGACTTGTCGTGCGATGTTGTTTTGATACGTGTAACCCGCCTGTCAAGTTTCTTCGCGTTTGGAGTTCGTTTAGTACTCCAACGGGTATCCTCGTGGGCTAAAAGTACCTCGTCTTTGAGGCCCAAGACCCCCCTCCAACAGCCCACCAAACCAGCTTAACCCTTCCCATCATCCAGGCCGTTGAATTGTGATCGCGTGGCCGAAAACCGCTCCTCATTTGGACTCTCCTAGCTTCTTGTGCCTATATAAACGTCCACCCCTCCATTTTTCTCGTCCGAACCCTATTTTTCTTCCTCCTCCCGCAGCGCCGGACGTGTCCGTCCCTGGCCGGACGTGTCCGCCGCCGCCTCCGACCTCTCCGCAGCCGCCACGTGGCACCGCCGCCGTCCCACCTCGCCGGCCCACCCGGCCCGACGCGGGCCCGCCGCCGCCGCGTCCTGGGCCGCGCCCCCCCCCGCGCCTCCTCCACCTATCTCCGCCGCGCCCCGCTCCCGGCCGCCGCGCCGCCACCCGCAGGCGCCGGAGCACCGCCCGCCGCCGCCGGGCCTCAGGACACCGCGCCGCCCGAGCTCCTCGGCTCGCACCGCCGCCGGCTCGCGGCCCATCGAGCCGCCGCCGCCCGTCGAAGCTTCAGCCGCCTCCTCGCCGCAGGGCCCCTGCCGGCCACCTCCTCCGGTGGCGCCCGTCTCCGCCGGCCAGCCAGAGGTCACCGCCGCGGGATCCCGCTTCGAAGCCGTCGCCGCGAAGCCTGCCCAATCTAGATCAATCGATCGATCCAGCCAGGGCCTGGAACCCTAACGGGCGGGATCCGCGACCCGCGAACCCGACCCGAGACCGTTGACCGCTGCGACCCGCTCCGTTGACCAGACCCGACCCGCGAGAGGTTGACCCCTCTGTTTTCTAATAAGTCTTTAGAGTTTTTCTTTGTTTGATGCATTTTTGTGATAGCAATATCTTTTTGTGTGCTTGTCCGTTTTGTGCGTATGATATGTCAAAATGATCGTGGTGACATGTACTATGTTTTGTTCCATTGTGACATGCATGTTTGAGTCCATCTAGATGTCTTAATCTTCATGAGAAGAGTGCTACTTGTTATAAACTGCTGCTATTAGTTGTTTGATGCCAAGTTCGAGATGTGATAACTTGATGCATGTTTATCCAAATGAAGCAAATGATATGTCCACATGTTCATCATGAGATGCTCTACATGTTGGTTGCTATAGGGTGCATGATAGAATTCTTATTGCCATGTTTATCTCCTTCGCAAAAGTGTATGTGGCTGTTAGGTTTTTAAACTTGCTACGAGATGCCTAGTTGAGGAGCTCGTTGCTATTGATGTGGTTGTCCGCATGTTGCATGCTTATATGTTTTGGATTCCCCATCATGTGTACTTTGCTGTGGTGCAAACCTTTTGCCATGCCATGCTTTGAGGTGACTTAAACATGCTCACAAACATGCCATGATAATATTGCTGTTTTAGCACTTAGTGAAATTTCACTAAGTCTGGAATCTGTAATATCCAGATGCCATGTTTGCTTGTTGTTCTAGGCAAATCCATGTTAGTTTTGTGGTGGCTATTGATGATTCCTTGTTTTATATGTTGTTGGCTATCCATTCATGCCCTCACATGTTCATTTGGGTGGCAGTAGCATATTTAATTCTTGATCCCAAGTTGCTATAAAATACTGCTGTCAGGTTTTTATTGTCATGTTCAAAATGTTGTTGCTTGTTGCTATTGATCCATGCCTCCTATGGAGATGCTCCAATGGAATTGTTTGCTGTAGGATATGTCTACTTCATGTCCATGCTTCTTGTCATGATGTTTGAGTGATGTAGAGTATATATTTCTTGCTCCGAAGTTGCTATGTGGCTGTTAATTTCACATTTGCATTGTTTATTGTTCCGGGTGTATCTTTTAGCCCGTTGCTCCGTTTTGAGCAAGTCCTATATGAAACTTGAGTGATTTTGCATGTAGATTCATAATATCATCTTCTAACATGTTTTGAAGTATCTTGCTTGTTGCATATTGTCATGTTCCTTGTGTTGTATCTCTGTGTTTCCTATGTTGTCTTGCTGTGAACCCTAAGTGTATCTGCAGTGCTTCCTTAGTGCATCAGCCATGCATCCTGTGGTTTGCGCATTGCATCTTGTTTGATTTCGTGCCTCGTGTGTTTTGTGTTGAGTAGAGCCGGAAGCCGAGACCGAGTACGAGAACGAGGTTACTACCGAGGTTGAGAACGAGGAGCCCTCTTACGATCCCATCGACGACTCGACAAGCAAGATGACCTGACCCAGATATCATTACTATCTTTGCCTATTGCTAGAAGTCTCGCTCTTTAGCTTATTGCCTCGATGCCCATGTTTTCGTGTTAGCCTCCTATTGTAACCATGTATCTGTCTAACCACCCTACCTATGCAAACCATTGATTGGCTACGTAGGCTTCGCTGAACCCCTCTTATAGCATTGCTAGTTGCAGGAGAAGATTTGAAGATTCTTGCTTCATGTTGAAGCTTGTTGGGATATCACACTATATAAACTCTTTAATGAAATCATATATATATATATATATATATTGGTAATGGGTGGAAGGCTAAGCCTCTTGCTTGGTGATTTGTTCCACTCATGCCGCCCTAGGAACCGTATAAACCGGTGTTATGTTCCTTGATTTTGCGTTCCTCAAATGGTTGGGGTTATGGGACCCCCACGATAAACCGCTTAGCGCTAAGTCTTTTCCAGCAAGTCCCAACATTGGTACTATTTGCCTAATAACTAAAAACTTGCATAGGGAGTAATTAACCATCTTCTTAATCAACAACCCCGGGCTAGTGCTCCACATGAGTGTTGGTACGAATCGGGGAGCCTGCGGGGCCACCTTGGGGGAACCCGAGGTCTGGTAAAAACCCGTAGCTTCACCCATCCGGTCGTGGCCTGAGAGTAGATACGCGCGGCTACTGTCAGGGTGTCGGCATGCCGGGAGGATTAGCTGGATTAGCCTTACCTTAGTCGGAGTATCTTGAGCACAGGATTCCGGGATACTCGGGCCTTCCCACCTTGGAGTTGCGACTCCGCGGATCGTGGGCTTGTCATGGGCCAAGTTGGAACACCCCTGCAGGGTTTTGAACTTTCGAAAGCCGTGCCCGCGGTTATGTGGCAGATGTGAATTTTTTAATATCTGGTTGTAGAAAACTTGACACCATGTTCGGAACACACTACCAGCGTGAGTACCGTGACGGTCATTTTCCGAAAGGGGTTCAGGAAGTGAACACGGTGGGGTTATGTTTGACGTGTTTAGTTAGGATCACTTCATGATCACTTTATCCGCTCGTGGCACTTCTCTTCTCGCTCTTTTTACGTAAGCTAGTGCTAGTGCAGCTGCAGCCTTTTATTCTTTCTTCAGCCTTGTTCCACACCCAAGGCCTGGATAGTTGTGTTACCCGGGAACGGGATTGCTGAGTCCTCTGTGGCTCAAAGATTCTACACCACACCAGATGCAGGTACTATGGTGAGCCATTCAGGTGACGGCACAGAGCTATACTGGGAGTACGACGAGGAACGTAGCCGTTACTATGTGCACTATCCCGATGATCAGTAGTGGTTTCTACTAGGGGCGATTCGGACCTATGGCTTTATGTATGTTTGGTATCTTTCATTTGGTCTCCACCCGTAGACAGGTTGTGATGTTATTTGAATGATGATTTGCTATGTAATGAATTGTGTGACGTGGCGAGTGTAAGCCAACTATCTCTTTTGTTTTCCATCCCCATTTTTTTACATGAGATGTGCAAAGATACCGAACTTGAGATCATTCCAGAATGGGCTTATACCTTTAAGTCGTGCCTCGACACGTAGGAGGTATAGTCCCATCCTGGGCATTACAGGTGAATAGGCGATTTTTATGAATTCTTCACTGAGGAATTTGCTATTGAGGTAATTCCTTAGCGAAGAACTACTTGCAGCGGAATAAGTACTCAGAAGTAAACATGACAGAATACAAGCTTGGTCATCATGAAGAAATGAAGACAAACACAGAGTACAGAAAGCGTAAACACAGGATAGCACAGGATGAAGACAAAAATACTGAAGAAATTGAACTGAGGAAATTGAGAAAATCTTCAATCAAAGTCTTCAAACAGGTATGAACAAGCACTCAACACAGATATGAGGAAATGAAAGAGTTGAGGAAATAGAACTAGTAAGGTTGGTGAAGACAATGATTTGTTAGACCAGTTCCAACTGTTGTCTCAGTTGTACATCTGGTTAGGGCGGCTAGGTATTTAAACCTAAGGACACACAGTCCCGGACACCCAGTCAAGGACACACAGTCCAAGACACCAAGTCCTCACCGTATTCCCCTTGAGCTAAGGTCACACAGACCTCGCCCAATCAATCGTGGTAAGTCTTCAAGTGACTTCCGAACCTTCACAGACTAGGTCACTCGGCGATCCACAATTCCTCTTGGATGCTCTAGACCATGACGCCTAACCGTCTGGAAAAAGCACAGTCTTCAAAGGTAACAAGCGTCGGATCCTCTCAGGATCAATCTCTTCAGTGATGCTCAATCACTTTTGGGTTTGAAGGTTTTGGGTTTGGTTTCGGGTTTTTCCTCACTTGATGATTTTCGCTCAAAGTCCTCGGAGGATGGGTTGCTCTTATGACAAGTGTCAGTTTCTCTCGGAGTAGCCAACCAGCTAGTGGTTGTAGGGGGCGGCTATTTATAGCCTAGGGAGCAGTCCGACATGATAAGACATAAATGCCCTTTATTGATATGACCGTTAGGTAGGTAGATATTTTGGGACAGCTGCTGCGCCGCATAGCAACGATCAGAAATTTGAGTATCAAATTCCTCAGGGCTATCATGTTCCTCACTGTGTAGGTAATCCGCACTGGCGAATTCCGAACTCCTCAGTTAGAACAAATTCCTCAGAGACCAGAAGAACTTTGTCTCTGTCACTGAAGAATATGACTGAACTGTATGAGATATCCAATGGCTTCACTCGAAGGGATTGGTAGGTGTAGGATTTTGAGTTGAGCATCACATGGAAATTTTTCCATAGTATTTCCTCGACCCCCTTTAATAGTATGGTGTTTCCTATGACTCAAGAAAGGGAAAAAGAAACTATGAAAACAAAAGTCTTCGCGCTTCATGTTCCTCAAGTGAATACTAAGTCTTCAAGGTCACACCAATTTCTTCACTTTCAAAGTCTTCAGAAAGTCTTCAGAAATCCAAAGTCTTCAGTCGAAGAACTTCATTTTTAGGGGTGGACTTTCCCTGTAAATATCAAACTCCTCATAGACTTATAGACCTGTGTACACTCACAAATACATTTGTCCCTTAACCTATGAGTGTTCAATACACAAAAATCACTAAGGGGCACTAGATGCACTTACATCTCCAATGTCACTCCGTCTAGTTATTCCTTCGAAAGGAGCAAGGATAACAAACACTTGGAAAAACAAATGTGGTTAGCGTTAGTGCAAAACCAAGCATGCAAGAGGCGAGTCACCCAACAAGTGTTGTCATCAAGCTTAACATAGGGTGCGACAAAGGGTTGTGGCATCGCATGTAAGCACATTAATTGAGCAGAAGAAAAGATATCATGGGGCCAAGTATGCAATTGGGAGGTAGTGATGCAAATATGCGTGACAAGAGAATAAGCATCTACCTCATCGTCATAGCAAGCATGAATAAAGCGCTCAATGAAAGGTCTATGGTTGGCATAAGAATCATTCACAACACCAAGTAAAATGAATTGTCTAAACACATGGGTCAAGTGCAAGACAATCCAAGCATAACGTGCATATGGTGTAGTGAAGGTGGTATGGCACTCAACACAATAGAAAGAGCAATTGTTCATCATGTGTGAGGCAATAATGTCAGCATGTAGCAATCAATGGGACATGGCATATGTGAAGAGATGATATTGTTGCACCCAAGCATATGATAAGGACAAGTAATCCACAAGTCGGATGCAACGCACATGGCATATATATCATGAAGCATGGCAATGTGGCAATGGCAAGTCGAGGAAAGATCTCTAGCATGTGTGCAGAGTGTCATGGTGCAAGCAACACACGTAGCATGATCCACAATGTTCATGCTCATGGTTTTGGGGTTCTCGAAAGAGAAGGATATCACCTTGAAAACGTGTCCTTGTGCGTCCTTCACAATGCTGAAGCACAAGCAAGTGCGATGTAGAAGCGTCGTGAACAAAGGTGGTTCGCTCTCAAGAGCTCGAATGGTCAACTCACGTGAAGTGGAAGTCGACACGAAGTCCAAGTATCCTACACATGCATACAACAAAACAAAGAACGTATGCGCATGGTAGATAAACACATCATCCATCATGATGGTTCTCTTCTCTTGCACATCACCATTAGAAGCAAAAGTGCATAAATAATATGATGCTACAATGGCTATATTCATGGCACTAGGCATATGGTGCAAAGAGGTAACACAAGCATGCCTCACAAGGAATATGTCAAAATCTCCAAATAAATGCGAGAATGCTATGGGGGCAAACTCATTAACAAGACTAAAATCATGGTTGCACTCAATACATGGAATATTAGATAGCATGAGAGAGGCAACATGTGGAGATATATGACAAGAAGCAATAGCAATCAAGTGCGAAGCATTGCAATGGTTGTCATCAACCGCATGAAATGAGCATGTATGAATCATGGGTGATGCAACATAGTCAAGCATAGAAATCATGTCGTGCAAACAACTAGCGCGAAGATGCAACACACTATAGGAAATCATGGCAATCATGTCATGTGAGCAAATAGTGGATATAGGAAATGCACATGACATATCACAAGCACGATCACAAATCAAGATCAAAGCATCATAATAGGCATGGGGTACAAAGGCATCATGGCAATAACAAGCAATATCTCCACCAAGCTTGCAAATACACATAGAAGTATGAGAATCAATCATCATGTGTAATGCAAAGCATGGGTCACAAATGCATGGCAAAGGCATATAAATGAGCATATCATGCAAAGTGAACATGGCAAGATGGGTATAAGAGATATAATGGACAATAATCCATAACCATGTGAGTGACACGTAGAACGAATGTGCGAAGTGTTTGCGCAAAAGGAGCGGTGGAAAAGACAATCCACGATATCCCAAGTCATCCTTGCTCTCTAGAGCTCTTTTCAGCAACTCGTGCGTTTGTGAAGTTGACGAGTATGCATGGGTACCTACACAAAAGAGACACAAGCCAAATAAAGTGGGTGTGTGGTAAATGTACACATTATCCATCATGATGTGTATGTGCATGTGTGAGTTAGCACAAGATAAGCATTGCTCAAAGAAATTTGAGGCATGATAGAGAAATATGTCATCCATCATGAAAGAATAGTTGTTATGTATAACACGATGGGGACACAAATTAGAAGAAGCATGTGGCACAACAATAGCATTTTTATTCATGGGGAGTATATTGTGCACACAAGCATGGGAATCATGCAATGGATGGGATGGACCAAAGTCTCCTAAAATGTATGAAGAAACTATGGGGGTCTCCTCATGAGCAATTATTGGGGAACGTAGCAGAATTCAAAAAAATTCCTACGCTTCACCAAGATCAATCTAAGGAGTCATCTAGCAACGAGCATAAAGGAGTGCATCTACATACCCTTTGTAGATCGCGTGCGGAAGCGTTCGAAGGAACGTGGATGATGGAGTCATACTCTTGGTGATCCTCGTCACCGATGATCCCAGCGCCGAACGGACGGCACCTCCATGTTCAACACACGTACGGTACAGCGATGTCTCCTCCTTCTTGATCCAGCAAGGGGGGAGGAGAGGTTGATGGAGATCCAGCAGCACGACGGCGTGGTGGTGGATGCAACAGGAAAAACTGCAGGGCTTCACCGGCGCCCTGCGAGAGGAGTTGGAGGTGTGACGGGAGGGGGGAGAGGCGCCAGAGGCTTGGGTGCGGCTGCCCTCTCCCCCCCACTATATATAGGGGCCAGGGGGGCGCCGTCCCTAGGAGATGCAATCTCCTAGGGGGGCGGCGGCCAGAGGGGGGAAACTTGCCCCCAAGGCAGGGGCGCCCCCTCCCCCTAGGGTTTCAACCCTAGGCGCATGGAGGGGGCCCCATGTGGGTACGCCAGCCCCACCAGGGGCTGGCCCCCTTCCCCTTGCGGCCTACAGGGCCCTCCGGGATGGGTGGCCCCACCCGGTGGACCCCCGGGACCCCTCCGGTGGTCCCGGGACACTCCCGATGACCCCCGGAATTCACCCGATGGCCGAAACTGGACTTCCTATATATCATTCTTTACCTCCGGACTATTCCGGAACTCCTCGTGACTTCCGGGATCTCATCCAGGACTCCGAACAACATTCGGGTTTCCATGTGCATGTATCTCTACAACCCTAGCATCACTGAACCTTAAGTGTGTAGACCCTACGGGTTCGGGAGACACACAGAGATGACCGAGACGACTCTCCGGTCAATTACCAACAGCGTGATCTGGATACCCATGTTGGTTCCCACATGTTCCTCGATGATCACATCGGATGAACCACTGTGTCAAGGATTCACTCAATCCCGTATGTTATTCCCTTTGTCTATCGGTACGGTACTTGCCCGAGATTCGATCGTCGGTATGCCCGATACCTTATTCATTCTCGTCATGGCAAGTCTCTTTACTCGATCCGTAATCCATCATCCCGTGACTAACTCCTTAGTCACTTTGAGCTCATTATGATGATGTCTTACCGAGTGGGCCCAGAGGTACCTCTTCTTCATACAGAGTGACAACATCCCAGTCTCGGTTCGTACCAACCCAACAGACACTTTCGGAGATACCCGTTGCGTACCTTTATAGTCACCCAGTTACGTTGTGACGTTTGGCACACCCAAAGTATTCCTAGGGTATCCGGGAGTTGCACAACCTCATGGTCTAAGGAATAAATACTTGACACTGGAAAAGCTTAAGCATTACGAACTATACGATCCCGTGCTAGGCTCAGGATTGGGTCTTGTCCATCACATCATTCTCCTAATGATGTGATCCCGTTATCAATGACATCCTATGTCCATGGTCAGGAAACCGTGACCATCTGTTGATCAACGAGCTGGTAACTAGAGGCTTACCAGGGACACGTTGTGGTCTATGTATTCACACATGTATCGCTGTTTCCGTACAATACAATTCAAGCATGAATAACAGACAATTATCTTGAACAAGGAAATATAATAATAATCCTTTTATTATTGCCTCTAGGGCCTATTTCCAACAGTCTCCCACTTGCACTAGAGTCAATAATCTAGTTACACTGTGATGAATCGAACACCCATAGAGTTCTGGTGTTGATCATGTTTTGCCCGTGGAAGAGGTTTAGTCAACGGGTCTGCGACATTCAGATCCGTATGCACTTTACAAATCTCTATGTCTCCATCTTGAACATAATTCCGGATGGAGTTGAAACGGCGCTTGATGTGCTTGGTCTTCTTGTGAAACCTGGGCTCCTTGGCAATGGCAATAGCCCCAGTGTTGTCACAGAAGAGAGTCATCGGGCTTGACGCGCTTGGAATGACTCCTAGGTCGGTGATGAACTCCTTCATCCAGACTCCTTCTTGCGCTGCTTCGCAAGCAGCTATGTACTCCGCTTCACATGTAGAATGCGCCACGACGCTCTACTTGCAACTGCACCAGCTGACTGCTCCACCATTCAAAATATACACGTATCCGGTTTGTGACTTAGAGTCATCCAGATCTGTGTCGAAGCTAGCATCGACGTAACCCTTTACGACGAGCTCTTCGTCACCTCCATAAACGAGAAACATATCCTTAGTCCTCTTCAGGTACTTTAGGATGTTCTTGACCGCTGTCCAGTGTTCCATACCGGGATCACTTTGGTACCTCCCTACCAAACTTATGGCAAGGTTCACATCAGGTCTGGTACACAGCATGGCATACATGATAGAACCTATGGCCGAGGCATAGGGAATGACACTCATCTTTTCTCTATCTTCTACCGTGGTCGGGGACTGAGCCTTGCTCAATCTCATACCTTGCAAAACAGGCAAGAACCCCTTCTTGGACTGATCCATATTGAACTTCTTCAATATCTTGTCAAGGTATGTGCTTTGTGAAATACCAATGAGGCGTCTTGATCTATCTATATAGATTTTGATGCCTAATATGTAAGCAGCTTCTCCGAGGTCCTTCATTGAAAAACTCTTATTCAATTAGGCCTTTATGCTCTCCAAGAATTCTATATCATTTCCTATCAGCAATATGTCATCCACATATAATATGAGAAATGCTACAGAGCTCCCACTCACTTTCTTGTAGATACAGGCTCCTCCCCAAGTCTGTATAAAGCCAAACGCTTTGATCACATCATTAAAGCGAATATTCCAACTCCGAGATGCTTGCACTAGCCCGTAGATCGAGCGCTGGAGCTTGCATACCTTGTTAGCATTCTCTGGATCGACAAAACCTTCCGGCTGCATCATATACAGTTCTTCCTTGAGGAAACCATTAAGGAATGTCGTTTTGACGTCCATTTTCCATATCTCATAATCATAGAATGCGATAATTGCTAACATGATTCTGACTGACTTCAGCATCGCTACGGGAGAGAAAGTCTCATCGTAGTCAATCCCTTGAACTTGTCGATAACCCTTAGCGACAAGCCGAGCCTTATAGATGGTCACATTACCATCCGCGTCTGTCTTCTTCTTAAATATCTATTTATTTTCTATGGCGTGCCTATCATCGGGCAAGTCCACCAAAGTCCATACTTTGTTTTCATACATGGATTCTATCTCAGATTTCATGGCTCCAAGCCATTTATTGGAATCCGGGCCCGCCATCGCTTCTTCATAGTTCGAAGGTTCACCGTTGTCTAACAACATGATTTCCATGACAGGGTTGCCGTACCACTCTGGTGCGGAACGTGTCCTTGTGGACCTTCGAAGTTCAGTAGTAACTTGATATGTATCTTCATGATCATCATCATTAACTTCCTCCCTTGTCGGTGCAGGCACCTCAGGAACAGTTTCCTGCGCTGCGCTACTTTCTGGTTCGGGATGGGTGGTTGTCACCTCATCAAGTTCTATGTGATAGCCTGGCATATTAGGGATGATAGACTACTCATATCAATAAGGAATTCCTTCTTTTCCGGGAGCCCATTCAGACAGAACTCCAAAGTTAAGCGTGCTCAGCTTCGAGTAGTTTCAGGATGGGTGACCGACCGGGAAGTTGCTCCCGGGTGTGCACGAGTGAGGACAAAGTGCGCAGAAAAGACTAGTATTGATATGTGGGGCCAGTCTAGATCCCGCCAGGAGTAACGACCATCGGCGGGTGTGTCCGGGGCGTTACAAGTTGGTATCAGAGCCGACCCTCGCGGTTACACGGATGTTTGCGGACAGTTTGCAGTCATGTTGTGCATGACGTTTGTGACCCGTCGTGGCACACGGCATGGCACATGTGCTGTCCTGGAAGCACAGACGGTTGTGCCAAGAGGGAACGTTCCTGTGGCCCGACGAGGACGTCGGTTCCTCTGAGTGGGGGTGTATGTGATAGCCTGGCATATTAGGGATGATAGACTACTCATATCAATAAGGAATTCCTTCTTTTCCGGGAGCCCATTCAGACAGAACTCCAAAGTTAAGCGTGCTCAGCTTGGAGTAGTTTCAGGATGGGTGACCGACCGGGAAGTTGCTCCCGGGTGTGCACGAGTGAGGACAAAGTGCGCAGAAAAGACTAGTATTGATATGTGGGGCCAGTCTAGATCCCGCCAGGAGTAACGACCACCGGCGGGTGTGTCCGGGGCGTTACAAGTTGGTATCAGAGCCGACCCTCGCGGTTACACGGATGTTTGCGGACAGTTTGCAGTCATGTTGTGCATGACGTTTGTGACCCGTCGTGGCACACGGCATGGCACATGTGCTGTCCTGGAAGCACAGACGGTTGTGCCAAGAGGGAACGTTCCTGTGGCCCGACGAGGACGTCGGTTCCTCTGAGTGGGGGTGTATGTGATAGCCTGGCATTTAGGGATGATAGACTACTCATATCAATAAGGAATTCTTTCTTTTCCGGGAGCCCATTCAGACAGAACTCCAAAGTTAAGCGTGCTCAGCTTGGAGTAGTTTCAGGATGGGTGACCGACCGGGAAGTTGCTCCCGGGTGTGCACGAGTGAGGACAAAGTGCGCAGAAAAGACTAGTATTGATATGTGGGGCCAGTCTAGATCCCGCCAGGAGTAACGACCACCGGCGGGTGTGTCCGGGGCGTTACATTCTACTTTCCTCCCACTCACTTCTTTCGATAGAAACTCTTTCTCTAGAAAGGATCCATTCTTGGTAACAAAGACCTTGCCCTCGGATCTGTGGTAGAAGGTGTACCCAATCGTTTCCTTTGGGTATCCTATGAGGACGCATTTTTCCGATTTGGGTTCGAGCTTTTCAGGTTGAAGTTTCTTGACATAAGCATCACAACCCCAAACTTTTAGAAACGACAGCTTAGGTTTCTTGCCAAACCAAAGTTCATACGATGTCGTCTCAACGGATTTCGACGGAGCCCTATTTAAAGTGAATGCGGCAGTCTCTAAAGCATAACCCCAAAAAGATAGCGGTAAGTCGGTGAGAGACATCATAGATCGCACCATGTCCAACAGGGTACGATTTCGACGTTCGGACACACCATTACGCTGAGGTGTTCCGGGCGGTGTCAATTGTGAAACAATTCCACAGTTCCTAAGGTGCGTGCCAAATTCATGACTTAAATATTCACCCCCACGATCCGATCGCAAGAACTTTATTTTTCTGTCACGTTGATTCTCAACCTCATTCTGAAATTCCTTGAACTTTTCAAAGGTCTCAGACTTGTGCTTCATCAAGTAGATATACCCATATCTACTCAAGTCATCTGTGAGGGTGAGAACATAACGATAGCCTCCGCGAGCCTCAACACTCATTGGACCGCACACATCGATATGTATGATTTCCAATAAGTTGGTTGCTCGCTCCATTGTTCCGGAGAACGGAGTCTTGGTCATCTTGCCCAAGAGGCATGGTAAGCACGTGTCAAATGATTCATAATCAAGAGACTCCAGAAGTCCATCTGCATGAAGCTTCTTCATACGTTTGACACCAATATGACCAAGGCGGCAATGCCACAAGTATGTGGGACTATCATTGTCAACTTTACATCTTTTGGCATTCACACTATGAATATGTTTATCATCACGATCGAGATTCATCAAAAATAAACCATTGACCAGCGGGGCATGACCATAAAACATATCTCTCAAATAAATAGAACAACCATTATTCTCGGATTTAAATGAGTAGCCATCTCGCATCAAACGAGATCCAGATACAATGTTCATGCTCAAAGCTGGTACTAAATAACAATTATTAAGGTTTAAAACTAATCCCGAGGGTAGATGTAGAGGCAGCGTGCCGACGGCGATCACATCGACCTTGGAACCATTCCCGACGCGCATCGTCACCTCGTCCTTCGCCAGTCTCCGCTTATTCCGCAGCTCCTGCTTTGAGTTACAAATATGAGCAACTGCACCAGTATCTAATACCCAGGAGCTACTACGAGCGCTGGTAAGGTACACATCAATAACATGTATATCACATATACCTTTGACGTTGCCGGCCTTCTTGTCCGCTAAGTATTTAGGGCAGTTCCGCTTCCAGTGACCCGTTCCCTTGCAATAAAAGCACTCAGTCTCAGGCTTGGGTCCATACTTTGGCTTCTTCCCGGCAACTGGTTTACCGGGTGCGGCCACTCCCTTGCCGTCCTTCTTGAAGTTCTTCTTACCCTTGCCCTTCCTAAACTTAGTGGTTTTATTGACCATCAACACTTGATGCTCTTTCTTGATCTCCACCTCCGCTGATTTCAGCATTGAATACACCTCGGGAATGGACTTCTCCATCCCTTGCATATTGAAGTTCAACACGAAGCTCTTGTAGCTAGGTGGGAGCGACTGGAGGATTCAGTCAACGACCGCTTCGTCTGGGAGATTCATTCCCAACTGAGACAAGCGGTTGTGCAACCCAGAGATCTTGAGTATGTGCTCACTGACAGAACTATTTTCCTCCATCTTACAGCTGTAGAATGAGTTGGAGACATCATATCTCTCAACTCGGGCATGCGCCTGGAAAACCATTTTCAGCTCTTGGAACATCTCATATGCTCTGTGGTGCTCAAAACGCTTTTGGAGCCCCGATTCTAAGCTGTAGAGCATGCCGCACTGAACCAGGGAGTAATCATCACAACGCGACTGCTAAGCGTTCATAACATCTTGGTTTGCCGGGGCGGGAGCGTCACCTAGCGGTGCTTCTAGGACATAAGTTTTCTTGGCAGCTATGAGGATGATCCTCAGGTTACGGACCCAGTCCGTATAGTTGCTACCATCGTCTTTCAGCTTGGATTTCTCTAGGAACGCGTTGAAGTTGAGGGTGACATGAGCGTGGGCCATTTGATCTACAAGACATATTGTAAAGAACTAAGTTCATGATAATTAAGTTCATCTAATCAAATTTTAATGAACTCCCACTCAGATTGACATCTCTCTAGTCATCTAAGTGATACATGATCCAATCAACTAGCCCGTGTCCGATCATCACGTGAGACGGACTAGTCATCAACGGTGAACATCTTCATGTTGATCGTATCCTCTATACGACTCATGTTCGACCTTTCGGTCTTCCGTGTTCCGAGGCCATGTTTGTACATGCTAGGCTCATCAAGTGAACCCTAAGTGTATTGCGTGTATAAATCTGGCTTACACCCGTTGTATGCGAACGTTAGAGCCTATCACACACGAGCATCACGTGGTGCTTCGGAACAACGATCCTTAGCAATGGTGCACAGTTAGGGGGAACACAATTCTTGAAAAAAAAATAGTGAGAGATCATCTTATTTACTACCGTCGTTCTAAGTAAACAAGATGCATAAACATGATAAACATCACATGCAATCAAATAAAGTGACATGATATGGCCAATATCATCTTGCTCCTTCGATCTCCATCTTCGGGGCACCATGATCATCTTTGTCACCGGCATGACACCATGATCTCCATCATCATGATCTCCATCATCGTGTCTTCATGAAGTCGTCAGCCAACTATTACTTCTACTACTATGTCTAACGTTTAGCAATAAAGTAAAGTAATTACATGGCGTTATACAATAATTAAGACAACTCCTATGGCTCCTGCCGGTTGTCATTTTCATCGACATGCAAGTCGTGATTCCCTATTACAAGAACATGATCAATCTCATACATAACATATATCATTCATCACATCTTCTTGGCCATACACATCACATAGCTCATGCTGCAAGAACAAGTTAGACGACCTCTAATTGTTGTTGCAAGTTTTACGTGGCTTCTATAGGTTTTCTAGCAAGAACGTTTCTTACCTACGCCAAAACCACAACATGATTTGTCAATTTCTATTTACCCTTCATAAGGACCCTGTTCATCGAATCCGATCCGACTAAAGTGGGAGAGACAGACACCCGCCAGCCACCTTATGCAACTAGTGCATGTCAGTCGGTGGAACCAGTCTCACGTAAGCGTACGTGTAAGGTCGGTCCGGGCCGCTTCATCCCGTGATGCCGCCGAATCAAGATTGGACTAGTAACGGCAAGAAAATTGAACAAACTCAACGCCCACAACTTGTTTGTGTTCTACTCGTGCAAGATGCTACGCAAAGACCTAGCTCAGATGCCACTGTTGCGGAACGTAGCAGAATTCAAGAAATTTCCTACGCTTCACCAAGATCAATTTAAGGAGTCATCTAGCAACGAGCATAAAGGAGTGCATCTACATACCCTTTGTAGATCACGTGCGGAAGCGTTCGAAGGAACGTGGATGATGGAGTCGTACTCTTCGTGATCCTCGTCACCGATGATCCCAGCGCCGAACGAACGGCACCTCCGTGTTCAACACACGTACGGTATAGGGAAGTCTCCTCCTTCTTGATCCAGTAAGGGGGGGGGGGGAGAGGTTGACGGAGATCCGGCAGCACGACGGCGTGGTGGTGGATGCAACAGGAAAAACTGCAGGGCTTCGCCGGCGCCCTGCGAGAGGAGTTGGAGGTGTGACGGGAGGGGGGAGAGGCGCCAAAGGCTTGGGTGTGGCTGCCCTCTGCCCCCCCACTATATATAGGGGCCAGGGGGGGCGCCGGCCCTAGGAGATTCAATCTCCTAGGGGGGCGGCGGCCAGAGGGGGGAAACTTGCCCCCCAAGGCATAGGGGGCGCCGCCTCCCCCTAGGGTTTCAACCCTAGGCGCATGGAGGGGGCCCCATGTGGGTGCGCCAGCCCACCAGGGGCTGGCCCCCTTCCCCTTGCGGCCTACGGGGCCCTCCGGAATGGGTGGCCCCACCCGGTGGACCCCCGGGACCCCTTCGGTGGTCCCGGGACACTCCCGGTGACCCCTGGAATTCACCCGATGGCCGAAACTGGACTTCCTATATATCATTCTTTACCTCCGGACCATTCCGGAACTCCTCGTGACGTCGGGGATCTCATCCGGGACTCCGAACAACATTCGGGTTTCCATGTGCATGTATCTCTACAACCCTAGCGTCACTGAACCTTAAGTGTGTAGACCCTACGGGTTCGGGAGACACGCAGACATGACCGAGACGACTCTCCGGTCAATAACCAACAGCGGGATCTGGATACCCATGTTGGTTCCAACGTGTTCCTCGATGATCTCATCGGATGAACCACTGTGTCAAGGATTCACTCAATCCCGTATGTTATTCCCTTTGTCTATCGGTACGGTACTTGCTCGAGATTCGATCGTCGGTATGCCCGATACCTTGTTCAATCTCGTCATGGCAAGTCTCTTTACTCGATCCGTAATCCATCATACCGTGACTAAATCCTTAGTCACTTTGAGCTCATTATGATGATGTCTTACCGAGTGGGCCCAGAGGTACCTCTCCGTCATACGGAGTGACAACATCCCAGTCTCGGTTTGTACCAATCCAACAGACACTTTCGGAGATACCCGTTGCGTACCTTTATAGTCACCCAGTTACGTTGTGACGTTTGGCACACCCAAAGTATTCCTACGGTATTCGGGAGTTAGACAACCTCATGGTCTAAGGAATAAATACTTGACACTGGAAAAGCTTAAGCATTACGAACTATACGATCTCGTGCTAGGCTCAGGATTGGGTCTTGTCCATCACATCATTCTCCTAATGATGTGATCCCGTTATTAATGACATCCTATGTCCATGGTCAGGAAACCGTGACCATCTGTTGATCAACGAGCTAGTAACTAGAGGCTTACCAGGGACACGTTGTGGTCTATGTATTCACACATGCATCGCTGTTTCCGTACAATACAATTCAAGCATGAATAACAGACAATTATCCTTTTATTATTGCCTCTAGGGCATATTTCCAACATCAATATCGTGAGCATAATCCGGAGAAGTGGAACAACATCCAAAACAATGTATGTCCGAAGCTAGGTAATCATGGCATGTCATATGATGGATATGATGCAAAGGAAGCATGTCAATTTCATCACAAGAAAAACAAATGTCAATAACCATGGGCTTGTCATCTATGCCATAAGTACAAATTGGGTTTATTTTAATGGCATGTGCATAGTTACTACAAAGAGATTGCAAATATGACATATGATTGATCTCATGCATATCATATGACAAGTCAAGCAGATTATCAAACATGATGTGACCAAGATAATTATCACATGAAATCCTATGCAACATGGCCTCACAACTACTAGACTCCACATGGCAATCATCAAACTCATCATAAATGGGTAAATCATCGCATGGGGAAATCATACTAGCACGAAGCATGGCAACATGTGGATCAACATCATGTAAGCAATCAATGTTAACATTGTCCACTAGTAGGATGAGAGAATCACCTTCACCTTTGTTACCTTTCTCATTCCACTCATGTGGTGTAGGTGACGTGGGAAAGACCAAATGGTGGTCATCATGTTCATCTTGATGGAACCATGTGGGGGTGCATCATATTCCACCGTGGCCATCGTCTTCTCCATAGGAAGGATGAAGTCGTCGAGGATCGGCGCGTCATCATATATGGGACCTAGCACCAAATGAGAAGACACAATAGAGGTAGAGGTCAAGTCGTTAGTGTTGAAAGTGGTATCACATGACCTATCAACTATCTCACTCTCTCTATGTGGTGGCTCACTCACTCCCTCAAGGTAGGTGCACTCAAACTCACATATGGTGGAGTCACTCATCACACTCAAGTGGTGGGGGTTGTGGCTCTCCTCACATGGGAATTGGGGCAGCTCTTCATATATGGGGCTAGTGGTGAACTCGCTCTCACTCTCAATATGGTGGCACAAGTCACTCAAGTCATCATACGTCACCGCGGTGGAAGGGAAAATCCCATGCTCAACCATCTCATAATCATCGCCGTGAATGAAGGCCGAAGATGGCACATCACCACTCTCGCCTCCAAAGATGGAAGCATCATCCTTGCTTGTCACCATGTCGTTCGCCTCCAAAGCTTGGTCCACGAATGGCTCCGTAGTCGTAGTCGTCACCGCACCGTCTTGAAAAAGAGTCGAAGTAGACTCGACATCATCAATGCCACAAAGAGGGATGGCGACGAAGTCGAACTTGGGAACGTCGTCTTGGAGCTCGTTGGGCTTGGACATCATGGTGGTACTAGCCTCATGCTCGCCGTCTTGGAGCTTGGTCTTCGAGAAGTGTGCTTGCGGTGGAGAAGCCTTGGCCTTCATGAGTTCTTGTTCCGCCTTGAGAGCACCAATGTAGTTGTCGTCGAGGGACTTGTAGTTCTCGAGGAAAATAGGCTTGGAGATGTCGTTGTTCAATCCCATCATGAAGTGGAACTTCATCAAAATGGGGTCGTCCACGCCGGCTCGTCGCAAGGCATTCTTCATCTCCTTGAAGTACTTGTCGATGGACTTAGATCCTTGAATGGTGTTCTCCAATTGGTGTAAAAGTTGTTCCGTGTAGGTGGGAGGCACGAACTCTCGCCACATAGCTTTCTTCGTCTTGGGCCAATTCACGTTGAAGCTCGTCGAAGGTGTGTGAAGCCACCATGTTGACGCGTTGTCGTGGAAGTTTCTTGTGGCACACTTCACTTGATCTTCGTAGGGAACTTGATGTACCTTGAGGTAGTCGTCCATCTTGTGCTCCCACTCGAGATACTCCTCGGGGTCTTGAGTCCCATAGAAAGGAATCACGTGGTCGTTGTCGAGGTTGTAGTAGCTCGTGGAAGTCACGGACTTGAGCTTGGGGAGCTTCTCTTGGGAATAATCTTGAGGTGCATGTGGGCGAAGATGCCGCATATCCAAAGGCGAAGATGCCTTGAAGTCGCTAGGTGAAGATGCCAAGGTACATGGTGAAGTCGTTGAGCAGTTGTTGGTGTTGAGCTCGTGACCTTCACGTTCTTGCCGTTGATGGTATTGTTGCCGATGTGATCTTACCGAAGATGGTAGCTCAGAGGGATGTGCACTTGAGTGTCTTCTCGAAGATGAGGGAGACCTCTTGTGGTTCTTGATGAGGGCTTTGAGCTCCTCCATTTGAGCATCCATGTTGGCGCACAAGTTGTTCGTCATGGCATTGAACTTCTCGTTGTTGGTGTAGACCGAAGTAGATGAAATGCTTTGCCTATCCATCACAAGACTCGAGCAAAGGTGAGTAGGAGATGAGATAAACAATACCAAGTTACCTTTTCCCAACGTTGATGATGTATCCCGTTTCACTCAATGTGAAATGAAATAATAGTAGAATTGGTACCGGACTTGGTCACTCACACCTATCAAGTAAAGCTTATTGAGTGGCTTGGTTAGGATAAGTGGCACAAAAATTTGATGCAAAATGTTAGCAAGATTCAATGAAGTTGAAAGAGATTCACAAATTCGCAAGTGACACAAGTAGACCAATAGCAATATGGCTGGCACACGAAAACACACACACGGATAGATAGATGGGGTCGTGCAACCAAGGAATGAGCACAAAATGTGGAGTCCACGAAAAACGCTCGTGTTGCACAACTCTAGAGAGACGCTAGCATGATTGCTCTATAGGAGGATACGACACTTGTGCACAACATTTAAGATGCAAAATGTATGAACTTTCTATCCCAAGTATGCTATGTGTAGGTGCTTTTAGCACAAGATGATCTAAGATGATTGGATATGCCAATCTTAAATGCAATGTGGTATGATGCTATGGCTATTGCTTAAAAGCTTCTTTGCTTTCTTTTTCTTTTCTTAAAAGCTTATTCTTTTTTTTTCTATGGCCACGATGCGAAATGCACAAACCAAGATAGCAATTGTGTATATGCGGGAACAATCTTGTGACACAAGGGATGATACAATGATACCAAGATGATATGGTATGTAGGCACTGGATGCACGGGTCGATGATCACTAATGTGCACAAGTAACGTTGCTGGCAATACTCAAAGGCTAGTCTCGATAGGTAAGTGACGCAAAAATGGGCTAGGGGTTAACAATGCAATGGAAAAGGGGAATATACAATGATGTCATCGAAGTTACCGTCCGATGATGATGATGATGAGAGGCGGTGTTCTTGATGTAGACCCGTTCCTAATTAGCCGAAACACCTTAGGAAACAGAAAAACCACAACTCAAAATCTCAAGGACAAATGTCAAATGGTTGTAGTGGCAAAGTGGTGGTGGGGCTATACACGTTGTTGGAGTTGAAGTGACTTTCCCTAAGTAGCCGAAACACCTTAGGAGACACAAGCCACAACTCAAACAAGCTCGAACAAAATTGGGTTACATTGAGTTGGCAATGTATAGTGGACTAGGTTATGCAGAAGAGGTGGTGGTGGTTGATGAAGAAGCAATTGTCCGTAAGTAGCCTAAACACCTTAGGACACTCAAATCACTACTCAAGCAACCACAAACGCTATGGTGGACAAAACATGTTAGGTTGCGGAAGGCTATGGTGGCTATGCGGATGATATGGTGGAAGGCCTTGCCAAATTTGACAAAATTTGATGGAGTCAAATGATGATGGTAGTATTTTTGTGCGATGGGGGATGTCAGTAGCTTCAAAACCAGCTAATTAACGTCAAAAACGGACTCCAGATGAATTAGTTATGGCCAAAACAAAATTCCAGCCGCGTCAGTTTCAGAGTTAGCCGGACATCCGGGAGAAAGTCCAGCTCATCCGGGCTATGTTTGGATGATCCACGGGTACATCCGGATGATCCTGGTTCGTCAGCTCCAGTACGGGTACTCGGGTGCGTGAATTAGACGGACGTCCGGGGGAGGGTCGAGCTTATCCGGGAGGTGTTCGGATGATCCGGGACTTCGTCCAGAATATTCGGGCTGGTCAACTCCGCTCGGGATTTCCTCTCGGGGACGAATTTGGGGGCGGAAATGGATGATTTGGGGCTCAAAATTGAGAGGATTTCGTGGATGGAAAATGGGGAAACTTGTGGAGATGCTATACCCACTTGAAACCAAGTGAATCCATGGATCAAAATCTACAAAATCTCATCAAACCAACAGATCACAAAAATTTTTGGGGCTATTTTGGGTGTGGAATTTTCGAATTTGGGGAAGAACACAACACAAGAAGGGTAGAAAACGGTGGTGAGGCTCCAAATTCGTGATGAACCAAGGCTCATGATACCATATGATACGGGGCTAACCCGATTCTATGCCGATCTTTCACGAAATGGAAGGATCCCGAGGATGAACACGAAGAACATGAGGGAAAACACAAGGGGAACAAGAGGAAAACACTCAAATGAACAAGTTTAGGTCACACATCCACTAGACAATCAAACACACAAGATCACAAGGTACATGAACAACAAAGGGAAAGATATAAGGTAGAGTTCATCTCTGTGAGGAGGTCTTGAATCCGCGAGGGATCTTCTCCGAGGAGGTCTTGAATCCGGTGTGGATCTTCTCCGAGGAGGGGCCGCAGTCACTTCTAGGAGTAGAACCACTAGATGAGCAAAGCTCTAGTCTAAAATGAGCTATCACATTTGCTAACCCTAAAATGGTGGAGGTGGAGGAGTATATATAGTGTAGGGCCACGAAGGGGTAAGTGAGGGGCGAAACAGGTACATGGGCCTCGACCCGATACGTTGCACGCAGGCAGGGCCGGATGATCCGGGTGGGGCCCGGATGATCCAGGAGCAGGTCTGGATGCTCCGGCTTCACGGTGAATCTTCGGGTGTCTTCGGCGCAGTTACCCGGATGATCCGGGGGACGGCCCAGATGATCCGACCGGGCCCGGATGATCCGGACGGTGGTCCGGACGTCCGGCCTGGCTCCAGCAGCCGCTCCGTCTTCTTCTCCTTTCTTCCATATTCTCTTCCACGCTTCCCTCGAGGATGGTGTAGTTGTTCCTTGGCGCTTGCACTCCTCCTTGACATTCGTGAAGCTCCGACAATACCTATGCATGCACATGAGTGGAGTGTCAAGTTTTATACCATCCTCGAAGGGGTCAAGTGAACACGTGTAAAGGAGAAGATTCACCTTTATGTATAAGAAGTGGAGGTCGTACATGTCACTTGCCGAATGGACTCTTGCTATGGTGATGTCCATAGGATGCTCCGCATAAAAACCATATGCTTTGATCACCTCATCAAAGCGTATATTCCAACTTTGAGATGCTTGCACCTGTCCTTAGATGGATCACTAGAGCTTGCACACTTTGTTAGCACCTTTAGGATCGACAAAACCTTCTGGTTGCATCATATACAACTCTACTTTAAGAAAACCATTGGGGAATGCAGTTTTGACGTCCATTTGCCAGATTTCATAATCATAAAATCCGGTAATTGCTAACATGATTCGGACAAACTTAAGCATCGCTACGGGTGAGAAAGTCTCATCGTAGTCAACTCCTTAAACTTCTCGAAAACCTTTTGCGACAAGTCGATCTTAGTATACAGTAACATTACCATCAGCGCCAGTCTTCTTCTTGAAGGTCCATTTATTCTCTATGTCTCGCCGATCATCGAGCAAGTCCACACTTTGTTCTCATACATGGATCCTATCTCAGATTTCATGGCCTCAAGCCATTTATCGGAATCTGGGCTCATCATAGCGGCTTCATAGTTTGTAGGTTCGTCATGGTCTAGTAACATAACTTCCAGAACAAGATTACCATACCACTCTGGTTCGGATCGTTCTCTAGTTGACCTACGAGGTTCTGTAGTAACTTGATCTGAAGTTTCATGATCATCATCATTAGCTTCCTCTCCAGTTGGTGTAGGCATCACGGGAATGGTTTTCCGTGATGAGCTACTTTCCAATTCGAGAGAAGGTTGATAACCCACAAGTGTAGGGGATCGCAACAGTTTTTGAGGGTAAAGTATTAAACCCAAATTTGTTGATTTGACACAAGGGGAGCCAAAGAATACTCTTAAGTATTAGCAGCTGAGTTGTCAATTCAACCACACCTGGAAACTTAGTATCCGCATCAAGATAGTTTAGTAGCAAAGTAATATGATAGTTGCGGTAGCAGCAATAAAAGTAAAGATAGTGTTTTTGTAGTTTTTGTGATAATAGCAACGGAAAAGTAAATAGCAACTAGCAATATAGGTGAAGCTCGTAGGCAATGAATCGGTGATGGGAAATTATGTTGGATGCAATTCATCATGTAGAAGTTATAACCTAGGGTGACACATAACTAGCTCCAGTTCATCAAGGCAATGTAGGCATGTATTTCGAATATAGTCATACATGCTTATGGAAAAGAACTTGCATGACATCTTTTGTCCTACCCTCCCGTGGCAGCGGGGTCCTATTGGAAACTAAGGGATATTAAGGCCTCCTTTTAATAGAGTACCGAACCAAAGCATTAACACATAGTGAATACATGAACTCCTCAAACTATGGTCATCACCGGGAGTGGTCCCGATTATTGTCACTTCAGGGTTGCCATAACACATAGTAGGTGACTATATACTTGCAAGATAGGATCAAGAACACACATATATTCATGAAAACATAATAGGTTCAGATCTGAAATCATGGCACTCGGGCCCTAGTGACAAGCATTAAGCATAGCAAAGTCATAGCAACATCAATCTCAGAACATAGTGGATACTAGGAATCAAACCCTACCAAAACTAACTCGATTACATGATAGATCCCATCCAACCCATCACCGTCCAGCAAGCCTACGATGGAATTACTCACACACGGTGGTGAGCATCATGGAATTGGTGATGGAGGAAGGTTGATGATGACGATGGCGATGATCTCCAATCTCCGGAGCCCCGAACGGACTCCAGATCAGCCCTCCCAAGAGAGATTAGGGCTTGGCGGCGGCTCCATCTCCTCAAATGCGATAATATTTCTCCTTGATTTTTTTCTCCCCGAAACGGAATATATAGGACCTGGGGATACGTCGGTGGAGCATCGGGGGGCCCTAGAGGCAGGGGCGCGCCCTGGGAAGGGGGATGTGCCCCCCACCCTCGAGGATAGGCCGTGGGCCCCCCGGTGTGGATCTTCTTGTAGGTATTTTTTATATTTTATGAAATAATTCTCCGTTGATTTTCAGGCGATTCCGAGAACTTTTTATTCTCCACAAAAACAACACCATGGCAGTTCTGCTAAAAACAACGTCAGTCCGGGTTAGTTCCATTCAAATCATGCAAGTTAGAGTCCAAAATAAGGGCAAAAGTGTTTAGAAAAGTAGATGTTCGAGATGTATCAACTCCCTCAAGCTTAAACCTTTGCTTGTCCTCAACCAATTCAGTTGATAAACTGAAAGTGATAAAGAAAAACTTTGACTAACTCTGTTTGCTCTTGTTGTTGTAAATATGTAAGCTAGCATTCAGGTGTTCAACAAGATCATGAACTAACCACATTCACAATAACTTTCAGGTCTCAAGACTACTCACATCAATGGCATAATCAACTAGCGAGCAATAATAATAAACCTCGGATGACAAAACTTCTCAAAACAATCATGATATGATATAACAAGATGGTATCTCGCTAGCCCTTTATGAGACCGCAAAACATAAATGCAGAGCACCTTTAAAGATCAAGGACTGACTAGACATTGTAATTCATGGTAAAAGAGATCCAGTCATGATCATACTCAATGCAAATTAATAGTAATACATGCAATGACATAGGTGCTCTCCTACTGGTGCTCTTTGATAAGAGGATGATGACTCTGCATAAAAGTAAATAGATAGGCCCTTCGCAGAGGGAAGCAGGGATTTGTAGAGGTGCCAGAGCTCGACTTTTAAATAGAGATTGAATAACATTTTGAGCAAGATACTTTCATTTCAACATAACAACCAAGAATCTCGATATCTCCCGTGCTACACACATTATAGGCGGTTCCCAAACAGAATGGTAAAGTTTATACTCCCCAAGCACCAACAAGCACACTCCACGGCTAGCCCGAAACAACGGGTACCGTCCAAACGAGCAACAACCCTGGGGGAGTTTTGTTTAATTATTATGATTTGAGCATGGGACTGGGCATCCCGATTACCAGCCATTTTCTCATGATGAGCGGAGTCCACTCATCGTGAGAATAACCCACCTAGCATGGAAGATATAGACAACCCTAGTTGATACATGAGCTATTCGAGCATACAAAACAGAATTTCATTTGAAGGTTTAGAGTTTGGCACATACAAATTTACTTGGAATGGCAGGTAAATACCACATATAGGAAGGTATGGTGGACTCATATGGAATAACTTTGGGGTTTATGGAAGTGGATGCACAAGCAGTATTCCCGCTTAGTACAGGTGAAGGCTAGAAAGAGACTGGGAAGCAACCAACTAGAGAGCAACAACGGTCATGAACATGCATTAAATTAATCAACAATGAATGCAAGCATGAGTAGGATATAAATCACCATGAACATAAATATCGTGAAGGCTATGTTTATTTGTTTCAACTACATGCGTGAACATGTGCCAAGTCAAGTCACTTAAATCGTTCAGAGGAGGATACCACCCATCATACCACATCACAACCATTTTAATATCATGTTGGCACACAAGATAGACCGTTATAAACTCTCATCTAATTAAGCATGGCATAAGCAGCTATGATCTATAATTGTCATTGCAAACATGTTTCATTCATAACAAGCTGAATCAAGAACGATGAGCAATCATATTTACAAAAACAAGAGAGGTCGAGTTCATACTAGCTTTTCTCATCTCAATTAGTTCATCATATATCATCCTTATTGCCTTTCACTCGCACGGCCGAACGGTGTGGAAAATAATAATAGTGCACATGCATTGGACTAAGCTGGAATCTGCAGACATTTAATACAAGAGAGAAGACAAGGTAATATGGCTCAAGCTTAAATCATCAATAAAGCATATGAGAGCCACTAAGCATTTTAATCATGGTCTTCTACTCTTAACCCCTAAAGAAAAGAAAAGAAACTATTTACACGGGAATGCTCCCAACAAGCAAAAGAAGAACGGGAAATATTTTTGGGTTTTTATTTTTAGTTACTACTACAACAAGCAAAGAAAGTAAACTAGCTAGAAGCTACAACTATTTTTTTTGTTTTTCTGGGTTTTTCTAGCACACAAGAAAAAGACTAAGAAAAAGAAATTTAAACTAAGCATGGATGGTACAGTGAAAGAGTGTGAGCACCGACAACTAGAATAAGTGTGTGAACATGAATGTAAAGTCGGTGAGAAACACATACTCCCCCAAGCTTAGGCTTTTGGCCTAAGTTGGTCTATGGCCACGGATCGAAGCCACTCCCTCCAGTGTACTGAGATGTGTCCTCTGGGCGCCACTGGTTGGCAAGGTCGTCCAGCTCCCACCCATAAACACATTGTCGGGAAGGATCAAGTGGTGGTTCTAGCTTAGGCTCTAAAGCTTGTGCCTCGCCTTGGTACTTGTAGAAGACATCTGAGGTGATGATGAATACGCCTGTAGATAGATCAAACAAAGAAGGTGCCGACAAGGTAACAATTTCACAGTATATTTCATCAAACCTCAATTTATAATGGAGCTGCATATTTTTGTCATTAACAATAAAGTCATGAGCTACCATGCTTTTGTAGTCTAGATAAACAGGGGCAAGCAATTTTTCTTCCTTCTCATGATGCCTAATGGGTACATTAAAATGTTCAGCAAGGCGAGAAGCAAAGATGCCTCCAAAGATGGGCCCTCTTGAGCGGTTAAGACTCAATCGTTTGGCAACGACGACGACCAAGCTAAAAGTTGTGTCGCGAAACAAAGCATGGTGTAAAATGATAATATCAGGGGCACTAAGATTCCCACTGTTCCCGCGACCAATTAAACACCTACTAGCAAATGAAGCAAAGTAGCGCAGAACAGGGAAGTGCATACTAGTGATTCTTGCCCCTGCAACTTGTCTAGTTTCACCTACGGCTATCATATCAATAAACCCTTTAACGTCTTCATGACGTGGTTTATCAAGTCTACCTCCAAAGGGTACTTTGCATATTTCACAAAAGTCTAACAGTGATATCTCCTTACTCACATCATATAAGCGAAACTCCACCGTAGGTGGTGTTTTCCTAGAATGACAATGAAAACTTTGCGTGAAAATAAAGGTGAGTAAGAGATACTGTTGTTTTTGGTCATTGAGGAAGTCAGTGAGGCCTGCATTATTCGCCATCCAATAAAAGTCTTCGGAAATACTGACGGACATCATGAAATTATTACAAGTCCATTCACACGGTCGAACTTCCGCCATGCGAGGAAGATGATACTTGGGCTTCTTATTTTCTTCTTTCTTCTCTTCTAAGCTCTTGCTGGAGGAGCCCCTCAATAATCTTTTTAACATTTTCCTTTTTTGAAAATTTCTGAAATTTTTAGTAACTCACAATAAAAGTTAACCAAACTCAACAAGATTGATAGCAACAACTCCTATAAGTGCCTAGAGGCTATATCATGCATTAGAACTACTTGGGACCAAGAAAAATTGACATGCAAGCTCAAGAACAAGGTCACCACATCAGCACAAATTTGCAACAAATAAAGCACTAGAACAAAAACTAATTGGACCAATGGAGGAGTCACATACCAAGGAACAATCTCCCCAAACAGTTTTGTGAATGGTGCTTTGAGCAAGGAGATCGAAAATGGCAGCAAAATGAGCTAGAACTCGGGTTTGAGCTGGTTGGTGATTTTTTTTGGGAGGAAGAAGAAGAGCATGGGTTAAAGAATAAGTGGAGGGGGGCCACGTGGGCCCTCGAGGCAGGGGGCACGCCCTGTGCCCTCGAGGCCACATGTTGGCGCCCCTCGCTGTGTGTTTAGTGCCATATTTTCTTAAATATTCTAGAAAAAATCATATTTCATTTTCATGGCATTTGGAGAACTTTTATTTTTGAGATATTTTTTTATTGCACGGATAAGTCTGGAAACAGACAGATAATGCTATTTTTGTTTTATTTAACCTAATTAACAGAAAGTAAAAGAAGGGTACAGAAGGTTTGAGCTATCTAGATTCACCTATCCCATGTTCATCAAAAGGAATCCATTAACAAGGTTGATCAGGTCTTGTTAATAAACTCTTTCCGAGTAACATGAAACCGGAGAATTTTCGAATAACACTATGTTACCTCAATGGGGATATGTATGTCCCCAACAATAAGTAAGTCATATGCCTTCTTGATAGTAGGAATAGGAAACTCAAAACCTCCAATAGTAATAGTTGAATTTTTTCCAATATAATTGATACTGTAGACCTGAGGTTGTTTCCTCGGAAAGTGTACCGTATGATCATTACCATTGACATGAAAAGTGACATTGCCTTTATTGCAATCAATAACAGCCCGTGCAGTATTCAGAAAAGGTCTTCCAAGAATAATAGACATACTATCATCCTCGGGAATATCAAGGATAACAAAGTCCGTTAGAATAGTAACATTTGCAACTACAATAGGCACATCCTCACAAATACCGACAGGTATAGCAGTTGATTTATCGGCCATTTGCAAAGATATTTCAGTAGGTGTCAACTTACTCAAGTCAATTCTATGATATAAAGAGAGAGGCATAACACTAACACCGGCTCCAAGATCACACAAAGCAGTTTTAACATAATTTCTCTTAATGGAACAAGGTATAGTAGGTACTCCTGGATCTCCTAATTTCTTAGGCATTCCACCCTCAAAAGTGTAATTGGCAAGCATGGTGGAGATTTCTACTTCATGTATCTTTCTTTTGTTGGTAATAATGTCTTTCATATACTTGGCATAATGATTTGTTTTAAGTACATCAATCAAACGCATACGCAAAAAGATAGGTCTAATCACTTCAGCGAAGCACTCAAAATCCTCATCATCCTTTTTCTTGGATGGTTTTGGAGGAAAAGGCATGGGTTTCTGAGCCCATGGTTCCCTTTCCCTACCATGCTTCCTAGCAACAAAGTCTCTCTTATCATAACGTTGTTTCTTTGATTGTGGGTTATCAAGATCAACAACAGGTTCAATCTCTACATCATTATCATTGCTAGGTTGAGCATCATCATGAACATCAGTATTAATATTATCACTAGGTTCATGTTCATTACCAGATTGTGTCTCAGCATCAGAAACAAATATATCATTGGGATTCTCAAGTGGGTGAGCTACAGGTTCACTAGAAGCATGCAAAGTCCTATCATTTTTCTTTTTCTTCATTTTATAAGAACTAGGTGCATCTAAATTAGCTCTCTGAGAATATTGCTTAATTCTCTTAGGGTGGCCTTCAGGATACAGAAGTTCCTGAGTCACTTTACCACCTCTAGTTGCAACTCTAACATCATAGTCGTTATTCTTACTATTTAATTCATTGAGAAAATCATTCCGAGCCTTAAGTACTTTCTCTACTTGAGTGGTAACCATAGAAGCATGTTTACTAATAAGTTTCCGTTCACTTTTAGCACTAGACAGATAATCACTCAAGCATTCAATCATATAAGCATTGTATTGTAGTTGTCTACCAACATAAGCATTGAAGTTTTCTTGTTTCACAATGAAATTGTCAAACTCATCTAAGCATTGGCTAGTAGACTTATAACGAGGAATATCACTTTCATCAAATCTATAAAGAGAATTTACCTTTACTACCTGTGTCGGGTTATCAAGACCATGTATTTCTTCAATAGGCGGTAAATTCTTAACATCTTCAGCTTTAATACCTTTTTATTTCATAGATTTCTTTGCCTCTTGCATATCTTCAGGATTGAGAAATAGAACACCTCTTTTCTTCATAGTTGGCTTAGGGGCTGGTTCAGGAAGTGTCCAATTATTTTCATTGGCTAGCATATTATTCAATAGTAATTCAGCTTGTTCCACTGTTCTTTCCCTGAAAACACAACCAGCACAACTATCCAGGTGGTCTCTGGAAGCATCGGTTAGTCCATTATAAAAGACATCAAGTATATCATGCATTTCAAGAGGATGATCAGGCAAAGCATTAAGTAACTGGAGAAGCCTCCCTAAAGATTGTGGGAGACTCACTTCTTCAGTTTGAGCAAAGTTATAAATTTCCTGTAAGGCAGCTTGTTTCTTATGACGGGGAAAATATTTAGCTGAAAAGTAATACATCATATCTTGGGGACTACGCACGCAACCAGGGTCAAGAGAATTAAATCAAGTCTTAGCATCACCCTTTAACGAGAACGGAAACAACTTAAGGATATAATAGTAGCGAATATTTTCATCATTGGTAAACAGGGTGGCTATATCATTCAACTTAGTAAGATGGGCCACAACAGTTTCAGACTCATAGCCATGGAAAGGATGAGATTCAACCAAAGTAATTAACTCAGGATCAACAGAGAATTCATAATGCTTATCAGTGACACATATAGGTGAAGTAGCAAAAGCAGGGTCATGTTTCATTCTAGCATTCAAGGACTTTTCTTTCAGCTTAGCTAACAATTTCTTAAGATCATATCTATCATTGCAAGCAAGAAAGTCTCTAGCAGTTTCTTCATCCATAACACAACCCTCAGGCACAACAGGCAATTCATATCTATTGGGAGTAGTTTCATCATCACTTTCATAAATATCATCAACATTTGCACTCTCCCTAACCTTAGCAATTTGGTCATCTAGAAATTCACCTAGTGGCACAGTATCAGGCATAGAGGTAGTCTCATCGTACATAGCAGAAGTAGCATCATCAAGAACATACGACATATCGGATTCAATAGCAGGAGTAGGTGTCGCAAGTTTACTCATAACAGAAGGAGAATCAAGTGCAGAGCTAGATGGCAGTTCCTTACCTCCCCTCGTAGTTGAGGGTAATATCTTGGTTTCCGATTCCTTCAAATTCTTCATAGTGATAAGCAGATATAAATCCCAAGTGACTTAGAGAATAGAGCTATGCTCCCCGGCAACGGCGCCAGAAAATAGTCTTGATAACCTACAAGTGTAGGGGATCGCAACAGTTTTCAAGGGTAAATTATTAAACCCAAATTTGTTGATTCGACACAAGGGGAGCCAAAGAATACTCTTAAGTATTAGCAGCTGAGTTTTCAATTCAACCACACCAGGAAACTTAGCATCTGCAACAAGATAGTTTAGTAGCAAAGTAATATGATAGTGGCGGTAGCAGCAATAAAAGTAAAGATAGTGTTTTTGTAGTTTTTGTGATAATAGCAACGGAAAAGTAAATAGCAACTAGCAGTATAGGTGAAGCTCATAGGCATTGGATCGGTGATGGGAAATTACGTTGGATGCAATTCATCATGTAGAAGTTATAACCTAGGGCGACACAGAACTAGCTCCAGTTCATCAATGCAATGTAGGCATGTATTCCGAATATAGTCATACGTGCTTATGGAAAAGAACTTGCATGACATACTTTGTCCTACCCTCCCATGGAAGCGGGGTCCTATTGAAAACTAAGGGATATTAAGGCCTCGTTTTAATACTATGTGCCAGGTCGCCGTTTTTTTAGTTGTTGATTGTTTTTTGAGATAGCTACCCGCTTGTTCCAAGTGGTGTTACGGTGTGCCAGGTCGCACTTTGTATCGTTCAAGTCTGGTACAAGTCCCTTAGGCAAGCCAAAGTGTGTCTAACAATTTGAGGAACTCAAGTTAGGCAAGTGTGGCAAGTGTGTGAAAATTAATGTGGCAACATAAGACAAACATAGTCACAATCCAAACAGCGCCGTAATTTTTTGTGACATGCATGAAAATTTGGTTAGTTAAATTTATAGTCAAAATTTTGCAAGGTGCATCAAATCAATACATGCAAGTATCAAAAGGGAAGTCACGGCATGCATGCATGCGTTGTACTCCCTCCGTTTCCAAATATAAGTCTTTTTAGAGATTGCAACAATTGACTACATACGAAGCAAAATATGTCTACATACATCCGTATGTAGTAGTCCATTTGAAATGTGTAAAAAGACTTATATCGAGTGAAGTACTTTGATGTGTCGCGTCAACTCGTACAAGATCGAGAAGTTTGATTACTACAACGCCCTCTCCCTCGCGGACTGAGCTCCGGTGCCTTAACTGCACCTGCCTTTGGCTGCATGACAGGTGGGCCAACCACCTGTTGGGCCCACCTATCATAGACACAAAGGCAGGAGCAGTGAGTCAATGAAGCTGCGTCCCTCCCTCGCGCATGAGCGTGGTGGCTGGCATGACTAGTAGGAGATTTCGCTACACGCTTCTTGACGGTGGCGAACTTGTGGATGGAGTTGATCATCATGTCGTCCATGTGAGAGGCAAATCCGGCGTCGGCGAGGGCTACGACACCGGCGGTCGCCAGCACCGTCTGGAAACGCTGTGCGATGCGGGGCCGCAGGCTGGCGCCTTGGATGATTTGGCACAACCGACTGCCGCTCACGACCATCGCCTCCATAGGTGCTTTTGGCTTCTAGTCACTTGGTCTTGGATTGGAGTGAGAAGTATTGCGCAGTGATTGAGAAAGAACATTTATTGTCAATCTAACCCTGCCATCCATACACCTCCTTGGTTTAGAGTTAGTTCAGGGTTAGAATCTAACTCTAACCTCTAACTGAGTTAGTAGAGTTCTCCTCGTCTCATTTCATCGCCATCATACTTTCCCCATTTTTGTGTTTTCAGTATCTTACGAATCAAAGAGGCCCTTAGACTGGTTTAGGTTCGGTAGTTTTTTATAAACGTGTTATATCCAAAATTTAATGAACATGCTCCAGTTTCTACGAAAATAATCCGGTTCCATGTAGTAACTCATTTATTTATTTAGGGGGGTTTGCATGTAATTCGTGAGGTCTGAAATGTAAAGTACCCCGGCATATGCTCCGAGTCGTGCATGCACTACGACCCAGATGCTCTATGTCCCACATGTCGGCGAAAGGGAGCACATGGAAATAGCCTAGGAGTACATATAGGAGGATAAATGTGTGAAAAAATATGTATGATGAAGCGTAGCTGTGGTTCGAAAAGGAGACCTAAAGTGATGACAGGTATAGGTCACACGCATCCAACTAGTGGTAGTACTAGACATACGACTGCTTTTTTCCTAAAAAAGAGGTACGAGTGCTCAGTACTCCTATTCTATCAACGTGAGTCCCATCTGTCAACATCGTCTGTGCTACAACTATCTCTTCTCCCTCGTTTCTCTCTTCTAATTCTAAACTCAGCCGACGACAGTGGGTGGCGTGGGGATTTGCCGATGGTCGGTTTGCTCAACTGCGGCCCCACCTCACAGTGAAAACGTTACTACTGGAATAAAAATGCCATATACTCCTATACTAATAAAACATTAAGGTCACTAGGCGATGCGATGCTGGTTACAGGAGGCAAGAAGAAGAGATGCATCCATCGACGACGTCCACCTCCTCGACTCAGGGCGCCGGTACACCGAACGACGGCTAAGTAGCAGTGGCTTTCGTTGCCTGGTCGATGTGCTTCTGAACAATGGCGTCCAAAGATTCCAGCCACTGGAAGAAGACCAACGTTGATGCAGGGTGGAACCCTAAGTGGCCGATCTTTCACGAAAAGGAGGGATCCCAAGTATGAACACGTGATACACGAGGGAAAAACACAAGAGGGGCAAGAAAGGAAACACTGAAACCAACACGTTTAGGTCACACAAATGCTAGATCCGGGTACAAAAAGTGCGATACACGATACACGATCAACTAAGGACGATACAAGTGGCGGTAGTCATCCCCGTGAGGAGGTCTTGATGTTCTTCTCCGTGAAGGAGGTCTTGAATCCGGTGGATCTTCTCCGAAGAGGACGCGGTCTCGTAGGAGAGGAACCACTCAAGTCTAAATGAGGTATCACAAAGCTACCTCGGACGAAGGAAGTCAACGAGTATATATTACATGGGGTGACGCCGTTCGGTCGGACGTCCGCTGGGTCACCGGACGTCCGGTGGCTCACGAGGGACCGGACGTCCGGTAATCCTCGGATTTCCACTAATTATGTTCTGTAGTCGGTGTCACGGACGCCCGGTGGCTACCGATTGTCCGGTCGTCTGGGATTCGCCGGTCGTCCGGTTAACGTCGGACGTCCGGTGCCTAGGAGTGACCGGTCGTCCGGTAGGGGTCGGACGTCCAGTGTCTGTAGCGTCTTCAGCCGCCCTTCTTCTTGTTCCAAGCACTTGTCTATCCCGCCGCCTTGTCCACTATGCAGAGCTGTCCCGTGGCCTTCATCCATGTACATGAGTATGCATAGAGTTTCCGATGAGGGTAGAAGCCATGTCCCATGTGACTCGAGAGGAAATTGATAAAGGAGCGAGTTCACCTCGGCTTCGAGTGCTCTTGCACGGGCTCGTGTCATTGGTCCTTTGGGTGCCTGGTGAGTCGACGGTAGGTACATGGGGATGACCTTGGGATGCTCCGCATCATCTCCCCTCCCTTGGGAAAGATCCGACCTCGGATCGAAATCTTCATCACCATGGAAAGGAGATGGGTCCTTGATGTTGAAGGTAGTGCTCACGTTGTACTTGTCTCGTGGAATGTCGATCTTGTAGGCATTGTTGTTGTAGCGTGCTAGCACCTTGAAAGGTCCTTCGGCTCGAGGTAGTAGTTTGGACTTGCGTTCGTTGGGGAAGCGGTCCTTTCGAAGATGAAGTCATACGAGATCTCCCAGTTGGAATACCATTGGTGTCTTGTCGACGTTGCGCTTGGTGGCTATGTGTTGCACTTGTCAGTCAATCGTTGCCCTTGTATCTTCATGCACCTTCTTGAGATAGCTTGCTCATGCACTTGCGTCCATATTGATGCGCTCTTGTAGACGTAGAGGTAGAATGTCCAATGGGGACAAAGGGTTGAAGCCGTAGACGACCTCGAAGGGGGACTTGCCGGTAGTCGAATGTCTTGCGTGGTTGTAGGCGTACTCGGCGATGGGCAAGCATTCCTCCCATTCCTTGATGTTCTTCTTGATCAACACGTGAAGAAGCGTCGAAAGTGTACGGTTCGTCACCTCCGTTTGGCCGTCGGTTTGTGGATGATATGCCGAAGAGAAGAGGAGCTTGATGTCGAGTTTGGCGCATAGAGTCTTCCAAAAGTAGCTCAATAACTTGACGTCCCGGTCCGACACGATCGTCTTGGGTACTCCATGTAGACGAATGATTTCCCTACAAACGAGATTTGCAACATGTGAAGCATCGTAGATCTTGTTACAAGGAATGAAATGAGCCATTTTAGAGAATCTATCCAGGACAACAAACACAAAATCTTTGCCTTTTTGAGTCCTAGGCAATCCAAGTATAAAGTCCATGCTTATGTCTTCCCATGGATGGTATGGAATAGGAAGTGGCATATAAAGACAATGAGCTTGAGCTTTTGACTTAGCTGTGCGACATGTAGAGCATCGGTTGGTGAGGCGTGAGACGTCACGGACCATCTTGGGCCAAAAGTAGTTCTTGGAGAGCGTAGCAAATGTCTTGTCGCGTCCAAAGTGTCCCATGAGTCCTCCTCCATGAGATTCCTGCAAAAGGAGCAAGCGAAGTGAAGACTCGGGAATGCAAAGTTTGTTAGGTCTCATAAGATATCCATCCTTTATGTAGTAGCATTCCCAAGAAGTGTGAGTCAAACACTTAGCATAAGGATTTGCAAAGAAAGGATCATGCTCATATAAATTTTTTATGTGCTCAAAGCCAATAACATTCAACTCAAGTTGTGTAACAAGCATGCATTTGCGGGAAAGCGCATCCGCCACAACATTCTCTTTGCCTTTGATGTATTTGATGACATAGGGGAACGACTCAATGAACTCACTCCACTTAGCATGACGCTTGTTCAACTTAGTTTGACCCTTGTGATACTTTAGAGTCTCATGGTCCATGTGAAGAATGAATTCATGAGGTCTAAGATAATGTTTCCAAACACGCAAAACTCTCACCAAGGCCTATAGCTCTTTATCATAAATGGGGTAGTTAAGTTGCGCTCCGGATAGCTTCTCGCTAAAGTACGCAATTGGGCGTTTTTCTTGCATTAGCACGCCACCTATGCCGATACCGCTAGCGTCACAATGAATCTCAAAGGGTTTGTCAAAGTTTGGTAGGGCAAGAAGTGGTGCGTGCGTAAGCAAGCTTTTTAGCTCATTGAACGCGGTGTCTTGCGAAGGACCCCAAATAAAGGGCGTGTTCTTCTTGCTCAAGGCGTGTAGAGGCATAGCAATGGTGCTAAAGTCCTTCACAAAACGGTGATAGAAACCAGCTAAACCAAGAAAGCTACGCATTTGTTGGAGATTCGTTGGTTGAGGCCAAGTTTTAATTGCTTCAATTTTAGTTTCATCAACGTGAACACCTTGTGAAGAAACGACAAATCCTTAGAAAACGACCTTGTCAACGCCAAAAGTGCATTTATCCATGTTAGCATATAAGCACTCTTTCCGAAGGGTTTGTAAAACCATACAGATGTGTGTCACATGGTCCTCAAGCGTCTTGCTAAAAACGAGGATGTCATCAAAATAAACCACTACAAAGACGCCTATGTAGGGTCGGAGAACGAAATGCATAAGACGCATAAAAGAACCAGGAGCTTCCGATAAACCCATTGGCATGACAAGCCACTCATATAACCCAAATTTGGTTTTGAAAGCTATTTTCGACTCATCACCCTCTTGAATGCGAATTTGGTAGTAGCCACTTTTAAGATCAATTTTCGGAAAGATGGTGGCACCACACAATTCATCAAGCATGTCGTCTAAGCGTGGGATATGGTGACGGTATCTAACGGTGATAGCAGTTATCGGACGACAATCGGAACACATGGGAAAACTTCCATCTTTCTTAGGGACGAGAATAACCGGAACGACACAAGGGCTTAAGCTTTCACGTACATGACCTTTGAAGATGAGTTGTTACACTTGCCGTTGTATGTCCTTGGTTTCCTCGGGGTTGACGCGGTAAGGGGCCTTGCTTGGAAGTTGTGCGTCGGGTATGAGGTCGATGCGGTGTTCGATTCCGTGAAGTGGAGGTAGACCCGGAGGTAGCTCATCGGGAAAGACGTCCGAGAATTCCTGCAACAATTGAGACAGCACTAAAGGTAGAGGTGGTGAAGTGTTAGTATGTTTTGCTTCCCCTTTGCATAAAAGCACAAGGTGAAAGACACTCGAGGGGTTCTCACACACTTCTCTCATCTCACTTTTGGTAGCAAATAGCACTAGTTGCTTCTTGTCGCTCATCGTGGAGTCGCTCATATTTGGCTTGTGGCTCTCACTCTCCTTTTGGTGGCTCACTCTCTCACCATTCTCTCCACGATGGTTGGTAGGTAAGTGTTTGTCGGCGGCTACTTGACTTGGTGACAATGGACGTAGCACGAATTCCTTGCCCTTCATCTTGAAGCTATAGTGGTTGGTCCGTCCATTGTGTGTGACTCCACGATCGTATTGCCATGGTCGTCCAAGTAGAAGGTGGCACACGGACATAGGGACCACATCACACTCAAGTGTGTCCTCGTAGGCGCCTATCTTGAAGGAGACTTGCACGGTGTGCTCGACTCGAAGAATTCCGGCGTCGTTAAGCCATTGGAACTTGTAGGGGTGAGGGTGCTTCGTCTTGACTAAATGTAGCTTGTCGCATAACTCTTCGCTTGCCTAGTTATGACAGCTTCCTCCATCGATGATAACCTTGACGGAGCGTCCATTGATGTCGGCCTTGGTATGGAAAATGTGACATCGTTGGTCATCATCTTGTTGATGTTGTAGTGTCAAGACCTTGGAAACAACGAGATTGGGACTCGAGTCATTGTCGCAAAACACTTGATTGTCTTCATCTTCATTCACTTGGCGAGGCATAGCTACATGTTCAAGGGCTTCCATCTCATCGCCGCTCATTGAGTCATACGATCCGTCATCATTGATGATCATTGTGCGAACGGTCTTGCACTCAAATGACTTGTGGCCGTGCCCTTGGAATTTGAAACACTTGATGGAACTCGTCTTGGAGTTGTCCTCGGTTTGAGTTTTAGATGATGAAGTTCTTGGCTTAAAGTTGTTTGTAGAAGGTGGACGACTTGATGTAGTCGTATTCTTGTAGCTTGACTTGTCACCGAAGTTTGTAGATGGCTTGGTAGAGGTAGGAGGAGCCGAAGTCATTAAAGCTTGGTTGTAGGAGCCGAAGTTCTTGGAGTTGAACTTGGAGTACTTGTAGTCCTCTTGAACTTGCCGCTCCGCTTTGGTTGCTTGGTGTACTAGCTCGAGGAGGGTCGTGTAGGGTTGAAAGTATGCAATCTTCTTGATAGGATAGTTGAGTCCATTCAAGAATATCGCCATCGTTTGTTCTTCATCTTCCGTGATGTTTGCGCGTATCATCGCAATCTCCATCTCCTTGTAGTACTCTTCAACGGACTTGGTACCTTGCTTGAGGAGTTGTCGCTTCTTGAACAAGTCACGGTTGTAGTGTGTAGGCACATAGCATGCTCTCATGACTTCCTTCATTTGAGCCCAAGTACTGATAGGAGGTTCGCCTTTTGCTTCTCTTCTCTAGATGATTTGCTCCCACCAAATGAGAACATAGTCTTGGAACTCAAGGGAGGCCATAGCAATTTTATTTTCTTCATCAAAGTTGTGTAAGCGGAAGATCTTGTCGACCTTCAATGCCCATGAGAGGTAGTCTTTGGGATTAATTCTTCCGGAAAACTTTGGCATGGTGAACTTAAGCTTGCCATAGCAATGCTCTTCATTGTTTCCTTGCCTATTGTGAGGGCGTTCTTGATTTGGACGATTTTCAATCACATGTTGCTCTTGTCGGAGTAGATGTACATTGTCATGGTGTACGTGTCGAGCTTGTGGTTCTTGTTGAGGTTGTTGCTCTTGTCGCGCTTGAGGAGGAACTTCTTCTTGCATGCGTGCTTGATGGCGCCTCTCTTGCATCTCATCATGAAGGAAATCCTCTTCTTGCTGAGTATGTCGATTGCGAGTTGCCACATTGCGATGTGAATCACATAATGCTCGTTGCGCCTTAAGAGCTTGAGCTTCTCGGTGTTGTTGTGCTTGACAATTAGCCTCGGCATCTTGTTCGTCTTGATGTCGACGTCCTCGCTCTTGTTGTTGTTGGCGTAGTCGTTGCCGTTCTTGCGCTTGGTCAAGTGTAGTTTGGTTTTGACGATGTCGACTCTCTTGTTCTTCAAATAGCTCTTGGGAGCTCTTGTCATGAAGTGGATTCCGGTTGTCATGTCGATCTTGACGTGCGGCTTGACGAAGAGTGTTTGATGTAGGGGTACTTGAGCCTTCCGTGGAGTCGGTGTGGCGACTTGAGCGGCTTCGTCTTTGAGAAGATGTGGAAGAAGAACGTCGGTTTACTATCAAAGTCCGAAGCTCGTTGAATTGGGTAGACATGTTGGTGTTGATGATGTCGAATTGCTCTCTTGTTCTTGCTTCAAATTGTCGCGCGTTGGCGGCGACTTGCTCAATGTGCTCGCGCATAGCTTCACTCTCTTGGTGTAGAGCTCGTTGGACACCAAAAGGATGTAGTTTGGTGACGTAGTTGTTCGATTCTTGAGGATCATCGAAGAGCGGGTTTGAAGATGTACTTGGCCTGTCCATCATTGCAAGAAAGAGTGTGAGTGGGAGAAAGGAGAAGACAATACCAAATGTACCTTAACCAAAGTTGAAAATGGATCAATGATCAGTCAATAGTGTAACCCGGAAATAGCACTATTGGTACCACTTCGTGTCGATTCTCACACCAACACAAGTAAAGCTTTGAGAGGAGCTTGGTTAGGATCCTGGCACAAATTCAATCCAATTGTCAAAGTGACTCAATGATGTTGAAAATGATTCACAATTTTCTCATGCAACAAGTCGATCACAATCAATAAGTAGCACACGGAACACACACACGGATAGATAAATGTGGTTGTGCAACCAAGGGTGAGCGAAAAATGTGGAATCCACGGAAAATGCTCTTGTTACACAACACTAGAGAGACGCTAACCGATTGCTTAATAGGCGGATACGCACTTGTGCATGACCTATAAGAGGAAAAACGTAACGACTTCCTATCACAAGTATACTATGAGTGTATGATGTGCCGATGCTTAAGCACAAAATGATGTATTGCTATCGCATATGATCTCTTTTGATGTAAGTCGTATGATGCTATTTTCCTTTTGCTTATAAGCTTTGGTTGGCTCTTGTGCTTAAAAGCTTGTGAGCTCTTTCTTTGGCGACTTATGCATGCTTCTCGGATCAAGGTAGCTATTATGTATGCGGATAACTCTTGTGTCACACGGAGATATGATTATGTAGTATGCAATATCTATGACTATCACTAATGTGCACAAGTGTCGTGGCCCGGCAATACTCAAATGGCTAGTCTCAATAGGAAAGCTACGCGAAATGGTCTATAGGGTGACAATGCAATTGCAAGGTAGAATGACAAAGCGTCGTTGATGTTACCCTCCTTGTCGAGGTTGAGAGGTGGTCTTGTCGATGTTGCTCCGTTCTGAGATAGCCGAAACACACAAGGAAACGGGTAAACCACAAATCAAATGATCCAAGACACAAAGAGGTAATACCGTAGTGATTTGGTTTAGGCAATGGTGGTGGTGGAAAAGTAAGTGGATGCGGAAGGTGGAAGAAAACTGAATAAATTCAGCTTCGTCAGGGTTCAGCGGACGTCCGGTTGATCGCCGGTCGTCTGGTCGCCGGACGTCCCGTAAGTCTCGGAAATCCGGTAAAAGCTTCTCTATATGAGGTGCCGGTCGTCCGGTGGGTGACGAACGTCTGGTGCTTCGCGGAGTTCCGGACGTCCGGTAAATCGTTGGTCGTCCGCTAGGTCTGATCTAGTGTTCGAGGTATCCGTGGACAAATTGGTGAAACTTGGCCGAATTTGTGGAAGGAAATTGGGGAAAAGATGGGGAAACTATAGATCCACTCGTGACACAGCAAATCCATGGAACAAAGTCAACAAAATCTTGCCAAATCAATAGATCACAAAAAAATTTGGGGCTATTTTTGGTGGGGAATTTTCAAAATTGGGAAGAACACAACAAAAACAGGCTAGAAAACACTGGTAGGGGCTTCAATTTCGTGAGAAACCTTGGCTCTTGATACCATAATGATGTACGGTGGAACCCTAAGTGGCCGATCTTTCACGAAAAGGAGGGATCCCTAGAATGAACACGTGATACACGAGGGAAAAACACAAGAGGGGCAAGAAAGGAAACACTCAAACCAACATGTTTAGGTCACACAAATGCTAGATCCGGGTACAGAAAGTGCGATACACGATACACGATCAACTAAGGACGTTACAAGTGGCGGTAGTCATCCCCGTGAGGAGGTCTTGATGTTCTTCCCCATGAAGGAGGTCTTGAATCCGGTGGATCTTCTCCGAAGAGGCTGCGTTCTCGTAGGAGAGGAACCACTCAGGTCTAAATGATCTGTCACAAAGCTACCTCGGACAAAGGAAGTCAACGAGCATATATTACATGGGGTGACGCCGTCAGGTCGGACGTCCGCTGGGTCACCGGACGTCCGCTGGCTTGGGAGGGACCGAACGTCCGGTAATCCTCGGATTTCCGCTAATTACGTTCTGTAGTCGGTGTCACGCACGTCCGGTGGCTTCCAGTCATCCGGTCGTCTGGGAGTCGCCAGTCGTCCGGTTAACGTCGGACGTCCGGTGGCTGGGAGAGACCGGTCGTCCGGTAGGGGTCGGACGTCTGGTGCGTGTAGCGTCTTCAGCCGCCCTTCTTCTTGTTCCAAGAACTTGTCGATCCCGCCGCCTTGTCCATTGTGCAGAGCTGTCCCGTGGCCTTCATCCACGTACCTGAGTATGCATAGAGTTTCCGATGAGGGTAGAAGCCATGTCCCATGTGACTCGAGAGGAAATTGATAGAGGAGCGAGTTCACCTCGTGTCGGTGTATTTGGATCGACACCTATGGGATCACAAGAATCCCTACTACGGTTGCGGGGCGCGAGGTTGAGAGAAGAGCGGATCTAACCGTCAGGACACGGTTCCTTTACCCAGGTTCGGGCCGCAAAGATGCATAAAACCCTACTCCAGCTTTGGTGGATTATATGTTGGTGTTCTTCAGCTAATGAGAAGCTCCAAGAGGGTCGCGAGCAGTTCCAAAAAGCCGAATCCTTCTCTTGGTCGCCTCGGCCTCCTTTTATAGAAAAAATGGGTTGCCACAGTGGCACACAGGAGGTGGAAAGGGTACAGTGATGCGAGGTTATGGCTCGCATTACAGGACAAGGTGCATTTAATGCGCCCAGCTTAGGTGTCCTTGCTTTATCGGGGACGGGGGGG
>LR738711.1:364812255-364839296 GCA_902687465.1 Secale cereale
GGTGGGGGGGGGGGGGGGGGGGGGGGGAGACGTCCGTCTTGTCCGTCGCTGCCCCTCCTCATGTTGACACGCGTCCTGGCCAGCAGTGCCTGAGGCGCCATGTAGTCAGACAGGCAGCTGGGGTGGCGCAACGGTGGGTCTCCACGAAGATCTGTGGGTTGCCATGCAGGAGCCTGTCCAGCTAGTCGGGTTGGCAGCTGCATGGGTCGGTGGAAACCCAGCTGGCGTGGGCCTGACGGTGGTCCTGCGGGTGTCCTTGGCAAGGGCCTTGCCGGGGCTGCGGCAAGGGTCCTGCCGTGGTGCCTGCTGTCATCCCCGGCAAGGTGCTTGCCGGGGCCTTATGGTTCTCCTTGGCTGGAATCCCGCCAAGGGTCCTCTTCTTAACTTGTATCTGATCTTGAATGTCTTCACAAAGATCTGCATGCCACCACGGGGATATCTCCCGAATCCTCGCCCCATGGGGGTGGTGAACTCAAGGGTGATTCGCTCCGTAGGCGCGGGGCGAGCTGCCACGGCAAGGCTCTTGCCGGGGCTGCCAGTGCTGGCCCCGGCTAGGATCTTGCCGGGGAGAGCCGCTTCGTCCCTTTGCTCTTTGTGGTCTTGTTCTTGGCGTCGCTCCAGTCTCCATCAAGCTTCAGTCTTTCCCCGGATCGCCTCCCTCGCCATGCTTGGTGTGGTGGCGCCGTGGCTTAGACTACCCGTGCACAGTCATAGGGGTACAAAAAGTGTACCCCTCTTTTTGTACACCGACAGGAACCCCCGGGCCTGGGCCGCACATAAGCGCGACACGTTGTTGGGCCAGGCCCAGAACGGTGCACGGGCAGGCGGGGTGGTTTTCACCGAGGTAAAATTTCCACGCGCTGCGCCTCCCACGACTCGCGCGCGCGGCGCGGTGTGGAGGGGCGTGCGTGACGTGGGCGACATGCGTGGGGCGGTTTCCGCAGGCATGCGTCACGTCGCAGTAAATGCGAAAGGAGGCGGCCCGCGTTTTCCCCGTAAATGGGGTGAAGCATGGAGGCGCGGCCCGCTTACTGGACGGGGCCGAGGCACGGTCGTTGGTGCTGGATTGAGGAAGACGAGCCGCCAACATTCTGCAGGGTCCGCCGGACGCTGCCGGTCCGCGGCAGCGACTGGAGCGACGTTGACGCCGCCGACGGGAGGCTCACTGTTGCCTTTACTAGGATCAACCGACTCGTCCAAGCCGAACTCACCCTCGAGATGATCGGGGCGGATTACATTCGCCGTCGGATCGCTCCGCTGCACAAAAAGGGGAGGCCAGCCTGGTTCTTCAGGAACCCGGCCGACGTCATGCGGCTCCGCCCTGGCCTCAACCACAACCTCACAGTGATGGGACACGCACATTTCTGTTAGTGGCTCTTCCAGCTGGATGTGGGTCACGGTGGTGAGGTCGAGCGGACCGGCAAGGCTGCGAAGGCTGCCGCGAAGGCCGGCAAGGCCGTCAAGGGGCAGTTCTTCAGGCTGCCAGCGGGAGTGGCCCCGCTGTGCAACAATTCGCGCCAGTCCGAGATCGTTGCCATGATGCCTGAGTGCAGAGCGCACGGACCCGTCCCAAACTGGCAGGAGCCGGAGGACGAGGTCGTGCAGCAGTTCTTCGATACTCTAGTCGAGGTGTGCGTCAATCCTGACGCCGGGCGGTGGCTCGTCAGGGACACCACCCCGGAGGAGCTGGACTACATCGCCGCCAGGGCGAGGGAGGCGCAGCTCATCAGGGAGGCCGGTAGCGCCGGAGGCATGGAGGACCAGGACGCCGCGGCTGCAGAGGAGGAGGAGTTCGCCCAGTGGGCGACGGCTGCTAGAGAAGCTAGCAGCGCCAGCACCGGGGCTCCACTGGTTGAGGACGCGGCCGACGAGTCGTCGTTGTCGGAGGATGCGGCGGCTGGCCCGGCGCCAGCCAGGGGAAGAGGGCGAGTCTTGCGGCGGGCCTGTTCCGGCGAGCCGATCCGGCCCCGCAAGACTGCGCAGCCACAATTGGCCCTGGAGGGGTCCCGGCGCCTCACGAGGGCCACAGCGGCGAAGAGGTCGACGAAGGCCGCCGAGAAGAAGAAAACGGCAGCTTCCTCTTCGTCGAGGCGCGCACAAACTCCGCTCCCTTCTTCGCCTTCCCCGGCAGATGTTGATTCGGAGGGTGATGCGGAGTTCCCCTTCGACCTCGGGCCCCTCAGCCCGAAGAGGAAGAGGAAGTCGGCAGAGGAGGAGGAGATGGACGACGAGTAAGTATTCCATTCTTTATCGTCATCCCATCTCCCTAGACCATGCCACTCACCTTGACTTGTTCTTGCTTCTTCAGGGACGCAGAGACGTTGGCGTAGAGGGTGAAGAGGGCCAAGGCTTCAGCGAGCAGCCAGCCCCCGACCGGGGCTACAGAGACACCACTAGTGGTGTTGAGCAGCTCCGACGGCAGCCCCGGCACAGCCCCCAGCGTAAGCCCGCTAACCTCTTCTCGGTCAACATGTAGTAGGCGTTCGATGCTAAAGGTGCTGACCATGCCGGTTCTGTAGGACGGGAACAGCAGCAGGAGGAGCCGCACGGGGCTACTCCCAACACACCACCCCCATCGACTACGCCGCCTCGAGGGGTGTCCCCGGCAAGGGCACCAAGCATGGAGCCCGCACGCATGGAGGAGGAGGGGAACTTGGGCGCTGGTGGTCTGGCCCCGACGTCGGACGCCGGCGGGGAGGAAACTTCCGCTTCACAACCCGGCGCTGGTGAGTTGCCTGCCTTTTGTCTTAGCTTTTCCCTTGTGTTTTTTCTTGACTTCATTATCCCCGTCACGGCCCAGGCCCTCCTTCAACGGATGCGGAGGATGTGGACGCCGTCATCAAGGAGGTTGCTGAGGAGGGCGTGGCGGAGGCCGACATGATCACCGCCGAGGAGGCCGCCAAGGACGCCGTCGGGGCCGCCGCGAATAAAGCTGTTGAGGATGCCGCCGAGGGTGCCGGCGGTGGGCCTGCCGAGGAGGCCGACAAGGCCACAGCCGAGGAAGAGGCGATCGATGATCAGCCTTCTTCCTCCGCGACCCCGGGCCCCGGCAGGTATCTGAAGGTGGACGACAACCTTTTCATCCATCTCGCTGGGGCGTCAAGCTCCCGGGCGCCCGCCGGGGAGGAAGTCTTTGATGGCGAGGTGTTTGCCGCCACCGGGCTCGAGGTTGTTGATGAACCGAGCGCCGGCGGCAACGGCTCCCTAGAGGAGCAGCTCTTCCGGGCCATGGGGGCCAACTTCCGGAAGCTCCAGACGCTCTATCGTGCCCGTTTGGACAAGGTTAAGTCCAGAACGACAGCGGTGGACCACGAGTAGGCGGACTTCCAGGCGCGCGTCGCTGAGGCGCAAACCTGGTTCCACCAGTCCTACGAGGAGCAGAGGGCCTCACAGGAAGAACTGGCCAAGCGTAATATGGAGCTCATCATGAAGATGGCCGCCATCGAGAAGGCCCAGGAAGAGGCGGCGAACTTGGCTGCCGCGGCGGAGGCCGCCCGGAACCAGCATCAAGCCGCCCTCGATTCCCAGGAAGAAGACCTCTCCGCGCGTGAGGCGAAGCTTGCCGCAACACTCCGCGGCAAGGTTGAGGAGCTTCAGGCTCTTATCGAGCAGCGGACCCGCGAGCTGGGGCAGAGGCACAAGGAGGCGCTCGATGCCCAGGCTCTGGCCCATGCCGGCAAGATACAAGAGCTGGAGGTGGAACGGGACGGGCTGAAGGAGCAGGCCCTCAGGCTGTCCGATGAGAAGACGAGGCTCAACTGCGCCTTGACAGAGGCGCAGGGAGCGGTCACCAGCAGGACTGGGGAGCTCTCCAAGGCACAAAACTCCATCAGAGATCTCAGGCTGAGGCTGGAGAATCTCGAGAAGATGTTGGCGGAGAGCTCTGCTCGGGAGGAAGCCTTAGCCAAGAGCCTGGAGGAGGAGAAGCAGCTGCGGGGAGATGGGGGCGCCTCCCGCCAAGAATACGTGGTGGAGGAGAACAGGTGGATCAGCCGGCTGGAGGACATCGCCGGCAGGGTTGCCTCACAGTTGGCCCTCATGGGGAAGCCAAACATGAGGTATGCCCCTGAATGGAGCGGTCCGTCAACACCAAGCTGACCCTGTTCTTCGAGGGCGTCCTCAGCGCCTTGACTGATCTTCACTCCAACAGAATGGCCACGCTCTCCGGGGAGGCCCGGCGGCTCTGCCGGGGAGTCATGACCAAGGTCCTCACCAAGGTGGCGTTCTGGAACCCCGCCCTCGACTTCGAAGCCGCGATGGACAGCTTGCCGTAGGATGTCAACCTCACGGCGCTCAAGGAGCGCATCAAGCCTGTCATCAGCCGCATCGACGAAATCAAGAGGGTGGAGGGACAGCGCCGAGATTAAGCATCCCGTTCTTCCTTGTCACTGCGGGTTCATGCCCAAGACAAATTTTATCTTTAGTTAGAACCGCAGCGATGGCATGATGTAATATAACTTTGAAATATCTTCAGAATCATGCATGTTATTTTCCTGTTTGCTGGCTCTTTGTGTTTCCACCCTATGTTAACTGGGTAGGCTCGCTGGTGCAAAATACCCAAGGCGGCGTCTTGGGGACGGGTCCCCATTGTCCTGCCGGGTGAGCGTGTTGCCGGGTCTGCCACCTTGCCAGTCTCAACGCAGCCGCTCGAACTGTCGAGTTTGACTCGAGTCAGAGTCGAGAGCTTTGTCAATTGCGGAAGGCTACCCTACAGTTTCAAGCGCAGCCATCTGAACTGTTGAGCTGACTCGAAACAGAACAAAGGCGTTGCCGATCGGGAAGGGGCCCATCTGCGTGCAGGTTTCTTTTTGCACAAAGAATGAGAGCTCCGAGGATAATAACTTTTAAATAATAGGGTAGAAATATCCAAAGTTCGATGTAACTTAGCTTTTATTTGAAGTCGCTCGAGCGTAGGTCTTCCGGCCTCCTCAAAGGGGCACGAAGACGAGAGAGCATCGGGCCAGCCACTAGAGCCGATTCTCACAACTGCGCCCCCCTACCTGGCGCGCCAAAGATGTCGGTGTATTTGGATCGACACCTATGGGATCACAAGAATCCCTACTACGGTTGCGGGGCGCAGGGTTGAGAGCGGATCTAACAGTCAGGACACGGTTCCTTTACCCAGGTTCGGGCCGAAAAGATGCGTAAAACCCTACTCCTGCTTTGGTGGATTATATGTTGGTGTTCTTCAGCTAATGAGAAGCTCCAAGAGGGTCCCGAGCAGTTCCAAAAAGCCGAATCCTTCTCCTGGTCGCCTCGGGCCTCCTTTTATAGGAAAAAGGGGTTGCCACAGTGGCACACAGGAGGTGGAAAGGGTACAGTGATGCGAGGTTATCCCTCTCATTACAGGACAAGGTGCATTTAATGCGCCCAGCTTAGGTGTCCTTGTTTTATCGGGGGCGGGGGGAGACGTCCGTCTTGTCCGTCGCCGCCCCTCCTCGTGTTGACACGCGCCCTGGCCAGCAGTGCCTGAGGCGCCATGTAGGCAGACAGGCAGCTGGGGTGGCGCAACGGTGGGTCTCCACAAAGATATGTGGGTTGCCACGCAGGAGCCCGTCCAGCTGGTCGGGTCGGCAGCTGCGTGGGTTGGTGGAAACCCAGCTGGTGTGGGCCTGATGGTGGCCCTGCGGGTGTCCTTGGCAAGGGCCTTGCCGGGGCTCCGGCAAGGGTCTTGCCGTGGTGCCTGCTGTCATCCCTGGCAAGGTGCTTGCCGGCGGCCTTGTGGTTCTCATTGGCTGGAATCCCGCCAAGGGTCGTCTTCTTAACTTGTATCTGATCTTGAATGTCTTCACAAAGATCTGCATGCCACCACGCGGATATCTCCCGAATCCTCGCCCCATGGGGGTGGTGGACTCAAGGGTGATTCCCTCCGTAGGCGCGGGGCGAGCTGCCGCGGCAAGGGTCTTGCCGGGGCTGCCAGTGCTGGCCCCGGAAGGATCTTGCCGGGGAGATCCGCTTCGTCCCTTTTCTCTTTGTGCTCTTGTTCTTGGCGTCGCTCCAGTCTCCATCGAGCTTCAGTCTTGCCCCGGCTCGCCTCCCTCGCCATGCTTGGTGTGGTGGCGCCGTGGCTCAGACTGCCCGTGCACAGTCATAGGGGGTACAAAAAGTGTACCCCTCTTTTTGTACACCGACACCTCGGCTTCGAGGGCTCTTGCACGGGCTCGTGTCATTGGTCCTTTGGGATCTTGGTGAGTCGGCGGTAGGTCCATGGGGATGACCTTGGGATGCTCCGCATCAAACGTCTTTCTGTCCTCGCTGGCCTTGTAGTGGCCTATGTAGACGATTTTTTCGTAGACGTGGATGTGCAGGTTGACGGTTTCTTGTATGGCGAGGCGCTGCGTGACGAGCGTGGCCTCGAGGTGCACATTCTTCATCGCGACCTCCGGCAACTGCAGGGCCACCAGGGCTTGAAAGAGTTCGTCACCATGGAGGCCGATGAGGGTGGCAGGCAATGAGGAGCCTGGGCGCGCGGGCTGGAGCAGTACGACAAGGTCATTCACGCGCTTCTTGACGGCGGCGAACTTGCGGATGGAGTTGACCATCATGTCATCCATGCAAGAGGCGAAGCTGGCATCGGCGAGGGCTACGAAGCCGGCGGTATCCAGCACCGTCTGGAAACACTGCGCGGTGTGGGGCCGCAGGCCGGCGCCTTGGATGATTTGGCACAGCCGACTGCCGCTCGCGTCCATCGCCTCCATAGGTGCTTCTGGCTTCTGGTCACTTGGTATTGGATTGGAGTGAGCAGTGTTGCACAGAGACTAAGGAGTAGATGGATTGGAGTGGTGGGGTGCCTTTATATGAGAATCCAAACTTTGTTGCATTCACATCGGGCTGGCTCTATTCTGCTTCTCCAATTAATTTTCTCTGCATGTAGAGTAATTTGAGGATGCATCATTGACCGTTCAATGTCTCGGGAACCGCTACCCTCTCCCTCCTTGGCATTCAAGCACATATGGAGGCGACTGCCGATCGCGTCTATCGCGTGTCAGGAGACGTTCCCGTCGACAACGAGGTGCCTATGGTGACTTTGTGAATTTCAAGATGATACTAGTATACTCAATATTGTGCACCACGACCAAGGACGAGAGTAAAATGAGAGAACTACGTATTTATTTACGGTGTAGATTCACTCATTTTGCTCCATATGTACTCCGTCTCGGTGTAGTCTAGTCACTTGTTGAAATCTCTAGAAAGGCAAATACTCCTTTCTGGTTTACAGGGCTATACTAGCAAGTAGTACTACAATAGTGGGCTCAATTTTTTCTCATGCAAGAGCCTGGCTATATGCGTGCTCCAAGGTTCGCAACTTCCACGTTCGGGTTGCACTACTGCTTCTACAATATCGAATCTACTGCTGCATGTCCGTCCACCATGAGCGGGAGGGATAAGCAAAAGCCTGTCCTCGTCTCTGAGCCACCGCGTGCATGGGCGAGGGAGAAGGCGTGTAGTAGTAAAATCAAGCTTCTCCTCGTTGTATGAGTTGACGCGACACATCATAGCACTGGCCCCACATGGTTGCCACTAAACTTGGCTGAAAGACCCGCAGTGTACAATACTCCATTTGCTGCAACCTTTAACATTTACCCCACCACAAATTAAAATATATATTCCTGTCTTGACCAGATGACCGTGCAAACTAGAATCACCAGGATGACAGGTAGGGCCAAAAGATTATTTTAATCAAAAAAATATAGCATGGAGCCGAGTAGCCAACCCCAACGATTTTAAGCTTACATGCACGGTACATGCTATCCCAGACTACTCTACACATGAAACTTCCACACGAGCGTCCGGGCTGCGCTTGGCTCTTCACCTCTTCGGGAGTACTACTGTAGTGGAGGAGTACTATAGTATGCTTCTGGCCATCTGACACTGATTGAACTGCTACATGTCCACCGCATACAGGAGGGAGAGCGTGTAGCGAACGAAAGCTTCTCCTAGTCCTGCCAGCCACCACGCTCATGGGCGAGGGAGGGACGCAACTTCATTGACTTACTGCTCCTGCCTTTGCGTCCATGACTGGTGGGCCCAACAGGTCGGTGGCCCACCTGTCATGCAGCCAAAGGCAGGTGCGGTTAAGGCGAGAGGGCGTTGTAGTAATCAAACTTCTCGGTCTTGTACGAGTTGACACGACACATCAAAGCACTGCACTCGATATATTTCAATAATTTGCGTTTACCGATGCATTAATTACAACGCATGCATGCATGCCGTGACTCTCCTTTTGATACTTGCATGTGTTGATTTAATGCACCTTGAAGTAGTATGAATATGTGACAGTAAAGCTTTGTAATGCCCCGGCCCTAATAAAGCGAGAGATGGTTGTGCACGAGGAGGGAGAGATCATGCAGACGGAACAGGACCCGACGATGGAGCTCTCTATGGTCTCGATGGACCTCACCTTGCTCCACTGCCCCTTGTCCCTCCGCCCCTTGAAGCCTCCAGTGTATGAGGTTCGAATACACCTCGTCCATTTGGCTGATCGAGCAAGGTGCAGGTTTCTTGATTGATGTGTTGTTCGATTGATTTGTGCAGTGCAAGGGAGGGCACCTGGCTTGCGCGGACTACCGCGTCGAACACCCCGGGAACCAGCGACAGTGTCAGAAGTGCGAGCATGGCGGTGGCTTCGACATGCGGAACACGGCGGTGGATGTCGTCCTCTCCTCGGTGAGGGTCGAGTGCCCGCATGAAGGTTGTGGGCTCTAAGCCATAATATATGTGAAATGTGCAATGCCATCCTGTTTAACTAGGCATCATATATTTGAATGATATCTTGCCCATCCTTTTCTTCATTACATTTCCATTTGTCGACAATGTTTGTACATTAAACTACTCTTCCTGTGAATCAGCCATTAGGGTGGGAGATTGAAAAATCTGGAGTGAAAACAAGGCCTTTAGAGTAGACAGTGCTACCTGTCGAAACAGATCTCTTGTTGGGTCCCGATAGCTCCTCAAAGATGGATTCAGAGACAGATGACCAATCCTATTCCCCCACCGAGGTGTATGCTCTAACTTGGCACGACGTTTTAGTTATTCATCATATCTTTGAATTATGTTATGCTATGCTATCCAGTTTAGGTAGACATCATATATGTGAAATTATGTCATGCTATCCGTTTTAGTTAAACAATGTACATGTCAACTATTTCATGTCCTCTTTTTTCCATACTATCTATTGGATCTGTCTCTCATACAATGTCTGTACATTCAACTATGTTTCCTGTTTATCAGCCATTTGAATTGGAGCGGGTGATGCCAGCATCTAGCGGACTAAAAACACGGTCTTCAAATAAAACAGTGCGACCTCTTGGTGGAGATAGCACCTCGGTTGTACATGCACGAGAACCAACCCTACCACACATAACCCAAACTCTCGTAGATTGTACCCCTACTGCGATGGACAGAGAACCAGCTTCACTAAATCTAACCCCAACCCCAGCAGATAGTAACCCAGTTCCTGTTGACACAGCACCATCTCCACTACAGAGCTCCCAAACAAGAGCAGTTAGTACGGCAGCTCCAGTGCCCAAAGGACCAGTACTACCACGACAAACCACAACTCCACCAGTTAGTACGCCTATTCATGTGGTGGAAGCACAACCAGCTAGTCGTACTTTAGCATCGATCGCATTTGATGTTGTTAAATCGTATGTGCGTATCTTCCCATCTCTGAAATATTATACTGAAGATGAAGGAAAATGCCAGTTGCAGGTGTTTGTCCAGGAGTTATGTGTAAGTAATGTTATTCATGGAAATTACTTTGCTTTGTCCCATACATGCTACCTCCATGATGGTTATAATACAGCAAATTTTCCCATTTTCTCTATTGAGATGCACCGATTTGGAAACTCGGGATGAGGTAACCTGTGCTAATACCTCTGCTATATTCAAGAATGCTTGGTGGAAGTATCAGAATTACCTAAAGAAAACGTACTTCACCGGCAAAGAAACTCATCAAATTCCCTTGCGTTCTCCTAAGACACATTTACTGGACGATGACAGGGAACGCCTTGTTCTGTACTGGTCCCGAACCAAGAATGTGGAAAGTTCTATGAGCTCATTTTCTATTTTTAAGTACTATATTCTTGCGTCTTACTGTATTCTGTTCATGTAGAACAAGTGACTAAACTTGAAGAACAAATGTTCTAATTTAAGATTCCATTGCTATCATAGTTCAAAAAAGCGCTAGGCGTTAATTGTGCGTTTTGCCACCGCCTTGCGCTTTACTGACCAAAGCGCTTGCTTATGCGCAATTATGCACAAATTAAGCGTAGTTATGCACAATGCGTTTCACCAACGCCTAGAGCCTAGGCGCGCTTAAGCGCCCCTTTTTTAACTATGATTGCTATCGTGCATACTGATTTGCTCTTGTATCACCGTATTTACTCATACAAACTTATTTTTAAATTGAAGGGTCCAGTCGAAACTCCAATGGCATAATAGGTATGTTCACACATGTTTCTTTAACATGCTTGCTCTTATCAATAGCTCTGTTGATTTCAATTTCAATAGTGTATACAGTTGGCTTCTCATATCATGCACACTACTAGCATCACAACAAAGCAAATAGTGTTGTTTTACATGTAGACCCGTGGTACCCATATGAAATCTTGTTGTGCCGTGTAGTTTCCCACGCTTTGTATTCTTTCACTGCTGCTTTGTATTGAACTGATATGATTTGAACCGTGTCCCTATTTTGATTTGGCAAGACAATGCAGTGACCATAGGACATAGATATATGTTTGTTTGATGCTTTATTATGTACTAGTACTTGGCAATAGAAGACTTGGTAGCTTAATCCTATCCACCTTATCAATGAACTGGTTCACCCAAATGAGTTTCATATACTAGTACATGCTAAACTGTTATGTGTCTGCTTGTTTCTTCTTTTAGAATGCTGACATAATATTGGGAAAGAGTGCCTTATTAAGCAATGGTAAAGGAAATAATGCAGATAAGGTTCGGGATAGTGACACATCCTTGCTGGTCTCCAACAAAGCTGATAAAACAACTAAGGAAGACTATCTCGAAGATAGTGAGACAACCCCAAAGTCATGTCTTAGTTTAGTGTTGGAGTTACTGGCCACTACCGCTTGCACAAGCTATTCAAACTCAATGTCTGAATTAGTTAGGTTTCTTGAGTCTCAACTACAAGCTGAAAGATATCAATCAGCTGTGATGCGACAAGAAGCGGAAGGACTACGGAAGTCCCTGGAGCATTCAGATGCATACTTTCTGGTGCAACAGCAAGCGTTGGAGGATTTTTGCGCCAAATAGGACAAAGCTAATAAGCTTCCTAAGCTTATTGCTAGCATGGTGTATACCACATTTCTTGAGATCTTCTGAAGTTGTTTCAGTTATGCTCATGTTTTGCTGCCGCGTTTATTTGCACTGGTGGCCAATTTTGACGGCCAGTGTATGTAATATGCTGCTTTGTAACCTATATTTGCACTGGTGGCGAACTTTGATGCCCAGTGGATGTAATATGTGTAATAGCGGTAATAGGCTAGCGTTAATTGCTTGCTTATTTATTTCCTTATTGTCTTGTTTAGTTGTTTGCTTGTAGTCACTGCAGTTCTTTTTCTGTGTTTTTCTAGTGGCCACAATAACCTATTTTTAAAAACTAGGCCACATTAACATTGGGCTACATATTTACTGTAGTTAACATGGGCCTCCTACGGGAAGTAGAAACAATGGGCCTTCTACGGGCCGTAGAAACAATGGGCCTTCTACGGGGCGTAGACACAATGGGCCTTCTACGGGGCGTATCATCAATGGGCCTTCTACGGGCCGTATGATCGGTTGGCCAAACATGGGCCAATAACAGACCACATTATGGCCGTAAATGGGCTAGAGTTGAAATCATCCGTTCATGGGCCGACCATAACGGGCTATGGTTAATAGGCCGTATTTGATGACACTTTGAAAACGGCCCAACGTATTAATGGGCCACAAACGCGCCGACTGTAACCACGGGCTATATTTGGCCCACAAGCAGAAAATGACAGTAAAGGGCCGAAAGTAAACGAATGCTGGAAATGAGCCCAAGAATAAATGGGCCGTATTTGATGATGCTATGAAAACGGCCCAATGTATTAACGGGACACAAATGGGCCGACTGTAACCACGGGCTGTATTTGGCCCACACGCAGAAAATGATAGTAACGGGCTGAAAGTAAACAAATGCTGGAAATGAGCCCAAGAATAAATGGGCCCTGAGAAGGCCGAAAGATAACATAGGCTGGAAACGACCCAATGGAATAATGGGCCATTAATGGGTAGAAAGTGATACACTGTTCATTACGGGCCAGTTTTACCATGGGCCGTTAATGGGCCGAGTGTTACTAAGGCCCTCATATGGGCCAAAAGACGTCATGGGCCATACATGGGCCGGAAGTTAAAACGGGCTGGAATTATATTGAACGGCCCAGATGACACTGCTGGGCCTAATTCGGATAGGCTGTAAACGGGCCCGGCGTTAGCGGGCTGTAAATGGGCTATATGTGAACATGCCATTAACAAGCTTGCCGTGGGCCGTCTCGCCACCTTTTGACCAAGTCAAATGGGCCGGCCTTTTCACATGAATGGGCTTCAGTTGGGCCGCGCCACATGTCGATGTATCATAGGAGCTTTTGGTCAAATGAGTGGTTGACATCTGTCCCAACGGTGAGCCGACACGTGTTTCCTCCAGCCAATGATGATTTTACACGTTGAAAATTCCCATTGGTCGGGGTTGTTAACGGGTTATCGGATCCAAAACCGGACCCGATAGCTTAACAGCGTTCTGTTACGGTGGATGCCACGTGTTAGTCACCCTTGACGAAAGCACTTCCGTGACGCGCGATTTATCGACATGGAAGTGGACACTTCCTTGATGATCCTTTTGGTAATTTCATGGAACACTTCTATGACAGCATAGGTATGATTATCTTCATTCTGTCATAAATTTGTCATGGATGTGCATGCATGACAGAAAACGTGACCTACTGTGACAAACACGTATCATCACGGAAGTTTATTTTTTTTGTAGTGATGTATTATTTCCAATAAGTCATTGGCTCGCTCCATTGTTCCGAAGAACGGATCTTTAGTCATCTTGCTCATGAGGCATGGTTCACAAGTTTCAAATGATTCATAATCTAGTGATTCCAAAGGCCCATCTGTATGGAGTTTCTTTGTGCTTTACACCAATATGACCTTAACGACAGTGCCACAAATATGTTGCACTATCATTATCAACTTCGCATCTTTTGGTATCAATATTACGAATATGTGTATCACCACAATCGAGATTCAACAAAAATAGACCATTCCTCAATGGTGCATGACCATAAAAGATATTACTCATATAACTAGAACAACCATTATTCTCTGATTTAAATGAATAACTGTCACGCATTAAACTAGATCCAGATATAATGTTCATGCTCAACACTGACACCAAATAACAATTATTCAGGTCTAAAACTAATCCCAAAGGTAGATGTAGAGGTAGCGTGCTGATGGCGATCACATCGACTTTGGAACCATTTCCCACGCGCATCGTCACCTCGTCCTTAGCCAATCTTCGTTTAATCCGTAGCCCCTATTTCGAGTTACAAATATGAGAAACCGAACTAGTATCAAAAACCCAAGCGCTACTATGAGCATTAGTAAGGTACACATCAATAACATGTATATCAAATATACCTTTGTTCACTTTGCCATCCTTCTTATCCGCCAAATACTTGGGGCAGTTCCACTTCTAGTGACCAGTCCCTTTGTAGTAGAAGCACTCAGTTTCAAGCTTAGGTCAAACTTTGGGTTTCTTCCCGGGAGTGGCAACTTGCTTGCCATTCTTCTTGAAGTTCCCTTTATTTCCCTTGCCCTTTTTTTGAAACTAGTGGTCTTGTTAACCATCAACACTTGATGCTCCTTTTTGATTTCTACCTTCGCAGCTTTGAGCATTGCGAAGAGCTCGGGAATTGTCTTCTCCATCCCTTGCATATTATAGTTCATCACGAAGCCATTGTAGCTTGGTGGTAGTGATTGGAGAACTCTGTCAATGAAACTATTAGCTAGAAGATTAACTCCCAACTGAGTCAAGTGATTATGATATCCAGACATTCTGAGTATGTGTTCACTGACAAAACTATTCTCCTCCGTCTTGCAGCTATAGAACTTCTTGGAGACTTCATATCTCTCAACTCGGTCATTTGCTTGAAATATTAACTTCAACTCTTGGAACATCTCATATGATCCATGACGTTTAAAACGTCTTTGAAGTCCCAATTCTAAGCGGTAAAGCATGGCACACTGAACTATAGAGTAGTCATCAGACCGTGTCTGCCAGATGTTCAAAGTGTCCACATTAGCGGGAGGGGACTTGTCACCTAGAGGCGCATCAAGGACATAATTCTTCTGTGCAGCAATGAAGATAATCCTCAAGTTACGGACCCAGTCTGTGTAGTTGCTACCATCATCTTTCAACTTAGCTTTCTCTAGGAACGCATTAAAATTCAAGGAAACTGTAGCGCATGACATTGATCTAAAACATAGATATTAAAAAAAATTAGGACTAAGTTCATGATAAATTAAGTTCAGATTACTTAAGAACTCCCACTTAGATAGACATCCCTAAAGTCATCTAAATGATACGTGATCCAAATCAACTACACCATATCCGATCATCACGTGAGATGGAGTAGTTTTGAATGGTGAGCATCTCTATGTTGATCATATCTACTATATGATTCACATTCGACCTTTCGGTCTCCAGTGTTCCGAGGCCATGTCTGTACATGCTAGGGTCGTCAAGTTTAACCCGAGTATTCTGCATGTGCAAAACTGTCTTGCACCCGTTGTATGTGAACGTAGAGCTTATCACACCCAATCATCATGTGGTGTCTCAACACGACGAACTGTCACAACGGTGCATACTCAGGGAGAACACTAATACCTTGAAATTTTAGTAAGGTATCATCTTATAATGCTACTTCCGTACTAAGCAAAATAAGATGATGCATAAAAGATAAACATCACATGCAATAAAAATATGTGACATGATATGGACATCATCATCTTGTGCTTTTGATCTCCAAGCATCATCATGATCTCCATCGTCACCGGCTTGACACCTTAATCTCTATCGTAGCGTCGTGGTCATCTCGCCAACTATTGCTTCTATAATTATCGCTAACTCATAGTGATAAAGTAAAGCAATTACATGGCGTGTGCATTTGCTACAATAAAGAGACAACCATAAGGCTCCTGCCAGTTGCTGATGATTTACAAAACACAGTCATCTCATACAATAATGTATAACTCATCACATCTTGACCATTTCACATCACAATATGCCCTGCAGAAACAAGTTAGACGTCCTCTACATTGTTGTTGCAAGTTTTACGGGGCTGCTACGGGCTTCTAGCAATAACCGTTCTTACCTACAGCATAAAACCACAACGGTGTTTCGTCAAGTTTGCTGTTTTAACCTTCTTCAAGGACCGGTCGCAGTCAAATTTGATTCAACTAAAGTAGGAGAAACAGACACCCGCCAACCACCTTTATGCAAAACTAGTTGTATGTCTGTCGGTGGAACCGGTCTCATGAATGCGATCATGTAAGGTTGGTCCGGGATGCTTCATCCCACAATACCGCCGAATCAAAATAAGATATTGGTGGTAAGCAGTATGACTATCACCGTCCAAAACTCTTTGTGTTCTACTCGTGCATATCATCTACGCATAGACCTGGCTCATGATGCCACCGTTGGGAAACGTAGGATGCAATTTAAAAAAAATTCCTACGCTCACGCAAGATCTACCAAGGAGATGCATAGCAACGAGAGGGGGAGAGTGTGTCCACGTACCCTCGTAGACCGAAAGCGGAAGGATTTGACAACACGGTTAATGTAGTCGAACTTCTTCTCGTTCCGACCGATCAAGCACAAAACACACGTCACCTCCGAGTTCTGCACACGTTCATCTCGATGACGTCCCTCGAACCAGCAAAGTGTCGAGGTAGAGTTCCGTCAGCACGACGGCATGGTGATGGTGATGGTGAAGTGATCCGCGTGGGGCTTCGCCTAAGCACTACGTGAATATGACTAGAGGCGTAAACTATGGACGGAGGCGCCGCACACGGCTAACGAATGTTGTTGTGTGTTCTAGGCGCCTCCCCCTCAGATATATAGGTGGGAGGGAGAGGGAGCAGCCAAGGGCGAGCCCAAGTAGGAGGAATCCTACTGGGGGCCCTAGTCCAATTCGCACCCTTTCCATAACTCAAGGAGGGGGAAGGAAAGAGAGGGGAGGGGGGGGGAGAAGGAAAGGGGGAGGCCGAATCCTCCCCTTTACTTATCCCTTCCCCTCCTTCCTTCTTCTCCTATTTCGGCCTATATGGGGGTGCACCAACCAACCAGGGGCTGGTCTATCCATCTCCTGGCCCATAAGGCCCATATCATTGTCGGGGGGCCCAGAACCCCTTTCTGGTGACCCGATATGTACCCGGTACCCTCAGAACACTTCCGATGTCCTAATAACATTGTCCAATATATGAATCTTTACCTCTCGACCATTTCGAGACTCCTCGTCATGTCCGCGATCTCATCCGGTACTCTGAACAACATTTGGTCACCAAATCACATGACTCATATAATACCAAATCATCATCGAACGTTAAGCGTGCAGACCCTACGGGTTCGAGAACTATGTAGACATGACCGAGACACCTCTCTGGTCAATAACCAATAGCGGAACCTAGATGCTCATATTGGTTCCTACATATTACACGAAGACCTTTACTGGTCATACCCTACTAACAACATACGTTATTCCCATTTTCATCGGTATGTTGCTTGCCCGAGATTCGATCGTCGGTATCTTCATATCTAGTTCAATCTCGTTACCGGCAAGTCTCTTTACTTGTTCCGTAATGCATCATCCGCAACTAACTCATTAGTCACATTTCTTGCAAGGCTTCTTGTGATGTGCATTACCGAGAGGGTCCAGAGATACCTCTCCGATACATTGAGTGAAAAATCCTAATCTCGATCTATGCCAACTCAATAAATACCTTCGGTGATACCTGTCGAGCATCTTTATAATCACCCAGTTATGTTGTGATGTTTGATAGCACACAAGTCACTCCTCTAGTATCCGGGAGTTGCATAATCTCATAGTCAGAGGAATATGTATTTGACATGAAGAAAGCAATAGCAGTAAAAACTGAAACGATCATTATGCTAAGCTAACAGGTGGGTCATGTCCATCACATCATTCTCCTAATGATGTGATCCCATTCATCAAATGACAACACATGTCTATGGTTAGGAAACTTAACCATCTTTTATCAACGAGCTAGTCTAGTACAGGCTTACTAGGGACACGGTGTTTTGTCTATGTATCGACACATGTATCAAGTTTCCGTTTAATACAATTCTAGCATGAATATTTTTTTATCATGATATAAGGAAATATAAAACAAGAACTTTATTATTGCCTCTAGGGCTTATTTCCTTCAATTGACCACGTCGGAGCACGATTAACCTGGTCACGAGGGTCTATTTTCTGCAAGCAAAGAAAGAACAAGCAAGAAACTGAGATTGCAATCTAGATATTGCGAATATAAGAGGAAAGATTTATTAATCAGGTGGGGTTCTGTGACGTCTTGGTATGGTCGTTGAACACAAACGAAGAACGCAAGTTGCATCTATGGCGAACTTTAATATAAACAAAACCCTAGTCTAAAATGGCGCCCTTCAATTATACTTATAGAGAGACATGGGGAATTTCGTCCACCCTTGGCAAGGTGGGACTAAATTCTATCTTAAGTCGTTTTCCCTATTAATACGGACTCTAAAAACAACCTACTAAGTGTATTTTGAAATTACATGGGTTTGGCCCAAAAATAAGGTGGTGCATCACCTATATTAAGGTATGAATGAAATTTATGAAAGGGCATATTTCATATTTCATCCATGTCCTTGTATGTCATCATGGGGGCTTCAAAGTGCTGAAAACTCCATTATAAACTTCGTTCTAATTCCCTTCACACGCACCTTCATCTCCATGCTTGATCCTGCTCCAGTGTTCATCCCTCTTGTCCGTGCTAGGCCCTTCATTATTAATAAGATATATCTAATTTAGGCAGCATCATAGTCTCATGAACATTAGAATTATTCCCAAGAAACGTAAGTACCTGATAATTTAATTGGCGTGCGGGAGCCCTAATAATTGATTCAATATGTATAGTAGTAGGGGCTATGGGTGTAAATATGGTATTGATGTCCTCATCATCCTCCCCTTCTTGAAATGAAGTCATCCTCGATGGAAGATTATCTTCCCCACCCAAATAAGGCTTCAAATCTCCAATGTTAAAAGTGGGACTAACCCCCAAATCTGCAGGCATTTCAAGTTTATACGCATCATCAATTATTTTCTCTAAACTTTAAAATGACCATCAACATGGGGCATTAGCTCTGACTTGCGCAAATCAGGAAACCTATCCTTGCGCAAATGTAACCAAATAAGATCTCCAGGTGCAAACACAACATGTTTTCTATTCTTATCTACATCAAGTTTGTACTTAGCATTCATATGCTCAATGTTTTCCTTAGTTAACTCATCCATTTTTAAGGTCAATTCAACACGTTGTTTAGCATAAAATTTAACCTTTTCCGAAGATGGAAGACACAATAAATCAACAAGTGCACGAGGTAGGAAACCATACACAATTTCAAACGGGAACATCTTAGTAGTAGAATGCATCAAACGATTATAAGAAAAATTTAATATGAGGCAAGCATTCTCCCCACATTTTAAGGTTATTTTTCAAAATAACCCTAAGCATAATAGACAATGTTCTATTTATTACTTCAGTTTGTCCATCAATTTGAGGGTGACATGTAGTACTAAATAGCACTTTAGTCCCCAACTTAGCACATACACATCTCCAAAAGTGGCTAAGAAATTTAGTATCACGATGTGAAACAATATTATTTGGCACACCATGCAAGCGAATAATTTCACGAAAGAACAAATCAACAACATTAGCAGGATCATCGCTTTTATGACATGGTATAAAGTGTACCATTTTCGAGAATCTATCCACAACAACAAATATGCTATCCCTCCCCTTCTTTGTTCGAGGTAAACCTAAAACAAAGTCCATTGATATGTCCTCCCATTGAACACTAGGTACATGCAAAGGCATATATAAACCATGAGGATTGAGTCATGACTTAGCTTTTTGACATGTAGTGCAGCAGGCAACAAACGCTCAACATCCCGTCTCACCTTTGGCCAAAAAAATGTGTAGCAAGTACATCCTTCATCTTCTTCACGCCAAAGTGTCTCATTTATCCTCCTCCATGCGCTTCCCGCAACAACAAAATACGAACGGATGTAGTTGGACTGCATAGCTTGATAGCACGGAATACAAATCCATCATTAATGACAAACTTGTTCCATGTTCTTCCTTTAAAATTTTACATTACATCTTTAAATTCAGCATAATGCACATATTGATCTCTGATGGTCTCCAAACCAAATATTTAAAGTCAAGTTGTGAAAGCATAGTATAGTGGTGAGACAATGCATCAACAACAACACTTTCTTTACCCTTGTGTTAATGACATAAGGGAAAGTCCCAACGAATTCAACCCATTTTGCATTTCCATGGTTGAGTTTTTTCTGGACTTTTAGCATGTTTCAAAGATTCATGATCAGAATATATAACAAATTCTTTGGGCCACAAATATTGCTGTAATGTTCATAAAGTCTGAAGAAGAGTATAGAATTCCTTATCATAAGTAGAATAGTTCAGACTAGGACCAGTCAATTTTTTAGAAAAGTAAGCAACATGTTTACCATGTTGTAATAATGCACCTCCTAATCCAATTCCACTAGCATCACATTCAAGCTCAAAAGTCTTATTAAAATAAGGAAGTTGGATTAAAGGAGCATGTATCAACTTATCTTTCAATACCATGAAGGCTTCTTGCTGTGCGGTACCCTAAACAAAAGGCTCATCTTTCTTTGTAAGCTCATTGAGAGGTGCAACGATGGAGTTGGAATCTCTCACAAAACGCCTATAGAAACTAGCGAGGCCAAGAAAACTCCTCACTTGTGATCATTTTGGGCTGCGACCAACTCGCAATAGCTTTAATCATGGATTCATCAACTTCAATTCCCTATTGTGTAACAACATAGCCATGAAAACATACTCGGTCGATGCAAAAGGGGCACTTTCCAAGGTTACCAAAAAACATGCATCATGTAGAACAATAAAAACAACACATAAATGATCCAAATGTTCCTCCAAAGATCTGCTATAAATCAATATATCATAAAAATAGATTACCACCAATCATCCAATGAAAGCACAGAAAACTTCGTTCATGAATCACATAAAAGTACTAGGTGCATTAGTTAACCCAAAAGGCATGACTAACCACTTATATAAGCCAAACTTAGTTTTAAATGCAGATTTCCATTCATCTCACAATTTCATACGAATTTAATTGTATCTGACAACCCACAAGTACAGGGGATCACAACAATTTTTGAGGGTAGAGTATTCAATCAAAATTTATTGATTCGACACAAGAGGAGTCAAAGAATATTCACGAGTATTAGCAGTTGAGTTGTCAATTCAACCACACCTGAAAGACTTAATATCTGCAACAAAGTATTTAGTAGAAAAGTGGTATGATAGTAATGGTAACAATGGAAATAGTAACAGTAGCAGTTTTGTAGGTATTGTAACAACAGGAGCAACAAAAGTAATGTGGGGACCCCGACTCATAAGTCATCATCACCGAATGCACGTGTACAGTGATCCCAGAGATCAATGCTCACTGAACACACAGAAGCTGAATAAGAAGAGTATTACATCCATACATACCGTATTACACAAGTTGGAACATTATGGTCAAGTCTTGAGTATTTCATCGCAGCAAAAATATTCAAAGTACCTGATAATTTAATTGCCGTGCGGGTGCCCTAGTAATTGATTCAATATGTATAGTAGTAAAGCCTATGGGTGTAAATATGGTATTGATGTCCTCATCATCCTCCCCTTTTTGAAATGAAGTCATCCTCGATGGAAGATCATCTTCCCCACCCAAATAAGGCTTCAAATCTGCAATGTTAAAAGTGGGACTAACCCCCAGATCCGTAGGCATCTCAAGTTTATATGCATCATCATTTCTTTTCTCTAACACTTTAAAATGACCATCAACATGTGGCATTAGCTCTGACTTGCGCAAATCAGGAAACCTATCCTTGCGCAAATGTAACCAAACAAGATCTCCACGTGCAAAGACAACATGTTTTCTATTCTTATCTGCAGCAAGTTTGTACTTAGCATTCATACGCTCAATGTATTCCTTAGTTAAGTCATCCATTTTAAGATCAATTCAACACGTTGTTTAGCATAAAAATCAACCTTTTCTGAAGATGGAAGACACAATAAATCAGTATGTGCACGAGGTAGGAAACCATACACAATTTCAAACGGGCACATCTTAGTAGTAGAATGCAGCAAACGATTATAAGAAAATTTTAATATGAGGCAAGCATTCGCCCCACATTTTAAGGTTATTCTTCAAAATAACCCTAAGCATAATAGACAGTGTTCTATTTATTAGTTTAGTTTGTCCATCAATTTTAGGGTGACATGTAGTACTAAATAGCACTTTAGTCCCCAACTTAGCACATACACATCTCCAAAAGTGGCTAAAAAATTTAGTATCACGATGTGAAACAATATTATTTGGCACACCATGCAAGCGAATAATTTCGCGAAATAACAAATCAACAACATTAGCAGGATCATCACTTTTGCGACATGGTATAAAGTGTACCATTTTCGAGAATCTATCCACAACAAAAAAGATGCTATCCCTCCCCTTCTTTGTTCGAGGTAAACCTAAAACAAAGTCCATTGATATGTCCTCCCATTGAACACTAGGTACATGCAAAGGCATATATAAACCATGAGGATTGAGTCATGACTTAGCTTTTTGACATGTAGTGCAGCGGGCAACAAACGCTCAACATCCCGTCTCACCTTTGGCCAAAAGAAATGTGTAGAAAGTACATCCTTCATCTTCTTCACGCCAAAGTGTCTCATTTATCCTCCTCCATGCGCTTCCTGCAACAAAAAAATACGAACTGATGTAGTTGGACTGCATAGCTTGTTAGCACAGAATACAAATCCATCATTAATGACAAACTTGTTCCATGTTCTTCCTTTAAAATTTTACATTACATCTTTAAATTCAGCATAATGCCAATATTGATCTCCGATGATCTCCAAACCAAATATTTAAAGTGAAGTTGTGAAAGCATAGTATAGCGATGAGACAATGCATCAACAATAACATTTTCTCTACCCTCATGTTAATGACATAAGGGAAAGTCCCAACGAATTCAACCCATTTCGCATTTCCACGGTTGAGTTTTTTCTTGACTTTTAACATGCTTCAAAGATTCATGATCAGAATGTATAACAAATTCTTTGGGCCACAAATGGTGTTGTCGTGTTTAGAAAGTCTGAAGAAGAGTATATAATTCATTATCATAAGTAGAATAGTTCAGACTAGGACCACTCAATTTTTCAGAAAAGTAAGCAACATGTTTACCATCTTGTAATAATGCACCTCCTAATCCAATTCCACTAGCATCACGTTGAAGCTCCAAAGTCTTATTTAAATCAGGAAGTTGGAGTAAAGGAGCATGTATCAACTTATCTTTCAATACCGTGAAGGCTTCTTGCTGTGCGGTACCCTAAAAAAATGGCTCATCTTTCTTTGTATGCTCATTGAGAGGTGCAACAATGGAGTTGGAATCTCTCACAAAACGCCTATAGAAACTAGAGATGCCAAGAAAACTCCTCACTTGTGAGATTTTTGGGCTGCGGCCAACTCTCAATAGCTCTAATCTTGGATTCATCAACTTCAATTCCGTATTGTGTAACAACATAGCCAAGAAAACACACCCGGTCGATGCAAAAGGGGCACTTTCCAAGGTAACCAAAAAACATGCATCATGTAGAACAATAAAAACAACACATAAATGTTCCAAATGTTCCTCCAAAGATCTGCTATAAATCAATATATCATCGAAATAGATTACCACAAATCATCCAATGAAAGCACATAAAACTTCGGTCATGAATCACATAAAAGTGCTAGGTGCATCAGTTAACGCAAAAGGCATGACTAACCACTCATATAAGCCAAACTTAGTTTTAAATGTAGTTTTCCATTCATCTCACAATTTCATACGAATTTGATTGTATCTGATAACTCACAAGTATAGGGGATCAAAACAGTTTTTGAGGGTAGAGTATTCAACCCAAATTTATTGATTCGACACAAGAGGAGCCAAAGAATATTCACGAGTATTAGCAGTTGAGTTTTCAATTCAACCTCACCTGAAAGACTGAATATCTGCAGCAAAGTATTAGTAGCAAAGTAGTATGATAGTAATGGTAACAGTGGCAATAGTAACAGTAGCAGTTTTGTAGTTATTGTCACAACAGTAGCAACAAAAGTAATGTGGGGACCCCGACTCATAAGTCATGATCACCGAATGCACGTGTACAGTGAACCCAGAGATCAATGCTCACTGAACACACAGAAGCTGAATAAGAAGAGTATTACATCCATACATATCATATTACACAAGTAGGAATATTATGGTCAAGTCTTGAGTATTTCATTGCAGCGATAATATTCAATGATAACTTGGACACATGCCATGTGCCGTAACCCTACATGCATTCTGACTGGGAAACGTCCTAACTCGCATGTTCATCACCAAAGAAATCTTAATCTTACACAAGTTCTTTCATGCATGTCCAATATAATAACCAGTGGCAAGCCAATGAGTACTTTGAATGTACTCGTAAGCAACCCAAGAGTGATAATAGAATAATTATGTAAGGCTTTACAACTAAATTGGTATTTGTGATGCCCCCGATTTGACCGTACACTAATCATGCACATAAATGTGTATGACCAAGATCAAGGACTCACAGGAAGATATCACAACACAACTCTAAACACAAATTGACAATCATACAAGCTAGCCAGGGGTCTCGAGTGTTCGAATACATAAGCTTGATCATAAACAAGTCAGCGGAAGCAACAATATAGGAGTACAGACATAAGTTAAACAAGGTGCCATAAGATGGCTAGCACAAACTAGGATACAGATCGAAAGAGGCGCATGCCTCCTGCCTGGGATCCTCCTAAACTACTGCTGGTCGTCGGCACACTCCATGTAGTAGTAGGCTCCGGTGGGGTAGTAGTAGTCGTCGGCGAAGGCATCTAGCTCCTGGGCTCTACCATCTGGTTGCATCATCCGAGAATAAGGGATACGAGGGAAAGGCGGGGGAGCAAAGCAACCGTGAGTACTCATCAAAACTACTCGCAATCAAGGATCTACACTACATATGCAATTATATAGGTATAAAGGGGTAATATCTATGGACTACACTGCAGAATGCCAGAATATGAGGGGGAAAGCTCGGCCTATCGAAGGCTACGCTTCCGGAAGTATCCATCTTGTAGTAGTAGAAGAGAGTAGATGGTAAGTTCACCAAATAACATCGTATAGCATAAACCTACCCGGCGATCCTCCCCTTGTTGCCATGTGGGAAAGCGATCACTGGGTTGGATCTAGCACTTGAAAGGGTGTGTTTTATTAAGTATCCAGTTCTAGTTGTCATGAGGTCAGAGTACAACTCCGGGTCATCCTTTTACCGAGGGACACAACTATTCGAATAGATAAACTTCACTGCAGGGGTGCACCACATTACCCAATATGCTCGATCGCTCTGGCGGGCACACTTCCTGGGTCATACCCGGCCACGGAAGATCAACACGTCGCAGCCCTACCTAGGCACAATAGAGAGGTCAACACGCCGGTCTAAATCTTAAGCGCGCAGGGGTCTTGGCCCATCACCCGTTGCACACCCGCACCTTGTGAGGGCGGCTGGTGAGCAGACCTAGCAACCTCCATTTCAAAGGAAGTTGCGTTACGCGGTCCAACCCGGCGCGCGCTGTTCATTCGCTGACGTCAAGAAGGCTTTGGCTGATACTATGACGTCGATTGCCCATAACTATTCCCGCGTAGCTGGTTAGTGTGTATAGGCTCGTGGCCAAACTCATATCAAATACCAAGATCTCATTAAGCGTGTTATTTTGAAGTAATCGCGAACGCCGACGAGGACCAGGCCCACCTGTCCCCTAGGTGGTCACAACCTACCCTGTCGCTCCGCCACAAAGATCCACATAGAGGGTCGTCAAGAAACATGTCATTTCAGCCCCCAATCTGTGAATCACTCGCGGGTACTCTACAAGCCGACCCAACTTTAGTCACAACATATATCATGTAGTATGTATATAGTATATACCGGTGATGACCTCCCGAGGTGATCATGACCCGATAGTATATCATAGGAGACGGACAAGAGTGTAGGGCCGCTGATGGAATACTAGCATCCTATACGAAGCATTTAGGATAGCATGTAAAGGTATCAACAATTATAGCAACAATGACAGGCTATGCAACAGAATAGGAGCTATCAAATCATTAACAGTAGCAAACCTAATGCAATATAAGAGAGAAGATACTGAGCGATATCTGGTGATAAAGGGGGGTTGGATTGCCTGGAAGCTCGGCAGAGGAGGACGGGTCGTCAACACCGTAGTCGATCGGGGCAGCAATGGTGTTAGTCTCGAAGTCTACCGGCGAGAAGATGGGGAAGAAACAATAAATGCAATGCAAACAGATGCATGACGATGCATGACATGGCAATAAACAGTGCTAGGTGTGACCTAACACAATACTAGGCGGTACTGACGAAGGGGAAAATATCAGGGAAAGTATTCCCGGTGTTTGACGTTTGCGGGCAGAAGAAATGTTGGTGATTTGTTGCTTGTTCACTATGCTAGGGACATGCGGCGGGCGAACAGACTGTGTATTTGGATCCGTCTTACTGTTGTGAGCAACTTTCATGTACAAAGTACTTTCATCTGAGTTACAGATTAATTAATATTAATTTTGAAAGTATTTAATTCATTTTTAGAATTAACAGAATTAATTTAATTAGGAAATGCAATTATGACGTCAGCATGATGTCAAGGTGATGTCAGCAGTCAACCAGTCAGTTAACGTGGGTCCCACTGTCATTGACTGTCAATTAACAGATTAACCAAATAGACTTAATTAGTTTAATTAGCAGTTACTTAAGTTTAATTAAACCAGATTAATTAAGTTAATTAATTATTTTCCTATTATTATTATTTTAAAAACCTTTTTATTTATGTTCTTGGGGCTGGGCCCACTTATCATATGTACAAGGGGGCTAACGGGCATGGGCTACGGGCATTGCCTGAATGGGCGAGGGGAAATGGGCGTGCGAGGGCTGCAGCCGATGGCAGCAGGAGGCAGCGGGGCTGCGCGAGCGGGTGCCGGGGCGAGGCCGCGCGTGAGGGCTGCCGGTGAGGGGACGTGGCTAGGGGGCAGCAGCTGCGGCGGCAGCGCAGGCGGGCGCGTGGGCGCGGGACGGCGCAGACGGGCTGGCGGCGAGGTGCGAGTACGCGCGGCAGCGGGATAGGAGGGGCCAGAAGGGGGGACCACGACACCGGTGGGATATGCGGGCGACTTTGATGGGGTGCGGCCTCGTGCGCAGAGCACACCCGGAGCTGGCCGGACGGCACGACCATGGCATGGAGTGGGCGCGGTCGACGAGTTAGCGGGGCAGAGAAGGGGGAGGCCGGGCCTCACCGACGTTCATGGGGAAAATGGCAGCGGGCTCAAGGTCGAGGAGGAGGACATGGACAACGGGTTGGTGAGGAGGCAGAGGGACGGCGAGCTCCGAGCGGCGGCATCAGAGGTGATGGTGGCGACAAGCTCGGGGCGGCGGTGACGGGCGACGAGGCGTCGAGCCCGATTTAGATCTGGATGGGGGAAGGGGAGTGTGAGCGAGTGGGGGAGGGTGTTAGGTTTTGGGGGGTTATGGGGAGTGTGTGTGTGTGGGGGGGGGGG
>LR738711.1:364839347-364896730 GCA_902687465.1 Secale cereale
CAAGGCCCAGCAAAGGGGGGTGGGTTCTTCTGTTTAATTTTGTTTTACTTTACTTTTCTATTTTATTTACTTTATTTCTTTTTTGTTTCTTCTAGTTGCTGTTCATTCTAGTGTTAACAATATACCAAAGTGGCACCTAAATCCTTGTCACCAATTGTGCCACTACCACATTAACTTTCCTAGCCAAAGTAAAATAGTTTTGTAATTAATTATTATTTAAAAGTACTTAAATAATATTTTTCGCTATTGTTTCATTCATATGAGAGTATTTAAGCATTCTATAAAAGTGTGGTTTCTCCATCATGATTACCAATGCATTATTTGGCACAACCCAAACATTTTATTTTTAATGTTTGAAAACTTTGATGTTTGCCTTTAATTCAAATTCAAATTTGAATCGGTTTCGAACTAACATGAGATCAACAACAGTAATCGTGGTGACATGGCATCGCTAACGGGGAATTACTATAGCTTAATTTTTAATGCGTCACAATTCTCCCCCACTACAAGAAATCTCGTCCCGATATTTTAATAGGTGGAGTAAGGGGGAAAGATCTGGTTATGAAATTCTAACGAATCTTCTCGGTCTTGGTTGCTCTTCTCGAAGAGGTTGATTCTCCTCATTGATGTCTTCATTTCTCTACTCCAGGTCATCATGGTGAAGCAGGCATCCTATCCTCAGGATCTCCATCGTACTTATGAAAGAATAAAGGGTGGGTATTTCGGGGGAACAAACCTCCACTATTACAGGATGCTGCTAACGCGACACTACGATCAGAGACCCATCGAGAAACTGTGTGCGATGCAATCATCACAATCGGTGGTGTATGAAAACCGCCAAAAATGTGTAAAACATTTGCGAAGATGGATGCATCAAACACGATTCAGATTTTAGTTGCGTGTGTGATGAAGGGCATACGGTTCAGTTCAATTAACTGTTTGCGATGAGGAGGAACAAAAGAAACGGGCAGCCAAATGAAGGCGTGTGCGTTACACAGCATACGGTTCACTCGGATGAACTATTTATGATTAGGCAACACAAAATAAATGGGTAGCCACATGAAGGTGTGTGCGATATACAACATACGGTTCACTCGGATGAACTGTTTGTGATTAGGCAACACAAAAGAAACGGTCAGCCAGATCAAGGTGTGTGCGATATACGCATGCGGTTCACTCGGCCCTTGTTGTCAGTGTGTGACCTCTGTGGTAAACGTTCGCTCCACAGGCGCCTCTTCGTGTATAGTGGCAACCGTCCACCGCCTCTTCGTCTTTCCCTCTCGATTTGGAACTGCTGTCGCACGCTCTTCTTCCCTCCTTCATTTTCCTTCACCCTTCCTTCTGCCATTGTTCGACCGTCTTCTCCATGGAGGGAACAGGCCGGAAACGACCCCATTATTCTTGCCCCAATCTGAATGATGACATGGTGGAGGACCTCATTGATCGATGCGACGTCATCACCTCGGCTAGCATGGCAGGTTCGTTCAAGAACAGTCTCGACTCAACTAATAACATCATTACAAGGAACCCAAGGGTCCAGGAGCGATTTGATCTTCCTTATCTTCTTCGCCGTGACACAGCTGACTGGTGTGAGGATGAGGGAAGCCTCGCCTTGTGCAAGTTGATCCCGCTTGATAATGATACATATGATGTTAAGATTCCATCGCTTGAGGGAAAGGCTTGGGCAGGCGCAAATGGAGATTGGGTTGTTTATATTGGGTACAACTGCGAGTGGGAACTTGTGAATGTGTACACTCGTCACCGGGTTCCACTTCCAAAAATCTCAGACGACTGCCCAGAGGTTGAGTACACCGGTATTCTACGTGAGTTCAAATACGATCATGGTGACTGTCGTCTACGGAAAATAGCAATTTGTCGAGTTCCCAACCACTCTTGGGATTACACGAACTATGAAGTTGTTGCTATCTTCGACAAGCTTATTTCCGTCCTTACTTGCACGCCTCGATGGATATTGCTCAAAAATCAATTTTTGTACACAGATGTGTACTGTGATGCAATTCAATACGAGGGTCTCGTGTTTGCTGCCACCACTCGTGGCACTGTTTTTGCATGGAATCCTGATGCTTTCCGTACGTTTGTCCTCCACCGTAATTATAATTGTTTCATTCACATGCATGCGGGTTAGCTAGTTTCCATTTACTAATTAACCTTCTTATGTTTCTAATGTCCGGTGAACATTCCACCACCTATACTTGAAATTTTTTATAACCAAGGGGGAGATGACGATGCTGATGATCATGAGCATGAGGACGAGCAGGACCCATATACTAAGTGGCGCCTGGCAACTTATTCTGATGGATCACCTCTTCTTGTCTGTATACATGGCACTACTGATGTTACTAAGGAAGCAGGTGTTGTCTCGCATGGTCGCACTCTCCGGACCCTTTCCAACATCCGTTGCAGGGTATTCGAGATGGATGCTAGTGTACTAGCGCCAACACATTCTCCCTGGTTCGGTATTGAAAGTCTTGGAAGAAACTCGCTCTTCCTTGGACAAAACTATCCAATGATGGTGGAAGGTGATCCAGCTGCTGTTGACACGACGCTACTACCATTGATGAGAAGCAACTGTATCTATACTTCGGACATTGCTATGCTTCCCGACCGTCCCAGTATGGGTCCTGACATAGGCCGCTTCAGCCTGGATTATCAGTCCTACGTTGGTCTCGAGATTGACAGTAGCTGGCCCTTCCTAGAGAATCACTTATGGTTTAAAAGCAAGCATTTCCAATGTCGGCGAGTGGTTGAGATGAAGTTCATTTCATCGCTTTGTTATTTTTTGTGTGAGAGAAACTTTACTACAATGTTTTGTTGGAAATGATCTATAATCCAACGTGTATCGTCGTTGTCGTTGTGGGCTGATGACTTGTTGTGTGTAATCAATGGTACATTTGCATATGCGTCCATCAACTCACGCCTGCTAGTGGTGTCCGTATGAACAATGCTATGATTTTAGTTGAAAAAATTAGATAGTGCTAGTGATTTTTAGCTGCATATTTTGACAAATCGCAGTGTTACAAGGTTGACAAATGGCAATGTTACTAGATAAACAAATGTCAATCCTTCCGGTTTGATAAATGGCAACATACCCCAAATGGAGGATATGCAAATCTTACCCAATTGTTTGTACGTGGTTGCACACGGGTCATGCAAACCAACCATTTGCGTTGAAGGGGTGTAGAAATCCTGCTCGACACATTTTCCCTTGGCTACCCGGGGAAGCTGTCGGTTTGAAATCGGGTGTTCTAACTAAAACATTTGCGATGCGTGTTTTATGTTTAAAAACCATTGACGTTTTTTTCATACGAAAATCGTTTGATAAGTCTGTACATTAAGAGAGAAAAACGCAAGTTCGTTCAAACCGTATCTTTCATTCAATCACACTACGAATTTATATTCATATGATCGAGAATTTGAGATACAGTATTAAACCCCAAAAAAACTATTTACAGCCGTGGCGGAGGTGGCGTGCCACGCCGTCGTTGTCGTTGTCGTCCTCCGAGACGCCATTGTTGGAATCTTGAAGGCAGCACAAAATGTTCTGCACTTGTAAATCAAACATCATGTCGTCGCACGATCGACGGCCGGGGCGCGAGAGGACGGCAACTGGCGCCGCTGAGAGGTAGCGGTCGACGGCAACATCCCGTGCCGCTGAGGGGGGCGTGCGCACGGGCATGAGCAAGGGCACGGCGGGTGCAGCCAAATGCACGGGGGCCGGCGCCGTGGTGGGTGGAGGGGCGCGCACGGGCACGGGCATGGGCGCTGGCATGTACACAAGCTCGTGCGGCTCCACGGAGACCTCGCTGACGCCCGCGGCTTCCAGCTTTGCGATAGTGCTCGGCGACTAGCCCGTTAATGCTACGAGGATGGTCATTGGCGCGACCGCGGGGATGGGAGCTGGGACGGGAGCGGGGGCAGCAACCACCGCGGCCAGCTCATTCTGGGCAATGTCCATGAGTCCCCATTCCTCCTTATTTTCTATCTGCTCTGGCTCAGAGTCGACTTCACCAAACTTGAAGACTACTGGCAGATGATCATTCTGCGCCATGGCATTGGTGGAGGTCTACGAGAGGGAGGGGAATGGGAGGTGAACAGTAAGGCCGCCCGTATTAAACAGTGGCTCGGGCACCATTAATGTAGAGGAAGGCGGGCAGCCATGGAAGTCAAAGGGCTCGCTTCCAAGTGAGCCTGCGCAACGTACAGCTCGCACGCTTCCCGGTGAGCCTACAGATTGGAGGACAGCTTGCACGCCTCTCGGTTAGCCTGCACACCGGACTGCGCTCGCGCGCCTCCCATTCAGTCAAGGTCAAGTAGCTATCCGCACGGCACCTCCTACAACCATTAAAACCAAGACACATGGCGTCACGTGAATGGTTAACAGAACGCACACGGTTTGAATTGTACAAACGTTTGAGATATTAAAGTGGTAGCTATTTTTTCAAAATGCCTTTGTTGGTTGTCATTATTCGAGTGCCCCTTCTCTCAAAATGGACAAGAAAAATGCCACAGCATGTCGGGTGCCATTCCATGATAGCATGCCAAGTTTCATGAATTTCAGACGAGTTTTGGATTTACTAGAATTTAAAAACCAGGCATCTCAACGTTTTGCCGGCAATCAACGGTGCCCTGGTGTTTGAAATTCATTCCCATTTCTTGCTTGGGACCTAAGCATGCACCGAAGGACACATATTTGATTTTCACCCAATTTATATGCGCTGGATCATGTGCATGTAGTTCAAATTTGAATTATGCACATAAATGCATTGAAAACCCAGTTAATGCATAAAAATGTCCAAACGAACCCCGAAAAATCCCAAAAATCGACACAACACTCCTGTCGTTCTATCTTGACAGAAGAATTTTTTTGAAAGCAATAAGAGGCAATGGATATCGTTTCGTCCTCAAAGGTGGGACATTCCCTACCGAAGCCATCATGCTTGTTGTGAGAAGCTCTGGTTTATGAGAAGCATATACCCGAACCTGCCCCGAATGGGACAATTTTTTTTACCATGGCATATTGATGCCGCTCCATGATAGCATGCCAGGTTTCATGAATTTCAGACGAGTTTTCGATTTACCAGAATTTAAAAACCAGGCATCTCAATGTTTTGCAGGCAATCAACAGTGCCCTGGTGTTTTAATTTCATTCCCGTCTCTTGCATGGGACCTAAGCATGCACCCAAGGACAAAGATTAGATTTTTCAACAAACTTTAGTACACTGGAGCATGTGCTTGTAGTTCAAATTTGAATTATGCACATAAATTGCCTAGAAAACACAGCTAATGCATAAAAATGTCTAAACGAACCCCGAAAAATGACAAAAATTGACACAACACTCCTGTTGTTCTATGTTGACATTATAAATTTTTGAAAGCAATAAGAGGCAATTGATATCGTTTCGTCCCCAAAGATGGGACGTTCCCTATCGAAAGCATCATGCTTGTTGTGAAAAGCTCTGGTTTGCGAGAAGCTTATACTCAAACCTACCCCAAATGGGACAATTTTTTACCACGGCATGTTGATGCCGCTCCATGATAGCATGCCAAGTTTCATGAAGTTTAGACGAGTTTTGGATTTACTAACCAGGCATCTCAACGTTTTGCCGGCATTCAATAGTGCCCTGGTATTTGAATTTCATTCCAATCTCTTGCATGGGACTAAGAAATTTACCCAAGGACACACGTGTGATTTTTCAACCATCTTTCGTGCATTGGAGCATGTGCTTGTAGTTCAAATTTGAATTATGTACATAAATTGCCTGGAAAACCTAGTTAACGTATAAAAAAGGCCAAACGAACCCCGAAAAATTCCAAGATTAAACACAACACTCTTGTTGTTCTATGTTGACACTAGAATTTTTTGAAAGCAATAAGAGGCAACGGATATCGTCCCGTCAGTACGTTCCCTATCGAACTATCATGCTTGTTGTGAGAAGCTCTGGTATGTGAGAAGCTTATACCCAAACCTGTCCCAAATGGGACAAAATTTTCACCACGGCATGTTGATGCCGCTCCATGATAGTATGCCAAGTTTCATGAATTTTTGACGAGTTTTGGATTTACTAGAATTTAAGAACCAGGTTTCTCAACCTTTTGCCGGCAATCAACTGTACCCTGATGTTTGAAACTCATTCCCGTCTCTTGCATGGGACCTAAGAATGCACCCAAGGACACACATGTGATTTTCCAACCAATTTATATGCACTGGAGCATGTGCATGTAGTTCAAATTTGAATTATGCACATAAAATGCCTTGAAAACTCAGTTAATGCATTAAAATGTCCAAATGAACCCTGAAAAATCCCAAAAATCGACACAACACTCCTGTTGTTCTATGTTGACATGAGAAATTTGTTGAAAGCAATAAGAGGCAATGGATATCGTTTCGTCCCCAAAGGTGGGACGTAAGCTCCCTACAGAAGCCATCAGGCTTGTCGTGAGAAGCTTTGGTTTGTGAGAAGCATATACCCAAACCTGCTCCAAATGGGACAATTTTTTTTACCACGACATGTTTATGCCGCTCCATGATAGCATGCCAAGTTTCATGAATTTCAGACGAGTTTTGGATTTACTAGAATTTGAAAACCAAGCATCTCAATGTTTTGCCAGCAATCAACGGTGCCCAAGCATCTACCCAAGGACACATATTTGATTTTTCAACCAATTTATATGCACTAGAGCATGTGCATGTAGTTCAAATTTTAATTATGCACATAAATGCATTAAAAACTCAGTTTATGCATAAAATTTTCCAAACGAACCCCGAAAAATCCCAAAAATTGACACAGCACTCCTGTTTTTCTATGTTGACACGAGAAAAAAATTGAAAGGAATAAGAGGCAATGGATATCATTTCGTCCCCAAAGGTGGGACGTTCCCTATCGAAACGATCATGATTGTTGTGAGAAGCTCTGGTTTGTGAGAAGCTTATACCTGAACCTACCCCAAATGGGACAACTTTTTTACCACGACATGTTGATGCCGCTCCCTGATAGCATGCCAAGTTTCATGAATACAAGACGAGTTTTGGATTTACTAGAATTTTAAAACCAGGCATCTCAAAGTTTTGTCGGCAATCAACAGTGCCCTGGTGTTTGAATTTCATTCCCATCTCTTGCATGGGACCTAGAAATTCACCCCAAGGACACACATGTGATTTTTCGACCAACTTTAGTGCTTTGGAGCATGTGCTTGTAGTTCAAATTTGAATTATGCACATAAAATGCCTAGAAAACATAGTTAATGTATAAAAAAGGCCAAACGAACCCCGAATAATTCCAAGATTAAACACAACACTCCTGTTGTTCTATGACACTAGAATTTTTTTGAAAGCAATAAGAGGCAACTGATATCGTCCTATTGTCAAAGGTGGTACGTTCCCTATCAAAACCATCATGCTTGTTGTGAGAAGCTCTGGTTTGTGAGAAGCTTATACCCAAACCTGCCTTAAATGGGACAAAATTTACACCACGACATGTTGATGCCGCTCCATGATAGCATGCCAAGTTTCATGAATTTTGGACAAGTTTTGGATTTACTAGAATTTAAAAACCAGGTATCTCAACATGTTTCCGACAATCAATGGTGCCCTGGTGTTTGAAATTCATTCCCATCTATTGCATGGGACCTAGAAATTGACCCAAGAACACACATGTGATTTTTCAACCAACTTTGGTGCATTGGAGCATGTGCTTTTAGTTCATATTTGAATTATGCACATAAAATGCTTAGAAAACCCAGTTAATGTACAAAAAGTCCAAACAAACCCCGAAAAATTCATTCCCATTTCTTTCATGGGACCTAAGCATGCACTGAAGGACACATATTTGATTTTTCAACCAATTTGTATGCACCAGAGCATGTGCATGTAGTTTATTTTTGAATTGTGCACGTGAAATGGCTAGAAAACCAGTTTAATGTATAAAATGTCCACATGAACCCTGAATAATTCCAATTCTTTTACGACACACATATAGTTGCATGTTCACTGTAGATAAAAGGTCTAGAAATTCAAACCGCGTCCATTGCCACTGTGACCCCATTTTGTAATTCAAATCAAGTAGATCCCACATAGTTTATTATCACCAACCGTGTGAGATGTAGTACAAAATATCTTGGAGAACCGTCGGTGTATAGTACGCGAGAAGGTTCGTCGGCTACAGTCCACAGCCGGCGTGTCAAGCACACTAGCTCACTCCCCAAAAATTCATGCCTCTGCATCCCTCGCAATCTCGAAAATATCTACCGCCTGGAAGGTTTTAATGTTTGACAGCACACGATTAGTATGTGCGGACCATGTGCGATATCTGTTACTCCCACTCTGCTTCAGTCCCCTGATTCAAATTTTCAGTAGCCTCGGCATTTTACTCCTACCTCTGCATCCTTCTCAATCTCAAAAATATCTACACTCCCTTGATCCAAATTTTAAGTAGCAACGCCTTGTTACTCCCACCTAGTAAAATTTTCAGTTGCCGCAATATTTCCTCAAACACAACCTTGCCCCTCCTCCACACACACCCCAAAACCTCCACTCACACAGACACACACAACTCTTGAAACCATTGGTAGGCCGCCGTCATCGCCGACGCCTCCATCCTGAACCTCTGCCTATGTGTCGGGGAGCTCGAGGAGCTAATGGCCAAAAAGAGGTTTATCACGGCCTTTTCACCCGACGCCGGCGAGGTGGCCGCCAAGGTGTCCCTGTCGTCCTCCGCGGGCCCGATCCGCCGTCGCCGGTCCCCCGATCCGCCCGCCACCGCGCCCTATGCCGGTTCGAGGACTTCCCCGTCCTCCCTCGGACCCGGCAGCCAACGAAGTCCTACCCCGGGGTCCGGCAGCGGCGGTGGGGGATGTGGGTCCTTGAGATTACAGATCGAGAGACCCACACCCGCCAGTGGCTCGGTATCTTCCACACGGCCGAGCTCGTAGCTATGGAGTACGACCGCTGGTAGGTCCACTACCACAGGGCAGCGGCTAGGCTCAATTTCATCTTCAGCACACATTCAGTCCACCTCGTTCCACCGGAGCCACGGGTGGTGAGCTCGGCTATGGTGCGGGAGGACCACGAGGCGTGGGAGCGCATCGAGGCCAAGGCCGCTGACGAGGCCTACATGCAAGAGCTCTGCCGCCAGCACCTAGATCTCATGGAGGCTAAGTGGGTGATCTTTACCGGCGCAGAGGGCGGCGAGGTTATCACGCTCTCCTATGATGACGAGATCGAAGGCGGCGAGAACGGCGGTGCAGAGGGCGGCGAGGTTATCGCGCTCTCCCCTGATGACGAGGTCGAAGGCGGCGGCGACGACGGCGCGGAGGGCGTCGAGGTGGGCCCCAAGGACGAGGAGATCGACATCGACGAGTGGAGGAGTGCCTTCCCTAATGACCTCGATGACGGTACTGGCCCGGACCCGGCTCGCGGCACGCCGTACAGGATGAGGAAGGATTGGCTTGACCTCTACTTCCATCGAAAGTACTTTAGCTTAGTTGAAATTTATGTTTTATGTTCGGTTATGCAAAACTATCTATGATTATGTTTGAATGCATGCTACTTTCAATTGAACCTGCTTTGAACTTGATCAAATTGAAGTTTACAATCTTAAGTTTAGGGATCGACTAGAAAAGGCCAATATATATATATATATATATATATATATATATATATATATATATATATATATATATATATATATATATATATCCACTAAGGGTTTTAGTCCTTTAACTTTTTAAGGATCGCCTAGAGATGTCCTTATGACTTGTTTATTTCAGTTCTTCACAATGTGATGCTCCATATGTGCAACTAGTTGCCATGCAGTTCAATTTCATCAATAACAGTTTCAACAATACCACTATGAATTATGATATTTGGTTGTTGTTAAGGATATTGCAGTTAACATGCCTTTTCGTTTTTCAATTGTTGTTTAGCAACATGCATTGTACTGAATGAATAATTATGCAATCCCATGGTACATAGCAACAAGGAAGAGTGTTACCTTAATGTTCTGATGATGCCTAGATATACATGTAATAAAATCTTATATAATGGGACGGATGAGTGTTGTACTTTATCATTTTTCAATTGTTGTTTAGCTTCTAATATTAAATTGGTGCTTTTAGGTACATATATCATTAACAAAGATCCACACTCCAACCCTTTCTGCGTATGGGGCAATGAGATATTCATGAACCAGCATCAAGTGAGGAAACTGACAAAGATTGTTATTGAAATGGGTTTAAAAGATGTCAATCGAACTATTTGTTTACACTTTATGCAACACAACAGTGAACTGCAGGATGGTAAGTAAAAACCCTCTAGCCTTCTTTGTACTGCCCGTAATGAGTTGTGTTAGATGACAATATCTGAATCTTTTTTCTTTTGAAGTGGATCCTTAAGCAGTTTACTCAAGATTACCTGTCAAACTACATGATTGGCGGCCGGCCATCACAAGGGGTTGGACTAGAGTCTTGCATGCCTTCTGCATCGAGGAGAGCACAATAGGACCATTTCGATTCACCTTGTTCCGCAACTGGAATGTCTGTCACCTCTTTCTTTACCATCTGTAATAGTACAAGTATAGAACCCTGGTACATCATTCTTTATTTGGTGCTTATGTAATTCTTAAACATATGTACATGTGAATCGAATGATGCATTGGTTGTTTGAACCTAATGGATATGAATAAAGCTATAGCCTACTTTCAAGTTTAAATTAGGTACAATTTTAAATAGCATCAATTAAATTAGGGAAAAATTATGTTGTGCAGGTCATTGCGGCACCCACGGTTGGTAAAACACAAACGTTTGCAATATTCACCATAATCCGAAACGGTTCACAGAGAGGAAACGTGTGCAAGAATGCACATAGTTGCCGTTTGCAAAGCGTGTGTGATGTCAGACACTATCACATACGACGCGGGAAAACTAAATGTGTGTGATAGTCTACCCATCGTACACGGTTTATAATCACGAACTATTTGTGATGTGCCAGGCATCGTAAAACTCCCGTGCCTGGAATCTGCCTGGAAAACTGTCCTGCCTAGAATCTGCCTAGATTTAGGTAAAACCACAAAACTCCGACTGCGATGACAATGCGAGCACAAACGAGTAGCAAGGATGAAGCGTTTGGGATATTTGAGATATCGGAAACAGTTATAAGGGACAACTGTATGCATCGAGGCTCCCTATCCCCGATGGTTTCTGGGTCATGTGGGAAGGACCCCCCTTATCGCCCACACTCACTTGGCGACGGTCCCAAATGCCGTTGCAAAAAGGGGTTAAAAACCGTTTGTATAGCACCAACGCGTACTAGTGCTCTGCAAGGTTGACTTTCGGGTCGATAACATCGGGGAAGCTGGAGGAAAGTAACTCTCGAATTGAAACTTGAGAAAATATCGAGAGCAAAGTAAGGAGGTATCATGGGAAGTTTCGAGCGGGCAGGCAATTGTTCGATGCCTGAAACAGGGCGTGAAAGGGGTTCCTAGCAACGAGAATAAGTATTGCATATGGTACTAGAATTGATGATCTCTCAGAAGGTGGCTCGTGAATTACATACGAGGCCACGTGTGAGGAACAATATTGGGAACAAGGGGGGGTGTACAAGAGAGTCAAGTTTTGATCCAGTGGAACTGTGGGTTATGGGCCCACCATGTGGGTTAAAAGTAGGAAGGGCGGCGATGTCTTGCATGATCATGTAAGCAAGGCATGTCAGAGGATAGCATGTCAGTTATTTCGGCAACAACATATGTACCAAGGGCGAGGGACGAAGAGAATCATTTTCCTGCTCGTTCAACAAGGCAGATCAATAGGTAAAGTTCTCGTCCATTGGTGGTTAACGTAATGCCATCAACAAAAGCTACAGGATCTTACTGACATGGTTGTACACCAAGGTGTTTACATAAGCAGAAGGATTTTACTGCTTAGATCATATAGATCACAAGAAAGGTTGAACAAAACAATGTAAAGGAAAATGTGATTATCAGATTAAATAGAACAATGGAAAGGAAAATGTGTTTAAACACATAGTTCAGGGGTATATCCTTCCCAAGGACAAGCAGAGAAAGATATCCATGACAGGATAGAAAGTACAAAGCAATTTAGTTAAGGGGAGAGGAATTTCATGACATTACCCAAACAATGGTGTTCGAATAATTGATAAAGAAAATTTAGCATTGTGCTTCAAATGTCCTTATTGATGATCGAAGTACCACAGACATGCTTCGAGAAAGCATTGACATGGTCATCAATTAAGGTTCAGACTTTGGATACACAAAGGATCCATCAGGAACAACTTATAGAATAAGTCATACAATTTCCTCATGGAAGAATGGCTAACCTTGCTAAAAAGGAAACCATAACAATAGGTCTTCCGGCCAGGTGTGCTAGGCATGATCTCACCTTACCTGATCATATAAAGACCAACGTTATAACTCTTGAAATATGTACCAACCGTCATATCTGACCAAGATTCAGTTCTGATTGGTGCCAGGATACCTCAGACTCAGGATGTCTGAGAAGAAAAGGTGCAACACAAATTGATGAGATGACATTGTAAGATTCTCAGGAAATGAACTATGGAAGCAAGTTTTGAATCAAGAGTCCACCATTAACCAAGGAGAAGATGAGGATGTGGCTAATGTACTCAGCGACACCCAAAAAGATGGATTTCCACAATTATGGGATCAAGGAGATAACATTTGTCAGATCAAATGATATAAAGGTGTATGGTTGAGGAAAACATACACATTTAGGCATTGGCTGGAAAGTGCACCCGAAATATGGGCTAGGTAGTATGATCAATGTTAGAATGGCGACTCAATGAATAAAAGACTTAGAATGAAGCTATCGATCATTCACTTCAAAGTAATAGGGTTGCTAGAAGTTTTGAATTCACACATCATAGTTCAATTGTCGGTATTCCAGCTAGGAACCACACGGGAACCGAGAAATGAATGGATATGGTGAGAAGTACTACTATATCAAGAATTCTTAAGTGAAAAAATTCTCATAACATCCTTGATATAAAAGATGGTAATAATCTAAGGTAGAACATAATATAAGCTGGATGGCAAGTTGCATCTGTGACATGAACAAGTTTCTGATGAAGGGAAGGTAAGGATGTTGTCACGGTAACTCAATTTACCAAGGAATGAGGATGGCACTTGTCATCAAGAATTCGATTGATATCCTGGAAGGGGTCAAAATGTTGACGATGATCACGTTTTTTTTTTGTCGAGAGGCTCCACAAAGAAGCAACCGAACAACGACTACAAAAAGCAAAAGGACAGATGCAGCAAAAGATTATTGGAGCAACAAACACGACACCAACTCGGAATCAAGCTTGTTGTTCGAGGTGAAACGCTTGGACAAGGAAGATAGACGTAAGCTTAGCTCATTGTCGAAAGTTGTGTTTCGGGAATAAGGACTAGGTAGCATAGTTAAAATCATCACGATAATGATACAACTGAGCAGGCTAGGAAAGACGGATCGAGTACAAACTCATAAGTGAAAAAGATTACTAAGAGTTGTTTAGTCGTGGCGTGGACTCGATAAAGTTATGGTATCCTTGAGTGATAAATAACCCAGAACCCGAGGAAAATTGGAGTGAGTGAGAATTTAGTCCATCATGAAGAAATCATAAGAAGCTATGCAGTTCCGTGATAATCTCGAGATACCAGGGGGGTAATACTCATCGATAGATCAAAGTAGAGGTTGGACTGGGGTATTGCTGTGCAGAAGACAAGTGCTTAAACTTGCATGAGAAATGGTATTTAAAGGAGAACATGGTCAGAACCACGATTGCAAAAAGACAAATCCCGGATATAAGATGAACTATGACAAGGGGATAATTATTAGTACAAGAAGCTTCCATGATAAGTTCCACATCGGGTCCATGGGCATGAACACAAAGTTCAAGGTCGACTCCCACTTCTTCACGGTTAAACTTTTCATTCACTCCTCATCTTCGAAGAAGTTGTATGGTTGAAAATTATCTGGTAAAACACCAGAAGGGTATGACTTGTGAAAACTTTCGGGTTCATACAACTTTGGGGAAGTCAAAGGTTCAACAAATCGGGGCATCTTAGAAACATATGCCCCAAGCTTCAAGAGTAAATATCACCAGCTCGAAAGCAGAGCATGGTTGTCCAAATCATGGAATAGGATTTATCAATTGCTTTATGTATCAGGGAAAGCACTTCTCAAGGTTTTTGTATACAAAGGGCACTATCGGGTGATAATTCATCAAAGGATCTGACGGTCCATAACGGAGCTGATGTGAGCATCGGCACACAATCAGAGTAAGAAACAATGCAAAGGCATTGGACTATAGAAATAACTAACTAATTCAAAGCTCAACGCAAAGGAATTATGCTTTACAAATCAACGGATCAGGAGCAAGCGCTCTGATTAAGGATGGATAAGCTGAGTAGGCTTAAGGGTACAATCGATGGCAATTTGATTGGTCAGGATCCATCCCATGTTTAAAATGACGTCCGAGTCAGAAGGATGAATTATAGGATCTAATTGAGGATTGCCAGAATTCGTAATATATTGAATCTACTAAAAATGATAATGAAAAATGTTGCCATTAAGTTAACCAGACTCATGAGATTAATCATAATGCAAGCAAGCAAGAATTTCAAGAGCAATAAGTTGCTAAGGATATTTGGAAGTTCGAATAGTATTTCGAAGACCTTAGTGAAACACATGAATAACTGGGGATGAACGGATACTCTGCATGTGCGAGGAAATATCCATAGGGGTATTCATGTGGCAAAGAACTGCAAGGCAGTAGGCACAAAGTATTCTCTGAAAAATAGAGAGAATTTTGGGGTATCTTGTAATAACAAGATCAACTCAGAACAAAAGTAAGAACGACAGGTGTATGTATTTATCCATAGGGATATTTTGGTGGTTGGGAATTGTGAAAGCAACGGGTACAAAATCTCGACAGAACATCAGAGAGTATCATCGGAATCCTTTGGTGCACCAAGCAATCATCTGGAGTGAGGGGTTGTCTGGGAGGAAGTATTACGATAACCTAGAGTGAAAGTTAGCAAAATCATTTAACCCGAACAGAAGAGAGATCAGATTCCCAGAGTATAGATAGAGGAATAAAAGATCCTAATACCACCGAATGGCGACTTGGGCCCGTAAGCCTCACAGCCATGTTAGTAAAAGTTTTGCAATGACTAGACTCTACTTCGACCAAGGAGTTTGAAAGGGGGATTCCTACAGGTAATCGGCTCTGATACCAACTTGTGACACCCCGATTTGACCATACAATAATCATGCACGCAAATGTGTACGACCAAGATCGGGGACTCACGGGAAAATATCACAACACAACTCTAAACACAAATTGATGATCATACAAGCTTCATATTACAAGCCAGGGGCCTCGAGGGCTCGAATACATAAGCTTGACCATAAACAAGTCAGCGAAAGCAACAATATCTGAGTACAGACATACACTAGTACATCAAGGTGCTATACAAATGGTTTTTAACCCCTTTCCGCGATGGCATTTGGAACCGTCGCCTAGTGAGTGACTGCGATAGGGGGGGTCCTTCCCACACGACCCAAAAACCATCGGGGATATGCCCTCCTGGCACACACGCTCGACAAAATGAGGTCGTGTGCGATCGGCGAGCGATCAAATATGGTTATACGTATAGTAGTGCTAAAGAAATCAATTATACACGCGAAATCATTTCCGGTGGTAAGCTCAACCCACACAGTCAGTCCCCGCTAAACGTTTACGTTCATATATGCATCCCACACAGTCGCTCCAAGGAAAACATTTCTGTTCGTAGGTACATCACACACAGTTTTACAGGTTAAATCATTTGCGATAGCATTTCCATTGCACACGGTATTAACAATTTAATCATTTGCATTATTGAATGCATCAGACACGATGCGTAGAAGAAATTGTCTGGCAAAGGTTGTCCATCACACACAATTTTTATATGGCAAACGTTTGCGCCATGTGGCCTAATGCAAACAGTTTTCAAGAGGATGTCTTGTGTGATTGTTCATTAATCCAACACAGTTTATTCCTAGAAACTGTGTGCGTTGCCCGAGGTCATCGCCCATAGTGTTATCTTAATTGCCGTTTACAATAGAAAAACCCAATTAGCAGGCGAATTATCCTATTATTAATAATCCATTTATTAATATAATTGACATTTCATATTAGGTAGACAATATATTTCATTTTCATAATTTAAATATGTCACGGGAAACCACGACCACCTATGGGACCAGGAAGCCCCTTGCTGGTTCGGTGGGGGGACGTCGCACTGCACAAAGAGTAGACAAGCGTGCGGCGGAACGACAGAGATCACGCGGGAAGTATTACCTAGGTTCGGGCCTCCGTGGTGGCGTAAGACCCTACTCCTGCTTTGGTGGATTGATGGTGGAAATGAGGTGGTGGAGCGTAGTACACTTGCCCGACAGGGGTTGCCTCAAGGCAGCAACGACTACACGCGTACGGGGGTGTGAGTTATCCCAGCCTCTAACCCTGTCTACGGTTGCCATGGGCCTCCTTTTATAGATTAAGGGGTTACCACAGTGGCAAAGTAGTCTTTATGCACCGATAAGATAGCAACAATGCTATCATACCTAACTCTGCGGCCTGACAGGGCGCATTAAATGCACCGCTCAACGTCACATCACTGGTTGCCCGGCAAGGCTTTCCAGGCTATCTTGCCAGCTCCGCGCCTGCTCGCTCGACACGTCGCAGGACGGGTGTCATCTGTGGGCTTTTCTTGTAGGGAGAGGCTGCCATGTGGCCAATGGCTGCCACTTAGTCACTTTGCGGCTCGACACTGCACTGATCGACAATGTGAGTCGTGGTGGAGTGGATCGTGAGGTGGTTTAGCCTCAGTGAGTCCCGGCAGGCTCTGCCGGGGTGCCTTAGTTGTCTTCTCTGGGGGTAGCCTCACCCCTTGCTGGGCTCGCCTGCCCGGCAAGGGAGGCCTTTCTCTTGGCGATATATTGCTGCTCTGGCTTGGTGTTGGTCCCTCTGATCTGCTTGTTGATCCTTCGAACCTTTTGGTTTCTTGTACTTTGACTTGGGCTGGTGCTTCAATCTTGTTCCCATGCCTGTGCACAGTCAGGGAAACAGACCCAGGGTTTGTTGCACCGACATAAGCCCTCAGGCCTGCCCCGATTGCGCTTCTGAGCGTCGTCGGGGTAGGGCCTAATAAGTGCACATGCGGGGTTGCTGAAGAGGCTGGTCTCTTGAGGACTTCTTTGCTTCTTCATTAGTCTTGATTCCGAGCCAGTTTCCGGTTTCTCCGCGCATTGTGTAAAGCCAATAGTGGTGGGGCCGCTCCAGCAATGGTCCGTGAATGACTTTAACACACGGGGTAGAAATTGCCAATTCACTCTTTCCACCACACCCTTATCCTTAGCCACGTATGCTGCATGCATCGCGCGGGGTAGGTAACGAAGGCGCATGGCGTGGGAGAGCATCAAGGCGAGGGCCCGGCCATCTTGAATTGGAGGAGGAGGACGGTGGCTGCCCCTTTGAGGGAGCGGCTCCCCTCCTTGGCCTGCCTATAAAAGTAGGGGTGGAGGAGAACGGAGTCACCCATCCCCGCATTCTTCCTCTTCTGTCTTTTGCTTCTGCTGGTTATGTTGAAGAGAAGAGTCTGGTGCCAGCCCCCAGGCAGTAGCTTGTGCTAGATGGGGCTGAAGGGCCATTGCAGAATTTGGGGAGTGGGTCTGGTCCGAGATGTAGCATGGCGTAGCAGCAGGTGCGCCCAGGGTACGAGAGATGGCAGAAGACACCTATATGGTGAGGTATCCGCCCCCTTTGCCTAAACTGGTTGCCTTAGGACAAGTGCCGGTCTTGGTCATGGGCTGTCGAAGCTCGTCTTATCGCCGCTGAAGTCCCCGAGGTCGCGGGTGCCATCCGAGGGTGCAGCGCTCGGGGATGTTGGCGTCCCCAGCACTGCTCCTTCCAGCGGAGCCGGGGCTATTGCAGAGGAAGGGACCACCTTCCGCTTGTCAAGAGGGGAGGAGGGCGTATCTTGATCCCCCTCGCCGTCCTGGCCACTGGTCGCTTCTCTGCGGGGGAACTGGGCTGGAGGTCCGGCGTCCCCCTAGGGCGGCGGTGATGAAGAGAAATCGAGGGAGGACGGAGAAGGCGGTTGGTGTGGTGGTGACCCCGACGCGTTCGTCTCCTTCTGGGGACCTGCCGCCCCATCTTTCCGCTCCTCTCCTCCCTCCCCGGCACCATCGTCACTAGCCTCTCTGGGTGGTGGCCAAGGAGGGATGTCCTCTTGGTGCCTTCGGCTCCCCTCCAACAGTTTTCCAGCTGAGCTTTGGCGAGTGGCCCTACCGCTGCTCAAACTGGGGCTTCCGATCGGTCCTGGAGGTGGTGAACAGGGAACCACCGAGCTGCCCCCTGCACTCCTCCTTCGCAGCCTCACAATTCCCGATCTTGTCAGGCTGCGCCCGGCAGGACTTGACGAGACCGGGATGGGCTCCTGCTTGAGTGCTTCGTTAGTCCCTTTCCCTCTCCTTTGTTTCACCTAGCAGAGGGGAAATGAAAAGAGGGAGGGTTATGGTGCACTTATCTTTTTTCAACCTTAAATCTGTAGGCACTTGCCAAATTTTAATTCGAATAATGTAACTCCTTGAGTCCATGTTCGTGTTCTGTAATGCTTGTACTTGTATCAGCATGTTAATGAAAAAGATGAACCTTGCCGGGAACCCGTGCATGTGTATGTCCATGCAGAGGTGAGATACCTCTTTAATGTAAATAAACAATTTTCTCGGCAAGCTACTCTGCTGGCACTGTTTTTGTCTGCCGGAGAATCACATCTGCCGGGGAAATGACAAAGGGGCCAGCCCCCTGCCAACTTCTTTTCACCAAGGACCACTACAACCATCCCGTCCGAAGCAACGTTTGATTTTGGGATGGGAGCACCCAAGCCTCAAGAGAGTGGCGATGTTTTCTTACGCACAAGTTATAGCTTATAGAACACTAGCGGACAAGAGGTAGAACTTATCTGTTTGGCTTGCCGGGGATTGCAGCGCCGGGCAATCTTCTCAAATCCTTGTCGAAGCCAAGTTCACGACAGGAACCTGTAGCTTCATGCAGATGAGAATGAATGCAGGATGCAATCCTATCTATATGCATATGAAAATGCTCATGAAATGCTTATGCAGTGATCATGGAATGCTCACACATGGATGCGATCTTTGTCAAGCCCCCCTACAATGTTTCTTTGTTTTCTCTTGCACGGGGTGATCACCTTGCTTTGTACAAGGGTTAACATGCAGCTGAGGCAAGGCGTGTACAAATGGGTGGCTGCCGAGCAGGGCCCGACAGCCGTGCCTTATGGGTAGAACTTACGGAGATGCTAAATATTCCACGAGTTTTGCAATTGAATGCCATCTCCGGTCTCCAGACGGACCGCACCAGGTCTGCTGGCTTGTACTACCCGGTAAGGGCCTTCCCACTTCGGTGATAACTTGTGTGTACCCTTGGCGGACTGAACACGCCTTAGGACAAGGTCACCTTCCTCAAAACACATGGCATGAACCCAGCGGCTATGATAGTGACGCAGGGCTTGCCGATAGCATGCAGCACGCGTAGCAGCCCAGAGACTGTTCTCCTCGAGTAGCACAGCATCGTCACGCCGATGTTGAACTTGCGCTACTTCATCATAGGCAAGCACTCGAGGCGACTCGTAAATGAGTTCCGTGGGGATAACTACTTCTGCCCCGTAGACCAGGGAGAAGCGAGTCTGCCCGGTATCTCAGTTTTGTGTCATTCTTATGGACCATAGAACTACCGGCAGGTCCTCGACCCACCGCCTGTCGTGCTTCTGCAGCGTATAAAAAGTTCTTGTCTTGAGTCCACGCAGGACTTCAGCGTTCGCCCTCTCAGCTTGTCCATTGCTCCGGGGGTGTGCCACATAGGGAAATTAGATCTTGCATCTGAGGGCATGAACATAATGCATGAAGGCGCGGCTCGTGAACTAGGTGCCGTTGTCGGTAATGATCCTTGTCGGAACTCCAAAACAACACACTAGATCTTTTAAGAATTTGATAGCTGACTGACCAATCACCTTTCTCATGGTAGTCACTTCCGGCCACTTTGTAAACTTGTTGATGGCAACGAACAAGAATTCAAAGCCCCCGATTGCTCGGGGGAAGGGGCCGAGGATATCGAGCCCTTAGAACGAAAATGGCCATGATAAAGGGATTGTTTGAAGAGCTTTGGCAGGCAGGTGAGTTTTCTTGGAATGGAACTGTCAGGCTACACATTTCGTGACTAGCTCGACCGCATCTTGGAGGGTTGTGTGCCAATAGAATCCTTGCCGGAATGCTTTCCCAAGTAATGCCCTTGATCCAATGTGGGAGCCGCACATGCCTTTATGTATTTCAGCCAGGAGTTCCTTTCCTTCTTCCCGGCAGACACACTTCAATTTCACACCCTTGGGCCTCCTTCTGTACAGAGTGTCATCGACAAACTGATACATACTAGCCCTCCGGGCTACTTTTTCAGCTCCATCTTGTTTGCCGGGAAGTTCTCCGGTTTGGCGGAAGTGGACAATGTGCCTTGCCCAAGTTGGAGCCTAGGGCACAACAACGAGGACTAGCGACACCTCCTCTGTTGTGGGAGCACATGCCTCATTCGCAGGGTCCATGGACCCGACTGGAGGGGGTGGTCCGGCAGGCTGTGAGGAGTTATTTCCGGTAGGGTCTCTGCCAGGTGCAGACGGCTTACCGGGAGAGGCTTACCGGTGTCCAACTTTCTCCTTTTTTGGGCTATTGTTGCTGGGGATACGGAGGGCTGAGTGAGATGGAGAACAAAAGTTCCTAGTTCCACAGGAAGCTTCTGCGTAGCACACTTTGACAGATGATCAGCTATGCTATTTTCCGCACCAGATACGTGCTCTATTTGCAATCCGTCAAAGTGCTCCTCCAATGTCCTCGCTTCCTCGAAGTATGGCTCCATCAATGGACTTTGGTAATCCTTATTGACTTTTCTCACCACAAGCTATGAATCTCCTCGAATGATCAATTTTTTTATTCCCAATTCCACTGCAATCCTCAGCCCGGCAAGGAGCCCTTGATACTCAGCTGTATTGTTGGTTGCTTCTTCCCGGGCAAAATGCATTTGGACGACGTACTTCAAGTGCTGCCCGGAGGGGGCGATGAGAAGCATGCCAGCTCCTGCACCTTGTAGGGAAAAAGCACCATAAAAATACATAATCCACTCCTGGGGTGATTCCTTGCAGGGATAACTGTCTCTCTTACTTCCTCATTAGGGGTTGGCATCCATTTTGCAATAAACTCTGCCAACGCCCTGCTCTAAATAGTTGACGTGCTCTCAAACTTCAAACCAAAGCTGGATAACTCTAAAGCCCACTCCACTATTCTGCTGGTAGCCTCAGGGTTGCGAAGTATCCTTTGCAACGGGAAACGAGTGACAACCGTAATCTCATGGGCTTGGAAGTAGTAGCGTAGTTTCCTTGAGGTCATGTTGAGACCATAGATCAACTTTTGCACGCCAGAGTACCTTGATCTAGCCCCTATAATAGGGAGCTGACGAAGTACACTTGACACTACACCACTTTCTTCCTTGCCGCGTCCTTGGGGTTGCTCTCGCTGACATGCTCACCGCTGTCCTGGTCCTTCTCTGACTCTGCCGGCCTCTGCCCACTCTCTACCTCATCCACTTCTCGCTGTGCTATCAAGGCTGCACTGACTACTTGGTTGGTTGCTGTTAAGTACAATAGCAACGGCTCTAGGGGTCTAGGAGTGACCAAGGTAGGCACAGAGGACAAATAGGCCTTCAACTGTTGCAAAGTTGCATTTGCTTCCGGGGTCCACTTCATGGGTCCTGCCTTCTTCAAAATTTCTAAGAACGACAGGGCGCGCTCGACATACTTGGAGATGAATCTGCTTAGCGCGGCAACGTATCCTGTTAGACGCCTCACATCCTTGATCTAGTCGGGGTTGGCTTCGATCCTGCGACGGGATACAAAGAACCCAAGCAGCTTGTCGGAGGGAACACCAAATACACACTTTTGTGGGTCGAGCTTCAGATTGATCTTGCGTAGGTTAGAAAATGACTCCTCGAAATCTTGGATAAGGGTGGCCCTATCCTTGGTCTTGACCAGAATATCATCCTATAGGCTTCTATGTTTCTATGCTGCTGTGGCTCAAAACCAATCTGGACTACCCTTGCAAAAGTGGACCCGACACTCTTTAATCCGAATGGCATGCCGACAAAGCAGTACGTACCACATGGAGTGATGAATTACGTCTTCTCTTCATCTTCCTTGGACATGAAGATATGGTGATACCCAGAGTATGCATCCACAAAAGAGAGCAAATCACAACCTAAGGTGGAATTCACAATCTGATCAATAGGCGGCAAGGGAAACGGGTCCTTCGGGCAAAGCCTTGTTGGGGTCTGTGAAATCTATACAAAACCTCCACTTCCCATTAGCCTTTCGGACTACCACAGGATTTGCCAACCACGTTGGATGCAACACTCCTCTGACCAAACTAGCTGCCTCAAGTTTCTTGATCTCTTCTACAATGAACTGCTGCCTCTCCAAGGCCTGCTTCCAGACTTTCTGCCTGACAGGTCGGGCATGTGGGCAGACAACAAGGTGGTGCTCAATTACCTCCCTGGGAACACTGGGGATATCAGATGGTTGCCAGGAAAACACATCAATATTCGCCCGCAGGAAGGCAATGGGCATGCTATCATATTTGTCATCGAGGGCGGCGCTGATAGTGAAAGTGCCATCAACGCCAGCCAGCCCTGCCTGGACCTTCTTCACATGGGGTGCAGCGACCCTGGATCTCTTGCTGTTGGAACACTCCGACACGTCATCAATGGGTGTCGTGCAATCGGTGGGGGCATGCTTCCCGGACTCTTTGCCGGATGTCCTACAATCCCTGTTCTTTCCTTTTCTTTCCTTGGCGGGAACTGCTGCTGCCGCTGCCTCTGCCACGACTGCGTCCCCGTACATCTTGTCCACACAAATGATTGATTCCTTTTCATCTGATGGGGTGGTGATAACTCACAGTGGCCCATGCATCTTCAAGGTGTTGTAGGCATAGTGGGATGCCGCCATGAATGTAGCCAGGGCTGGGCATCCAAGAATCCCATTGTACGGCAGGGGTAGATCAACCACATCAAACACAATCCTCTCAGTCCGGTAGTTCAATCCTCCCCAAACATGCTGGCTCCACGGCATTGACTTAGGATGACTCCTGCTGGGATTAACTCCTTGAAACGTGTTGGCAACCTCTAGCTCTTTGTCTGCTATCTGAAGGTTGTTGATAACTGCTGGGGAAATCAGATTCAACTAGGTCCCGCCGTCCACCAACATCTTTGTGACCTTGAGGTTGCGAATTTTTGGGGAGACTAACAAAGAAAAGCATCCTACCGCAGTGGGTACATCTAGGATAATCCTCCTCGTCAAAGATGATGGGCGTACGGGACCATTTGAGCGGCTTCGAGGCCTCTAGCGCAGGCTCCACGGCATTGACTTCTCACGCCCACCGCTTGAGTTGACGGTGAGAGGCGTGCAGAGATGCACTTCCGTCAATGCACAAGGCATCAGTGGCCTTCTAAAACTCTTGCTCACTAGTTTCCTCTTCATCCCCTCCATCACTCTCATCATCACACGCTCCCTTTTCTCGACCTCTGGTGGGCTCTCCATGATTCCTAAGGGGTTTGCCGGGGCGACTTACTTCACCACCTTGGCCCTTACCGCCAGCAACATTCTGACCCGTTTCCTTATCACGCTTCTCATACTCTGGTCTCTGTCTCTTGACAAGCTACTCAACCCGATGACACTCTTGAAGGTCGTGGCCCTTGGTCCGATGAATCTTGCAATATGGCCCATCACCTTTCCAGGCTTTCTAAGCAGCAATGGCTTCCTAGCAGTCAATGCACATGACAACTTCCTTGCCAGTACTAGGCATACCCGATCCATCGACAGTCATCACTGCCTTATCTCTCCGCTTCTTACTGCGCTTCTTGCTCTTCTTCTAACTGGTTGATTCATCATCATACTCTGAATCAACATTGATACAATCTTCCTCTCCGGGCAACTTCCTTCCCTCCTACATCCGAGCACACTTATCCACCAGCGTATAGAGCTCCTTCACAGTCTTGGGCAACCGCACGTTCATCTTTGTAATGCCCAGGATGGGACTATACCTCCTACATGTCGAGGCACGACTTAAAGGTATAAGCCCATTCTGGAATGATCTCAAGTTTGGTATCTTTGCACGACTCATGTAAAAGAGGGATGAAAACGCAAAAGAATAGTTGTCTTACACTCGCCACTTCACACAATACATTACATAAGCAAAACATCATTCAAAACATCACAACCCGACTACGGGCGAAGATCCAAAAGAAAGATACCAAAAACAACATAAAGCCACAGGTCTAAATCGCCCCTAGTAGAAACCACTACTAATCGTCGAAAATGTCACAAGCATACGGCCACGCTCTTCATGGAACTCCCGGAAGTTCTGATCCATCTCCTGCTTCAAACTCGGCTGAACCTGCATCTGATGTTGTAGTATCTGTGAGCCACGAGGACTCAACAATCCCATAACCATGGGTATCAAGACTAGCAAAGCTTTATGGGTATGGAGAAGGGTAGTGGTGAGGTTGCAGCAGTGGCTAAGCATACTATGGTGGCTAGCTTACAAGTACAAGAATAAGATGAGCATCTACGCAAACGGTCGCAACTAGTAGTGATCGCTAAATATCCTGAACTACACACGAATCAAACATAACCCCACCGTGTTCTCTTCTCAAAGTGAAAAGAGACAGTCACGGTTACTCACACAGTTGTGTGTTTTACTTCGGATCCTCTGTCAAGTTTTCTACAACCGGACATTAACAAATTCCAATCTACCACATAACCGCGGGCACGGCTTTCGAAAGATCATAACCCTGCAGGGGTGTCCCAACTTAGCCCATCACAAGCTCTCATGATTAGCTGAAGTGATAAATATAATATCATCACCCCTTATCTTAGGGAAAACCGATCAGGCTCGGCATCCCGGTGCACAAGACATTTCGACAATGCTAAAACAAGTCCAGCAAGACCTCCCGGCGTGCCGACACCCTGATAGTAGCCGCGCGTATCTCGTCTCAGGCCACAACCGGATGGGCGATGCTACAGGTAAAACCAATCCTCGAGTTTCCCCATGGTGGCCCCGCAGGACCTCCGTTTGGGACCAACACCATCAGCACAGGCCCCCTTGTTATGTAGAATTAAGAACCCGGGGACATGACCCCCTATGCAATTAATTAATTATTTAAGTTGTTATTATGAGCAAATTAAAACCAATGTTGGGCCTTGCTGGAGGAGTTTTATTCAAAGACGAACTGTCAAGGGGTCCCCATCCACCCATCGTGTAAGGAACGCAAAATCAAGGAACATAATGCCGGTTTATCGGCGCCTAAGGTGGCATGAGTGGAACAAAACACCGAGCAAAAGGCCAAGCCTTCCACCCATGCCCAGTATATAGGTGTGTTAATAATAATAATATATATTGTGATATACCAACAACAAGTTCCCTCCTGGAACGATCTTCATCTTCACCTGCAACTAACAACGCTATAAGAGGGGCTGAGCAAGCGTGTAACATAGCCAAACAATGGTTTTGCTAGGAAAGGTGTCAAAGGTTAGAGGTCTCATGGCAACAAGGAAAGGCTGACATAAAAGATGTGTAGCGCGACATGTAACAATAGAATCAAGACAACTAAGCATGTCAATGGTAGTAAAGGTATCCAAGGGTATGATCATCTTGCCTGAGATTCCGCAAGGAAGAAGAACGGATCCAAGAAGTAGACGGAGCAACATAGTCGAGCGAATCCTCACAACTTCGGAACGGAACCGAAGCTAACAAGAGAAGCAACCGGAAAGAAACAAGCAACACGATAAACACACAATCATAAGCATGTCATGATGCACAAGCAAGCATGATGCATGTCATGTTTTAAATATGCATGTCATGGCAAAGTGCACAAACAAGTACTACAAGTTAAGTGGAGCTCAATATGCAACGAGTTGCATATTGACGAAACACCACATTTTATTTATTTAGTTGACTCTCTTTTATTTACAAGACAAGGTTAAAAGTTTGTTAACATGGCAAGAGGTGAAGCAAAAACAAACTACCTATTTAGCAATTTTAAATGAGGCCGGAAATAACAACAACAATTTCGGGAAAATCCCCATGAGCATGTTTAGCAATTTTAAGCAACAACAATTCACACATTTTAATGTTGTTAACATGATGCAGATGACAAGATCAAGTTTATGCAATTTTTATTAAAGGGTTGACATAAGAGATATGAAGCATTGTCACCGTGGTGGAAGGAAAGGGTGCCACGGCAATGATCCAAAAATGATGCAACGGCATCATCTCGGTTCCGGTAACTCGTCGAGAGACCGGTGCAAAAGATGACGGAGAGCGAGTCGAACAAGATGAAAGGTGGGATGATCCAGTCACCGGGTTCCCACGGATCGGCGACGAGGGAACCGAGGAGCATGACAAAAGACGAAACGGGCACGGTGCACACAAGGGAAACATCTCATACAACACACAAGCAACATTCGTTCACGGGCGTCGACTCGGTGGTATACCTTCGGAACATTCGTTTCGGGGCGGTTCGAGATCGTAGAGGAAGTAGTGGTACACGGGTCGTAGACGAAGTAGTCGTTCTATAGAGGTACTCGTTATGTAGCCGTTCTCGCGATTCGTAGAGGAAGTAGGCGTTCTCGTTTCGTAGATGTACTTGACGGTCTCGAGTGCTCCGGGCGTCGCGTTACTTGGCGCTTCCAAACGTTCGTCGTGGTACTTGAGGTCTCGGAACTTGTCGTTCTTATTAAACGAAGGGGTACTTGGTGTTTCCGGCTACGGTAGTCGTACACGTTTCGTAGGGGTTCGGGGCCGTCGAGGGACATAGTGGTACTTTCCGGTCTCGGTCTCGAGTCGTAGTTGAACTTGTGGGTCTTGGCGACGGTAGTGGTACACGGCGACGGTAGTCGTTCACGGAGCATGTCATGTTTTAAATATGCATGTCATGGCAAAGTGCACAAACAAGTACTACAAGTTAAGTGAAGCTCAATATGCAACGAGTTGCATATTGACGAAACACCACATTTTATTTATTTAGTTAACTCTCTTTTATTTACAAGACAAGGTTAAAAGTTTGTTAACATGGCAAGAGGTGAAGCAAAAACAAACTACCTATTTAGGCAATTTTAAATGAGGCCGGAAATAACAACAACAATTTCGGGAAAATCCCCATGAGCATGTATAGCAATTTTAAGCAACAACAATTCACACATTTTAATGTTGTTAACATGATGCGGATGACAAGATCAAGTTTATGCAATTTTTATTAATGGGTTGACATAAGAGATATGAAGCATTGTCACCGTGGTGGAAGGAAAGGGTGCCACGGCAACGATCCGAAAATGATGCAACGGCAACATCTCGGTTCCGGTAACTCGTTGAGAGACCGGTGCAAAAGATGACGGAGAGCGAGTCGAACAAGATGAAAGGTGGGGTGATCCCGTCACCGGGTTCCCACGGATCGACGACGAGGGAACCGAGGAGCATGACAAAAGATGTAACGGGCACGGTGCACACAAGGGAAACATCTCATACAACACACAAGCAACATTCATTCACGGGCGTCGACTCGGTGGTATACCTTCGGAACATTCGTTTCGGGGCGGTTCGAGATCGTAGAGGAAGTAGTGTTACACGGGTCGTAGAGGAAGTAGTCGTTCTGTAGAGGTACTCGTTATGTAGCCGTTCTCGCGATTCGTAGAGGAAGTAGGCATTCTTGTTTCGTAGATGTACTTGACGGTCTCGAGTGCTCCGGGCGTCGCAGTACTTGGTGCTTCAAAACGTTCGTCGTGGTACTTGAGGTCTCCAAACTTATCGTTCTTATTAAACGAAGGGGTACTTGGTGTTTCCGACGACGGTAGTCGTACACGTTTCGTAGGGGTTCGGGGCCGTTGAGGGGTGTAGTGGTACTTGCCGGTCTCGGTCTCGAGTCATAGTTGAACTTGCGGGTCTTGGCGACGGTAGTGGTACACGGCGACGGCAGTCGTTCATAGAGCTCATTTTTCTGCAGATGTACACACTTCCGTAGAGGTACTTAACGAAAATCTGCACGGTGGAACTTGGTGCTGCTCCCTGGTTCGAACAAAGGCGAAGAAGGTTCCGGTGGCCGTGGGCGTCGAGCAGTGGCTGGGCCATGATGCAGCGGCGGTGGCGTTGGAGAACGGAGGGGCGCTGCTGGACGAGGTACTTGGCATTGACGAGGAGGCGGGGCCTGGCCGGAGTGCGCGGCGAAGACGGGGCGCGAAGGCGCTGCGGATGGAGGCGCGCAGAGAGCTGCACGTGGGGGCTCCTCCCCTCGGCGAGGTGGCGGCCGGCGCACCTGGACGAGGCCGGGCAGGGACGTGGCGTCCTCTGGCTGCCCGGCGCGGGGTGGCCCTGGAGGAGGCGAGGCCACGGAGGAGAGGCGCGGAGGGGAAGGGCGCAGGGGCCTGGCAACGCAGGAGGGCGGCGGGGTGTTGGAGGGGGTCGGAATCGGGACTTGGCGGCACTGGAATCGCGCGGAGGCGGGGCGGCGCGCTGGAGATGGAGGCAGGGCGGCGTCGGCGCTGCTCCTGGCCGGCCCGTGGGACGCCAGGGCGAGGCGCGCTGGAGCCAGGCGACGGGCAGAGGGACGGAGGCAGCAGGCTACAAGGAGGAGAGGTGAGGGCGCGAGGGAGAGGGAGATGAGGCTGGGGATCGAGAGGTGAGCGAGGGGGGTTCGGGATCGGCTGCGAGGAGGATGGGATCGGGAGAAGCGACGCTGAGGGACGAGGAGAGGGAGAGAAGGGATCGGTGCGCTTCGGATTAGGAGCTGGGAACGGGCTGCGGCCTAGGGAGGCCTGGGGAGGCCTGGGCCGCGGGGATGGATGGCCTTAGGCCAAAGGAGGCCCAGATGGCCTAGGCCTACTGGGCCGTCTGGCACATCTCTCTCTCTGCATTTAAAATAAAACAGAGAAAAGAAGGAAATGGAAAGAGAAGTTGGGAGAGAAGTGGGCATGGGGTTAATTTTTCCTGGACTCGCAAAAATGTCCACGGTCCACGAAAAATAGGAGAGGCAATAATGAAAGTTTAAATTCCAATTCATTTGAATTTAATTCAAATGATTTGAACAAGATTGAGGCTTTGGAGAGTCCAAAAAAATTAGAATTTTGGTGGAGCTCGGGAAATGATTAAAGAATTGCTGGCAGAGTTCGAGTCAAGGAATTGAGATAGAAAATGCATGGAACTTAAATTGTAAGTGTGTTATGGTTAATTCCACACTAATGGAATATTTATTTATAATAGCTCCATAATTCTAGGAGGATATGTTATAAAGAGAAGTCATACTTCCCTCGATTTAAATGGATCGAAGATCCACACAATTTATTTAAGTTGAGATGCAAAATATTAAAGACATGATGGCATGATGACATGATGCAATGCAAAAATAAATAAAGCAAGCACAAGAAACACACAGGAAAACCGGTACATCTGGAATCTTCTGGGACGTCGGTCTTCGGGCGTCACAATCTTAGAACGAATCTGGCGGTTGCGCACATTGGACTGGAAGGTGGCTATTACGGCTACCAGATGGATATTTGGGATATTTCTATGTACTTTGCTGAATCTTTGTAAATACTTACAGAGGGTTTCTCCTTCCTTCTGCTGCAGAAGCTGCAAGTTGTTGGGCCTGCCGGGTTCTTGCTGGCCACCCGTGAAGGCGCTAATGAATTCGTGGCAAAGGTCAGCCCATGATGAAATGGAGTTCTCTGGCAGGTGCATCAGCCAAGACCTCACATTGGACTTGAGGGCCAAAGGAAAGTAGTTGGCAAACACCTTCTCATCTCTTCTCCCGGCAGCCTTATCGGCGATGGTGTAGATGCTCAAGAACTCTGCCGGGTTCAGCCTCCCATCGTACTTCTCAGGCATCTCTGGCTCGAACGTGCAAACGGAAGGCCAATGGACTTGCCGCAGCTCACGAGTAAAGGCAGGGCAGCCAACCTCGAAAGGTAGGCACCCGTAAATACCGAGCGCGGGCTCGTCGATGTCGGGGCCATCGCATTCGTCGGTCTGGCGGAGGTCGTTGCGGTGTTGGTCGACAATGATGCGCGCGTCTCCTCTCCGCCTATCCTTCGGGGCTCGTCGTTGGCCTGGACGCGCTCGAGGCTCAGAAGAGGCCATCGAGATGTCGTCGGGGTCTTGATTCTGTTGAGCCCGCGCTGGCTGCCATGGTGGGGATTGCACCATGGGGACGGCTCCCTCCGCATGGTGAGAAGCACGAGCCATTGCTGTCGCGTGGGGAGGCTGCAGCAGGCCAGCTCGCTGTGAGCCCCTAGCTTCAGCGAAACAGAGCAGACTTTGGATGGTGGCACGCCATTCGTCCATCTGCTCGGCCGCTGGCGGAAGCCTCAGCAGCAGCTGAACCCGCACCATGGCCTCTGAAGTTGTACCTGGCATGGATGGCAGGGTGGTGCGATGGAGGAGCACGAGGGACAGCGGCTCCGTCGAGCGCAGCAGCTTGGTCGACCCTCCCGGGGGAGGCACACGCGCTACAACCGCACCTGTGGTGGGAACGGTTGGAGGACGGCGATTCGCCCCGGTCCGAGCGCCGTTACTGCGGCTGTTCTCGTCGGCAGGCGAAAGGGGCGCAGATGGAGTAACCCCTTCGCCCAGGCCTTGGGGTGATGACCGTCATCGAGTTGTTGATGCTCCTCTCCTCCGGTGCCGCCTGCTCCTGCGCCGCCCGTGGGGGAAGTGCTAATGGTGCCGCCTGCTCCGAACACATCCCCAGCAGCGTCCGCGTCCGCGTCCTCACGTGCCTCCATACCTCCCGCGACGTTAGATGCTGTGGGCGACGGAGCCTTCGAGGTGGATGGATGCGGCAAAGAAACGGGTTTCTTCTTAGGCGCCATGGTCGATTGCGTCATCGAAGATGAAGATGGCGATTAAGATGATGCGCTGCACACGCCTTCAGGTTCGCACAAGCGAGCCCCTACCTGTCATGCCAAAGATGTCGTGGGAAACCATGACCACCTATGGGACCTGGAGGCCCCTTGTTGGTTCGTCGGGGGGACGTCGCATTGCATAAAGAGCAGATGAGCGGGGGCAACACGACATATATCACGCGGGCAGTTTTACCCAGGTTCGGGCCACCGTGGTGGCATAAGAGCCTACTCCTGCTTTGGTGGATTGATGGTGGAAATGAGGTGGTGGAGCGTAGTACACTTGCCTGGCAGGGGTTGCCTCAAGGCAGCAACGACTACACGCGTATGGGGGTGTAAATTATCCCAGCCTCTAACCCTGTCCACAATGGCAAAGTAGTCTTTATACAATGATAAGATAGCAATAGTGCTATCATAACTAACTCTACGGGCTGACATGGCGCATTAAATGGACCGCTGAACATCACATCACTAGTTGCCCGACAAGGCTTGCCACGTTATCTTGCCAGCTGCGCACCTGCTCGCTCGACACGTCCCAAGACATGTGTCATCTATGGGTTTTTCCTATAGGGAGAGGGTGCAATGTGGCGAATGGCTGCCACTTAGTCATTTTGTGGCTCGACACCGCACTGATGGACAATGTGAGTCATGGTGGAGTGGTTGGTGAGGTGGTTTAGCCTCCACGAGTCCCGGTAGGCTCTGCCGGGGTGCCTTGGTTGTCTTCTCTTGGGGTGGCCTCGCCCCTTGTCGGGCTCGCCCAGCAAGGGAGGCATTTCTCTTGGCGATATCTTGCTGGTTTGGCTTGGTTTGGTCCCTCTGATCTGCTTGTTGATCCTTCAAACCTCTTGGTTTCTTGTACTCTGACTTGGGCTGGTGCTTCAATCTTGTTCTCATGCCTGTGCATAGTCAGGGAAATAGACCCAGGGTTTGTTGCACCGACAAAATACATCAGAATACAACATCATATAGCTTCAGCACTCAGCTACTCCATTACACAACTGCACCAACACCAAGTTTCACATGCAACATCTATAACCTTTCGAAATTAGCATCATAGATGGAACATAGACATATGTATCTCATCTGGAAAACTGCTGAAGCAGAAGGCAATTATTGATCCTTCATTGATGTTCAAGGTCTTTGCAACTTTAGGCCGGTGCCTATGGACGATTGACCGTCCATCCTTCGTCCTCTTCAGGAATACTTCAATATTGAACCGTGGGTATTGTATGAATACCTTCCTCGCGTCCTGACCATATAGGTGGTTTGAGAGGTAATCATCAGTGAACTGCTTTGGAAAGGCCTGAAAACAAGGATGTGCATAAATATCTTCTATATACTGGAAATGGGGCAAAGGAATAAAAAAGGCAAGGTATAATAGTTAGTACCATCCTGTAGTGAACCGATGTCTTTTTCATTGTGCACACAAAGATCTTGTTGTTTTTTCTGCTAATTTCTTTATCCTAACAATATTTCTTAGTTTCTTGACTTGACTGATATTCATGGACAACTCATTTCCCCATATGCAAAAGGGTTGAACAGTGGGTCAAAACCTTTGACCGCAGGACCTACATGTGCAAGACCAAATTGTTGAAAACTTAAATATTAGAATGGTTCCGGCAATTGCACAATAATGTGCTATTAGACAAAGGACCATGCATGTGCAAAACTCAATTGTAAACCCTAGTGCTTCCCATTGTTTCCCTGCAACACATATATGGTAGTTAGTGATCTGGTTAAGTGAGGGTTCACATGCTATTAGTAAAATATGCTGATGAAAAATAAGCACATTGCAGACTCATCAAATTAATTCAAGCCACATGAAAACCCATTTATCCAAACCAAGCATGATTAAGAACTAGGAAATATAGCAATTGTATATGTTTCTCATGTATTAAGTGTAGCCAAATTCAATTATTCCTCACATGCACAACAATACAAAATTCTACCCACGACAATTGGACATCACATTGCAGAATTGAACCAAGCAGTTAACTAAACACCACAACAAATGAACCAAACATTAACTGAGAACCACATTGCAAAATATAACATACTCCTAATAGAAGATCAGAAAGTTAAGCAAACCAAGCATGCTTAACAACTTGATAACATATCAATTGTATTTGTTTCTCATGTATTTAGTACAACCAAATTCGATTTATTTATAACATGGTATAGAATAACAGAATGCACCCACAACAATTGAACATCACATTGCAGAATTGAACCAAACAGTTAACTAAACACCACAACAAATGAACCAAACGTTAACTGAACACCACATTGCACAATGTATAACATACTAGAAGATTAGACAGTTAACCAAACCAAGTATGCTTGAGAACTTAAAAATATAGAAATTGTATTTGTTTCTCATGTATTTCGTAAATAAAAAATTGATTTCTTTCTCACATGGAAGACAATACAAAATTGCACACTGAAGAATTGAACATCACATTTGCAGAATTGAACCAAACAGTTAACTGAACACAACAACTAATTAACCAAACAGTTAATAAGTGAGCACCACATTGCATGACATATAGAACATATACACTAGAGCAATAGATTGCATGGTAAAAGTAGATAGCACAGTTCACTAGAATTTTTTAAGGAAAGGCAGTAGCTAGCAAACTGAACATGGGTCCTTATAGTGAGCTTATAAGACAAGATACTCCTCATTGTCGAAGGTATCAATGACGATTGGCTCCTTGGACATGGAAGAGGGCGAGGCCTCTGCGTCGTGGGTGCCCTCGTCGTAGTGGGGAGTTGCCTGAGCCGCTCCGGGCACCAACCTGCTGGCTCTCGATTTGAGGTAAGCACGTGCACACAGAGAAAACACCTCGTAGTCTTCGTCGAAGGCATCGAGGGTGCCCTCGAGAAAATGCCACGAACTGTCGTTTAAAGCAGCCAACCACGTCGCGGCGTCGGCACGTGAGGCATCGACGGTGGCCTCAACGGCGAGGTGCTCCTACAAGATCTGGGGGTCAGCACGAATGGCAGCCATCGTGGCCTCATCCGCGCGTGTGGTCGAGATTTGCTTCTCCGCTGCCAAATGCTCCTTGAGCTCCTGGCTATACTGCGTGCACCATGGCTCTTGTGGCGCTTATTTGATGGAGGGGAGGTGATTTGGGTGGAAGGTGTCGCGCCGGCTGTCGGGGCATGTGGGATGTTGAAGGAGGAGGAGGATGGGGGTCGGGTGTGGATTACCTGCCTGGATAGATGAGGCATAGCAACGTGAAGGAGGGTCGCCGGCGAGGAGGCGGTGCTGCAAGTAAGGAGTGAAGATTTCAACTTGGAAAGGAAGGCGGAAACAGGGGAAATGGGGCTTTTGGTAAGGAGGAGGGGCAGGGAGGTAGATATTTCCGCGAAAGCTGAAAATTTGAATCGGTTCAGCGAACGAACTGGCGCGCAAAGTGTCATCAGACACGGTCCCTTATTCAACACTATGTACGATATGTGAACATCAAAAATGATTCAGATAGCTTAACCCGTGTGTGATGAGTTTGAACGTCAAAAATTTTGGGTCGAATTTCCCTCGTTACAGTGGTCATCCACGTCATTGCATAATTTGCGTACACAAAGGGGACTACAACACACCCACACATCTTAATCGAGCAATTAAACAGAGCTAGCCGACCTAAACATTACTCTAACAAATTAAAGACAGACACTCTTAATTAAAAAAACAAAGAGTAATACTATGGATGGTGCTCGTCGATCTCTGCCGCCTCCTCCATGTCTAGCTCGTGCCCGACGATCTCCTGGGGAAGGGGCTCCATGGCATCCACCGCACCATACTAGGCAAGCATCTTGCCATCTGCATCCACCATATCTTTGGAATAGGCCGGCACGAGGTTGGCATGGGCGACCGCGATCGTGGCTTGGCCGGGCTCTGCCCTAGCACGGTATGCCGTGCAGGTACGGACGGCTACTCGAACGCTCTCGATGACTGCCAAGTCTTCGGCCGTGGGTTGCCGACCATTGTCGAAGAAGCTTCGTTCGATTTGTTTGACGACCTCCATGAGCTGGGCGTGGGTGGCATCGACATGGTCGTGGGCGGCCTCCAACAGGGCTAAGGCCGCCACTAGAGAATGGAAAGCTGCTGGGCCACTCTCGCCAGTTGGTATCCCCGAGGCAGATGTTGCTGCCGCCACCTGGGAAGAAACAACGGTCGTTTGGGCTGCCTCTGCCGCCCGGACGCAGATTGCAATCACGCTCACGAAGCTTGCTAGTACGTCCTTGGCATCCAGGCCGCACTCTCGCCGGAGTGGGCCGCCAAAGTTTCCCTCATGAAGCGGTTCCACGTCCCCATCTTTCACCGGCGAGGATTGAACAGTGAAATGATATTTGGGGAGTGAGCTATTGTGCTTGACACGCCGGTTATGGACTGTAGCCGACGCACCTTCTAGCGTAAGCCGTATGCATACTATCTATACACAGACGGTGCTCCAGGATATTTTATACTGCATCTCACACGGTTGGTGATAATAAACTGTGTGCGAGCTAGTTGATTTTCCGTCTTGATTTGAATTACATAATGGGGTCACAGCTGCAAAGGATGGTGTTTGAATTGCTAGAACTTTTATCAGCAGTGAACATGCAACTATAGGTGTGCTGTCAAAAAAATTGGAATTATTCAGGGTTTGTTTGGACATTTTTATACATTAACTTGGTTTTCTAGGCATTTCAGGCGCACAATTAAAAATAAAACTACATGCACATGCTTTGGTGCACCAAAATGGGTTGTAAAATGATATATGTGTCCATGGGTTGATGCTTATGTCCCATTCAAGAAATGGGGATGAATTTCAAACACCACATCACCGTGGCTCTCCGCCAAATGTTGATGTGCTTGCTTTTGTAATTCTAGTAAATACAAAACTCGTCAAAAATTCATGAACCTTGGCATGCTATCATGGAACGGCGTCAACATGCTGGGGTGAAAAAAATTGTCCCACTTGGGGCAGGTTTAAGTATAAGCTTCTCACAAACCATAGCTTCTCACAACATGCCTCATGGTTTCGGTAAGGAACCTGCCACCTTTGGGGATGAAACGATATCCGTTGCCTCTTATTGCTTTCCAAAATTTTCTAGTGTCAACATAGAACAACATGGGTGTTGTGTTAAACTTGGATTTTTTTTGGGGTTCGTTTCGACATTTTTATACATTAACTGGGTTTTCTAGTCATTTTATGAGCACAATTCAAATTTGTACTACATCCACATGCTCCGGTGCATATAAATTGGTTGAAAAATCAACTATGTGTCCTTAGGTGCATGTTTAGGTCCCATGCAAGAAATGGGAATGAATTTAAAACACCAGGGCACCGTCACTCGGCCGCAAACATTGAGTTACCTGGTTTTTAAATTCTAGTAAATCCAAAACTCATCTTAAATTCATGAAACTTGGCATGCTATCATGGAGCGGCATCAACATGCCATGGTAATTTTTTTGTCCCATTTAGGGAAGGTTTGGGTACGAGCTTCTAACAAACCAGAGCTTCTCACAACTAGCCCGATGGTTTCGATAGGGAACGTGCCACCTGTGGGGATGAAACGATATCTGTTGCCTCTTATTGCTTTGAAAAAATTTCTAGTGTCAACATAGAACAATAGGAGTGTTATGTTAAATTTTGGAAATTTTCGAGGTTCGTGTGGACATTTTATACATTAACTAGGTTTTCTAGGCATTTTATGTGCATAATTCAAAATTGAACTACATGCACATGCTCCAGTGTATATAAATTGGTTGAAAAATCAAATATTTGTCCTTCGGTGCATGCTTAGGTCCCATGCAAGAAATGGGAATGAATTTCAAACACCAGGGCACCGTCACTCTGCTGCAAAAATTGAGATACCTGGTTTTTAAATTCTAGTAAATTCAAAACTCGTCTGAAATTCATGAAACTTGGCATGCTATCATTGAGCAGCATCAACATGCCGTAGTAAAAAAATTGTCCCATTTGGGGCAGGTTTGGGTATAAGCCTCTCACAAACCAGAGCTTCTCACAACAAGCCTGATGGTTTCGGTAGGGAACGTGTCACCTTTGGGGACGAAATGATATCCGTTGCCTCTTATTGCTTTCATAAATTTTCTAGTGTTAACATAGAATAACAAGAGTGTGGTGTTACATTTTGGATTTTTTCAGGGTTCGTTGGACATTTTTATACACTAACTGTGTTTTCTAGGCATTTTAAGTGCATAATTCAAATTGGAACTACATGCACATGCTCCAGCGCATATAAATTGGTTGAAAAATCAAATTTGTGTCCTTGGGTGCATGCTTAGGTCTCATGCAAGAAATGGGAATGAATTTCAAACACTAGGGCACTGTTGATTGCCGGCAAAACGTTGAGATACTTTGTTTTTAAATTCTAGTAAATCCAAAACTCGTCTAAAATTCATGAAACTTGGCATGCTATCATGGAATGGCACCCGACATGCTGTGGTATTTTGAGAGAAGGCGCACTCAAATAACAGCCAACAAAGGCATTTTGAAACAAATAGTTGCCACTCTAACATCGCAAACGTTTTAGATAGAACACCCGTATGTAAATCGGCAGCTTCCCCAGTAAGCCAAGGGAAAATGTGCCAAGCAGTATTTGTGCAGCTCTTCATCGCAAACATTTTAGATAGAACACCCATATGTAAAGTGAGAGCTATGGTCTTCCGCAGTAAGCCATGGGAAAAGTTGTCGCGCAGGATTTGTGCATCTCTTCAATACAAACGGTTTAGATTGAATAAGATATGCAAAGCGAGACTTCGGCGCTATGCCAAGACAAAAGTTGGCAAGAAGGATTTGTACCTCCCTTCAACGCGAACGGTTTTTTCGGGTGACCCGTGTGCAACCACGTACAAACAATTTGGTAAGATTTGCATCTGTCACATTGGGTATATTGCCATTTGTGAAACTGGAAAGATTGACATTTGTTGATCTAGTAACATTGCCATTTATCAATCCTTGTAACACAATGATTTGTCAAAATATGCAGCTAAAAATCACTAGCAATATCTAATTTTTCCAACTAATTTTCAGCAATTAAGCATAGATTCCATTCATAGATTTGGCAGTCGTTCTTAATTTATACAAACAGTTCAAGTCGATAGTTGAACCGACCAAAATTTTCCCCAATTGTTGTGAATCACGTACTGAAATAGCTAGTTCAACTATATATACTAGCTAATTTTAAGTATGTTGTACAGTTCCACCACATCTATTGTCAGTTGAACTGAACAAAATTGCCCCTAAATACTATTAGTACTATGGAGGGGCTTTGTACTACTTCCGATAGCCTCTCCCCTGTCGAGCGCGCTAAGCAAGAGGAAGAGGAGGAGGAGCCTACCGACAAGCTGGACAACTGCAATACGGTGCCTGCCGCTACTGCACCATCAGCGACGCTCACCTCGAACGCCCTTTGCCGCTCCAGACGACCCCTCTCGAAGTGGCCAGACTACTGGTAGATCTCCTGATTCCTCGCCTCTGCGTTGGCGTGTGCTGCGGCTACGGCTACGATAAGGCTCTTTGCGTGCTCGACAAGGCGCTCCTCCTCCTGCAGGAACTCGATGTAGCACGCAAGGTCGCTGACGCACGTGCGGGCCTCCACCTCCGTCTTCCTCCTCTGGACAGCGGTGGCGGAGCAGGTGATGATCTTGGCGGTCGCCGATGGGCCGGCAGCCACGGCGGTCGATGATGGGGTGGCGGCCATGACCACCACCTCCCGCCTTCGGGCCGTAGTGGCGGAACAGGTGATGGCCACAGTGGCCGGCAGTGGGGTGGCGTCCACGATGGCCACCTCCCGCCTTCGTGCCGCGGTGGCAGAGCGGGCGTTGGCCCTGGCTTTCGATGGTGGTGTGGCGGCAACGGTGGCCGGCAACAGCTGCAGAAAGATAGCGGCGGTGGAGCGTGCGGTGGGTCTACAGCGAACACCCAACAAGGATGCCACACACACTACACTTGGCTGGGGACTGCGCCGCCGTCGCGGTGTAGCCTCCCAGCTGGATTCGTCCTCTAATGACGGTGGAGTGGCTGAGCAACGACGACAGACCGGTGTCGGTCCGAAACGACACCAATGGGATCATTGGAATCCCTTCTACGGTTCGCGGGCGCACAGTTGTGCAAAGAGGAGGTCTAAGAGTCAGCACAGCGATCGTTTACCCAGGTTTGGGCCGCGAGGATGCGTAATACCCTAGTCCTGCTTTGGTGTATATTTGAGTGTTCTTTAGTTCTTCAGCTAGCTATCGTGCCTATCCAGCTTTCCAGGATCCGAATCCTCCTCTAGTACGCCGCGGGCCTCCTTTTATAGTATGAAGGGGCTGCCACAGTGGCACACAGGAGGTGGAAAGGTGTACAGTGTATAGGCTTATCCCATGCCATTACGGGACAAGGCGCATTCAATGCGCTACTTAGGTGTCTATTTACTTTATCAGGGACGGGAAAGAAGCCCGTCCCGTCCGTGGCCGCTCAGTCTGGTCGCGACACGCGTCCAGGCCAGTGAGGCAGGAAGCTGAGGTGGCGTCGCGGTAGGGTCTTCATGAAGATCTGCATGCCACCACGTAGGTGCTTGGCTAGCTGGACCAGGAACCACGTATTGCCACGTGGGTGCCTGCCTGGGCCAGCGGGTCGGCCGCCGAGCTGGGGCGGCGATGGGGCGGCGAGAGCTTCCTGCTGGCTTGTTACCATTCCCGGCAAGGGTCTTGCTGGGGCCTTCGTGAGTGCCCTGTGGCAAGAGGCTTGTCAGGGCTTCGGGGTGTCTTCGGCAAGGAGCCTTGCCGGGGCCTCGCGGGCGTCCTCGGCAAGGAACCTCGCGATTGCCATGTCGTCTGGATCTTACCTTGGGAGTCACATATCTTTGTCTTCACAAAGATCTGCATGCCATCACGTGGGTGCTCCACTGTTTGTTGATATTGTTGGAGCCCATAGGCTTCGAGGCTGGCCGCGACGGAGGCGTATGAGTGGATTGCCCCGGCAAGATCCCTTGTCGGGTGGCGCGCAGGCCGCCCCGGCAAGAGTCCTTGCCGGGGGAGCCTGTCTCCTTGCTTGGTCTTCTCGTGCTGTCTGTCTTGGCGTTTATCCTCGTAACTCTGTGTTCCTCGCTTCGTCCTTCTGCCCTGTTATGTTTGGCCTCGGGCGTTGCTCTGACTGCCCGTGCACAAGTAAGGGGTAAAAAAGAGCAGGCCACTCATAAGCGCAACGCGTTTGTTGGGCTAGGCCCAGAATGGTGCGCGGGCAGTGAGGCTAGATTCCCTTTTTACCGCCGCAACTCCTCCGATGGTTGCGCTTCCCCACAATATGCGTTGACGTGTGATACGTCTCCAATGTATCTATAATTTTTGATTGTTCCATGCTATTATTTATGAAGTCTTGGATGTTTAATGGGCTTTATCATTCACTTTTATATCATTTTTGGGACTAACCTACTAACCCAAAGGCCCAGTCCAGATTGTTGTTTTTTTTGCCTATTTCAGGGTTTTGCAGAAAAGGAATATCAAACAGTGTCCAAACGGAATGAAACCTTCGCGAGAGATATTTTTGGAGGAAATCACGCACGAAAGACTTCAGGGCCAAGCCAGGGGACAGAGGGGCCACCTTCGAGGGTGGGGGCGCGCCCCCCTGCCTCGAGGGCAGCCCACACGGCCCCCGGTGCCCCCCTTATTCCTATATATACCTACGTACCCCAGAAACTCCATACACAGAGAGAAAACCCTAATTCCACCGCCGTAGCTGCTGTCCCCATGGAGATCCCATCTTGGAGCCTGTTCCGGGAGGGGGATCCATCACGGAGGCCTTCTTCATCATCATCATCGCCCTCACCATGAGTTGGGAGTAGTTTACCACAGACCTTCGGGTCCATAGCTAGTATCTAGATGGCTTCTTCTCTCTCTCTGGATCTCAATACAAAGTTCTCCAAGGTCTTCGAGGAGATCTATTCGATGTAATCTCTTTTTGCGGTGTGTTTGTCAAGATCCGATGAATTGTGAGTTTATGATCAAGGTTATCTATGAAAGATATTTGGTTCTTCTCTGAACTTTTTATGTGTGCTCATAATATCCTTGCAAGTCTCTTCGAATTATTGGTTTGGTTTGGCCTACTAGATCTATAGTTATTGCAATGGGAGAAGTGCTTGGCTTTGGGTTCAATCTTGCGGTGTCCTTTCCCAGTGATAGTAGGGGCAGCAAGGCACGTATTGTATTGTTGCCATCGAGGATAAAAAGAAGGGGCTTATATCTTATTGCTTGAGTTTATCCCTCTACATAATGTCATCTTGCTTAAGGCGTTACTCTGTTCGTATGAAGTCAATACAATAGATGCATGCTGGATAGCAGTCGATGTGTGGAGTAATAGTAGTACATGCAGGTAGGAGTCGGTCTACTTGTCTCGGACGTGATGCCTATATACAATGATCATGCCTAGATAGTCTCATAATTATTCGCTTTTCTATCAATTGCTCGACTGTAATTTGTTTACCCGCCGTAGAATATCGCTATCATGAGAGAATCCACTAGAGAAAACTATGCCCCCGGGTCTATCTTTATCATATTACCTTCTCGCCAGTTTCTGTTGCCGTTGTTTATTTGCTTTCTTTACTTTCTATTTCTATACCAAAAATACCAAAAATATAATTATCATCTCTATCAGATCTCACTATCGTAAGTGACCGTAAAGGGATTGACAACCCCTTATCGCGTTGGCTGCGAAGTTCATATTTGTTTGTGCAGGTGCGAGGGACTGGTGCGTGGTCTCCTACTAGATTGATACCTTGGTTCTCAAAAACTGAGGGAAATACTTACGCCACTCTGCTGCATCTCCCTTTCCTCTTCGAGGGAATACAACGCAAGCTCAAGAGGTAGCAACATGGGGGTCATCCGTGGGGTGGTCGCAGCGTGCTTGCATCACCTTGTGGTTCCAAAAATAGTAAAGAGGCGATTCGCGCCCTCCTCATAAAGAGTAGAGGGAGTCGTGGGGGCGCGGCCGATTCACTAAGTAGACTCGGGTCGTCCCACGATCACGGGGGTGCGAAACGGCCATACCACGCGTCACCCAACTCCCGCTCCACTCGCCTCGTATCCCTCATGCATTGGGGAGGGCAAGTGGCAGATGCGGAGGGCGTGGGCATCAATGCAGAGGAGGGGGGCGGACGCCGCTGATTGGAGCGGCGGTTCGGTCCCGTTCCCTTATTCCTTCGGCGTTTGGACTGGTTGATTCGGGCGGTTGCCCTTCTAGAAACAGGGGAGGAGGGGAGCGGCACTTCTCACCTCTCCACCCATCTTCTTCCTGTTCTATTCCTTTCCTCCCCAAGGTATGCCGACAGGGCACGGTCGTGGCCGTCCCTCCGCGGAAGCGACCAGGTCGTCTTCCCGTTAGAGGTCGGCGGTGGTCAAAGAGGAGCCGGATGCCTCAGATGGGGGGTATACTGGAGGCAGAAGCGCCGGCCGGGGCCAGGGCCGGCGAGGCGGTCGAGGCAGAGGCAGATGGGGTCGGGGGACACCCGCGCCGTCATTGTCTCTGTCTTCATCTCCTTTGTCGTCTCCTCCTGCCTCCCCATGCGGTCATGTCAAGGACACGGCTTCGGAGTTCATCGTACAGCTGCGCGAGCCGCCGCTCAGTCGCCTCCGCCTTCCTGGAGCGTTCGCGAGGGCGTTGGAGGTCGATCAACCACCAAGGTTGAGGCTTCACATGGAGGGATATTGCCACGGCGCCATGTGGGTGGACACCAGGTTTCCCACCCCTCGCGTGATGCTTCTCCGCTGGAGGTGGAAGAAGTTCGCGCGCGCCCACTGCTTGGTGAAGGGGCACGTCCTCTGCCTCAGGTTAGCGAAGAGCGATCTGCTCTCCGTCAAAGTCTTCGGGCACTCGAGACACAAGCTAGGGTGCTGTGTGGAGAGCACAACTGACGACGGAAACTCTTCCTCGAGCAGGAGGAGGACAACGGTAGCGACCATGAGGGCGGCGGGCAGGAGGAGGACAGGTCTGACTAGGCGGCGGATACGCCGTCTCTGGGCGGTGCTGGCGGCACCATCATCTACACCGCCAGCCCCTCGAACTTCTCGAGGTCGCCTCCTTGGGCGACTGGCATTGGTAGGCCGAAGAAGGTGAAGAAGGTGGGCGGTGGTCGTCATGTCGGAGTACGCGGGCGTCCACCCGCGCATCGCCGACCCGCTGCTCCATCTTTCGGCTCTTCTCCCGGCGCCATCATCACCAGCCTCCTTTGGGACGGCCACTGGGATGTTCTCTTGGTGCTTTCTGCTGCTTGCGCTTCGCCTGGGCGCTTCTTTTGCCCTTCGTCATCTTGTTCCATTTCCTGAGGAGAGGGACAAGAAAGGGATCACGGGTATCTTATCTCTTTTTAGTTTTTAAGCCCACGGGCCTTTGCTGAATTTAAAGCTAGTAATCCCCCTTGTCCATGTTTTTCTTTCCGTACGAACTATACCTGTACGGGATGTTTTTAATGAAAAGGGGTGTTTGCCGGGTTCTTCGTGCGTGAGCGAGGCCCATGCCAAGGACGAATCTTTGTTATTTTTATAATAAACGTTATCGCCCGGCAAAAGGCCTTGCCGTTTCTCTTCTTCGGCCGACCGTTCTCACGCTTTTGGCAGAGGCAGGGGCGAAGTAGAGTTAGGCTCCTCGTTCATTTCTTCGCCACCGCAACTACTACCAAATTCCGGCCTAGGAAGTAACCCTCGGGCACAACGAAAAAGGGAGTACGGTGGTTTTAAGATATAAACGAGGTTTCACATGTCCTAGTTCCATACAGAAATGTATAGCAGGGGGATGAAAAGCTTATCGGAATCCGCAGCCCCCGGCAACCTTGGCTCGCCGTGGTTGGATCCTTACATCTTCAGCCCCCGACAGGCTTTCCTTGCCGGGGTTGGGGCGTCATTTTGTTCCTCTATTCCCAAGTGGCTCAGCGGGGAATGACCTGTGGACCAAAGAAGGCAGGAAAGACGCACACCCGACCTCTAGGCTAGGGGTTAGTCGCCACCAAGCACTATCAACACTAACCGAGGAAGGGACTCAACCTAGCGTGCATGCTATAACTTAGGGTGCCAACGCTTCATTTAATTATGCTCAGGGTCTGCACCTGGCTTTGTACAAAGGGTTACATGCCTTGCCGGAAGGCTTGTACAAAAGGGTGGCTTGCCGGGATGCCCGGCAACCGCGCCTTACGGATAAAACTTGCGAAGATGTTCAATGTTCCAGGAGTTACTCACTGGGATCCCATCTTCAGTCTCCAGGTGGACTGTGCCAGGCTTGGTGACTCGTATTACCCGATAAGGGACTTCCCACTCTGGCGTCAACTTGTTGGATTTCTTGGCCGACTGAACGTGCCGAAGAACAAGGCCGCCTTCATCAAAGCTTCGGGCATGAACCTTGCAGGAATGATAGCGGCGCAAGGCTTGCTGGTAGCGCGCTGCTTGTCCAGCCGCCCGAAGATGATCTTCCTCGAGGAGCGTTGCATCATCTTGCCGCAGTCGCTCTTGCTCAAGCTCATCATAAGTGAGCACTCGGGGTGACCCGTATGTGAGTTCTGTGGGGAGAACTGCCTCCGCCCCATAAACGAGGGAGAAGGGTGTCTGGCCAGTGGCTCGATTTGGTGTAGTCCTGATCGACCAAAGAACCGTTGACAATTCATCGGCCCAACGCTTTCCGCACTTGTGTAGCCTGTCAAAAGTCCTTGTCCGGAGGCCCCGCAGTACTTCAGCTTTTGCCCTTTCTGCCTAGCCGTTGCATCGTGGATGTGCAACAGAAGCGAAATAGACCTTGCCGCCGAGGTCTTGCATATATTGCATGAAGCTATTGCTTGTGAACTGCGTACCGTTGTCGGTGATAATTATGTTTGGTACACCCAAACGATAGACCATGCCCTTGAAGAACTTGACGGCCGACTATGATGTCACCTTCCTCACTGCCTCCACCTCCGGCCACTTTGTGAACTTGTCGATTGCTACGTACAAGTACTCAAAGCCCCCGACAGCACGGGGAAAAGGGCCCAATATGTTGAGGCCCCAGACCGAGAACGGCCAGGAGACAGGGATTGTTTGGAGAGCTTGAGCTGGTTGATGAAGTTCCTTCGAATGGAACTGACACGCTTCACACTTGGTTACTAGTGTCGTTGCATCCTGGAGGGCAGTGGGCCAGAAGAAACCCTGTCGGATTGCCTTGCCGGCAGGGGCTCTTGACCCTATGTGGGAGGCACATATGCCTCCATGTATCTCTGCCAAAAGCTCCAGTCCTTCCTCCCGGGTGATACACTTCAATTTCACGCCGTTCGGTCTTTTCCTGTATAGGACGTCATCGACGAACTGGTACATGGCGAACCGACGGGCTACTTTCTCTGCTTCTTCCTGCTTTTCAGGAAGCTCCCCGGTCTGTAGTAATTGGACGGCATGCTGCGCCCATGCCGGAGCCTGGGGCTCGACGGCAAGGACCAAAGGCATTTCTTCTGCTATGGGAGCGATTGCCTCTACGGCTAGGGCTTGACGCCCCGCTGGAGTCTGTTGCCCCACGGCAGGCTCCGCGTCTCCGGCAACACTTTTGTCGGCCACCCCTGCGGGTTCGGCAGGAAAGTACTTGCCGGGGCTTGATTTCCTTCGCTTGCTTGGCTCAGTCGATGGTTCAACAGATGGGTGAAATAATCGGAGCACAAAGGTACCTGGTTCCACAAGGTGTTTGAGGGCGGCGCGTTTCGACACGCAATCGGCGATGTCGTTCTCCGCTCGGGGGACGTGTTCAGCTTGTATACCGTCGAAACGCTCCTCCAGTTTCCTTACTTCGTCCACGTAGGCTTCCATCAACGGGCTCTGGTAATCTTTGTTTACTTGCCCGACGACGAGCTGCAAATCTCCCCTGGTGATGAGCTTCTTGATCTTGAGGTCTGCTGCAATCCTGAGACCGGCGAGCAGTCCCTCGTACTCGGCATTGTTGTTTGCTAATACCTCCTTGGGGAAGTGCATCTGGATTACATACTTGAGGTGCTCTCCAGTGGGTGCAACGAGCACCACTCCAGCACCGGTGCCTTGCAGCGAGAAAGCCTCGTCAAAGTACATAATCCAGTCGCGACTCCCACCCTTGCCAGGGAGGGTAGTCTCCTGGATCTCCTCGTCAGGCGTTGAGGTTCATTCTGCAACAAAGTCGTCCAAGACTCTACACTGAATCATCAAAGTGCTTTCAAATTTCAAACCGAAGCTTGATAGCTCCAGGGCCCACTCCACAATCCTCCCAGTCGCATCCGGGTTGTGCAATATTCGTTGCAAAAAGAGGCGGGTGACGACGGTGATTTCATGTGCTTGGAAGTAATGACGCAACTTCCTCGAGGTCATAAGGAGGCCGAAGAGCAATTTCTGCATGCTGGAGTATCTTGACCTAGCCCCGTGTAATAGGGAGCTGACAAAGTAAACCGGGTGCTGCATCATCTTTTTCTTCTGCATCACTCCATTCGGTCGCGTCTCCACGGCCGCAGTAGCATCAGGTGTTGTCGCTGTTATCGCTTTTGTATTGACCTCCCTCTGGGCCACTAGCGCGACACTGACCACTTGGTTCGTTGCCGCTAGGTACAACATCAACGATTCTTGTGGTTTAGGCGCGACCAGTACCGGTGTAGAGGAGAGGTATTTCTTCAAATCTTGTAGTGCCGCTTCGGCTTCCGGGGTCCACACCATCGGGCCCGGCTTTTTCAAAATTTTGAAAAAGGGATGGGCGCGCTCGGTAGATTTGGAGATGAACTTGCCCATGGCGGCAATGCACCCAGCAAGCCGACGCACATCCTTGATTCGCCTGGGCGCTTCAATCTGCTTGATGGCCTTGATCTTGTCGGGATTTGCTTCAATTCCATGCTGTGATACGAAGAAGCCGAGAAGCTTGCCGGACGGAACGCCGAAGACACACTTTTAAGGTTTCAACTTAAGGTTGATCTTGCGCAAATTCGCGAATGTCTCTTCTAAGTCTTGCACAAGCGTTGCTTTGTCCTTGGTATTGACCACTATATCATCCATATACGCTTCCATATTTCTATGTAGCCGAGGCTCAAAACCAATCACATGGGGTGATGAATGCTGTCTTTTCTTCATCTTCTCTCGTCATGAAGATCAGGTGGTAGCCTGAGTAAGCATCGAGGAATGATAACAAGTCACACCCAGCCATGGAGTCCACAATCTGGTCGATGCGTGGTAATGGGAAAGGGTCTTTTGGACAAGCCTTATTAATGTCTGTGTAGTCTATACACAGCCTAAATTTCCCATTTGCCTTACGCACTACCACCGGATTGGCCAACCACGTTGGATGGAGCATTTCTCTCACTAGGCCGGCTGTCTCTAACTTCTTGGTCTCCTATCTGATGAACTCTTGCCGCTCTAGAGCTTGCTTCCTAATCTTCTGCTAGACGGGTCGCGCATGAGGGCAGACAGCAAGCTGGTGCTCAATCACCTCCCTGGGAATGCCGGGGATGTCAGACGCTTGCCATGCAAACACGTCGACATTTGCCCGCAGGAAGCTGACGAGCGCGTCTTTCCTATTTGCTGTCGAGGGCGGAGCTTATGGTGAAAGCCCCTCCCGTGTCGTCCTCGTTGACGGATACCCGCTTGGTTTCTGGTGGAGCAGCTCTGGATTTCTTGCTCTTGCCGGTGGAGCTCTCTGGCACGTTCTCGACGGGAACGCTACACTCTTAAGAGGAGCGCTTGCCGGAGTAGGCGCGAGATGTCTTCCCGGTCCTATTTCCTCCCGGGGCTTCAGTGGCAGGAGCAAGCGCCTTGGCAGCAGTCGCTGCAACTGCTTCTCGGTAAAGCTGGTCAGCGCAGATCAGCGCATCCTTCTTGTTAGAGGGGACGGTAATGATGGACATCGGCCCGGGCATCTTCAGTGTGTTGTAGGCCTAGTGCGACGCAGCCATGAACTTGGCCAGCACTGGGCAGCTGAGGATCCCATTGTAAGGCAAGGGGATCTCGGCCACATAAAAAACAATCCTCTCCATCGTGTAGTTTAGCTCGCCCCTGAATGTCACGGGCAGCATGACTTTACCCTTGGTCTGGCTTCTCCCTGGGTTGACTCCTTGAAACGAGCTTGTCTCCTCGAGGTCCCCATCAGGGATTTGCAGCCTTTTGACCACGATGGGCGAGATCAAGTTCGGGCCGGCCCCACCATCAACCAGCATCTTCGTCACTTTGAGGTTGCGTATCGTTGGTGAGGCCAACAGCGGCAAACACCCGACCGCAGTCGTGCGGTCAGGGTGATCCTCGGTGTCAAAGATGATAGGAGTGCTGGACCACCTCAGCGGCTTCTTGGCATCGAACGATGGCTCCACGACTATAATATCAGGCGCCCACTTTTTAAGTTGGCGGTGGGAGGAGTGCAAGGAGGCGCCGCCATCGACACACATGGCCTCCGTGGCTTTCTGGAACTCTTGGTCGCCGGACTTCGCCGTCCTCCTCGCGATCATCATCTTCTCGCTTCTTGTCACGGCACCGGGTGTGTCGTTCTTGTTGGGTATCTTTGCTGCAGCGGCCAGGTTGGCGGCCATGTTTCTTGCCAGACCCTTCAGCGCCATCTTGGCCTTTCTCCTTGTCTCGCCTCTCATACTCGACCTTTTGCTTCTCCACGAGCTGCTCGACTTGTTGGCAGTTCTGGAGGTCATGGCATTTGTATGGTGGATCTTGCAGTATTGCTTCTCAGAGCCTCCCGGCTTGTCGGCGGCCGCCAAGGCCCGACATGCGACACATCCGGCGATTTCCTTGCCAGGGTCGTCTGCCTTGGTTTTCTTGGCGACGCCGGCATCGTCGGATACTTCAATGGGAAGCACAGCATCGCCCTTGCGTTTTCTGTTACGGCATCGACTCTTTTTCGTTGGGGCGACGGCGTCTTCATCCGAGGAACTGGTTTCCACACTGGCGTCTTCGCCGGGGTACTTCCTTCCCTCTTCAGCCCGGGCGCATCTGTCGTCTAGAACGTAAAGTTCGGCCACATCCTTAAGTTTATTCATCGCCAGCTCCTCCCGCATCTTGTGGTTGCACATGTTCTGGTGGAACGCGCTGATGATGGCGGCATGATGAACGTCTGGGATGTTATACTACACTCGGCTGAACCTCTGTATGTACTTGTGTAGGCTTTCACCTTCCTTCTGGGGGATAACATGCAAATCGCTTGCTTGGCCATGAGCCTGGTGGCCTCCCGTAAAAGCGCCAACAAACTCATGGCACAAATCCGACCAGGAAGAAATGGAATCCACTGTCAAGTGCATCAACCATGACATAACGTTGGGTTTAAGCGCCAAGGGAAAACAATTAGCGAGCACCTTGTCATCGCGCGCCCTAGCAGCTTGCATCGCGATGGTGTAGATGCTGAGGAACTCCGATGGATGAGTCTTGCCATTGTATGTCTCGCCGACGTCGGGCTTGAAGGTGCGGTGGGTGGGCCACTGGAAACGCCGCAGCTCACGAGTAAAGGCTGGGTAGCCTACCTCGTAAGGTAAGCCCCCAGATCGTCCCGGTGCTGGGTTGTCTACAGCAGGCCCCGCCCGTTAATCCGACTGGTGGCGCGCCTCACGTCAGCGCTTGATGGTGGTTCGAGCGTCTTCGTGGTCACACTCTCGAAGAACTTGGCGCTGATCACAGTGGGTCCGCGGGTCGGATGACGCTATGGATAGGTCGTCGCGAGCATCGTCCCGACGGGCCGACACGCGTGATAACTGGCGAGGAGGAGGAGAGGGCACTGTAGCCGCGGTGCCCCTAGTCCGTCCACCGCTGGCGCGTGGTGGCTCGGGAGAGCGTCGGCCCGAAGGCCCCGCCGGCCGAGATTCGTCCTTGTTGGCGATGGCGACAAGGCTACGAACGGTAGCTCTCCACTCGTCGAGCTTCTCCGCTGTAGGAGGGAAGTCGAGGAGCAGCTGCGAGCATGCTAAGGCTTCCGCTGGCGTGGGTGGCGGGGAGAGCTGCGCGGATCGAGATGCGCTACGACTTCTAACCATGTTACAAGGAGCTCTATCACGGTTCTGTAGTGGCACGTCGCCTTCGCCGGCGCCTCGGCGGGCATGCTGATCTTCTACATCTCGTGACTGATGTGCGGGGATCTTTTCGCCTGGCGCCCGGGGTCCTCCGTGCGGCGATCCTGCTCATCGCGCGCGACCTGGGAGGAACGTGCCGTCGCCGTCTTGGAAGTCTCCGCGTCGCCCGTGCAAGGTACGACGCCGCTCATGGAGGGCCCCATGCCGCGTGCGGGGGGCCCAGCTCCACCCTTGGACTTGGTGGCGTGTGGCTCGTCGTCTCGCGCACGAGCGACGCTGCTTGGCAGGCTTCGGCTGATGGAACGGCGCGGGTGTTTGCGGGTCGCGCCTCGGCTCCCATCCGCGACCACCCCGTCGCCGGCCTGTGCCGGCATGGGCCGTTCGGCTGCAGACAAGCCGACCGTCGTGATCGTCTTCTTCTTAGGAGCCATGGCGATGAGGAATCTCTACCCTAACTACTAGACCAGATTTTCACCACTGCGCCCCATACCTGGCGCGCCAAAGATGTCGGTGCGAAATGACGCCTATGGGATCACTGGAATCCCTTCTACGGTTGGCGGGCGCGGAGTTGTGCAAAGAGCAGGTCTAAGAGTCAGCACATCGATCGTTTACCCAGGTTCGGGCCGCGAGGATGCGTTATATCCTAGTCCCGCTTTGGTGTATATTTGAGTGTTCTTGAGTTCTTCTGCTAGCTATTGTTCCTATACAGCTTTCCAGGATCCGAATCCTCCTCTAGTACGCCGCGAGCCTCCTTTTATAGTCTGAAGGGGCTGCCACACTGGCACACAGGAGGTGGAAAGGTGTATAGTGTATAGGCTTATCCCATGCCATTATGGGACAAGGCGCAATCAATGCACTGCTTAGGTCTCTATTTACTTTATCGGGGACGGGAAAGAAGCCCGTCCTGTTCGTGGCCGCTCTGTCTTGTCGCGACACGCGTCCAGGCCAGCGAGGCAGGCAGCTGAGGTGGCGTCGCCATATGGTCTTCACAAAGAGCTGCATGCCACCACGTAGGTGCTTGGCTAGCTGGCCCAGGAACCACGTATCGCCACGTGGGTGCCTGCCTGGGCCAGTGGGTCGGCCGCCGAGCTGGGGCTACGACGGGGCGGCAAGAGCTTGCCGCTGGCTTGTTACTGTTCTCGGCAAGGGTCTTGCCAGGGCCTCCGTGAGTGCCCTATGGCAAGAGGCTTGTCGGGGCTTCGGGGTGTCTTCGGCAAGGAGCCTTGCCGGGGCCTCGCGGGCGTCCTCGGCAAGGAACCTTGCGATCGCCATGTCTTCTAGATCTTACCTTGGGAGTCACAGATCTTTGTCTTCACAAAGATCTGCATGCCATCATGTGGGCGCTTCCCGAGCCTTGGCTCCACTGTTTGTTGATATTGTTGGAGCCCATAGGCTTCGAGGGTGGCCGCGACGGGGGTGTTTGAGTGGATCGACCCGGCAAGAGCCCTTGCCGGGTGGCGCGCAGGTCGCCCCGGCAAGAGTCATTGCTGGGGGAGCCTGTCTCCTTGCTTGGTCATCTCGTGCTGTCTGTCTTGGAGTCTTTCCTGGTAACTCTGCGTTCCTCGCTTCCTCCTTCTGCCCTGTTATGTTTGGCCTCAGGCGTGGCTCTGACTTCCCGTGCATAAGTAAGGGGTAAAAAAGAGCACCCCTACTTTTGTACACTGACAACCGGTGCCATTGCCCATTGTGGGAGAAGCAGACGAGATAAGCTACGAGGAGAGAGGGAAAAATGCGACGCAGGACTCACCGGCCATGAGGGTTTATATAGTAGGCTGGTAAGCTTTGGATTTTGGGGGATTTCACCGAGTCAGGTGGGAAGCTTGCGCGGGAACCTGCACGGTTTCGCGGGAATGGGCTCACCACCGTTTGGCCAAAAGAATGCCCCCACGCGCTGCTCAAGCTTGCGCTTGAAGCCGTCTGCGGCAGCGGGGTGACAAGACGTGCGAGAGGAGGACGAAAGGACACGTCCACATACGGTTAAGCAAAAACATTTTTTATTTAATTACCTACTATACACCCATCCTGGTTTATAAGTAGGATTTAACTAATAAAATACGAATGCATATAGGCAAAGATTATATCATTGGATTTGTATTTGAACATAGTTTCCAGTTATGTCATTTTTGTAACCTGCATTAACGTTTTGTTGGTTAAATTTAAGGTTATATACCAACAAGCATTTGCCCACAACACACATGGCCTATTCCATCACAAACAGCTCGAATGGATCAACTGTATGCCACCTATCGCACACGCAACTCTAATCTGATTCGTGCTTGATGTGTCCGACATCGCTCGCATAGTTTGTCTTATTTGGCATGCATCACTGTGCTAGCCCCTGCTCGCGTCCCTCGGCAAGCTCTGCTCGCTATTAGGCGCCGCGGCGCGCTCGGCTTGTGGACAGATTTTCCTTGCGTGTTCAAGTGCTATATGCATATATATGGTTGGTCGCCGTTGAGGCGACCGCGGAGAGCTTTACTCGCGTCCCTCTATGCGCTCTGCCAGCGGTTGGGCCTGCACACGATCACCTCCGGGGTCCCATATGCATGTAGTTGCGCCGCGTGCGTTGCCACGTGTTGCAGTATGTGCGGCACAATGGAGTTAGGCGCTGCAACTTAGAACTGCCATGCGTGCCGATATTCCAGGCCGTCCGACTTCCCCTTTAATTCCCGCGGCCATTATAACCTTAGTCTCTTGAACCTTTCGACCATGCCCCACAACACGACAAGCACACCCATGACAACACATAGAGAGGGGATGTCTAGCGGCGCTCCAATGGATTTCGGCGAGCATAAAGTGGAGACCCACGCGAGGGAGACGGATCTCTCGGTGGTGTACACTATCGACCCAGCCGTGGTGGATGACTACATCAACACCGTTGAGCAGTTGCTTGCTCGAGACAAGTACAAGGTGGTCGGCATCGACCTCCAGTACACCGCCGGTCGTCCCAACATAGATCAGAAGGTTGCCGTCGCCCAGTTGTGCATGCGCCATCATATACTCATCTACCACTATTGCATGGCCACAGAGCCTTCCGACCATTTTGCCAGGTTTGTCAACAGCACTAACTACAAGTTTGCTACGGTGTAAACTACTGACGATGTAAAAGCGTTGAGGGTTACAGGCTTGGCCTAGAAGAACCTTGTTGAAATCCATAAGCACTAGAGGGTCTGGGGTAGCACGAAGGACTCCCTGGTTTACTCGCCTCAGCCATCATCGACCCATACTACAAAAAGATGAAGTAGGATGCCAATAGAACACGTCCCGTATCCTGGCACGGGGCCTGGATGTGGAAAATGGATGAACCACACCCCAGGTTCACGGCCAAGAGCGTGTACACATGCTATAAGATGCATAGGCGGATCGTTGACATGAGGAAGTGCCTCGTTACCCAAATCAACGAGGACTGATCAAGCCACAAGCAGAGCAAGCGTCACAAGAAGTATATGATGATCAGATGATCATTTATCCTAGTTAATCATGCATGTAATATGTAGTCTACTTTGGTGTATGGATATGTCATGTGTGTAGTAGCCAACTAAGTAATTATGCATGTAATAGTTTACTTTGGTGTGTGCAAATGCCATGGTTGTAGTAGGCACCTATGTAAGTGGATGTTTAATTTGGTTATGCAACCATGTCCTTATAAGTGTGTGTGTGTGTGTGTGTGTGTGTGTGTGTGTGTGTGTGTGTGTGTGTGTGTGTGTGTGTGTGTGTGTGTGTGTGTGTGTGTTTGTGTGTGTGTGTGTCTATATATATGTGTTATTATCGGTCTTCGCACACATTTCTGATTACAGACATGTTTGCCGCGTATCACACACATCTTGTTATATTGGACTGTTTCTGTTCTCTTGTCTGAACGCAGACTGTTCATCCGAGTGAACCGCATGCCGTATATCACACACACCTTGATCTGGCTGACCGTTTATTTTTGTTGCCTAACCACAAACAATTCACCGAGTGAACCGTATGCTGTATATCGCACACACCTTCATCTGGCTGTCTGTTTCTTTTGTTCCTCCTCATCGTAAACAGTTAATTGAACTGAACTGTATTCCCTTCATCGCACACGCAACTAAAATCTGAACCATGTTTGATGCATCCATCATCGCAAACATTTTCCACATTTTGATGGGTTTTTACACCACCGTTTGCAATTATTGCATTGCACACAGTTTCGTCGAAGGGTCTCTGATCGTAGTGTCGCGTTAGCAGCATCCTGCAGTAGTGATAATTTAAATAAGGTGCCATAAGATGGCTAGCACAAACTAGGATACAGATCGAAAGAGTCGCATGCCTCCTGCCTGGGATCCTCCTAAACTACTCCTGCTCATCGGCAGACTCCACGTAGTACTAGGCTCCGGTGGGGTAGTAGTAGTCGGTGGCCAAGGCATCTGGTTCCTGGGCTCCACCATCTGGTTGCATCATCCGAGAAAAAGGGAAAAGAGGGAAAGGATGGGGAGCAAAGCAGTCGTGAATACTCATGAAAAGTACTCGCAAGCAAGAATCTACACTACATATGCATTGGTATATGTATAAAGGGGTAATATCTATGGACTAAACTGCAGAATGGAAAAATATGAGGGGGAAAGCTACTCCTATCGAAGACTGTGCGTCTGGAAGCCTCCATCTTGCAGGAGTAGAAGAGAGTCGATAGTAAGTTCACTTAGTAACATCGTATATCATAAACCTACCCGGTGATCCTCCCCTCGTCGCCCTGTGGGAAAGCGATCACCAAGTTGTATCTGACACTCGAAAGGGTGTGCTTTATTAAGTATCCGGTTCTAGTTGTCATGAGGTCGGAGTACAACTCCAGGTCATCCTTTTATGGAGGGACATGACTATTCGAATAAAGAAACTTCCCTGCAGGGGTGAACCACATTACCAACACGCTCGATCACTCTGGCCGGGCACACTTTCCTAGATCATACACAACCTCGGAAGATCAACACGTCGCAGCTCTACCTAGGCACAGCAGAGAGGTCAGCACGCCGGTCTAAATCCTAAGTGTGCAGGGGTCTGGGCTCATCGCCCGTTGCACACCTTCACGTTGCGAGGGTGGTCGGTGAGAAGACCTAGCAACCTCCATTTCAAAGGAAGTTACGTTACGCGGCCTAACCCGACGCGCGCCGCTCAGTCGCTGACGTCAAGAAGGCTTCGGCTGATACCACGACATCGAGTGCCCATAACTGTTCCCGTGTAGTTGGTTAGTACATATAGGCTCGTAGCCAGACTCAGATCAAATACCAAGATCTCGTTAAGCGTGTTATTTTGAAGTAACCGCGAATGCTGACCAGGACCATGCCCACCTGTCTCCTAGGTGGTCACAACCTGCCCTATCGCTCCGCCACAAAGATCCACATAGAGGGTCGTCGAGAAAAATGTCCTTTCAGCCCCCAATCCGTGAATCACTCGCGGGTACTCTACAAGATGACCTGACTTTAGTCACAACATATATCATGTAGTATGTATACAGTATATACACGTGATCATCTCCCGAGGTGATCACGACCCGATAGTATAGCATAGCAGACAAGAGTGTGGGGCCGCTGATGGAATACTAGTATCCTATACTAAGAATTTAGGATAATAGGTAAAGGTATCAACAGTTGTAGCAATAATGACATGCTATGGAACAGAATAGGAGCTATTGAATCATCAATGGTAGCAAACCTAATGCAAGAATAAGAGAGAAGAGAATGAGCGATATCTGGTGATCAAGGGGGGTTGGCTTGCCTGGAAGCTCGGCAGAGGAGGATGGGTCGTCAACACCGTAGTCGATCGGGGCAGCAGCAGTGGCGTCGGTCTCGAAGTCTGCCGGAGAGAAGAGGGGGAAGATACAATAAATACAATGCTAACAGATGCATGGTGATGCATGACATGGCAATAACGGTGCTAGGGGTGACCTAACATAGTACAAGGCAGTACTGATGAAGGGGGAAAACATCCGGGAAAGTATTCCCGGTGTTTGACGTTTGCAGGCAGAAGAAATGGAGGTGGATTGTTGCATGTTCACTATGCTAGGGACGTGCGGCATACGAACGGACTGCGTATTCGGATTTGTCTCGCCGCTCTGAGCAACTTTCATGTACAAAGTACTTTCATCTGAGTTACAGATTAATTAATATTAATTTTCAAAGTATTTAATTCATTTTTAGAATTAAGAGAATTAGTTTAATTGGGAAATGCAATTATGACGTTAGCATGATCTCAGGGCGATGTCAGCAGTCTACCAGTTAGTTGACTTAGTCAAACTGACATGTGGGTCCCACTGTCATTGACTGTTAATTAACAGATTAACTAAACAGAGTTAATTAGTTTAATTAACAGTTAATTAAATTTAATTAAACGAGATTAATTAAGTTAATTATTTATTTTCCCATTATTTTTTAAAACCTTTTTTTAATTGCCTTCTTGGGGTTGGGCCCCACTTCTCATATGTAAAAGGTGGCTAACGGGCGTGGGCTATAGGCACAACGCGAACGGGCGAGGGGGAAACGAGCTACGGACGAGCGCCCGTTAACAGCGAAACCGGGCGGCGGCTGCGCCGGCCGGCGATAGCGCGCAACGAGCAAGGCGACGGCAGGCACAGGTGGCTGCGGGGCGAAACAAGGCGACGGCGGCGCATGCGCGTGTGGCGAGGTGGAGGCGAGGCCAGGAGGGCACGGGGGCGCGCGGGGGACTGCTGCTGATGGGAGCAGGAGATAGCGGCGAGCGGACGGGGGAGGGGGCACAACGGGGCCGCGTGAGCGGGGGGCGGAGCGAGGCTACGCGCGAGGGCGGCCGACAAGGGGACGCGGCCAGGGAGCAGCAGCTGCGGCGGCAGCCTAGGCGGGCGTGTGGAGGCGCAGGACGATGTAGACGGGCCGTCGGCGAGGTGTGAGCGCGTGCGACAGCGGGACAGGAGGGGACGGACGAGGGGACGATGGTGTGGGCGGGATATGCGGGCGGCTTTGATGGGGGGCAACCTCTTGCGCAGAAGCACAACCGAAGCGGGCCAGACGGCACGGCCATGGTGCAAAGTGGGCACGGCCATGGTGCAGAGTGGGCACGGTCGACGAGTGAGCGGGGCAGAGAAGGGGGAGGCCGGGCCTCACCGACGTTCATCAGGAAAATGGCAGCAGGCTCGAGCTCGAGGAGGAGGACGGGGACAACGGGTTGGCGAGGAGGCAGACGGCCGGCGAGCTCCGAGCTGCGCCGACAGAGGTGATGGTGGCGACGAGCTCAGGGCGGCGGCGACGGGCGATGAGGCGTCGAGCCCGATCCATATCTGGATTGGGGGGAGGGGAGTGGGAGCGAGTAGGGGAGGGG
>LR738711.1:364896835-364917943 GCA_902687465.1 Secale cereale
CACAGCTGGGCCAAGGCCCAGCAAAAGGGGGGGGGTTCTTTTGTTTAATTTTGTTTTACTTTTCTTTTCTCTTTTATTTACTTTATTTCTTTTCGGTGTCTTCTAGTTGCTGTTCATTCTAGTTTTAACAATATACCAAAGTGGCACCTAAATTGATGTCACCAATTATGCCACTGCCACATTAATTTTGCTACCTAAAGTAAAATAGTTTTGTAATTAATTATTAGTCAACAGTATTTAAATAATAGTTTTCGCTACTGTTTCATATATCTTAGACTATTTAAGCATTCTATAAAAGTGTGGTTTCTCCACCATGATTACCTAAGCATTATTTAGCAGAACCCGAATATTTTATTTTTAATGTTTGAAAACTTTGATGTTTGCCTTTAATTCAAATTTGAATTTGAATTGATTTCGAACTAACGCGAGATCAACAACAGTAATCATGGTGACGTGGCATCATTAACAGGGAATTATTGTAGCTTAGTTATCTGGGCGTCACAGTATTTTTGCGGAAAGCTATTTTTTTCTCATGCAAGGATGATCAACATTTATCCAGGATATCAATGCGTCTGCAACAAGTATCAGGAGGTTACAGACATCAACATCGAGAAAGAGGTTATAAACAACTCATGCTCAAGCTCATCGTGACTCCTTCACGAGTCATATCAATAATATCACCAAGCCATATTGTTTGCCTTAGAGACACACCAGGTTTTGTAAACAAGGGCGTAGCCCAAGAGCAGTTATCCAACTCTCCTTGAGTGTGGACACGACTATTCGAATAGTTCTTCACTCTGCAGAGGTTGCACACTTTACCCACAAGATCCGGGAAGCTTTCATGTCACCCACGATCCCGTAGTAGATCAAGTACTCGGGGGAAGCACCCGATCACTATCTTTCCCTAGGCGACACTAACATAGATTCCACTCGTTGGTACACAGCCCTCGTGTACAAGCATGAAGATCTTGGGACTTTGCTGTTTTCATTATCACACATACACAAAGGGACCAACGGTGTGTCTGGTGCCCAATAAAAACAATCATGGCCGCCTATCCAAGCACAACCCCATCCCGAGAGTGAACTTACGTCACCCCTGTCACTAGTGATGTGGGCACCATGCCAGCATCATACTAGGTAATTAATAATGCCCCGTCCCATAAGGGGTAGAGTGGTTGTACATGTAAGGTCGGAGTAACGGTCGCAACTTAAACCAATCCGTTTTTGAAAACAACACACTTACTTGCCTCTGTACACCACTTCATCATCAAGTGGTTACTTAGCTCAACATCTCCCTTGGGCATTAGTGGCACCCGATGGTTTTTTTGAGAAGTCTGTGAAATTATACTTTTGTCTCCATCACCATGAATATACCCGTCCCATTTGCGTAGCCACTACTTTAGCATCCCATCTACTCCCACCCGCATCACCCTCATAGGAAGGTAGGGTCATGTACAATGCAAGCATCAACAGGAGGTAACAAAGGCATCCCACCAAAGTAGTCGCCGTCTCATCATGATTCGATGCAACAAATATAAAGTGCTATATGGCATGCATAAAAATGGTTCCATAGACATTGTCAAAGGGCTGCTTGCCTGGCTCAACCAAGTCTTCGAGGTCTTCAAATCCTTCTGGTCCAATTCCTTCGTCAAGTTCACAATCTAATGTCGAAAAGTATAGGGCTCACAATAAGGCCATAGCACAAACAGAAAAATAAAAGTGCTCATAAAAATGTCAACTTATTTTTATTAAATATTATGATGAAACCTAATAATGGAAAAATTCATAGTCTTGGAATTGGAGCTATAGAAATAGACCAATGGGTTTTTAAAGAGGGATTTAAATGCTCGAATTTGAATTTAATTTTGAACTGTATAGAAAAGTTTGATGGATATATATGGAAGTCACACCATTAAATATGTGGGATTATTACAAGAATTTTGGAGTTGGAATTATTTAATTTGGATACATATTTTACCATGTGGATTTTTTGCAAGTTTCTGGAAAAATAAAAAGAAGAAAAGGAACTGTGCAACTAGGCTAATTTGGCCACAGTGTAGCAGGCCCAAAGGGGATCCAGCCCACGCGGGGCTGCCACATCAAAGGCGTATTTAGAAAATACGCCTCCAGCCGGCATAGCGAACCGGTACTTGCCCGCGTGCGTTTTAAACCTGATGGGTGGGTCCCACCCGTCAGGACGTGAGGCTGATCGACGGGGCCCACATCTGTCGTCATCTACATCCGTCCAGTGGGTATGGCAAGCTCACCGGCAGCGCTGTGGTTGACGGCGAGGTGTTCCGAGGGCACCAACGTGCTCGGGGAGGAGTCTGAAGGAAATATGCCCTATAGGCAATAATAAAGTTATTATTTTATATTTCCTTATATCATGATAAATGTTTATTGTTCGTGCTAGAATTCTATTAACTAGAAACTTGATACATGTGTGGATACATAGACAAAACACCGTGTCCCTAGTAAGCCTCTACTAGAATAGCTCTTTAATCAAAGATGGTTAAGTTTCCTCATCGTAGACATATGTTGTCATTTGATGAACGGGATCATACCATTAGGAGAATGATGTGATGTCACACCCAAGATGCAATTCTATCCCGATCACTTGATGAACTTGTGATTGGAGCACAACCGCATTTCGGGTGCTTAGCAAGATGGATATCATTACATCGTACCATAGCATAATAGGTGGGGATACATACAAAGGCATACAAGTGCCGCATGAATACGTCAAACATCATACACAAGGGAGAAATCCGACTACGGATGTAAACACATGAAAAGCTCAAATGACATCCACCCCGCTAGCCCAGGCTGCCGACCAGGAACCTATCCCCTGAATGAAGAAGAAGAACTCCAATACAAGCAAACAACACTCTCACGTCAAGTCATCGAATTACCTTTACCTACAACTGTTGTTGTATTAATCCACGAGCCACGAGGGCTCTGCAATCCCATAACCATGGGTATCAAGACTAGCAAAGCTTAATGGGTATGGAAAGGATAAGTGGTGAGGTTGCAGCAAGCGACTAAACATTTCCATGGTGCCTAACTTACGATTTCAAGAGAAAGATGAGAAGCTACGCAAACGGTCGCAAATTAGTAATGATAAATAAGTGATCCTGAACTACCTATGAGTCAAACATAACCCCACCGTGTTCTCTTCCCGAACTTACTCGAAAAGAGACGATCACGGTTACTCACGCGGTTGGTGTATTTTATTTCGGATCTTGTGTCAAGTTCTCTACAACCGGATATCAACAAATTCCAATCTTCCACATAACCGCGGGCACGGCTTTCGAAATTTCAAACCCTGCAGGGGTGTACCAACTTAGCCCATCACAAGCTCTCGCAATCAGCAGAGGTAAAACCTCCATCTTGGGGACAACCCGATCAGACCCGGAATCCTGGTGCACAAGACATTTCGACAATGGTAAAACAAGTCCAGCAAGACCTCTGGGTGTGCCGACACCCTGATAGTACCGCGCGTATCTCGTCTCAGGCCACGACCAGATGAACACTATGCACGGCAACTGAAGACCCCAAATAACTGGATGGCACCGCAAGTGGCTCTATTTTGGATCAACACCCATGAGGAGCACTGGTTCAGGGGGTTAATTAAAATCCTCGGGGTCTGGAAAGTCCCTATGCAAGTTTTAGTTATTAGGCAAATGGTAAAACCAATGTTGGGCCTTGCTGGAGGAGTTTTATTCAAAGCAAACTGTCAAGTGGACCATAAACCCCAATCACGTTAGGAATGCAAAATCAAGGAACATAACAGCGGTTTCGCGGAAACTAGGGCGGCAAGAGTGGAACAAAACACCAAGCAAAAGGTCGAGCCTTCCACCCTTTACCAAGTATATATGTGCATTAATTAAATAAGAGATATTGTGATATTCCAACATATCCATGTTCCAACATGGAACAACTTGCAACTGCACCTGCAACTAGTAACACTATAAGAGGGGCTGAGCAACACGGTAACATAGCCAAACAACGGATTGCTACGATGGTGAAATGGTTAGAGGTTGTTTCATGGCATATTGGGAGGCTTGATAAACAAGTGGTGGGTAGCGCGACATAGCGATAGCATCGAGACAACTAGCATGTCAAAGATAGTAATGAGATCCAAGGTGACAGTCATCTTGCCTAAAATCCCGCTAGGAAGAATATCGAGTCCATTAAGAAGACGAACAGGCGTAGATGAACCAAGCGTAGTCGAATGAATCCTCACGATCGCAACGAAACCGGAACTAACGAGAAGAAGCACAACCGGAAAGAAGCAAACAACATGGTAAACACACAATAAATAAACATGACATGATGCTCAACCAAGTATGATGCATGACAAGGCTACATGAGGCTACACATGGCAAGAGATTATGCATACAAGAACATCACATCAAAGTAAGTTTAAATGAGGCCGGAAACAACATATAACAATTTCAGCAAGTCCCCATATGCAAATTTGTAAATTTGTCCAGATATGAAAAAACCTTATGTTATAGTTGTATAACAGCAAGTTAAGATGCACCATGATTCTACACGGTTTTCTAGTCAAGTTACATATAAAGTTCATACGGCCTACAAGATATAAGAAAAACAAGTTAAGCATGTCATTGATGCAAAATGCATTCAAACATCAAGCACATACCCTCAAAACTTGGATGCAACATTACAATATGAATCTACACACAAAACCAAGCAAGTTTCATATAGAGCATGCTCGAAACGGAGCCACGGTTCAACACATACACACAAAACAAGTTTAAAGGACAAGTTGTCCAAAACAGTGACTAGGCATATTGCAAGCATCAGAACAACATGCTAAAAGAAAAGGATTGGCACAATCATGGCATGAACTCAAAGTACAGATAGCATGCTTCAAATATCATCAAGGTTCAGGTTCATAGGCATCAATATTAATCCAACATGATCAATACAGCAAGCAACTTTATAACACAGATTATGACTTTGTGAAAAACAAGGCATATACATGAGCAGAGTTAATATGATGACATGTTGGAAACAAGAAATAATTAAGCGACAGTGCAAGAACATGGCAACCCAAAGCATGGCATGCTATTTTATAACCTGGCACTCAAATAACACAACACTGCATATACATGGGAGCAATAGGTTCATGGCATTCATCAAGACAAGATGCAAACATGAAATAAGCTTATCCTCAGACTTGGTGAAAATCTGGGAATGCAACCAGGCACATTATGATGCTAACTTTGGAGGCACATAACAGCAAGCATATCAATTTTATTAAACATGCAAAGGGCATGAACATGTAGTAGGCATGGCATATTTCCAATTAAACCAAAGGCACAATCTAAAAGATGCATAGATTTATTACAAGGAGCTTTGCAAAATGGAACATGCTATTAACAGACTGACAGTTATATTTTCAAGCAATTTGAGAGCATCAAAACAACAAGCTACAGTATGGAATAATTGCAAACAAGGACATGGATGAATAGAACATTACAAGAACTGCAAAACATGCTCACTTGACATCTACAAAATATGCATATATTTGATGGTAGCATGAAGCACACATGGCATCATAATATAACAGTTTCAGACTTAATAGAAATTACTAAGTCTTAGAAAATAGCAACAGTGAGTAGGTCAGTTTGCAAGCTTGTTCCAATCAACACAGGGCATATCATGACATGAGAGTTATACCAATGCAAAGAGGACATGATTATGCTCCTTAAATGTGTAGACATGATTCTCAAAAGAAAATCCCACAAAAATATATGAAAATGACAAAAGAGCAAGTTATATTAGCTTTCAGCAGTTAACAACAACATGCACTTTAGCAATAGACATTACAACATCATGATGAACTATAACATTAATGCAATAGCCACCATCATGAAGAGCACATTACGTAGAACAAGTACATATCAAGATCGACACAATCGGACAACCCAACACAAAGATACAAGCTCCACAAAATGCCTATATGATGCTTATATTTCAGACTTGGCCAAAATGGAGATGAGCGCAAAATAATGCTACTTCTCGAGCTTGTGTTGTATTCCCTCGAAGAGGAAAGGGTGATGCAGCACAGTAGCGTAAGTATTTCCCTCAGTTCTTGAGAGCCAAGGTATCAATCCAGTAGGAGACCACATGCGAGTCCATCGCACCTACACAAACAAAGAAGAACTTCGCAGCCAACGCAATAAGGGGTTGTGAATCCCTTTACGATCACTTACGAAAGTGAGATCTGATAGATAGGATAGTATAATATTTTTGCTATTATTGGTATAAGAACAGGAAGTAAATAAAGCAAAGTAAAGTAGATGGAAGATTAATATGTTGAGAATAGACCCGGGGGCCATAGGTTTCTCTAGTTGCTTCTCTCATGATAGCAGAATTCTACGGTGGGTGAACAAATTACTGTCGAGCAATTGATAGAAAAGTGCATAGTTATGAGAATATCTAGGCATGATCATTATATATAGGCATCACGTCCGTGACAAGTAGACCGAAACGATTCTGCATCTACTACTATTACTCCACACATCGACCGCTATCCAGCATGCATCTAGAGTATTAAGTTCATAAGAACAGAGTAATGCTTTAAGAAAGATGACATGATGTAGAGGGATAAACTCAAGAAATGTGATATAAACCCCATATTTTTATCCTCGATGGCAACAATACAATATGTGCCTTGCTGCCCCTGCTGTCATTGGGAAAGGACACCGCAAGATTGAACCCAAAGCCAAGCACTTCTGCCATTGCAAAAGCTATAGATCTACTAGGCCAAACCAAACAAATAATTCGAAGAGACTTGAAAGGATATTATAATCATACATAAAAGATTTCAGAAAAGAATCAAATATTTCTCATAGATAATCTTGATCATAAAACAACAATTCATTGGATCTCGACAAACACACCACAAAATGATTACATCGAATAGATCTCCTCGAAGATCGAGGAGAACTTTGTATTGAGATCTAAAAAGAGAGAATAAGCCATCTAGCTAATAACTATGGACCCGAAGGTCTGTGGTAAACTACTCACAACTCATTGGTAAGGCTACGACGTTGATGTAGAAGAAATCCCTGGTAGATCCCCCCTCCGACGGAGCTCCGGAATAGGCCCCGAGATGGGATCTCACGGGAACAGAAGGTTGTGGTGGTGGAATTAGGGTTTTCTCAGTTGCCTCAATGTTTTTAGGGTATATGGATATATATAGGAGGAAGGAGGGCATCGGGAGAGCCAGAGGGGGCCCACGAGGGTGGGAGGCGCGCCCATGGGGAGGGGCGCGCCCTGGACCCTCGTGGCCACCTCCTTCGTTCCCTCGCGTGTACTCCAAGTCTTCTTGGTAGAAACGGGTCCAAAAATAACTCTCTCGAAGGTTTCATTCCGTTTGGACTCCGTTTGATATTCCTTTTCTGCGAAACCTTGAAATAGGCAAAAAATAGCAATTTGCACTAGGCCTTGGGTTAGTAGGTTAGTCCCAAAAATAATATAGAAGTGTATAATAAAGCCCATTAAACATCCAAAACAGAATATATAATAGCATGGAACAATAAAAAATTATAGATACGTTGGAGACGTATCAAATAACAAAACAACGCCCAGGGCGGGGGAGGGCGCTCACCATGGGCCTCGGCCTAGTCTGTGAAATGCTGGAGGTGGGCCGGCGGAGGTGGATCCGGACGCTAGAGCCAGGCAGAGTAGGCCTGGCCCACACGGGCGATGCAGGGCAGGCAGCTGGGCGCGCGTGCAAGTGTGTCTGGGCTCAGAATGGACAGCGGAGAGAAGTGGAAGCCCGACAACTGTGAATGGATGCAAGCTTTGAGAACTATGCAGATGACATGGCAAAGTGCAACACGCAAGAAAAAGACCTGGCAACATCAACGAATAAAAGAAAGACATTTGGTGCATCGGTCTCAGGGTGTCACATGTGATGGACAATACCCAACGTTAGCATAGCATTTTGATCGTTCAGTTTTAATGCTATTGCTTTCTTGTAGCGACCACGATTCGAATGGACCGAAGTTTCTGTGTTCTGTGTCATCCCCGGATCGGTAATGCTGACACACATAGTACTTGAAGGATTTATAATAGAGTGGCAATCACACACTTATTACATAATATGTCTGCAATGAGAACTTATTAATAAAGTCTATGGCTTAAGGCCATCTAACAAAATAACAGCGGAAGGCTTGGAAGATAAGTGAGTCCATCAACTCCAATGGCACAGCTGAGTGCATGACAAACGACCTAGCATGTCTTATTCCTTGTCTGAAAAGTCTGCAACGTAATATGTTGCAGCCCGAAAACGGGTCAGCACATGGAATATGCTGGCAAGATACCACAGAAGATGTAAGTAACAGAATAAAGGCTATACTATATGCATATTTGGCTGGTGGAGGCTCTAAGGTTAAAGTTTTTGCGTAAAGCCAATTTTTCCCTACAATAAAGGAATAGATTTTATTTTAACTATCATGTTGGTTGAAAATCATTGAGAGGGTACCTCCAACTCAATCCCAAATTAAAGTAATCATTAACCCAACAAATTAAATTATAGAGTGATGAGATCAACCAATAATTCAAGTACCAGATACTCAAGATGTCCATAACCGGGGACACGGCTAATCATGATCAGTTTGTACACTCTGCAGAGGTTTGTGCACTTTTCCCACAAGACTCGATCGCCTCCGTTTGGTTTCTCGCACTGCATGGTGTTTGAGAAACGGATGAGCGAGACAGAGTCTTTCCGAAGAGGTCCCCTTAACCGGATAGATAGGCCGGTACACCTACAATCCCTCTACATCTGCTAGCCCATCAAGGAAAGGTTTCCCACAACTTACTCAACTATGCCAAAGCCCATATTGGCATGTGGCTGCACACAGAAGTTTCTAGCATGAATAGTTTTATGATCCCTTTGAGCCTGGGTGGCATTCCATAGGAAAAATCACACGGAACCCCGAGATTTCCTAGGACAACACTGGATTCCCCAGGTGCCTTGCAACCAATCCACCCAGATGTGTATTCAAGTAGCCACATTAAGTTGAATCATTAATTAACAACTCACATCTGTCATGGATTTCACTCAAACCCCAAACCACGTCTACGAGAATAGCATAGCAACCTAAGCAAACGTAGAAGTAACTCCCAAGGGTTTGAAAATGATGCAGGTAATAGGTTCTACCTCAATCTACTTCCCAGTCCCACAAGTTAATAGATCCTACTCATGCAATGTGCGAGGATTTGATCTAATGCATAAAAACTGGGTAATAAAGTATGATCAAAGTGTTACTTGCCTTGCTGACGATTCGCAAAACCTAGAGACTCGTAGTAGCACGCTTCACAGTCCGGGTATACTATCACAAGCAAACAATAGCATACATAAGAAACCAAGCAATTATGCACAAAAAAAACTCCTAATGATAATATCTAACCAGAAAGTTCAACTTAAGAACTCCGGTTTGCAAAAATAATCAAACCAAAAGAAGCAACGAAACTCAAACTACGAAAGAAACGAGCTCCGGTTACTAATTGATCTAAAGTCAAATTTTACAGTAGCCAAAACTTTGTTCAAGTTGGTTAAACGGAAAAAGGTCATCGAGACGAAGATCTGGGATTTTGAATCACCTGATTCCGACTCTCGAGCGAAAAGAAAAACGAAAAACAATATGAGGGCAGAAATCACGATCGGAATAATCGCGGATAAATACCCCGAAAAAGAAAACTGTCGAACAGGCTAACGAATGAACGTTCGCTGTCTGCTGCTAACGGACGAAAAGCGTTCGTTAAAACGAACGTACGGACGAACGCCCGCTAAATAGCTAAACCGAAGAAAACCGAACCGATCTAAACCTAAAAAAACGAATGTACGGTTTTACGAAAAAAACCCGATCGGTTTTAAAAAAACCGATGGCTACCTCAAAGTCGGCGTACTCCGGCGAAGATCCAGCGGCGGCGGGCGGCGGGTCTGGCGGAGCGGCGGCGTGGCGGCGGCGGCGGGTCTGTCGGTGGCGGCGGCGCGCGGGGCGGCGATGGGGTAGCGGCGGTCGGCGCGGCAGCGGCGGCGGGCGGCGGGCGGTGGGGCGGCGCGGTAGCGGCGAGGCGGCGGCGGCGGCGTAGTGGCGGCGGGTCCGGCGGCGCGGCGGCTAGGGTTAGGCAGCGGGGTGCGGGCTGGCTGCTACTGCCTCGGGCCGGGGCTGGCACTTATAAAGCCCAGAGTCCTGGGCTAACACGGCCCGCAGTCGGTTCGCTCGTTTTTTTCTAAAAGAGTCCCGACGTAGCAAAACTAACGAAAGAAATATTAAACGGACTCCAAAAATCCCGAAATAAATTTTCACCGTCCTCTAATAATATTTAGGACAAAGTGAACATTTTTCCTGGACCTAAATGCAATTTTGAAAAACGCACATTTTCCTATGCAAATAAAGTCGCAAATAAATCCAAAAAAATACCAAAAGTGATTTTAACATTTTTCCTCCAATATTTCTGTTACTTTTGAGAAGTCATATTATCTCCGCTCATATATGGTATTTAGAAATATTTGTCGGAGAGAAAAATAATTAAAATCACACTGTCCTCGTACTGGTATTCGAGCGAACTCAAATACGAAACGGTAGAATTCCCAACTCTCTCCGAAGGTCCTTGAGTTGCTTAGAACTTCGAGGAACGCCACAACAAAAAATGCAAAGAGCATGCAATGCAGTATGATCTATTCATTACATTCCAAATTGGAAATTTGGGATGTTACAAACCTACCCCCCTTAGAATGAATCTCGCCCTCGAGATTCGACTTCGCTAGAGAACAGGTGTGGGTGGTCCTTGCGTAGATCATCTTCTCTTTCCCAGGTGGCTTGTTCCTCGGTGTGGTGACTCCACTGAACTTTGCAAAACTTGATTACCTTACTACGGGTGAGTCTGCTCGAAAATTAGAGGATCTTAACAGGCTTCTCCACGTAGGTCAAATCACTGTCCAACTGAATTGCTTCCAGGGGTACTGTGTCTCTAAGCGGTATATCGGCCATCTCCGCATGGCACTTCTTAAGCTGCGAAACGTGAAACACGTCGTGCACTCCTGACAGTCCTTCGGGCAATTCCAACTTATAGGCAACCTCTCACATGCGTTCCAAAACACGGTAGGGTCCCACAAATCTCGGGGCTAGCTTCCCCTTAACTCCGAAACGTTTAACTCCTCGCAGAGGCGATACTCTCAAGTACGCTCTGTCTCCGATTTTGTAGGCTATCTCCTTGCGCTTCGAGTCTGCATAACTCTTCTACCTGGACTGAGCTACCTTCAATCTATCTCGAATCAACTTCGCCTTCTCCTCACACTCTTTGATCAAGTCTGGTCCAAACAACTGCCAGTCTCCAACTTCATTCCACATTAACGATGTTCGGCATCTCTTTCCATAGAATGCCTCGAACGGTGCCATCTTCAAACTGGCCTGGTAACTGTTGTTGTACGAAAACTCCGCATAGGGCAAATTATTATCCCAACTAGATCCATAATATAACGCACATGCTCTCAACATGTCCTCCAGGATCTGGTTGACTCTCACGATCTGTCCATCAGTCTGCGGATGAAAAGCTGTGCTGAATTCCAGCCCTGTTCCCAAAGTTTGGTGTAGCTGATGCCAAAACTTTGAGGTGAAATGTGCTCCTCTATCTGATACAATGGTCCTCGGAACTCCGTGCAGACATACGATCCTGGTCATGTATATCTTGGCCAACTTCGCACTGGTGTATGTGGTTTTCACGGGGATAAAGTGGGCTACTTTGGTCAAATGGTCCACTACTACCCAGATTGAATCATATCCTGCTTTGGTCCTGGGCAATCCGGTGATAAAATCCATGCCAAGCTTCTCCCACTTCCATTCGGGTATCGGCATAGGCTGCAACAATCCTACTGGCTTCTGATGTTCTGCCTTTACTCTTTGGCATACATCGCATACTGCTACATACTCGACAATATCCTTCTTCATTCCCGTCCACCAGAAACATTCCTTCAAATCCAAATACATCTTGGTGTTTCTGGGGTGTATCGAGTATGGCGAATCATGTGCTTCCTCCAGTATCAACTTCCTGATCTCCGGGTTGTTGGGCACATAGATTCGATCCTCAAACCACAAGGTGTCGTGTTCGTCTTCACGAAATCCCTTGGATTTTCCTTCACTCATCCGTTTCCTTATCTCTGCGATTTCTTTATCATCCTTCTGGGCTTCACGTATCTTTCCCAGCAATGTCGACTGAACTTCCAACGTTGCCACGAAATCTCTAGGGACTATCTCCAACCGAAGCTCCCTAAGATCTTCTGCTAACTCCTGTGGAAATCCCCCTTTTATTAGGGTATTTGCATAACTTTTCTGGCTCAAAGCGTCTTCCACGACGTTGGCCGTTCCGGGATGATAGTGCAGCTTCATAACATAATCCTTTATAAGCTCCAACCATCTCCTCTGTCTGAGGTTCAACTCCTTCTATGTGAAAATGTACTTCAAACTCTTGTGATCCGTGTACACATCACAACGATTTCCAATAAGGTAATGTCTCCAGGTTTTCAGTGCGTGCACTACAGCTACTAACTCCAGATCGTGCGTCGCGTAATTCAACTCGTGCGATCGCAGTTGACGGGATGCATAGGAAACAACTCTTCCATCCTGCATAAGTACTCCTCCAAGTCCTAAGCGTGAAGCGTCGCAGTACACTTGGAAATCCTTGCGTATATCTGGCAATATCAGCACTGGGGCTGTCGTCAACCGTTTCTTCAACTCCTGGAAACTTTCTTCACACTCTTCAGTGCAATCGAACTTTGTCTCTTTCTTCAACAATGTCATCATTGGCTTTGCAATCTTGGAGAAATTTTCTATGAATCTCCGGTAGTATCCCGCGAGTCCAAGAAAACTGCGGATCTCTCCAACTAAAGTGGGTGCCAACCATTCAGTGACTGCCTGCACTTTGATGGGGTCCACTGCTATACCTTCTCCCGATATAACATGCCCTAGGAATCCGACTTCCTTCAACCAAAACTCGCATTTGCTAAACTTGGCATACAACTGATGTTCTCTAAGCTTCTCCAATACCAACGGCAAATGCTCTGCATGTTCTTCCTCATCCTTTGAGTATACCAGAATATCGTCAATGAATACCATGACGAACTTATCCAAGAACTCCATGAACACTTTGTTCATCATACTCATGAAGTAGGCAGGGGCGTTAGTCAATCCAAATGACATAACCGTATACTCATATAGCCCGTACCTTGTGGTGAAGGCTGTCTTAGTTATATCCTTCTCTCGGATCTTCAATTGGTGGTATCCAGATCGTAGATCTATCTTGGAGAATACTTTCGCTCCCTGGAGTTGGTCGAACAAATCATTGATCATCGGCAGCGGGTACTTATTCTTAATAGTCACTTCGTTCAATGCACGATAATAGAAGACCATTCTTAAAGATCCATCCTTCTTCTCGACCAAAAGCACTGGGGCTCCCCAAGGTCATGAACTTCGGCGAATAAATCCTTTCTCCAATAACTCCTTAATCTGCTTCTTGATCTCCTCCAGATCATTCGCTGGCATCCGATACGGTCTCTTAGATATTAGTCCGGTGCCAGGCAACAACTCTATCAAAAACTCAATATCTCTATCCGGTGGCATGCCAGGTAACTCCTTTGGAAACACATCCGGATAATCCTTTACTACTTGCACTTCCTCCTGAGCAACTCCCGTGAGAGAATGTACTTGGGTCCTTATGGGCGAATGCCTAGATACATACTTAATCCTTTTTTTCCTCCGAGGTGGTAAGCAAAATAGACTTGCTGGCACAATCGATGTTACCCCATACTTCGATAGCCAATCCATACCTAATATCACATCCAATCCATGTGACTCCAGAACTATTAGGTCAAAGGGAAAAGTGTGGCGTCCTATGGTCAATGGCATCTGAAAACATCCTTGGTGTGCCATATACTCTGCTCCTGGTGAACTTAATAACATGGGGGTCTTAAGAACTCGGGTGGACACCCTATGTCTATTTACGAATCCCCTTGAAATGTATGCATGCGATGCACCAGTATCGAAAAGAACTATTGCGGTAAATGTCTTAACCAAAAACTTATCGACAATAGCATCTGGTTGCTCTTCTACCTCCTCCACGGTCATGTGGTTCACTTGTCCTTTGTTGAACGGATTGGGCTTCTTCCCGGCGCTTCCATTGTTGTTCCCATTCTTAGCTTCAGGGCAGTCATTGGCATAATGTCCATTCTTCCCGCACTTGAAACAAGTGACGTGGCTGAAATCCTTTTTAGCGGGTGTGGACGGGGTAGAGCGGCTCTCGTTAGTACTTGCTCCATTCCCATTTCCATTCTTAGGGCCATTGTGGTTGTGGGGAATTCCATGGTTATTGGTATATCCTCCCGAATTCGGAGTGAATCGGGGCTTCTGCTGGGCTCTAGAATTATTCCTTCCTTATCCATAATTCCTCTTGCGGCTTTCAATCTGCTGGCGCTTCCCTTCAATCATAAGAGCTTTATCTACCAACTCCTGGTAGTTGTTGAAAGTTGCCACCATCAACTGTACGCTCATCTCATCATTCAGCCCTTCCATAAATTTTTCTTGCTTAGCGACATCTGTGGCCACATCGTCTGGGACATAATGAGATAGGGTACTAAACTCATCCACGTACTGAGCTACAGTACGGTTTCCTTGGCGCAAGTTGAGAAACTCCCGCTTCTTCATGCTCATAGCTCTAGTTGAGACATGGGAAGTATGGAAAGCTTGCTGAAACTGCTCCCAAGTGACATTGGCTATAGGGAAAGTGGCTGTGTAATTCTCCCACCATGCTGCGGGTGGTCCAGACAACTGGTGTGCGGCAAATCGCACCTTCTTAGCGTCCGAGCAATTGGCGGTGGTCAAATCCCTTCCAATCTTGCGTAGCCAGTCATCAGCCATTATTGGTTCGATGCTGCTAGCAAACACGGGTGGTTGCAACCTTAAGAAACGTGTCAGGTTGTCCACTGGTGGTGGGGGTGGAGGGTTGTTGTTGTTGTTCTAGTTGTTCTGAGTGTTCTAGACAAGAAGTTGCATCAAGGTGTTCTGCTGCTGGATCAACTAGGTGAGCTCAGGGGGAAACTCAAATCCGGTCTCACGTCTTGGAGGTATCTGATGGGTGTAGAGGGAAGAGATTAGAACAGATTTGAGGTCTAAGGGAAAATCACTACCCATATGCACATGAGACAAACTCAATCATATCACACCAATCAATTTCAAGCAATATCTTACAAATCTAACTACTGTTACAAAGAGTGCTCTAAATACTAATATATGGGGGTAAACTACTAGTCACAGGGTGGTCATCTAAAAATATTGGTCGGCGGAAGATTCCATGATGTCTGCTCCAGCTTCATCTTCATAGTCTTTGTCTTTACTATCATCGGGTTCTGAATCCGTGTCGTCGATGATAATGTAATCTTCGGGAGGAATCTCCTTGGGTTCTTCTTCCTCTTCTTCACCTACTGGTGCTGGATCTCCCATGAATACTCCTAGCTTCCTTGTCAAATCATCATTCTTCTCCACTAGTATCAACATCTCCTCCTCGTATCCGTCACGAGTAGACTTAAGTTCTTCCTCTAGCTCCAAATTCCTGTTTAGTGCCTTCTTCAATTCTACCATCCCTGCGCACATCTGGTGCTCCTGTCGTAAAATGTGCTGGTTCAACTCCTGGATGAATGATGCAATGGACCTATCCTTCCGGGTGCTGATCATATCCCAATGCTCATCTCGGCGTCCACAAATCTGGTAGATGGTGTCCTTCAGCTCCTGCTTGTAGACTTCTCCAATCCTTCCCATTGTGATGTGGGCGTCCATGCTCTTGCCTAGGCTCCAGGTTGGCGCATCAAAAGAAAACTCTATTGGCTCGATGGAGGGTGCGAAGGTTCTTCCGGGAATTTGAACTTATATACTCCATCGCTCCTCTTCCGGTAAAGTGGCGGTGTAGGTCCCGGTAAAACTTGGTATTCCTATGTTCAGGTACCTACTGACTTCCTTCAATTGTCGTCCAAATGGTGTGTCTTCATCCGGTTGAGTGAACTTGTTCCTTGGGTCCACCATCCTAAAGAAGTAGAAAATGGAGAGAAGTCAGAAATGAGTAGAGAAGAGTGATCTAGGGTCTGTCTTAGTGGTCGTGTCCTACATTCAGCGTGTGCACTGATACCATCTTTGTAGCGACCACCATCCGAATGGACCGAAGTCTCTGTGTTCTGTGTCATCCCTGGATCGGTAATGCTGACACACACAGTACTTCAGGGATTTATAACAGAGTAGCAATCACACACTTATTACATCGAATGTCTCCAATGAGAACTTATTACAAAAGTATATGGCTTAAGGCCATCTAACAAAATAACAGCGGAAGGCTTGGAAGATAAGTGAGTCCATCAACTCCAACGGCATAGCTGAGTGCATGACAAACGACCTAGCACGTCTTATTCCTCGTCTGAAAAGTCTGCAACGTAATATGTTGCAGCCCGAAAACGGGTCAGCACATGGAATATGCTGGCAAGATAACACAAAAGATGCAAGTAACAGAATAAAGGCTATACTATATGCATATTTGGCTGGTGGAGGCTCTAAGGTTAAAGTTTTTGCATAAAGCCAATTTTTCCCTACAACAAATGAATATATTTTATTTTAACTATCATGTTGGTTGAAAATCATTGAGAAGGTACCTCCAACTCAATCCCAAATTAAAAGTAATCATTAACCCAACAAATTAAATTATAGAGTGATGAGATCAACTAATAATTCAAGTACCAGATACTCAAGATGTCCATAACCGGGGACACGGCTAATCATGATCAGTTTGTACACTCTGTAGAGGTTTGTGCACTTTTCCCACAAGACTCGGTCGCCTCCGTTTGGTTTCTCGCACTGCATGGATTTTGAGAAACGGATGACCGAGACACAGTCTTTCCGAAGAGATCCCCTTAACCGGATAGATAGGCCGGTACACCTACAATCCCTCTACATCTGCTAGCCCATCACGGAAAGGTTTCCCACAAGTTACTCAACTATGCCAAAGCCCATATTGGCATGTGGCTGCACACGGAAGTTTCTAGCATGAATAGTTTTATGATCCCTTTGAGCCTGGGTGGCATTCCATAGGAAAAATCACACGGAACCCCGAGATTTCCTAGGACAACACTGGATTCCCCAGGTGCCCTGCAACCAATCCACCCAGATGTGTATTCAAGTAGCCACCTTAAGTTGAATCCTTAATTAGCAACTCACATCTGTCATGGATTTCACTCAAACCCCAAACCACGTCTACGAGCATAGCATAGCAACCGAAGCAAACGTAGAAGTAACTCCCAAGAGTTTGAAAATAATGCAGGTAATAGGTTCTACCTCAATCTACTTCCCAGTCCCACAAGTTAAGAGATCCTACTCATGCAATGTGTGAGGGTTTGATCTAATGCATAAAAACTGGGTAATAAAGTATGATCAAAGTGTTACTTGCCTTGCTGACGATTCGCAAAACATAGAGACTCGTAGTAGCACGCTTCACAGTCCGGGGATTCTATCGCAAGAAAACAATAGCATACATAAGCAAACAAGCAATCATGCACAAATAAAACTCCAAAAGATAATATCTAACCAGAAAATTCAACTTAAGAACTCCGGTTTGCAAAAAGAATCAAACCAAAAGAAGCAACGAAACTCAAACTGCGAAACAAACGAGCTCCGGTTACTTATTGATCTAAAGTCAAATTTTACAGTAGCCAAAACTTTGTTCAAGTTGGTTAAATGGAAAGAGGGCGTCGAGATGAAGAACTAGGATTTTGAATCACCTGATTCTGACTCTCGAGCGAAAAGAAAAACGAAAAACAAGATCAGGGCAGAAATCGTGATCGGAATAATCGCGGATAAATACCCCGAAAAAGAAAACTGTCGAACAAGCTAACGAATGAACGTTCGCTGTCTGCTGCTAACGGACGAAAAGCGTTCGTCAAAACGAACGTACGGACAAACGTCCGCTAAATAGCTAAACCGAAGAAAACCGAACCGATCTAAACCTAAAAAAACGAATCTACGGTTTTACGAAAAAAACCGATCGGTTTTGAAAAAACCGATGGCTACCTCGAAGTCGACGTACTCCGGCGAAGACCCGGCGGCGGCGGGCGACGGGTCAGGCGGATCGGCGGCGCGGCGGTGGGCGGCGGGTCCGGCGGTGGCGGCGGCGCGCGGGGCGGTGGTGCCGGTCGGCGCGGCGGCGGCGGGTCCGGCGGCGCGGCGGCTTGGGTTTGGCGGCGGGGTGCGGGCTGGCTGCTGCTGCCTCGGGCCGGGGCTGGCACTTATAAAGCCCAGAGTCCTGGGCTAACATGGCCCAGAGTCGGTTCACTCGTTTTTTTTCTAAAAGAGTCCCGACGTAGCAAAACTAACGAAAGAAATACTAAGCGGACTCCAAAAATCCCGAAATAAATTTTCACCGTCCTCTAATATAGTTAGGACAAAGTGAACATTTTTCCCGGACCTAAATGCAATTTTGAAAAATGCACATTTTTCCTATGCAAATAAAGTCGCAAATAAATCCAGAAAAATACCAAAAGTGATTTTAACATTTTTCCTCCAATATTTCTGTTACTTTGGAGAAGTCATATTATCTCCGCCCATATATGGTATTTAGAAATATTTTTAGGAGAGAAAAATAATTAAAATCACACTGTCCTCGTACCGGTATTTGAGCGAACTCAAATACGAAACGGTAGAATTCCCAACTCTCTCCGAAGGTCCTTGAGTTGCTTAGATTTTCGAGGAACGCCACAACAAAAAATGCAAAGAGCATGCAATGCAGTATGATCTATTTATAACATTCCAAATTGAAAATTTGGGATGTTACATTTCTTCATGTCAAATACATATTCCTTCGACTATGAGATTATGCAACTCTCGGATACCGGAGGAATGCCTTGTGTGCTATCAAATGTCACAACATAACTGGGTGATTATAAATATTCTCTACAGGTATCTCCGAATGTGTTTGTTGGGTTGGCATAGATCGAGATTATTATTTGTCACTCTGAGTATTGAAGAGGTATCTCTAGGCCCTCTCGGTAATACACATCATAAGAAGCCTTGCAAGCAAAATGACTAATGAGTTAGTTGCGGGATGATGTATTACGAAACGAGTAAAGAGACTTGCCGGTAACGAGATTGAAATAGGTATGAAGATACCGACGATCGAATCTCGGGAAAGTAAACATACCGACGAACAAAGGGAATAATGTATGTTGTCATAACGGTTTGACCGATAAAGATCTTCGTAGAATATGTAGGAGCCAATACAAGCATCCAGGTTCCGCTATTGGTTATTGACCAGAGATGTGTCTCGGTTATGTCTACATAGTTCTCGAACCCTTAGGGTTCGCACGGTTAATGTTCGAAGTCCCGGATGAGATCACAGACATGACGAGGGGTCTCGAAATGGTCAAGAGGTAAAGATTGATATATAGGACGATGGTATTCGGACACAGGAAGTGTTCCGAGGGGTACCGGGTACATATCAAAGTACCGGGGCGGTTACCGGAACCCATGGGAGGTTAATGGGCCACATGGGCCAAAGGGGAAGGGTCACACCAGCCCACAAGGGGCTGGCACACCCCTGCTAGGCCACCGACCAAGTAGGAGAAGGAAAGGGGGTGTAATGCCCCGGATGTAATACTTTCCCTTTTGGGCATATAATATATCTCCGGCTTCATCTATTTCCATTCCGGGTTCATTGTCTTTCGGGTTTTGGTCGTTTTGTTGTGTGAGTGTGTGGCATTCATTCATATCATATAGACATGTGCATCGCATTGCATTGTGTTGTCGGTTGCATCCGGTTCCACGCGTTCCTTCCCGTTGTCCGTTTCGCGTTCTGGAGCTCCCTCACGTGTCCGTGACGTCCCGTAGGCCTACTTTGGTGTTTGGCCGTGTAACGTTACCGGTGTGTCGCGAGACTTATCGTGTGTTGTTGTTTTGTTGTGTGTAACCCGCCTCTCAAATCTCGTCGCGTTTGGACACCGTTTGCTATCCCATCAGTTATTCGTGTGGGTCCAAAGTGTCTCCACTTGTGGCCCGGAAACATCCCTCCAGCAGCCCACTTCCCTCTCCTAGGCCCATCTAAACTTTCCCCGCGATCGGATCCGTCGGATCGCTATCGGAGGGCTCCTAACACCCCCAAATCCCTCAACCCTAAAAATCTGCTATTTATAGACCCCTAGGTCTATTTTGGGCATCTCTAGCTTCTTCCTCCTCCTTCCCCCTCAATTTTCGGATCCATCCACCCCCTCTCTGCCACTTGGACTTCCCTCCCGAGGAAGCCAGCGCGCCGGCGAACTGTATCGAAGGATCCATCGATCGGGCGAGTCAATGCATCGCCAGACCGCACCCAGGCCGATCGATCCCAGGCGCCACGTCCTCCCCGATCTGGTCCTTCGACCGACCGGATCGCCCTGGACCACTTCGCCTCCAGCCCGAAGGCCATCCCGCATCGCCTCACTTCGCCGCGCCAGGGCCCAGTCCCTTCGCCCTGGACCACTTCACCGGAGGACGCAGCCAGCTGGGCCGCCTCCCGTCCCGCGTCGGCCGCCAGCGCCAGCCTCTCCGCGGGCCTCTCCAGCGTGCCTGGGCCGCGCAGCCTTCCCGCGCGCCGGCCTCCCTCGCCAGGCCAGCAGCCGGGCTGCTTCACGGGCCGCGCCAGCGCCGCCGCATCGCGGGCCCGCGCCACCGCCTCCCCTCGGGCGCCTCTCCAGGCCGGGCGCCAGTGGGCCGCCGCACCGCCCAGGGCCCAGCTCCGCCGCCGCGCCACTTCTTCCACCGGGCCAGATCCGCCGCGCGGGCCCGAGCCATTCTCAGATCTGAGGTTGAAACCACCCCCCCCCCAAATCCACTAAGTCCCAGTTTGTTTTGTTCTGTGATGCAATGTTCAATCTGCTCTAACTTGGTGTGTGTTTGTCCGATTCGGGCAAATAGCATGTCCAGACGTTCGTGGTGATTAGCACTACGTTTTATCTTTTTGTGTCATGCATGTTAGAAATCATCTAAATGCTTGTTTTCCCGTTGC